>CAJGYO010000013.1:6772323-7372323 GCA_904845875.1 Miscanthus lutarioriparius
AGTTTCAAATTACAAGAGTGCCGCTCCCGCCGTTAGTGTTTTGTTACGGATCACATTTTGAACCTTACATCCATGACCGGGCGTGATTTAAGGAGACCGTTAGCCTTGCGCGCCAATGCACTCGCCCGTGACGCCTCACCAGTATCCACCGGTGCCTTCCGCCTCGATGACTTGCAGCAGCTTTCGATGACCGTGGACGCCGATTCCGGAAGCATCTTTCGTTCCTCTCCCTCCACAAATGCCAAGAGACGAGGTAAAAGAGTGTCCATGTTGGTTTGTCGGTCATCATTGAACAGGGACCTTAGGCTGCGCCACCGTGCTAACGACGTTCTTTGAGGCACGCGGTAGTGGCCGCCCAAGCGCTTTGCAGGGACATAGAACCATACCTCCCGGAGAATGGACATGTGGCGATGATGTGATCAATCATTTCCTGTCCCCTCGTTGCAAAGATAGCACAAACTTCCTTTCTTCGAGGCCGTGTTCGGCCCCTCCGGTCACCTGTCCGGTGCCTCCGTTTCACTACAAGCCAAAGGAAGATATTCACACGAAGGGGTACCCAGTGTTTTCCAGATTAACCTGTGGCAGGTCATCGCAATGGAGCCGTGTGCATCATTTTGTAGACTGATTTCACATAGTATTTCCCATCATTTTGTAGGCTGATTTCACACCTCTCTATTTCTATCCATTTGGACAAGTTGAAAGATGAAGCTAAAAATAGGATTTAAGATGATCGAAAATTATACTATGTGAAAGCAGCAATTTCTAGAAAAGCAGCTTCCGACTACCTATTTAATTGGCCTTCTACTTTTAGTAGCAGAAACACTTTCTAGAGACTAAACCAAATACAACCTTAATCCTACAAGTATTGCAACGCATAAGGCAAGCGCACACTTACGTTTTTTTTAAATAATATTATTTTAATAAATAATTGCATATCTAGATGTTGTTTTTATAAAATTGCAAAACTAGCATCATGTAGGCTATCCAATGATCGAAGCGGACACCTATCGACTCTTGAGCGCCCGACAAGCCATGCGGATAGTGAAAAAATCAAAGCAGCCCAACTGAAAACTTCGTATGCTATACACCTATCGCTATGAGCGGCCGACGAGCCATGCGGCAAGTGAGAACTGAAAACTAGCATCCTGTACACCTATCAGCCCAACTGACAATTTAAAATAAATTTTCATGTTCTATTTAATATTTAATAAAAACTTGTCAACTACAAAGTTATAGGTGTGACTAAGCGCTACAATTTTGATATAAAAGTTTGCCTCGCATCCGATTTCATATGTAAAAGTTATGATTTTTTTAGATAACTATAAAAGGTTGTACCAAAATAGTTAGGGGTATTTCGGTTAGTTTGAACTTCTGTCTCCAATAAAATCCTAGATAATATTATTTTACTATAGATATAGTGTCATGAACCAATTACCACAATTAAAGAGTGTTCACTCCTCTTCTCTCTAAGCATGTGAGAGGATGAGAAGACAGAAGAAGACACGCGTCTAGGTGCAACAGTGCAAACCACGACAGAGGTGAGCACGACACGGACGCACCTGCTCGGCGTTGCATAGTCACGGCCAGCTAGCGCGGCTGGGAGCGCTGAGCACGCACGACCAGGGAGCACGAGTGCGTAGGCGAGGTGCCGCACAACAGGTGTGTGGCCTAGCCAAGCGAGGCGAGCTCGTTGCCGGTTGGGTATCTTAACTCAAGTGTGTGGCCGAGTGCTGCGGGTGTGCGCGTCGGCTCGCAACGGGAAGTTGACTGTTGCGGAAGGGGCAACTGAATTATAATTTTCCTGCTAACAGTGACCTGTTGGATCGGATACACTAGGAGACTGCTGAGCATATAGAACTTCTCAATTCACATGCTGCTTCTAATTTTTTAGTCCTCGAACTTGCAGGGGTGTGTCATCCTGGTCCCAGAACTCAGAAAGTATGTCATTCCGGTCCTTAAACTTGTCTGGGTCTCATTTTCATCTAAATGGGTATGGATTAGCGTGCCCATGGGCAGAGATAAGACTTGATTGCTTGAAATAAAAGATTAGCGGGGTTAGAAACAAAATCGCCTAGACACATAAATTATATAAATATTTATAAACTTCATGAGGGACTATTTTGAAAATAATCACCATCTTCTTCCTTGCTGCCACGACAGCGAAGCGAGCGCGCGGCCCGCCTGCAAAGTAAAGCAGGGCGAGCCACTCGCCTTACCTGGGCGTGGGCCGCCGCCACCGCCACCTGCCAGCGGTAAGCGCGTCGAGCCGCCTCTCCGCCTTACAGGCACCACGGCTGCGGGCGAAGCCGCCGCCGCTGCATAGGGTCGCGGGCGAGCCGCCCAGCGCGCCTGTGAAAGCGATGGTGCCGCCACGCATCATGTCGGCGATGGCGAGCATATGGCGCCCTCCGGTTCCAATTGCTCGACGATGCGCCCATACACGCCGCCGTCTCATGCTGCCCGGACGGATCGTAGTTCGGGCGATGACCGCATCTCGTGCTTTCGCCTCACCCGGGAGCCACCTTGGCTGCTTGGATCGCGCCAACGGACGCCTCCTTCTCGGTGGGCTACGAGGCGTTCAGCTTAAGCTTGCTGGTGTTCGAGCGTAGCCCTTTGGCGCCATGGCGGGCGCTTAGGATGGACGCATCACACCGCACGGTGTCCGACCGCGGCGTTTGAATCTGATCGCGGTTTATGTACACCAACGACGCCGCTAAGGCTGCCTCACCGAGGGTACTTCCGGTGATGCGAGCTTCCGTCGATCATCGATGAGATCGACATCGAGCAAGGGTAGTCCATCCGTCGTAGACTCGGCTACTCATGAAGAGGCTGCGGGCAAGCACAATCGTCGTGGGTGTGCGGAAGCGAACAACCACGCCAAACCGTCGACGGCCGACCCTTGCCATGGGACAGGCTATTGATGAGTGATATAGCTAACATGTAGGTCCGACACTGTTTGATAAAAATAAGACCCAAACAGAGTTTTTTTCTTCTCGAATACGCACGAAAAGGATGCGTATCATTGTATTAGAAGGAAAAGAGTTTCAAATTACAAGAGTGCCGCCCCGCCGTTAGTGTTTTGTTATAGACTCACAAGACCTTTTCCACATCTCGAGCTCACAAGTCACAACAACTTTTTCACATCACACAACTCGAACAATTTTTTCACAGTTAAAAGTTGAAGTAAATGGATGCTAAGGGTTTTGAGTCGTGAAAAAAAGCTGTTGTATTGTGTGTTATGTGAAAAAGTTAGTTTGGTTAAAATAACTATAGAACCTACCCCATCTCTTTCTCCTCGTAAAACACCTCTCTATTTCTATCCGTTTGGAAAAGTTGAAAGATGAAGCAAAAAGTAGGATTTAAGATGATGCTGAAAATTATACTATGCGAAAGCGACTATTTCTAGAAAAGCGACTTCTAGCTACCTATTTGATTGGCCTTCTACTTTTTAGTAGCGAAAACACTTTGTAGAGACTAAACCCTAAACACACGTATTTTTTGAAATAATATTATTTTAATAAATAATTACATATCTACATGCTGTTTTTATAAAATTGCAAAACTAGGATCCTGTAAGGGTCATCGGCACCTATCGGCTCTTTGGCGGCCAACAAGCCATGCGGCAAGTGAAAAAGTTAAAGCACGCACTGGGGCGGACCCATGCAGCACCTATCGGCTCTTGAGGCCGACAAACCATGCAAGTGAAAAAAGCTAAAACACGCTGCTCATTGGGCGGACCATCACGGCACCTATCGGTCAGCTTTGAGAGGCCGATTTGACCCGTCTGGACAAGTGAAAAAGTTAAAGCACGCCAGCTGAAGACCTGTCGGCACTGAGCAGCTGAAACCTCCAGTCGGCTTGTGAAGAGCCGATAGGCCCCATTTCGCATCATTTATTTATTGTCCGGTGTCTGTACTCCCTCCTATGTGTCCGCCACGCAGAGAAGGTGAAAGCAAGGTCACATCTCATGACTAAGCATGTGCCCTCTCTTCCTTCTTAATTAACTTCTACTCTATTTCTCCTTTTGCGAGATAGTATCAATTAATCTAATACTTTCCATATAACATATGCAAAGCCGGCTACATATAATGTTTATAAGAAAATCCTAAATACCATGTGGTTTCATAGCTCGTTACAGTTTCCATGCATTTTAATTTGCATGTGTTTGTACGTTTTTTATCCAATTGCCAAGCATTGAGTGGTTGCAAATACTTGTGATGGTACAAAAACAAAAAAATTGATAAACATAAATACTCCTCCATCCAAAAAGAATGCAAATCTTTGTTGTGAAATATCAACATTTATGTTTTCAAACATATTTCTTATGTATATTCCATGCTTTGTCTAAAGATAAGCCGACAAGCCTACCGTCTATCGGCTACTGAGAGGCCGACAAGCCACGCGGCAAGTGAAAAAGTTAAAGCACGCCAGCTGAATGCCTGTGGGCACCTCAGCAGCCGAAACCTGAAGTCGGCTCGTGAAGAGCGGATAGGCCGGCTGCTTGCATAGCTGCATTGCCTTGCTGGGAAACGTCGGTCGGCGGCGCACAGACTAGGGGCAGGGAGTGTACGTGTGCATGCGCTGGTCGAGATTTTGCTACTTGACAAAACACAATCGTTAATCCTATTTAAAAACATCATTGTCCCTATTACTTTAGATTTGGTACTTTGTTCTAAAAGAATTCACGGTGCGTAGCTGTGCCAAAGGAAAAAAAACACAAATCGTGAAGCTAGCGACTCTTTGGCTGCTCCACCAAAATGAACCAGGAGGTTTGCTGCTCCGTGGAGTTCCACTTCCACACAGGCTCTTGCAGGGACCAATCCAATAATCCAGTAAGATTTGATCCTCACCGGTCACGGCTTACGGTTCAGAGTGAGAATTGATTTTGATAACTAATTGAAAAATACTCCACCTGGTCATTGATTATTTGCTACTCTTTTTTGTTGTTGAGGAATTGATTTTACTACTTAATAACACAAAATAATCGTCGCTCTCTAAAAAATCGAGTTTTTAGAGAATCCCTGATAAAACGGTACGGATATTTATTCGACCATCCGTTCGACCGAACAAATATGAACACTTATCTGGATAGTTACTCGGATATCCGTAATTTTTTTTGGATACGGATACTAAAACGGATATCTTAGGCGGATATCAAATACAGATGTAATATCATCGATATCCGGCGGATATCGGATAATCCGGTTAAGTATCGGATATATCCGGATATTTAAAAACGGATATTATCCGGATATTATTCAAACGACCTTGGATGGAGAAATGATCAAAATAAAAATTGTAGATCTCAAAAAGTTATGAAACTTTGTTGTTTACAACTTTTTCGTTTGAAATCATTTAGTGCTTCAAAATTTAAACCGTCCAAACTTTCTCAAATGAAAAACTAGTTTATAGACGTCAAAATTTAAAAATCACAAATTTGAACCATCCAAACTATCTCAAATGGAAAGTTGACCAAAACAACAATTGTAGATCTTGATGAGTTGAACAAATTTGGTATTCAAAACTTTTCAATTTGAAGTCATTTAGAGTTCATAATACTAGAGTCAAAGTGTTGGTTTTTCATTTGACCAAATTTGACTTGGTCAAACTTAATCAAATGAGACACTAAATGACCTCAGATGAAAAAACTCTGAATACCAAGTTTGATCATCTCAGCAAGATCTACAATTGTTACATAGCTCATTTTCCCATTTTAGAAAGTTTTATCAAACACTAGTCACAAATTATTGAATCTCATATAGACTTTCTGAAACTATGTCACACACTTGTGAAATTTGAACTACATTTTGTTCAAACTTTCTCAAATGAAAAATAGCCTATATAAGGATTGTAGATCTTGATGAGCTGAACAAACTTGGTATTCAAAACTTTTCAATTTGAGACAATCTAGGATTCCGAAAACTAGTTTGTAAGCATCGAAATTTAAAAATCACAAATTTGAACCGTCCAAACTATCTCAAATGGAAAGTTGACCAAAACAACAATTGTAGATCTTTATGAGTTGAACAAACTTGGTACTCAAAACTTTTCAATTTGAAGTCATTTAGAGTTCATAATACTAGAGTCAAAGTGTTGTTTTTCATTTGACCAAATTTGACTTGGTCAAACTTGCTCAAATGAGACACTAAATGACCTCAGATGAAAAAACTCTGAATACCAAGTTTGATCATCTCAGCAAGATATACAATTGTTACATACCTCATTTTCCCATTTGAGAAAGTTTTATCAAACACTAGTCACAAATTCTTGAATCTCATATAGACTTTACAAACTATGTCACACACTTGTGAAATTTGAACTACATTTCATTCAAACTTTCTCAAATGAAAAAATAGCCTATATAAGGATTGTAGATCTTGACGAGCTGAACAAACTTGGTATTCAAAACTTTTCAATTTGAGACAATCTAGGGTTCCGAAAACTAGTTTGTAAGCATCGAAATTTAAAAATCACAAATTTGAACCGTCCAAACTATCTCAAATGGAAAGTTGACCAAAACAACAATTGTAGATCTTGATGAGTTGAACAAACTTGGTATTCAAAACTTTTCAATTTGAAGTCATTTAGAGTTCATAATACTAGAGTCAAAGTGTTGTTTTTCATTTGACCAAATTTGACTTGGTCAAACTTGCTCAAATGAGACACTAAATGACCTCAGATGAAAAAACTCTGAATAACAAGTTTGATCATCTCAGCAAGATCTACAATTGTTACATATATCATTTTCCCATTTGAGAAAGTTTTATCAAACACTAGTCACAAATTCTTGAATCTCATACTGGACTTTCTAAAACTATGTCACACACTTGTGAAATTTGAACTACATTTTGTTCAAACTTTCTCAAATGAAAAAAATAGCCTATATAAGGATTGTAGATCTTGAATCCATGACCATGACTCCATGAGACCCATGAAGCCATGAGCTTGGCTATTTCTACTCATGCCGCCAAGATTGGTGCTTGTATGATGTTTGATGTATGATGTATCTCATATCTTTATCTTATTTGTTGCTTTACTCTTTAGTCTTTCGGCTTAATCTAGATGGATTATGGACTCATAGAGTGGTGTAATGGTTTATGCGTATGTATATATATATATATATATATATATATATATATATATATATATATATATATATATATATATATATATATATATATATATATATATATATATGCTTTTTTTACTCAATATCCGAATAGATATTTGTATCCGACCTTCTCCGAATCCGATTCATACCGTATTCGATACTCATTATTCGTATCCGTAACCGAGTCAATCCAGTATTAGTATATGTATCCGAACGCTATCCGTGTCCGAATCCGAATCCAAATGAAATATGAAAACAAATATAATATGAGTGATATCCGTTCAGTATCCGATCCGTTTTCATCCCTACTAAGCTAGCGTTCAATTTGCAAATTGAGCGCTAGCGAGGAGCTCATCGCTCAGCTCGCAATAGCGAAACTCACTGTCTCTGCCCTCCTGGTCCATATCCGTGAGCTGTGCATATAGAGATTTGTTTATTTTTTCAGCCCTACTCCTCGCCTGCCGATTTTCACAGAATCACAGGGCTACTGGGACGCCCTTATATGTAAGATTTTGGCACTGACAAAGTTATAATTTTACCCCCTCATTATTAAGTATGCATGCCTCTTTCCTTTTGCACATTACATTTACGTGTTATTTAATCTACCAGCCGACATGCAGGCTTCTAACGTTGTCATGCCTGCTTTTTGTCAAGCTAGGGCAAGATTTGCCACAAAAATCCTTTCATGGAATATATTTGTCACAAGAAATGAGTCAACGTTAAAGTTTTTTTTAAAAAAGAATTTTAGGGCAGGTCCCGGTCTTTTAACTGAAGTCAAAACTCAAAACACAACACTGTGAATGGCGTACCATCCGAAAAGTTAAAAGCAAAACTCTTGCAAAGCCTCTTCAAAGTAACTGCGAAGAGCAGCAAGAAACAAGGATTACATCAGCTTAAGATGTCCACTTCGGACAGCAGCGACAGACAAAGATTCTATCAACTTAACAGCCTACAAGATAGTCCCTTCAATTTCATAATTTTTATACCAGAATATAGCTTTACTATGATTTTCTATTATAATAATATAACAAAAAATAAATATATGATTTCATCTACGTATTTTCCATGCTGTCTTAGATCGTATCTTCAAACTAAAATGTTGACGCTGGACGAAGCTGGTTGACGATCTAGACTCCACGCCACGGCCGACCATGTCCTCGATCGGCACAGCCACTGCTCGCCTGCACCGCGTGCCGAAACAGTAAAAAACGCGCCACTGCACCGACCATGCTGCAGAAGTTGGAAACAGTCAAACACTCAAAGTCTAAAACCAATCCAGCTACCAAAACACCGTGTGCCGTGGCCGTGGTGTGGTTGTGGTTGTCTACTTCTTTTTCAAAGTGGGGTTCTCAACTTTATGATGCGAACAAAAAGATATGCAAAGGGAGAAGAAGACTGGTTGACTGCTATCTCAGTGCCCCAGGCGGGCAGGCAAACTCCATCCATGCCAGCAGCAGGTCCGGCGACTGGAGCCGCCCCGTCGAGCCCGTAGTCAGGTGAGTTCTTCTTCGCTGTAAGCTCATCTCTACAACACCCTTCACGTCAAGATTATAACTGTATCTTACCGTCTCCACAATACCTTCAATTATTAGCAGCTGTGCCATGGCTCCTTCCAATCTCCTCCTCCTCCTGCTTGCAACTGCAACTCCGTTGATCACCGGGCAGCTCTTCGACTACCCGACGGCCAACCTCTCAACGATGTGGACCAACAACAACGCCTCCCTCAAGCACAGCATCACCTACGCCGATGGCTCCGTCGTGCACGGGCCATTGTTCTCCGTCACCAAAGACCACCCTCTATGGTCCTTCTTTCGCCGCAGGGTTCTTCTGCCCCTCCACACCCTGCGACACTGGTGCTTTCCTGTTTGCCGTCTTCATCGCCGTCTACACCAACAGTGGTGCCGGCATCACCTCTGTAACCAATGGCATTCCGCAGGTGGTCTGGTCCGCTAACCGGATCCACCCAGTTAAGGAGAACGCCACCCTCGAGCTTACTGGGGATGGCAACCTGATCCTCCGTGATGCTGATGGCGTTGGCGTCTGGTCGGCGGCACTGCAGGCAGGTCCATTGCTGGCATGATGATCACAGAGCTGGGCAATCTGGTGCTGTTTGATCAGAAGAATGCAACAGTATGGCAGTCGTTTGAACATCCGACTGATGCGCTTGTCCCTGGGCAGTCACTACTGGAAAGCATGAGGCTCACTGCAAATACATCTGCAACAAACTGGACTCAGAATCAGCTGTATATAACTGTTCTCCATGATGGATTGTATGCCTACGTTGATTCCACACCACCACAGCCCTACTTCTCAAAATTGGTGAACAAAAACAAGACAGGAAACCATCCGACACAGTTTACCTTAACAAATGGCAGCTTCAGTTTCTTTGTACAGTCCACGCCAGATCCATATTCAAGTATCACGTTGCCAGCAGCCAAGTCTACCCAGTACATGAGATTTGAAAATGACGGACACCTGAGGCTGTACGAATGGTCTGGCACTGAAGCAAAGTGGGTCATGGTGTATGATGTGATCAAGATGTTTCCTGATGATGACTGTGCTTTCCCAACGGTCTGTGGGGAGTACGGGGTATGCACAGGAGGGCAATGCAGCTGCCCTTCCAGAGTAACTCTACTTCAAGCTACTTCAAGCTAATCGACAGGTGGAAGCCGAATATTGGTTGCACGCCTCTGACTCCAATCTCCTGTCAAGCAATTCAACGTCATGAGCTCTTGACCCTAAAAGATGTTTCATACTTTGATATAAATACAAGCCACACCATTGCAAATGCTAGAAACAGCGATGACTGTAAGCAAGCGTGCCTGAAAAATTGTTCCTGCCAGGCCGTGATGTTCACATATGGACAGAACGAATCCAATGGTGACTGCCTGTGGGTCACGAGGGTTTTCTCCTTGCAATCAATACAACCTCAGATTCTTCATTACAACTCCTCTGCTTACCTCAAGGTGCAGCTTAGCCCCTCCCCCGAGCAACTACTGCAAATAAAAAGAAGGCAATTTTAGGCGCTATAATTGGAGGTGTTACTGGTATTGTACTGGTTCTCATTGTTGTCACTCTTTATGTACAAAGGAGGAGGAAGTACCATGAGATAGATGAAGAATTTGATTTTGATCAATTGCCGGGCAAACCAATGAGGTTTTCTTATGCGAAGTTGAGAGAATGCACCGAAGACTTCAGTCAAAAGCTCGGGGAAGGTGGATTTGGTTCAGTTTTTGAAGGGAAATTAAATGAAGAGAGAGTGGCCGTGAAACGTTTGGAGAGCGCTAGACAAGGGAAAAAAGAATTCCTGGCAGAGATTGAAACAATTGGTAGCACTGAGCACATCAATCTTGTCAGGCTGGTAGGATTCTGTGTAGAGAAAGCACATAGACTTCTAGTATATGAATATATGCCTAGAGGTTCCCTTGACCGGTGGATATATTACCGCCACAATAATGCCCCTCTTGATTGGAGCACCAGGTGTAGGATCATTCTGGATATTGCCAAGGGCCTATGCTATCTTCATGAGGAGTGCCGGCGAAAAATTGCTCATTTGGACATTAAACCACAGAATATTCTGTTAGATGACAACTTCAATGCTAAATTGGCTGATTTTGGATTATCCAAGCTCATAGACAGGGATCAAAGCAAAGTAGTGACTGTGATGAGAGGCACACCTGGGTATCTGGCGCCTGAATGGTTAACGTCGCAAATCACCGAAAAAGTTGATATTTACAGCTTTGGAGTTGTTGTTATGGAAGTAATATGTGGAAGAAAAAATATCGATAATTCTCAGCCTGAGGAAAGCATCCATCTGATCAATTTGTTACAAGAAAAGGCTCAAAATAACAGGCTGATTGATATGATTGACAAACAAAGTCATGACATGGTCACACACCAGGATAAAGTTATTCAGATGATGAAGCTTGCAATGTGGTGCTTGCAACATGATAGCAGTCGAAGGCCATTGATGTCAACGGTAATAAAGGTACTGGAAGGTACAATGACCGTAGAAACTTCCATAGATTACAATTTCTTCAGTTCAGATCCAGTATTGTCTGTTCAAAGTGATCAATCAGCATATTCAGCTCCACCACTGGCATCAATCTTATCTGGTCCAAGATGAAATGTATCACTTTCAGTAATGAATATAAGAAGCATCCATATAGTACACTTAGGCTTTGTAATTGCTTCTGTACCTTATCTGATTTCTAATTCGGAAGTACTATGTTTCAGATAGCATAAGAAGAATAATTTTCGCAAATTAATGTCATATTTTCCCAGTGAAGTTGTAACTCTCTACATCTGGAATAGAAAATTAGTGTAATTTAATTTTACATCATCTCAGAAGCATACAACCAAGAAGACCCTCACACACGCAATATGTTACCCAGTATCCAAGAAATACTCTATCAAAAAGTTGTCTGCTCAAACTCGAGGTAAAGATTTATCAGGAGCATATAACTTCTACATGCACAATCTTTAGCGTGACTATAAGAATATTCTACAGCCCTATTGGTACTGGCAATGGCACTTTAGTATGTCTAGCTACTTGGCGCATTTGATTCGGTTAGTTTCTGCGAGCAAGCACACAGATGCAGCATTGGCAGAGCACCCGGTCACCTTCCTCACAGATGAAATCACTTCGTATGAAGTCTCTTTAGTGAGCCAGGTGCTTCAAAGCATCGTCATTATTTGCATGTTTAGGTCACTAGGATCACCTTGAAGGGCGGGCCTGGTGCAAGCGGTAGAGTCTTACCGCCTGTGACCGGAAGGTCCCGGGTTCGAGTCGCGGTCTCCTCGCATTGCACAAGCAAGGGTAAGGCTTGCCACTGACATCCTTCCCCAGACCCCGCACAGAGCGGGAGCTCTCTACACTGGGGTACGCCCTTTAGGTCACTAGGATCACCTTATCATGCAACTATGCAAGGAAATAACAGGATGTCAAATCTCCATAGCTATAACAAACACTAGCAGACAAGATTGACACCTCGGTGATGATTCAGGAAGCCCAACAGCAACACTAACCTGGGAGTTCAACCTGGCAATTTCAAGATTCGTCCTTGTATTTCTTGGTTAGTCACCCACCAAAGCACGCCTTCTCAGCCTGCAAAGTGCAAAGTTACATGAAGGTCGTCAAAGTAGAAAGCAATTGGGCAGATTGCTTACTGCACAAAGTGACATCAATTACACCTTGGATTGTAGAACTCAAAAAACACACCATACCCAGGGTTAGGATCGGTTGATCCATTCACCAACTGGTTTCTCAAATAAAATATCATCATCCTTCTACAGCCATTTCATTTCAGCTTGCTATGATCGATTGAAAACAGTGTGCTATCCAATGCTCTTAGCATAGAGTTGGCATTCTCCCGGATGTTTGACAAAATGGCTAACACAGATAATTTCTCTACTTTCATGTGAAAAAGGATAGAGAACAATCAGTTGACTGGAAAACAAAGAAATTTATGATCGGTGTGACGTCTGCTTCAAATATTCTTAGAGCAACCAATATAAATAGGTTAAGATTTCACAATCAAATGCAAGTAATACATCTGCTTCACCTACTGCCATTGTATAATCTGGTCATCACCTGCATGGCTGATGACTGATGCTTCGCTTATATAGTCAGCAATGCTTGGTGAAAAGGTAAAATAATCAACTTGAATAGTTGAATTTCCTGAGGCTTGTATTTAATAAGAACAAATGAAACTCATTACTTTTACATACATACAAACGCAAAAGGAGTGGTACACAAGTCACTACGATTAAAACAAAATCAAGTCACAAGATTTAAAGCTAAGAATTACTGAAATTAAATGTGTTCATTAAAAATACAAAAATGTGTGGGTTTTCAGATCTAGTGGCCTAATTGACAAAAAGAACAAAAAAAAAATGCAAGTTGTATGAGGGACATACATTGTCTGTATGCCAGGCATGAGGCATCCATGTATCAGATGTAATTCAATTTGGTCATCTAAAAGGCCTTACATATCATAAAGTGCAGTTTGCAATGCAACATAATCTCACTCCCTCTCTCCCTCTATCCACCGATTTATCTTCAGATGCCACAATTTCTCATTAAATTTCTTTGCACATGTGAAGAAGAACAAAGTATCCGCTACTATATACCCTATAAAAGTGCCTGTGATGATGGAAGCATAACTCTCACCACAGTGATACACTTATCGAGTCGGCTGCTTGAACAAACTACTATATGGTTGGAATAGATGAGATGACTGACCAAACGTCCAAACCCTATGAGGATATTCAGCTATAGTAAACCCAAGGCATTCTCCTCCGTGTACTTGCTCTCGCAAGATTTGGGGGCATACACTTAAACTGCCGCAAACACTTTTACACAAGTGCCAAGTGAGTAGGTAATTTGGAATGCCGTGTCCAATGGCATCCAAATTTGTTGCCGCCTATCTGATCCGACGAGTAAAATGCACAGCATGCCTCACCTGGACTGGTCCGCCGCCACTCGCGCGCAAAGGAGACGTCCTGCTCTCCGCCACCGCGGGGTGCTCGTAGTAGGATCCGTCTGTGCCTCTCTCTCCCTGTTGGAGAGGCGCCGGCGCCGCCGGTAGCGTTGGCTCGTCGTCGGCGAGGTTGGTGGTACTGTGGTCGGTGACTCCATTGGCCTGAAAGGCATTATTTGGGCTGAGCTGGGCCTCTCGTATCTAACGGGCTTTTTTTTTGTAGGGCATCAAATAAGTCTGTGATTACCGGAGAAATTTCAATATTTGACACTCATTTCGCACGCCCCTTTTGATACTCAATTCTTAAGTCTTTCGAAATACAACCTTGGACATAATAATTCTTTAAATATGAGGGATTCTTGCTTTTTTCTCCCCTTTCTTAATTCCAATAAATCCTGGGCACTGTTTGGGGCACACGAAAAGACCTTTCTGCCCCCTCCCTTGGAAAGAAGAGTTTCACTTGGTTTCTGTTCGGTCCGACTCGTAGAGGGAGCAGGGACACACTCGAGCGGCGACGCTCGGGGCTTGTCAAGTTCGGCGGCGGTAACCTGCCACCTCCAGCCAACACCACCGCTGCAGCACCAGCTCCACGCATCTCCAGCAGCTCGCCGTAGCCCTCACCCGCAGAGCATTTCGCCCGCGCGTAGGCTGTTGGGGCGCTAGGGTTTCGGCCGTGGCTGCAGGCTATCGCAGCGCGCTAGCGGCCTCCACCCTCCACCGGTTGCCGCCACCAGGCGCGACGCCGGTGTCCTCCTCCGGCTCATGGCTCCTCTAGGGTAATGGCACCAATCCTAAATCCGTCTATTTTCTGTTATGCAGATCTTGCTATTTTGGGGGCACAAGGTTGATACTGTGTCTCTTTTATTTTTTTGTTGGTACATGGTAGAATTGATCTGGATCTGTTTGGGGCATTTAGGTTGTGTGTTCAGTTTTCTTAGTTCACTGCTAAGTTGAACAATGGTTGCTCTTTTGATGTGCCACGAAAATTGTTTGAATGGGTTGTGGATTGTCGATGTTATACTTTAGAAATGCTACAAAAGGACTTGGAAGCGAGGGTGAACTGGGGAAGCGACCAGCAGCCTATAATACATGAATTTGACATGAGTAGTGGTGGAGAAAGAAAATTGGTGGATGATGTCGAACTTGCATTTGCATTTTCTGAAAGGATGGATGATAAGAAATTGTTCTTGTTTGTTGATATTGTGGACAAACCCGCAGATTTGATTTCCAACTCAACTATTATAGAGGCAGCAGTGAACAATGTGGGGCATGATAATGTCGCAAGACAAGGGGATTGCAACAATGAGGCGCTTGTTTCTCCTCTAATTGATTGGGACAATCTAGAGATAATTCCTCTTGCAGAAGATCAGATTGGGGCTGCACTCCTGTGATGAATGAGGAAGCAATGTATGAGTTTGTTGTCCTTAAAGCAGAGGATGAGAGAGCTGAGCAAGCTAGGATGGCTACTGAAAAGGAGAATGAAAGTAACGTTGATGATCTTGAGCTTTAGGATGGAGAGTTGTTGGTGGATGATCATATACCTAGTGAGGATTATGTGTTCTATGACAGAGAAAACACTCCAATGAAAGTTGGAACCATATATCCAAATATGGATGAATTCCGAGCTGCAGTAAGGCAACATGGTATAATGGGACAGTTTGAACTTGGAACATAGAAATCTTGCAAAGATTTGTTCAGAGGGTTGTCCATGGTCTATTGTAGCAAGGCTGATGCGAGATAAGCAGCAAGTCAGGGTACTAACACTTTTTTAGAGACAACATGCTGACTTAATATATTATTTACTTTTATTTGTCCTGCAAGTCTGTTTTAATTTTTCAAGGTTGCTAACATGTTTGTTTTAATTTTTCATATTACATTAAATAAAGAAAAGCATTTTTGTCCTTATACTGGGAGAGTGAGGACCAAGATGGCAACATACCATTGGGTGACAGAGAAAGCAATTCCTCTTCTAAAGAAGGATCCAAACATGGGTGCTAAGAAAATACAAGAAGAGTTAGAGGAGAAGTATCAAGTGACAATAGGCTATTCAACCGTGCACCTTGGTAAGGACAAGGCAGAACAACAATTTTTTGGTGCATGGGAAGAAAGTTTTGGATATTTGTTCAACTTCAAGGCAGAGATTGAGCTCAGAATGACAGGAAGTGTTGTAGAGATAGATGTGCATAAAGAGGAAGGTGTATTTTTTCATAGGTTCTTTTGTTGTCTGAAACCAAGTATTGATGGTTTCCTAAACGGTTGTAGGCCATTTTTTAGTATTGACTCAACGGCTCTTAATGGTAGATGGGATGGCCACATGCCTTCAGCTACAGCATTGGACGGGCACAATTGGATGTTTTTAGTTGCATTTGGATTTTTTTATGGTGAGACTACTGATAATTGGACTTGGTTTATGCAGCAGTTGCAAAAGGCAATTGGAAATCCACCTCACCAAGCTATATGTTCAGATGCTTGCAAGGGCCTAGAAAAATACAGTGAAGAAGGTGTACCCTTGGGCAGAACATAGAGAATGTTTTGTCCATTTAATGAAAATTTTAGCAAGAGGTTTCAAGGACCTGCATTTGGGAGAATGTGCCCTGTGGCTAGGACTTTCCAACCAGAGTACCACGAGTACTTAATGAACAAGATGTATGCAGTGAAAAAAAAGGTTGAGCCAAGGTTGAAAGCAAATCACAAGTTAAAGTGGATGAGGAGCAAATTCTCAGAGGCAATAAAGTGTGACCATATCATTAATAATGTGGCAGAGGTTTAGAACAATTGGGTGAAAGACATCAAGGACCTTCCCATAGCTGACCTTATCGACACTCTTAGGTCCAAGTTCATGGAACTTTATGCAAGAAGGAGAAGAATAGGTGAGAAATTTGAAGGACATGTAATGCTGTTGATTGTTGTTCGCAAACTATATGCAATGAGTCAGCAGTTGAGTCACTTGAAACACAAAGAAGGTGGAAGGGATGAAACAGAGGTGATGGAGGTAACTGCTTCACAAAAGATCATAAAACATGTGGTTGATATTCAAAACCACACATGCACCTGCAGAGAGTGGCAAGTCTCAGGAAAACCATATGGACATGCTTTGTTACTCATAACCACACGTAGAAATCTTAAGATAGAAGAGTATCTGCATTCTTACTATTCAGTGTACCATTTTAGACTAGCCTATGATGGTGTGATCAAACCACTACCTGATAAGTCTCAATGGGTGAAAGTGGATCCTGGATTCAAAGTGTTGCCACCTCTCAGCAAGAGAGATGTTGGGAGACAAAGGAAAAAAAAGAATTCCTAGCTGCACTAAGAACAAGGGAAACAAGCCCGCTAGAGGCAAAGGCATGTGACAGGTTAAGTGTAAAAATTGCTTGGGTCTTGGCCATAGGACGACATCTCCAAAGTGCCCTCTCAATGGAACAAAGAAGAGGTAGATGTGTATGCCTTTTTTTAACTAACTCATACTTGCTTCATATTTTCAACTTATATCAATTATACATTTACAGGAAAAGTCGAGCCAAGAAAGGGAAGGCAGGTTGGCCTGATGGTTGCACGAAAGGTGATGTAGCTCCAAGTCCATCCAAAAGGCAGAAGGTTAATGTGGAAGAAAATCTAGTGAATAATAGTCCTGGACCTGTGGCATCAACCCTGGCAAGTGAAATGAACACTAGCCCTGGACCTGTTACAAGAAGGTGACATTCTATGAACTGATCATTTACTTGGATCTGTACAATCTTTTATTTTGGGCTAAACTTATAGTCTTATTTTTAGGCAAATGCAATTAACAATGGTGGAACATGGAGGGACAAATCAGATCACTACAAGCCCAAGAGCTATGACAAGAAGGTAAAATGATTCAATACAAGCCCAATTAAACATGTGTATACTTACCTTTGGTCATCAACTGAACCATTTCATTTTTCATGTTATTCAGTCAAACTAGAGAAGGGACAAGTAATGCTGTGAGCACTCCAAGAAAGCGACTGGGTTTGAAGAAAAAGCTCACTCTAAGGAAGGGGGAAAAAGAACGATGTTTGAATAACCATAGAACCATGTTATGAGTCCTTTGTATGTTTCGGTATTCCCAGGCTAGATGGTTCTTTTGTCTATGTGAACTTATGTCTGGATGGTTATTTTGTCTAGTGAATCACTCATGTGTGGATGGTAATTTTGTCTAGACAACCTCTTATGTATGGATGGTTATTAGAGAACCTCTTATGTATGAATGGTTATTGTCAGTGAACTTGCACTCTTAAATTATCTGGATGGCTATTTTCTCTATCCTGAAATTTGATTATAATTTATATTTTGTTTACATTAATTTTTGATCAAATATATATTAGATCTGTGTAGTTTGGGAAATGAGAACGGCCCTTGGGGAAGGGACCGTGAGATCTGGGGAGGGGGCGCCCAGAAGGACAGTAGCGAGCGCGCCCACGGCATGAGCGGACGTCCAGGCTCTTTTTTTAGAGGGAGGTGTAGAAAGGTCTTTTTCTATGCCCTAAACAGTGCCCAAGATATATTAGAATTAGAAAAAGAGAGAAAAAGAGAGAAATCCCTCAGATTCAAAGAATTAGCGTGCCCAGGGTTATATTTCGAAAGGCTTACGAATTGAGTGTCAAATTTGGAGGGACGTGCAAACTGAGGGTTAATATTGAAATTTCTCATGATTACCGTGGGCTTGTTCGCTTGGTTCGCCACTGGGCTACAGTGCCTTTTTTCTGGTTTAGTGGTTTTACTATACTACCCAAATGTATTTGTTTTGTTAATAAAAGTTTAACAAAAGAATTGCTAAAAAGTTGGACAATTTTTTTTACCAAAAATGTAGCAAAGAAAAAAAATTAAAAGATAGACAAAATTATATGTAATAAATTAAATGCGAGATGTCGGCGTTTTGGTAGCAAACCAAAACCATGGCTTATCCTAAATCTACTAAACAAGATTTTGACCCTGTTTGGTTGGTGACCACAACTTGTCATACCCTAGGTTAGTTATATTATAGGATTTTAGGCAGCTGTTTGGTTGGTGACCCTTGGTTGGTGACCCCAACTATCTACGTCCAGGTTTGTCGTGCCATAGTTTTTTAAGTAGCTATTTGATTTACTGTCACAACTATATACCACGCTTTCTTAGTGTCCTATCCCACACGTCATAGATTATTTTTTGCCACACTTTTGGCTTTGATCTTGCTGGTCACTCTTTGTGTGGTAGCCACACAGTATGCTTAACGTTCGGCATAGCAAACTTTAGCACCAACCAAACATACCCTAATTAATCAACATCCATGACCATAATAATGCACAGAGCTTAGCACAATCGCTAGGCTGTACTTTAGCTCGGACTTCTGCCGTGGCATACTGCCATGAAAATGTAAAGCGTTATTCGGCTGGTCTATAAGTCATTTTTAGTGATTTGTACGATTGATTAGTTGAGAGAAAAACACTGTACTACCGTACCTTAGACTGTTATTGGAGCAGCCGAACAGGGGATATGGCGTCGTAAATGCAAAGTAAAGAAAGCATGAAAATCCATTGCCGAGACGGAGAGAGAACATGGAGAGTTATATAAGGTCACCCACTGGTCATCATGAACTCATGATCCACTTGCTTTGCCGTGGCTGGAAAGACAGGCTGGCAGGTGGGGTCTCCGAGCCGAGGCAGGGTGCAGGACTGCAGGTGCAGACGCTGAGACGCTGATCGCCTGATCCACCTGCTAGTAGTAGTCCTCGCCGCCTCGATCGGCCAGCTCGCCGCCTGTACGGACGCCGAGTATTTTTAACGAGACAGGATAGGGTAAGATAAAGATTAGATTAGCCCCCTCCTAACTCCACACCTTATCCCTGCTGCCGCTGCAACGTGCGTCCGTGCACCTTGGGGCCCCTTTCCCGTCTCCCCTCTCTCCCTCTCCCTCTCGCTCTTTCCCTCTCCCTCCCTCTAATTTGTTGACGGTTCAGACTAAACAAACAAACTAAAAAAAATACGGATTATAAGAGAAATGAACAGGATCACTGTACCTTGCCTAATGACATTTGCTCCGTCGCATGGCATCGCTTCGGTTCGGCGTCAGCTAAAGAAAACAAGCTTGTTGGAGTACAGCAGCGCAGTCATAGGATGCTCCGTTCCATCGCATCCGTCGCCCCATCCCGTCCCTTGGAAACCTTAAACAACACTCCCATTTGCTAGTAGCAGCTAGCTAACCCTCCATTAAATTTGAAACGGCGGCTCCCGCGACACCTCGCCGCCGCCGCCGCCGGTCTACCGATACGATGAGACCGATGCCACCGTCCGGGGAGACGACCGACGACGTAGGATCCGGGATTAACACCGGGGTCGGTGGCCGTGATTGGGTTTTCTTTTCCTCCTCTCTTTTCGTCGCTCACACACCTCCCAAAGCCACGGCACAAGAAAAAGTTTATATATTTATTAAAAAACACACACAAGTCTGCTTCGTGAACCGTTTACGTGGCAACTCGTGGTTGCTAGTAGTTTGTACTAGTATTTGTTTTATTATTTTAAACTCTGTTTTTGTAGAAATGAAGAAACCTTCCATTAATTAGTACCACTAGACCTACTGCTCCTCCTATACCATTGCTCTTCTACAAGGAGGGAGTTTGCTTGTGCTATCACACATGGGACGCCTCCTTTTCGAGAGAAAGCTACTGCTGCCTTGTGAAAAAAAGATCCCTTTTTCTTGTGTCTGCCTTCTTCGCTAACCCTGTTGCTGCTGATATTATGGTGTCAGCAGAGCGTTTTCTTTTCCCTTCCCTTCCCTTCCCTTCCCTCCGAAAAACTGGACGGTACTAGTAGTAGTAGCACAAACATGAGATTAGGCACGGCTTAGGACTCATCACCCACCGTTTTTCAGCGTGTTCGCAGGCAGGCTGCTGAAACTGAGTTTGTCGTGAGAGAAAAACACTATTTATTTTGGTTGAATAAGCTACCGAAACCAATAAACAAACAGGGTGTTTATCTGCTCCCACAACCCACAAGTCACCAGCAGCAAGCATCAGCTGTTGCAGAGACGAGAACGACACAAAGGAGAACACTCATCATCATCATCTACATCTCCTGAATATTCTTCGTCCCTTTCTTGTTCTTTCTCGGCACGCATGATGATTATGATTGCTCACTCCTAATGACCGATTGAGCGAAACGAGTAGTACCGATCAGTGTATCACATGCTGCTATTGGTTACTTGGAAGTTCTGGGGCACAGTCCTGAAATCCTGATGCTGCTGGAGCTGGTTTGTTCAGACAGACTGACAGAGCAATGTTCATGCGACATTCAGGCAAACTGGCAGAGCAATGTTAATGCGACATTCAGGCCGACACGATGGCAAGCACAAGAAATTCTGTTTCTTCTTATATGTATCTTGATTGATGACGATGATCATATAGCACTAACAGCATTACCAGTGGCAGCATTACCAGTAACAGCACCTCTCACACCTACTGTAGACATCAACAGAGGAGAGGAGGAACAAGGAAGAAGAAAGAGAGGCTCTGCTCTAATCTTGGCTGCTTGATTGCCAATCGCAGCCCGCGCTGTGGAGATCCATCATGGAGAAGGACCTCGGGGACCTAAACGAGCTGTTCCTCGGCACCTGGCCGCCGGCAGTGGCGTGCACGCTCAGCCGCGGGGACGGGAACGTGGGCGGCCTCCTTCTCCTGAGACCGCCGCTGCCGCCATGCCGCTCCTCCTCGTCATCCTCGTCGTCCGCGCCCTCCTCGTCGTCCTCCTCCTCCACGGCGTGGTCCGGGGCCAGGAGCGGCGGCAGGTACGTGGTGGCCAGCGCGATGCAGGACGCCCGGCGCCGCGACCACGCCTGCAGCACCTGGCGGCGCTTGTTGAACGGGTTCTCCGGCTTGGCGATCTCCTTGGCGGCCGCCGTCGCCGCCGCCTCCGCCAGGCTCGTGAACGACTTGGACTTGCCCGCGTAGAAGTTGGACAGGCCCCGCCTGCGGTTGAAGAGATTGTTAAGGATTATCAATTAGGGCAAAAGAATCAGGAGGGGGAATGCACTGCTGGTGCAAAACTAGATCGATGGTTTTGTTGCTCAAAACCACTTGCTTGTTTGATTGGATTTTTTTTTATCTGGTACGCCAAATCCGTTAGCTTTGTCAGTATGATGAACAGGAACAGCATGCTAAGTTTGACCAAATGAGCATGGATGGTACTACTACTGCTACCACCTAGGATGGGGAAAAACACTTATCATTACTAGCCAGCACACTACTTGGATCTAAACCAACCTTTGATAATTTTGGTAGAAGAACATTATGTTTTAGCGAAAAATCGGATATTTATCGATATAAAACAGGGTGTTTATCTCCAGCAGCGGTCTTGCAGAGCAATTTCTACTGACACAGTAGACGGAACAAAACCAAGCAGCAGCAGCAGCAGCAGCTACTACCACTAAAACTTGGTAGATACTACAGTAACAAGCAGTAGATCAAGAAGGGGGATTTATTAGCAGAGAAGTAAGCAGCTTACTTGGCGGGCAGGGCATCCTCCAAGGACTCGAGCGTGGCCAGCCCCATCATGCCGAGCCCCTGCACCTTGCTCTCCCCCTCCTCCTCCTCCTCCTCCTCCTCCTCCTTGTCCGACGCGGAGTTCTCCCCGATGGAGGAGCTGTCGGACGACGCCGCCCCGATCGACGAGGCCTCCGACAGCGCCTCCGCCTCGTCCTCCTCCTCGTCCTCTTCCCTCCTCCTCACCGCCGCAGCCTCGCCATGCTCATGCTCTTCCTCTTCTTCCTCCTCCTCATCTGGGACGGAGAAGAAGCCGTTAGCGTTCCTCATCCTGTCCGCCTCCTCCGGATCCGGCTTCCCGCTCCCCGACCGCCGGAACCCGCCGTGCGCCGGCGACACCATCGCCGTGGACATGCCCGCAACCAACCAACCTAACAACCGAACCAATCAACTGACCAATCAGCGAATCCGCCGCGGCGCACCTCAGGCCCCGGCGCCCGGATCGACCGGCCGGCACGCAGCAGGGAAAGAACCGCGGAGCGAGGGAGCAGGCGAGAAATCTCGGTGCGCGAGCTAGCGAGCGAGATGGGTGGGTGGGTGGGCGGGCGGGCGTGGAGGGGAGACGGGCAGGGAGGGGAAGAGGGGAGGGGACAGGATAAGGGAGTATAGTCGGAGGAGAGAGAGAGAGACCGGCGGCGGGCGAGGTGCGGTGCACCTGGTGGCGGTGGGGTGGATGAGGTGGCCGGTCTCGACCTAGTGGGCCCGCTGGCCTGCTCCGTGGGCTCGGCCCAGGGAGGGGAAAAGAAAAACCACCAGCAGCAGCACCAGGCGTGTCCAGGCCGGCCTGTATTTTCCTACGTATAGTACGGTACCTGAGCCACATGCTCGGCATGGCCCACTCCTGCGGGCACACGACACGTCACGTAGGCATACGATGTACGTACAGTACAGCCCAGGTTGGAGCACACAGCACACACCGTATGTATGTATGTATGTACAGTATACGTACGCTCGTGACGTGGCTGGTGCTGGTCTGTGTTCGTGGCTGTGGTGTCCCTGGACCAGGAGACGGCGTACGTACGTACGTGCTGGCGTGGCTCGCAATGGCGTCAGGCGTCACGAGAGGGATTAGGCGGGACGCGCTGGAGCGATCGCTGTCAGGATTCCGCTGGGTTTGGGTACTCTGGTCTCTGGGTGAGACAGTGAGATGAGGCGTTCCGCGCGAGGTTTTGTAACGCTCTGTCCGGACGGTAATTTTCTTGCCCAGGACAGTGACGCCGACGGGTGACGGCGGACAGGTTTTCCGGTAAACATCTCCGCTGTCGACGAGAAGAGACTAGAATCTGGGGTAGAGGAAGGTTCCACTACAAGAAGTCTAACCAACTTACGGTACTATTATTTCTCCCGCTTAAACTTTTTGACGCCATAGCCAGTAAGTAGGCAAGGCAGCTCCGGTAGTCGGTCGGTGCCATGTCGGGGGTGCACTGCGCTAGCCTAGAAAGCTCCCCTCCGGGCAGCTGCACCAACCCCATGGCAAACCTAGTGGAGGAGTTCGTGGCGGCGTCTACGATGACGTTCACGAGGACACTGACGTCGGCATCGAACAGTAGCCTGCCAGCCAGCGAGGAGGACACGATGCCGTCGTCGTTCTTTGTGGCGCTTCTGTTTGCAACGATCTTACCGAATCCATCGGTGGTGTCGGAGTCGAGGAGGAAGTCCTGGGTGGAGTAGCGAAGGACGCAGTTGTCGGTAGTAGATGATGGCGTCCTTGTCGTAGACGCACAGCTGCCACGCGTCCTGCAAGGCGCCCGTGAGGCAGGTGTCGTAGGTGGAGGTGTCGACATCACCATGGCACTGTGCGAGGCCGTGGACAGCGTCCGGAACGAACCCCGTGGTGGCGGCGAGGGGCTCAAGATTCACCTCGTAGCTGTCGTTGGCAGCATAGTAGGGTGTGGCACGACAGACCTTATTATAGCATGTATATGTGCCTTTATATATGTATCTTTCTATTTTACTTCTAATATTAAACAAGAAAAGGTTTATTCGATCTTCATCGCTCACAATGCTTGATGGCAGGGGGCGGGCCCAACGTGGGGGCTCATGCCCCCCCTACCCACCAGAGCTCCATGGAGTTAACAGAGAGGGAAGGGAGAGGAGAAGAGGGAAGGAAATGGACTTAATGCTAGATTAAGATAACCTTTAGAGTTTTCGGTGCTATTTTATGAAGACTAGATTTTTCAATGGTATTTTATGATTCTCATGAACTTTCGATGCTACCAAACCAATTTTTCCTAAAATCTATTCCCGCATGCACCCCTGCTCGATGAAGATCTAACAGACTCAATCTCTAACAGACTCAATCTCTGTTGTGTGTAGATAATAAGTTAGGGTAGTGTGCTCAAGCACTGTGCATGAGTCTCATTTCAAAACGAATTAGAACAAGTGTTTCCATGATCCGCCACTCTCTTCCATTTCCATACGAGTTAAGTGTTCATGTATGGTACGGAGTCCAATCTAAAACATTTTGGAACGCATGAGATGGTTATTAATAAATCTATAAACATTTTGTACCCATACAAGTTAGCCCACCGCATATCCAAGCACGGTATAAAGTTTGATTCCTAAATAATATCTAAAAATATATTTTTTTATGAATAAGCAAACTGAAATTTATGACGTAATTGCTAAGTAAATCTTTAACCCACAAATCATTCAGATAACCACGCAACAAGTTAAACCCATCGGTGCAAGTGCAACACAAATAAGTTTGCTATTATATAACACGGTAGTTGTTGGTAGCCAAATGCAAATGTGCATTGAGGCGTGCATGCATGTTAGGTGGTGCGGCTAATGTTGGCACGGATATCTGGAAGAGAATCCTGTCTTGACTTTTTAATTTGGCGTGTCTTTGGCGCTGCATCATATCGGGGATTCCAAATAACTATGTTATTGTCGGGTCTTCCTTTTCTGTGTTCTTGGCAGTGGATCGAGACATCTTCATCGGCGCAACAGATAGCTTGCCCTGCTCTATATCAAGTGTGAGAACCGACAAATACAGGCACCTCGATGGGCAGCCACCGTGGGCATTTGGTGGCACGTACGGCATGTGCTTTGACTATTATTTTAATATAACTAATTAAATATATGAACATATTTTGTTTTAAATACAATTGCACGTTACTCCCAAATTGTTGTGGACCGTCTATCTGACTAGATATCAATGGTTATAATCACATATTATACGAAATATTACGCTCTCCATTCCAAATAAACCAATTCCTACAACTTACCATCTTAGAGTCAAACTTTTCTTAGTATATGACTGGATTTTATAGGAATTAAACATCACCAATATGTATGATATTTTTATAGTGTTGTCATAAATATTGGTGTTCTTTTTTATAAATCCGGTCAAACTTTAAAAAAACTTAAGACAACTTCAGTATTTATTTAAGGATTGACGGAGTATTTATATAACTTTGTAGTTTAAAAATAGGATAAATGGGAAAATGTTTGTATGAGGTATTAATTTCATGCTTGATTTGTTGGAAAGTGACATATGCATGCGTGCTAGTTATATTTAGATATTTATCACGTTCCAAAGATATAATACAAACGATTTGTATTATATAACAAGATGTTTGTACTTGGAATGAATAAAAAGATAGATCTTTGTATTTACCCTATTAGATCTAGCATACACAATTTTTTTTGTTGCAATGTGATGATAGACCTATTTCTTTTGGAACATGTGAAAGAGTAAATCTTACTACACCTGATCATGGGCCGCTACATGTCGCCACCAACTAACACAACCCCATCTAGACCTATATACATTAGAGTTTGTTTGGACGCACTTGTATCCATCCCAATTCACATGTGTTGG
Organism: Miscanthus lutarioriparius; assembly: GCA_904845875.1. Taxonomy (NCBI): domain Eukaryota; kingdom Viridiplantae; phylum Streptophyta; class Magnoliopsida; order Poales; family Poaceae; genus Miscanthus; species Miscanthus lutarioriparius. Next base: position 6,798,276 of record CAJGYO010000013.1, read on the forward strand.
GGTGTATTGGGATAGCAATTAATTAAATTAAGTTACACCCCCGTTCATTCTAACACATTAATGGATTGAGGTGGATACAAATGCATCTAAACAATGCCTTATGTGGGTTTGGGCATGATTTTTAACCCGCAATAACCGCAAACAAGGAACCTAGGGCTGGCAGTGAGGATGTGCCCTAGGGCAAGAAATCGTTGTTCGGATGCTTGTATGGTGACTTGGGTCAGGCTCAGGTCATCCAAGATTCCTCTATCAACCTGGCTCCACGAAAATGAGATTGGAATCTGTTTCTCAAGGGCTTTGACTGATGTGATGCAGCTTTGCTGCTTTTGGCGTATATGTTGTCTCTGGATCGAGTCAAAAGTCCATGCAACCAAACAATAGCAACTGGTAGAAAAATGACTTTTGATCCACTTGAAATTTGGCTTTAGTCCCAGTATTTTTCGCGCTTCGGGACTAGAGAAACCTTTAGTCTCGGTTGGTAGCTCCAACCGGGACTAAAGGTCCCCGCCTAACTGGCCATGACAGCAGCTTTTTGCTTAAGGGACCTTTTTAGTCCCGGTTGGAGCTACCAACCAGGACTAAAGGTTAACTTTTTACTCTCGGTTGGTCCCTCCAATCGGGAGTAAAAGTCTACTCCCTACTGGAGGCTCTGTCTCGGACTAGAAAGGACCTTTAGTCCCGGTTGGTGTCTCCAACCGGGATTAAAGGTCCCTCCTATATACCCCTTTCTTTCTCCCCGAGCCCGAGCCACTTGACCTCAAGTGTTCTTGCTTCATCACTGGCCTCTCTTCTTCCTCATCGCTGGTAATCACAAGATTTCTTCGATTCCTCCATCAATTCTTTGGATATAAAGGTTACCAACTTTATACTCTCATGTTTCATCAGTAGTATATCTCATTTTGTGGACTAGATATATGTGGTTTTTATGGTGGATTTTTTTATTTGTAAGCCATTTAAGCTCAAAATCACTTTAAAGTTTGCATATTTGGATGAAGGAAGGTTAAAGTAGTTATTCAAAACTAGTATTCAGCTTTCATTTCTAGCATGCATATCACACTTCATGGTTTAGAGATATAGAGAATTTTAGAGTTTTTTAATTTTATTTGTTTATAAAATGAGAAATTTATATTATATTAAAAATGAGTATAGAGAGTAGATGGCAACTGCTTTGGTTCCTCGGCCTCTCATCGTGTTCCAAAGCGATCGAGGTCGGACCTCCTCCCTCTCATTGCATGCAAGAAGTGTGAGAGAAAGATTGTGATGGAGTACCGGGTGAGGAAGGAGTGTCCCAACAAGGGCCGTATCTTCTACAAGTGTCCGGATGGCAATGTGAGTTATTTTGTCGATTTGATGATTATGGTTAATTTATACTTATTTTCATGATGATTGTAATTAAAGTTCTAATTTTTGTTTTAATTTCAATGGGATGGCACTAGATGTTCAGGCTGGTACTGGGAGGAAGAGTATGTTGAACACGCAAAAACTCTCTTGCAAAGCGGCTACGGTGGCTAATGAGGCGAAGATCCTGCGGAAGAAGCCCATAGATGTTGAACAAACGCATGATCCGTCTGCTTTAGTTGAGATTGGTCGTGAAATCCTTATCTTTATTTGAAGTGCATTTTAGCTTTAGTTTTTTAGTGGTAGTTGGGATTGTCTACATTATAGCGAGACTTTCATAAATTAATACCTTGTGTTGTGGCATGCATGTCGATATAATTAACTAATTATGTTCTAGGTTTTAATATGGTATGTATGTCATGTAATGCGAGATAAGCCGGCATTGGATGTACAATGCTTTGATCGCCACTCCCAAGAGTTCATTGAGGGCGCATTCATTCTTTCTTACGTATGGCCGAGGCAAACAAACGCGATGGTTTCATGTGCTGCCCATGTGCCATATGTAAGAATTTGAAGGAATATGCTAGCTCAAGGAGTCTTCATTCACACTTGTTGAAGTCGGGTTTCATGCCAAACTATATTTGTTGGACGAAGCACGGAGAAACCAGAGTTGTAATAGAAGAAGGTGAAGAAGAACAATGGAACGATGATGACATTATTGCTGAATATGGTGCCTTCAATGATACTTTGCAATGGGGAAGTCAAGAAGAGGTAGAAGGCGTAAGATGAGCCCATGATGATCTTGGTCAGGCCATTCGTGACGCACAAAGAGAATGCGAAAGTGAAAAGAGAAGATCAAGTTCGAGCACATGGTAGAGGATCACAAGAAATTGCTATACCCAACTTGTGATGCGGGGCGAAAAAAGTTGGGTACCACACCGGAATTGCTTTGCGCAATGAAAGGCAAAGAATGGTGTATCCGACAAGGGATTTGGGAAGTTACTAAAATCCAAAAGAAGATGCTTCCAAAGGATAACGAATTGCCCGTCACTACGCACGAAGCAAAACAGTAGTCTACCCTTTGGGATTATAAATCCGTAAGATACATGCATGTCCTAATGATCGCATCCTCTACCGTGGCGCAGGAGTACGAGAAGTTAGATGCATGCACGGTATGTCATGCATCGCGTATAAGATCAGTGAGATGACCCCGGGTGATGTTGAGGGCGAACGTCCCACCAAGAAAAACCCCTGCCAAGATTATGTGGTATGCTCCTATAATACCACGCTTGAAACGCGTCTGTTCGTAAACAAAGACCATGCAATGTTGTTGCGATGACATAAAGAAGACCGTAAGGTAGACAATATGTTGAGACACCCCACGATGGGGTCCCAGTGGAGAGCAATCGATAGAGAATTCCGAAGTTTGCAAATAACGCAACAAACTTAAGGTTTGCTTTAAAATACGGATGGTATGAATCCTTTCGGGAGCAGAGGCGTTACTCATAGCACTTGGCCTCATTACTTTATGTATCTACAACCTTCCTCCCCGGTTATGCATGAAGCGTAAGTTTAATATGATGCCGGTGCTCATCCAAGGCCTAAGGCAACTTTTGCAACGACATCGATGTGTACTGAGGCCACTAGTTGAAGAACTTCTACTTTTGTGGAATGACCGGGTGTACGTGTGTGGGATGAGCACAAACAGAGCACTTTGACCTCATGAGCATTGTTGTTCGTAACAATCAATGATTGGCCCGCTCTAAGTAATCTTTCGGGACAATCAAACAAGGGATATAATGCAAGCATGCATTGTTTCGATGACATTAAAGGTATATTCTTGAAAAAATGTCAAAAGGTCGTATACCTTGGCCATCGTCGATTTCTTCCTCTGAATCACCCCTAAGAAAGAAAGATAAGCATTTTAAATGTAAGGCAGACCACCAGACCAAGCCAGACAACCGAACTAGTGAGGATGTACTCAATATGGTCAAGCATGTGAAAGTAGTATTTGGAAAGGCACATGGCAGCGAACCTGTTCCGAATGACGTCGATGGTCACGCACCCATGTGGAAGAAGAAGTCCATATTTTGGGAGCTACCCTATTGGCAAGTCCTAGAGGTCCGTAGCGCGATCGACGTGATGCACCTAATGAAGAATCTTTATGTGAACTCCTTAGGCTTCATGGGTGTGTATGGGAAGCCTAAGGACACACTTGAAGCATGACAGACTGCGGTGTTTGAAAGAATGAGACAACTCGCATCTAGAGAAGACAGATGATGGACGCTATTACTTAAGTCCTACCAGCTACACTCTTAGCAAAGAAGAGAAGGAAATCATGTTTGAATGCCTAGAAAGCATCAAGGTATCATCTGGATTCTCCTCGAATATAAAGGGTATAATAAATGTGCCAGAGAAGAAATTTCTAAACTTAAAGTCCCATGACTGCCACGTGCTCATGACGTAATTGCTTCCAGTTGCATTAAGAGGAATTCTACCTCCAAATGTACGTCTAGCCACCGTAAAGCTATGTGCATTTCTCAATGCAATTTCTCAAAAGGCAATTGATCCAATGGATCTAGCTAAACTACAGAATGATGTGGTTCAATGTCTTGTCAGCTTTGAGTTGGTGTTCCCTCCTTCCTTCTTTAATATCATGACACACCTCCTAATTCACCTGGTCAAGGAGATTAGCATTTTCGGTCCTGTGTTCCTGCACAACATGTTCCCCTTTGAGAGGTTCATGGGAGTCCTAAAGAAATATGTTCACAACCGTGCTCGGCCAGAAGGAAGCATCGCCAAGAGCTATGGAACAGAGGAGGTCATTGAGTTTTGTGTTGACTTATTCCCGACCTTGACCCGATTGGTGTTCCTGAATCGTGACACGAGGGGAGACTAAGTAGAAAGGGGACACTAGGGAAGAAACCATATATTGGTACGCAGGATAATTATTTTAATAAAGCACACTACACAGTTCTGTAAAACTCCACCTTGGTGGATCCGTATATCGAGACAAATAAAGAGTTGCTCCAATCCGAGTTTCTAGGGAAGTCTGAAGCTTGGATTCCGCGTCAGCACATGAAAACTTTCAGCGACTGGTTGCGAAAAGAATGTCAGGGTGATGAGAGTATTGATGAGCAACTGTATTTATTGGCTAGACAGCCATCGTGGCATATCCTCACATACAAAGGATACGAGATAAATGGGAATATATTTTACACAGTAGCCCAAGATAAAAGGAGCACCAACCAAAATAGTGGTGTCCGCATAGATGCCACCGACCCTAATGAAAATAAGAAAACATATTATGGCCGCATAGAGGAGATATGGTAACTAAACTATGCACCTACTTTTAAGGTACCTTTGTTCAAGTGCCAATGGATAAAGGCAACTGGAGGCGGGGTAGCAGTCGACAACCAGTATGGAATGACAACCGTGGACCTCAACAATATTGGGTAGAAAGACGAACCATTCGTCCTTGCCAAGGATGTGAATCATGTGTTCTATGTCAAAGGACATATCTACAAAACCGAAGAGAGGGAAAAACAACAACGACCCAATCAATGAGCCAAAGCGCCACATAGTTTTTCAGGGAAAAGAAACATCGTCGGAATTGAAGATAAGTCAGACATATCAGAAGATTATGAAAAGAATGACCGAATTCCACCCTTCACAGTGAACAAAGACCCAAGCATCCAGCTAAATGATGAGGACACTCCATGGTTACGGCGCGATCATAACCAAGGAATATACGTTAAGAAGAAGTTCACTACTATGCCCGCTTGATATATAGTGATGTTTAACAGTGTGTATTAGAGGTATTATGTAATAATTGTGAATTCAGAGATGTTTATTAGGTGTTTCTTTTTTTTCTATGTTCAGATTAAATTTGTGTTTGATGGTGGGATTTCCATGTCGCTTTTGGACAATGAGTGATGAAAAAATGAAAAAAAATTACGTTAAAATGATGTGAAAACAAATTTCTAATCGGAAACAAAAGTTTTAATGATTTAAATTAAACACTAGATTTTTGCATTAACGAAATAGTAATTATTAATGACATTATGATTCAATATTTATAAGAAAAAACAAAAAACTTTAGGTCACACAATTTTCCTGTGTGCAATAAAGCAAAAGTAAATCCATATTCTTTTAAAACAATTTTATGCCTTGTATTTAATTTACTGTGCAATTAATAAGACTTTAACATTTTATAGAAAGAAATATATAAAAAACAAATAGAGCTTGAAATGGACGGGAAGTGAAATTGCAGCCCAACTTTAGTCCTGGGTAGATTTACCACCCGGGACTAAAGGTGAGCTGCATTTTTTGCGGCCCGCCAAAATACACCTTTAGTCCCGGCTCGTAATACTAACCTTTTGTCCCGACTGGTATTACCAGCTGGGACTAAAAGGTCTATTAGTCCCGGGCATTTACAGGAGCTGGGACTAAACGTCCCTCTCCTATATAAGGCGGCCATTTTTTCTTCCTCCTCACTCTTTGTCTTTATCGCCCATAGCCACTGTCGCCGCCGCCGCCCTCGTCACCCTCGACATCTCTCCGCCTCCGCTCGACGGCCGACGACGCCAGTCAAGAATCGGCGCCGGCGTGCCGCCCCCATCCTAGCCGGCGGACTCCCTAGATATATGGTTTTTATTTTTTATAGATATATTTAGTGGTGTAAAAGCTAGATGGCTGCCCCGAGAGACAACATGGATGAAGAAATGATGGATATTATCAACACCGGCGCTCAATTTGCCGATGGTGACCAACAGGATGTAGATGGCGGAGTCAATACACGCTCTTGAAAATAAGCAAGAAAATATCATGGCGAGGTGTATATATTTATATATATATATATATTTGAATATCTATCATCTATTATGTGTACATATGATATTTATTTATTCCTTTTTATACGTAGCCCTCTTCGGATCGACGACCACAATGGCGAAAAGCAAAATATTCGAGGTCCGAAAAAGCCATTGGAGGGGCGCTACATAATATCGGAATTCAATATCGAGACAGGCGAACCACTTGGTCCACATGCAAGGAAATTCGTGCAACATTGTGGGTACCTTGTAAGGGACAAACTTTCGATCAGTGCCCGTAAATGGAAGCAAAAGATCAACGTGTCTCATGTTAGTTTTGTCTCTGATCTTGATAAGAATTTAATTTGGGATGATGTCCTTCAACATTTCACGTTACAAGCGAATGATTATGATGATATCAACGATGATGAATTGAAGGAGCTAGTTCAAAAGTGGGCTATGAATAAGATGGCCACACAATTCCGAACTTGGAAGAAATCCCTATACACGAAATACGTCAAAGAAGAACCTAACGCCCAATTTCAATACTAGGGGCCTGCTTTCATGAAGTTGAGGTCCCACTGAATGATTTTGTACAATTACAAGACATCGGAAGAGGGTGAGGAACGGGTGAGAAGGAACCAAGAGAATGCTCGACAGAAGGTATACCACCATGGCATGGGATCAGGTGGCTACGCGACAGTCATTCCCAAGTGGGAAAAAATGGAAGCGGATATTCTTGCCAAGGGTATCACACCGAATAACTCAATTGGCCCAAACACGCAAAGAATTGATTTTTCGCTCATGGGGAAGACTGGACCTAGAGACCGGGAAGTCGGTTCATGGCTCAAAACTCAAAAGAGCAACACAAAGATTTTCTTATGCTCTACAAGCTAAAGTTATTGGTGCATTCAGGCCCAATAGAGAAAAGGATGAACTAACGTATGCCATCGTGACTGCTGAACACAGTGGCCGAACGAGAGGTTTAGGACAGAACATTTCTTGGGAGCATGGTTTCCCTAACGACGTAGATACCTATAGAAGCCGGTAGAGAAGGAAGGATGAGGAAGCGGCGTGGATCAAAGCGAGTTGGAGGAATATGTTCGTGAGTCACGGAGGAGTTGCTTTAAGCACAGGGGCGCAAAAAAGACATGCAAGCTAGAATGCGATGAAATCATAAAGCAAGTGCAAATAGCAATGAGTGCCCAAAGGCGGGCATCGAGATATAGGAATCAACATTAATATTAGCCCCCGATCGGGTTGAAAAGCAAACCGCGCTTCCACGGACTTGCCAAATCAAGATGACGCAATGCTACGTTTCCCGTGGATGACATCAATCGCACCGCTTTACATCATGTGAGCTACATATTTCAAAAGGGAATGCCACAATCATGGTGGCTCTCGGTTTTTTTCTCCTCCAGATCCTACCAAGACACCAAGAATCCATGGGGCAATAATACCATCCGGATATGTTAGCGTCTCGGTGGATAGAGTTAACAAATGTTTTAGTGATCCGCTCTTGACATTGCAGGAGGTGATGGGGAGAAGACTCTAGAAGAAGCAGAGAAGACATTCATACTATGGCATAAGCGCTACATTATTATTCCCGGGTCTCTAGTCCACCGCCGCTTCCTCAACCGCTGCAGACAATAGGTGCGGACAAAAGTGAACGAAACAATTTTTTCACTAATTTTTTTCTATTGACATGCATGATTAATAATAACAATTTCTTATATCTAATTATTCTTTTTTGTACTCACACAGCAGAAGGCCGCCAACCTAAGTTCAATTATTCAATCCAGATCATCATAGTGCTCGGGCAATGATTATGCAACGCCGCCATCGCCGCCACCTTCAAGGAGGTCTCCAACGCCTCAAGAAGGTCTCCAACGGCTGCCCCGCCTTCCTTGATGACCAAGAAGCGGCCCGACTCCTAAGAGGTCCGCCTCAAAAACGGTTGGCCCACCGATCCAAGAAAGAAGAAAGCCTCCTCTAATCCAGCTTATTCCCAAAAACCTGTCTTACAAGAAAAGCGAAAAGGAATTAAATGATGCAAGTACAAAAAGATGTGAACAGTTTCTTGAAAAAGTAAGAAAGCAACGAGAAGCGAGGGAGAACCCGAGAAACCGTACTTCTACCTACCTCCGGATCTTCTAAAAAGGTGAACCCGTAAAAGCGGGAATCTCAAAAGACCACCTTAAAAAGAGACTCGACCGCTCTCTCACCAAGTCATTTGAGGCGCATGACCTGAAAAAAGACTAGAGCAGAGAAAGGTGTTGCATAACTCGGACAACAATCGCAACAATCAGTCCCCCTCTTGTCATTCGTATTGAATATGGTTCAAACTTGGACTTCATCTTTGGGCGCCGATTTTGAGGACTGGTTTGGTTTTACGAGGATACTTGATTTGGACCTTACCCAAGTGCTCATTGAAGGACCATTTGCTCAAAAGTGGATCATTGGAAGAAATTTAAACATGGAAAGAGTCTATACAACCCCGAGGCCTTAGGTGAACTGGGTACGCAAAATGTACCGCTAAACAAGTGGTATATGGCGGCGTGTGAACTGGGAGAGACCTTTGTTTCGCATCGAGTTAGAAACCAACATTACTTCCGTATGGCGATGACGTTATATATGTCGAGTTTTTAGAATTACACCAACTATGCCACCTGGACTCTCTCGACAAAAGTCTCATTAGCTGCTATTGTCTGTAAGTGTGATTATTTTCTACTATTAAAGTATATATATATAAAGCTACATGTATATATATAAATTATATATCCTCACACTATATTTTTATATATGCAGATATGAGATGACAGAACTCAGAAAGAGAAAGGATAATGATGTTGGTTTCGTTGATCCAAATGTCTTATTCAAACACCCTAATCCCCCGCCTGAATGGAAAGCCGAACTCGAGAAAAATCTCATGAGGTTCTTAGTGAACCAACAAAACAAGGACATACTCTTCCCGTATAACTTCAAGTAAGTGTTAAATAATTAATGTCGATCATATGGACATTTGTTCAATTATTTACTTACTATCTAAGCTATCTCCCACATATATATATATATATATATATATATATATATATATATTGACTCTAGTTAATGTCGATTATATTTGTGTATAAAAACATATGCAACAATCACTGTATATTGATGGTCATCGATATGGCCAATAGTCGGTTGAGCATCTTAGACTCATTAAGAAAAGAGCAAACAGAGTACCAAGACATGATAGATATTATCCAAGGGTAATTTGGTCTTTTTAGCAACTATATATACCCCGATCTCTTAACTGCAACAATTATTAAAGGCCAAATTAATTTTTTATTTTATTGGGCGTAGTGTTTGGAAAAGTTTCATTGAGGAACACTACATGAAACATTGCAAAGCGCCACTGGATGTAATCGCACACAAAGTAAGTACTAGCTACATTTATATATATATAATTCAATTAACACCATGCATGCTTTCAATTCACCGGATCTTTTTTCTCGTAAAAGTGGGTTCTGAGGCAAGAATAGGGGACCAACTACTGTGGATACTATGTTTGCGAGTTCATCATGGCATACTCAAAAAGAACTCCTGAAGAGATCCTCAAAGTACGTTATATAAATATATTTATATATTCACAATTTCTTTTATTGTTCATATATATAAGTAATCACGTGACCAACACACACATATATATATTAATACTTTTCCTTTAACTTTTATTGAAGACTCTATGGTTGAAGGAAAAAGTCATACGACGTGATCAACTGAAAGCAATTCAAGAGACCATAGCAGGATTTCTTAATGACCAGGTCTTAAACCCCGCCGACGAGTTCTACAATGGCATGAACGAAACATGGAAGCCAAACCAGATGAAGTGAATTTGTTATCCCAAGGATATGATAGAATATACAATGCAAGTTTTATTTGTAATATATATATATATATACATATTATATGTACATAAAATAACATACAATATATGTATATGCATGTAATATATACGTTAGTTTTATACTTTAGTTTGTACAAAATGTTCGAACATTATAAACGTGTAGAATACATATATTATTAATAACAGAGAATGCGTATTCGAAAACCTATTCGAAAACCAAAACGAATCATCAATTGAAAATAGAAACAAAAAAAGAAAACCTTTAGTCCCAGTTGGTAATACCAACAGGGACTAAAGGGCCGGCCCATGTGGCCAAGCCAGGAGGCCTTTTTAGCCCCGGTTGGTAACCGGGACTAAAGGTCGAACGAGAAACCGGGACTTAAGGAGGGGCCCTTTAGTCCCAAATTCGTGCTCCCGGTTGAAAAACCGAGACTAAAGGGGTTTCCTAATCGGGAGTGCAGCTTGTTTCTGTACTAGTGAGCTATGCAGCCTTGCCAGAGCAACACAAGCAACCAAACAAAAGAGGCTTTGCATCATCTGAGCTTGGCCAACAGGGGCATGCATCCAAGATGCGAGCCAGGCTGGTTAGGGAAGAGAACCAAATAGGCTCTCATACATACACGTACATGCACACATTCTATTTCTATAAGTACCTTTGAAAGAATGAGCCAACAGATCTCGATATTGATGAAATTCACCATAAACACCTCATCGCCGATGGGTACGTGCATAGTCTACTTGTATAATGGGCAGACACTAGCTACAAATACAGGTGTATTCTCCATATATAGCTTGGACTATGTGAATGACTTTGATGTTGGACGGTTGGATGAGAGGTCGATACGTAAAGTATATGCTGCGCATTATATATGTAGAGTCAAACACTACAAATGACAAAGGTAAAGTTAAGTGGTGGCTGTAATAAACTCATCATATCATGCAATCATGCATGTATTGGCCAAGAGATATTCTAAGCATCTCGTGTTTTAATATTGCATGAGCCCCCGGTGGAGCTGTCGAGAGAGAGAAAACAAAGAGGATTCGATCTATCCCTTTGTGGGGCTAAGCTAGATTTTTCTGTCAAGGATGGATCATGATTCGTGAGCAACCACAAATCATCAGCATGTGTTAGCTCCTACACCTGTCATCAGTCTATAGATTCTAGAAATCCATGGATTATTTTAACCCTGAGATAATTAGTAAAGCAAATTAAACCAGCTAACAAGGTGCTTATGCTATTACTTTAGGCTTCATAACTCAACAACATGCATGATTTGTGACACACCAATGCAAAAAAAAAAGAGGGAGAAATGAGACCCTGATGGCCTGATGGACACTAGCACAAGGGCTACTGTGCAACTTCTTCTCACAACTAGGTAACCAGTAGTCCGTCTCAAAAAAAAAAGTGTCGCTTTTGCTATGAAAATGTTTATCCAAATTCATAGAAAAAACGATTTTTTTAAAAAACACATGGAATACATAGTAAAAGCACTAGCTTTTTTTTTTAGTGGAAGTAGAAGCACTAGCTAGTACTATCAGAATATGTTTGTTTTCTTTTTGCCGGTTCGAGGTTTTGTGCAAGCTGCTGTACATTTTCGCAGGCGGCGGAAACATGCATGCATGCATGCATGGTCCAAACATATACAGGCCACGTGGTTCGAGGTTTTGTGCAAGACGGATTGTGGAATCGGGGCGAAATGCACTCTGCGGCACGTACGGGACCGGGACGGAGACGGCCGCGACCGATCTGCCGCTCGCTGTTTTCCATCCTACATGCCCGTGCGCCGCCAACAGTGCAAGGTCGATCGCCGGACAGCAAGCAGTGCCATGCACGATGCATGCACCCTCATGCATGTGGATCTGCTGAGAAAAGTTGAGCAAGGTGCTGTGCGGCCATGCGTGCATCGCATCGCTGTTTCCACTTTCCACTCCGCCTAGCGGGCTATGTTTTTTGTGTATATATCCATATATATCTCCTCCCACAGGATAGTGATTAGCTTAGCTAGCTAGCAGTCTAGCGCGAATTAAAAGACGATGCATGTGCGGATGCAGCAATATTATTAGTGGTGTCGTGTCCAAAGCAACGCGACGGCGGCGAATAAATGGCATTACGTTCAGAAGAAGTTTTGACAGTGAATCAGATTTTCGTTGGAGAAAGGAAATGCTAGTACTGTACTGTACAAATTAAGAAACCCATCCGGTGCCCACGGGGCCCATCAGCCTTGGATGCTGCCAACCGACTGGGCCGATCTTGCCTGGCCCTCGGGCGTGGATGGGTGACCTGGCCCACCTGCCCTCTCTATCCAGTCTTCCTGCATGCATGCCCTTTCTATCCAGGCCCGCGGCCTGGGCGGGTAGGGAATTTGTCGCATCTGTTTTGCTGATACCCTTTTTTTTCCACTGTTGTCATTGTCAGAGTTTTTTTTTAAAGAGTTTATACTACATGGGCCATGTACACGAATACACAATACACGGTGGGTAAGAAAATAAAGTGCATACAGATACATGCAGTGTCAGTGTCATGTAGGAGTAGTCCGGGACTCCGGGCTCATGCGCTCAGCTCTTCAGTCCAAGCCAGCTCTCCATCACCCATGACCCCATCCATCCATCCATCCATCCATCCCTCTCACACCATCCCATTCACAGACAGGGAGCTCACATCACTGGCAGAGAGGGTGGGGGCTGCAGATGAAGCAGAGGCCGCTTACTATAGGCGACAGGTAGGTCAGAGCAACGCAGGTGAGCCTAGCCACAACAACAGGGTTGTGGTAGAGGACTGGTACTCGGATGATGAGTTGCTTACTCAGTATGTTTCAGACTAAGGATTTGAAAGTGCATTTGCCCCCTATTTCTACTGTCGGCACGTACTTCTAGTATTATTATGTTGTTTAATGTGGCATAGTATTGGACTTTTTTCATTACGCGGTTGTTTTCATTATTTATTATCTAAATATTCCGCTTAATATTACGGACGTATTAAAATGTGATCACGTGTTGCAAATAAAACCTAACGGCGTAGGGCATTATATAATTCAACACACAAAACAAATGAAATGGCATGTGAGAACATGTACCGAACTAAGGTACAGAGTTCATTCGACTAAACCTAATATGCCTTAGGTAATTAAATCAAACAACAAACACATAGATGTGGCATGTGAATAAGATAAAGTCGTCCTAGTTGTATGGCCACATAGCAAATTGTGTTGCACTTTCTCCATAGTAGCCTCCCATTGTTGGTGGTGGTGGTGGCGGGGGTGACGGGGGAGGCCCCTTGTTCTTGTGGTTAGGGCAGGTGCAATATGGATCATTGCAGAGTGCCTCCTGTGAATCGGCACTATTGTTGTTGTCATGCTGTCCGTTGTCCTTGTAACCGCTGCTAACTTCCCTTTCTAGATCGAAGATACGGTCCTGCAGGTAGTAGATATACTCCACATGCGGATAAATAGGTCGAGGATCGACCCACCTAGTGAATCCACAGTTTTCTTTGGCCAAGGAAGACTACAATAAGTATGTCATGTAAGTTATATAGAAGAGGAACATATTGAAGAAACAAATAGTAATAGCAATTACCTATGCTCGCTGACATTTGAAGAAACGACGACCTCCATCTATTCCCTCGGTGAACATCTGCACTAGGCAGTCCTCACCATGCATGCATTTTGGAGCCACGGAATCATGCATAATTTCAACACTATTGGAGCTACGGAATCCATCTCCAAAGTGCACTTGCGCAGCAACAGGGGGCACATCCACATTCTCAGAAATGTCTTCTGCAACATAGGTAGAGAAATGAGGAAAGAATAAAATAAATAGATGTAAGGAAGGGGGTAAGCTCAAAAAACCATGTGGTTGAGACACTTACTCGGATGATTCTGTGCCAAAGGGATCTCATGAGGAGGATCTGTCACAACAACATGAGTCTGACAAGCATCTCCAACTACCATATTGGGGGCAGATTGAGCATCGAGAATCGTATGTGCAACCTCCACATCCATATCAGGTTCCGTTATGGGAGGGTCGATGTGTGCCTGCTGATCCATTGGTGGGGAAAACCCATGAGGGATGGGATCAACTAACACCCAACGCACAACCACGTCCAAACATTACAGCTGGCTCTTCATAGCCGATCTCACATAGTTCTCCCACTGATCCGCACAACCAATTGGGATCATTCGCCTGAGGATGTTGGGAGGAGAACCTAGGTGCAGTACACCCTCAATTGCAATGCCATCATCTCCAAGGCAATGCAGCTCCTCCCGAGCCCTTGCAACCATCTCACTAAATGAAGGCCTATCATTGAATAGCACATACACGCTTTGCATGTCAACAAACTCAATATATCCATAGCGATCGTATTCAACGGTGCCTCCATGATATATGGTCACTAGGTTGTCCATCTAGTTCAAACACATAACGAAACACATGTCCTTTAGTCCAAATTAGACGATACATAATACCTAACAAGCACTTTCTAACTACAAACTAAGTAAATAAGATAACAACTACATACATAGATACATTATACTAACTAAATAGCTATATCCTATTTAATTAACTAAATATGTAACTACATATCTAAGTAGCTATCAAACTATATCTATGTACCTATGTATCTATGTTTCTATATATCTACATATATATCTCACTAGATCACTAACTAAATTAATTACAGAGTCATCACATTAACTAGTAAATAACAAATGCCAACTAAGTAGGTACATTACATATTTACAATTTTACCTTTCCAACGATCGATCCATGGACGACGGACGTCAAGGGTCAGCTAACGACACCCAAAGTCCGATGGTGGCACCACGGCCATTTGAGAGGTGCCGGGGCACGGCAGTGGTGCGGCCGACGACGACGACGATGTCGCTGTGGCGGGCACACAGGATGCCCAAGGCGCTCGAGAGGCTAGTCCGGCTCGTGGTGCAGCCAAAGGCGGCCAGTGGCACGTCGCGAGCGAGGCGAGGGCACAATGCAACCCGCAGTTGCGGTCTTGGCGTCTGGCGCTCTCTGCGCATAGTATGAGCGGCACGGTGGCAATGGCGGCAGCGTCTTGCGGCGGGCGGCGGCGGCGGTCTTGTGGCTCTGCTTTGCTCTGGAGGGAGGGAGAGGAGAGGGAGAGAGGAAGAGAGGGCGGGGCCCATACGTAATAAAGGCTTACGCCAGGGTGATCCGGCGCCGAAGTTTCTGCCATGTCACCTCCACGTTGGTCTCGAGCTCAAGATCTTGGCGCCAGGGACACTGGTGCCTAGACATGTTAGCTCAGCGTCGGCGATCGATGGCGCCAAGATAAAGGGTCTAAATTCTAAAATCTTTTCTCCAGAAACATATTTATAAAAAACTTTGAAAAAAAAGACTAAAAGTAAAAATTCGGTGCTCCCACCTCCCGGCCCGCTGTCGTCGTCGCATCGCATCCGGCATCCCCAAGGCCGAAACCACGTCGGCACGCGTATGGCGCCTTGTGCATGCGGGCGGTACAGGGCGACGTACGTACGTACCCTGACCGATCCATCGCTCGAATTATTCACTCTTGGTTCTATTCGATCAATCATGCCAGCCATGCCATCACCTGGGGACTGGGCCATTGCATATGCATATATATGTCTCGTGTTGTCTGCGTTAGCACACGTGAAGCTTACAGACCAGATACAACATTACAACGCCCACGTAGGCCATTGGGTAACCGGAAAAAAAAAACACCCAGGCAGGAATACACCAAACCGTGCTCTGATCCTGTTCAATGCTACTAGCCCTGACAAGAGTGACAGTGGATCAGCACTTAAGGCTATCTTCAACCACAATACCAAAAAATACAAGACTCATTCGTCCTTTGGGTAACGCTACAGACAAAAGATTCAATATCTATTCGGCATTTTTTTTAACAACGAGACCTAAAAGAGAATCATTTCTGCAAATGGGTTCCAGGAGAGAGGATGCTCATATTTGAGTTATCGCCTCCGAACAACCCCCAAAATAGAGTGCCTCACAGATAGTTCTCCGTTGGAGGCTATTATCCATTTGCGTTTAAATGCCCGGATTCTTCGGTGGAGACAGTGACAAGAGTGACAGGCGGGCCTTGGATGCTGCCAACCGACTGGGCCGATCTTGCCTGGCCCTCGGGTGTGGATTGGTGACCTGGCCCACCTGCCCTTTCTATCCAGTCTTCCTGCATGCATGCCCTTTCTATCCAGGCCCGCGGCCTGGGCGGGTAGCGAATTTGTCGCATCTGTTTTGCTGATACCCTTTTTTTCACTGTTGTCATTGTCAGAGTTTTTTTAGAAAAAGGAGTTTATGCTGCATCGCGTCGCTGTTCCTACTTTCTACTGCATGGGCCATGGACACGAATACACAATACACTGTGGGTAAGAAAATAAAGTGCCTATATATATATATATATATATATATATATATATATATATATATATATATATATGGTATGCATGCCCTGATGCCCATGCCGCATCTACAGACAGCACGTACGAGCACAGCTTCGGTTCTGCTGTTACCTCTGAGGCTCTGACCACACTGTATGTATAGACGTAAAGAATACGTACGTACATGTCCCATGGCCCATGCGGCCATGCCTGAGGTTTAGTAGACCTTTATTCATTTTATGACAAAATAATTGAGGGTGCGTCGTCCACGTATGTATGATGACTAACCTTCGATTCTGAATTTCTGATCCATCCAACTAATCCATTTAATTTAATATAATAATTAATCGTTAAAGTATACGTATACATGCTGGTAGCTTCCGCGGCACGAGCATTGGATCCTAAGTCGCTCTCACCTTGCATGGGAAGACAAGTACTGAAAAATGAGAGGAGCATCCGGCGACCATCATCAACCATGTGTGATAAAGACGTCCTTGTATATATGTGCATGGCCCACATGCACGCATGTAGGTGGGTCCTCATGACAGTGATGTGGCCAATGTCGTCCTGCCCCCCACCGCGCGCTCCTCTTTGTCCTCGGCACAACTGTCTTTATTTTCTTTATATAAGAATAAAAAATTATAATCCATGCATATCAATTTAATTACTCAGCATCTTGCCATTAGAAAAATATAAACAACTAGTACTGCACTACTACAAACTAAGAATTTGATGCTAATCTATTATGCATGTTCGTTCTTCAAGTGAAGATGTCCTATTATATTAGCCACCATCATCCGCATCTGCTCGCTTTGAATTGAGCATTTGGTGATAATGCCTACCGAAAAGATTATTAATTGATTTGGTGTGAGAGAAAATATCGTTAGTTACCTAAAAAAGACGACTTATATAAGCTTAAAATGCTCAAAGCGAACAGGTGATCATCATCAACATGCATGTTACATGTGAGAGAGCTTTAGGATGGATCGGAGGAACAGGCCAAAATCAAAGCCCATGCATCATCATTGCGTTGCACGCGACATGCATACATCTAGAATTATTATTAATAGAGAGACTTTAATTTGCATCAAGCACCGATCCAGCTCCCGTACGTACGATGATGATCAACCCGTAGCGGTCGCGTTTCAAAATAAACCCGTGTAAGGGCTTGTTTAGATGTTGTTGGATTCACCTCAATCTATATGTTTTGGGGTAAATTTGGGTGGAACTTGAACCATGTTCTACCCCAATCCACCTCAATACATGTGTATTGATATGGATCTGACTACATCTAAACAAAGCCTAAAGTGTAATGATATATCGGGGGTAAACAAAGACAACTAAATAGTGGATATATAACAGGCGCTCCGATCCCAATTCAAAGGAACCAGCATGATGGCTGCGAAATAATAAGCCCAGGTTGATCGAGCACCGTATGTAATACGAACCATGCATCTTTTGCTTTGCTGGCAAACTAGCCTAAATAAATCTATAGAAACCGATGCAACGCAACATATGTGACGACCATTTATTCTTCTTTTTTTCTGAGGGAAGCACGAAGATATAACGAGTTGTGCTGTGAAATAAGGCCCATATTTTATATACTATGACCACAATGAAATGCAACGTATATATATCAGAGTCCAAGACACCACACCAGAGTCCAGAGGGATCAGTCATCTTCTCATCCAAGCCAGTGGCAGCCATCGCAATCCCATCACAGTTGGAGGAACTGCGTGGCTGCTGCTCTCCCAGCCCGTCTCCCCTCGTCGTCGTTCTCTCTTTTCTTCAGAGCGACATTGAAGAGGCACCCACCATGCATTTCGTCGCAAGCAATGTAGCATCCGATCCGATAGAATTTTGAAACGCCATGCCCATGCATGGAGCATGGTCGCAGTGAGTGGAGTGGATGGTGGTGGTGGGTTGGCGTCGTCAGTGACAGGGAGAGAGGCGTTTCCGTCTACGCAAAGTCTACTCCCACGCTTACTGATCGTCGTCGTCGTCGTCGTCGTCCCCAACCGATCCATCCGCTGTACGACTCCCTGTATCCCACGAAAATTCAAACAAAAATAGGTGTGCCGATTGGGACGGACAGGTCCAGTTAGCTACGGCATTGAATCCATCATTGGCCGCGTTTAGTTGCCTCCGAATTCCAGAATTCGACGCTGTGCAAAAAGAAGATTCCCTGTCACATCAAATTTACGGTACATGCATGGACTACTAAATGTTGACGAAATCAAAAACTAATTGCACAGTTTGGTTGTACTTTGCGAGACGAACATTTTGAGCCTAATTAGTCAAAAACTGGACAATTGTTACCAAATAAAAACAAAACAACACTGTAGCTACAGTACCGCTACAGTGTTCCCGCCGGTGCCAATTCGGCGGAACTAAACGAGGCCATTATCGCGAAGCTGATTGCGCGAACCAACTTCAAACCGCCCGAGTATTTGTTCTTGTCTTTTCTTTACGAATGAATGAACATGAACATGAACACCCCTAGCTCACCCTTTCCTCTCCGTTATTCCTCACGACATCATTGCGTGCCGGGTCTCTTTCTTTCTCTCTCACACACAGGCTCGATCTGCTGATGAGAGTACGTATATATCCATCCGGCACGGCAATGCTCATGCATGTCATGCGCGCCACCCCACACACGTGAGGCGTTGCGGGCAAGCAAGCATGAGAGAAGGATGCAACGATTTTATTCCCGCAAGTAGATTTTGTTGAGTGTCCTTTTCGTTACAACCAAAAAAAAAAAAGAAGAACAAAGCCAAGCGCACAAAATACGTGACAAGGCAGCAAGGTTTTGTTTTGTTTTCCTTCTTTTAAACAATATATAACATTGTGTAAAGTAAGGTTTTTTTTCCTTCTTAATGCACATTTACAACTTTTAAACAATACCGAACATTGTAGTACACATTTACAACTTTTTCTTCTCTGTGCATGCCTAGCACTACACAAACTGTATAATTTTTCACTACAAATAAGCGCACGATTTCAATCCTGCTATAAAAAAAACTTCAGCTAACATCAAAACTTTTTTTTCTCTAAAATTTCATCATTACAGTTCTCAACTATACGTAATTACATACTATAATAAAACCTCCAAGATGTCTATCGTAATCGACTAAGCCGCCTCACGCGCAAGGGGAGGCACTTTTGATTTGACGTGGAATGAAGGAATTGAAAGAAAGTCGACTCACATCATTCCCGCACTTTGAGATCGATGGGACACGAACCAGATGCGCAACTAGCACCGTGTCTATGATTATTTTTTTTCTCTAACAAGAAACAACAACTTCAAACTCTTATTGCCACATTTTATTCACATATGTAGATTTTGTTGAATATCCTAAAAACAAAGCGAGGGGCACAATGCAACGATATATGACGTTTGTTTTTCTCTTTGAAGGCAGCATTGAGTGCAGCAAGGAATTTTCTTGATGTCTACCATGCTGCTTTTACCTTACGAGAACAACTTTTAAAATGTGCACTACAAATTGGATTATTTTTCAATATACAATAAACGCATAATTCCAATCATGCTATAAAAAAATTAGGTACCTTAGATACTCTTCTTTAGAATTTCATCATTAGAGTTCTCAACTATACGTAGTTACATACTATAATAAAACCTATAAGATGTCTATTATAACCGATCAAGCCTCATGCAGAAGGAAGGCACTTTTGATTTGACGTGGAAAGAAGGAATTCGAAGAAGGCCGGCTCACATCTTTCCTCACTTTGACATTGATGATGAGGCACGAACTAGAGGTCCTGATGTCTGTTGCATCGTGGCATAAGATTTTTACCCCTCTAACAAGAAACAACAGATTCAAACCCTTATTGTTACATTTTATTCACATATACATAGGTTTTGTTGAATATATTTTATTTTAAAAAAACAAAGGGCACAAGGCAGCAAGATTATGTTTTTCTTTAAAGAAAATATGTAGTAAAGTAAGAAATCTTCTTAATGCGCCTTTACCTTATGAGGATAATTTTTAAAATTTACTTAAAATGTGTAATTTTTACTGTACTATAAACACATAGTTTCAATCCTACTATAAAAACTTAACTAGCTTGGGTAGCATTTTTTTTAGAATTTTATCATTAGACTTGTTCACTATATGTAATTACGTACTATAACAAAGCCTTTAAGAAGTAAGATTTTTCTTAAAGAAAAAATCGAGTAAAGTAAGCATTTTTCTTAATCTCTAGCATGCTGCTTTATCTTAGGTGGAGAACTTTGTAAATGTGTACTACAAAATTGTATATTTCTTCGCTGTACAATAAACACATAATTTCAATCCTGATACAAAATTAAAACTCAGCTAGCTTTGGTGCTAGGTTTTAGAAAATTTTCATTCGACTTCTTAACTATACGTAATTACGTACTATAATAAAGCCTTTAAGAATGACTAATATAACCGACGAAACGTCACATGGAAGGGAAGGCGCTTTTGATTTGTCATGGCAATGGAATGCTTTTGATTTGTCATCGAAATGGATTGGAAGAAATTAGAAGAAGGCCGGCTCACATCTTCGCCCACTTTGAGATCGGTGAGGCACGAATCTAAGGCGATCATGATTACGACACCGTGGCATAGAATTTCTTTCCCCTCTAACTAGAACCAACAGCTTCAAACTCTAATAGTCACTTTTTCATGAAAAAAAGTCCAATTATTAAGTCTATGCTCCTTTTCCTTTGCGTGTCTTAAGTTCAGGATTTGTATTATACCAGTTGTATATCTTTTTTATTTTGCCCTGAGCCTTTAACATGAGCAAAGTCGATGGTTGTAGTAAAGCCGGGCCCACAGAAAAGTCGATCAAAGCGGTGTTTATCTGCCTCCTCCTCTAGCCTCTCTTTCTCTCACTCTAGACGACAAGTATTTAACAGCCTCGGCGGCTTGGCGCTACCGCCTTGCATCCTTTGCGTTGTCCGCCCCGCCCCTCCCTCGTTTCACCTCCTCCCACTCCCTCGCACCCACCGCGGCGCCGCTCGTGATCTCCCGCGCGCCTACCGACGGCCAGATGAGCTCCACGGCTGCCGACGTCCTCCCGGAGCTGCCGCCGATCAGGACGACCACGGCGCCAGCTGCGGCGCCGGAGCCGGCATGTTCGTCGGCGGCCTCGTCGTCGACGGCGCCGGCGCCGGACGCGGAGTCCGTGGCCTTGCCTGCGGCGGAGAAGCAGCAGCAGCAGCAGCAGGGGAGGACGCCGGCTCGGAGGCCCCGGAGCAGGAGCCCACGACGCCGACGTCGGAGGGGAGCAGGCTACAGCCGCTGGCCGAGTGCCCGCCGGCGCCGAGGAAGCCGGCGTGGGCGCCTCCGCCGCCGTCGTCTACGCTCGTGAAGCGCAAGTTCCCGTCGTCCGCGGCGCCGTCGTCGCGCCGCGCCTTCTTCCCCGTCGCGCGCGACCTCACCTCCGTGTTCCGGGCCCTGCCGCCCAAGAAGCGGATCCGGGCGGGCTGACGGCCGGGCGCGGGCCCGATCCGCGCCGCCGAGGCTCAGGTGGCCGCCAATTGGGTTCTAAGCTACCTGGCGTACGGTGGTCGCCGCGGCTCAGGTGACCCTCACCGGCATCCACTCACTCCTGTGCGGTACGGTGGTCGCCGCGGCGGCTCACGGATCTGGGTGACCGCCGCGGCGGCGTCGACAGCTCCGACCTCTCCTCTCCACCGTCGAAAGCCGGCCGCTTGTGCTGCACTCATCCTTGGAGGACCATGGTGCCAAAAGAGTGGAGCCTGGTGTTGTTGCACATGGACTCTTCCAGTTCTTTGGTTCTTGCACACCACACCTTGGCTTCTCCTTCCTTTCCCCTCCCTTCTTTTCATGGTTTGATTGCAAGGCCAAGGCATGGTACAGACTACAGAGCTCTCGTACAAATAGTGTGTTTTATTATATTTTTTCCTCTGCTTTTTTAGTGGGGTTGTGTGGAGTAGAAACTGTAGAATTGGAAAAAGGCTGTTTATTTATAGGGTTGATGAATGGGGAAAAAAATAGGAAGTCTGTAAGAGGGAGGATTCCCAGAGATCTGTTCAGTTTATTCGTTATATAAACTATAGTTCACAGTTTGCCAAAATCACGAGCTTTCGCCTAAAGAAAAAAGATCATGGGCTCATCTCAGTTCAGTTCAGTTCTGTTGGTGTGTACTTGTGTTTTTGTTTTACGATGGCCTTGGTTCCCGTGTCAATTGCAGCGTGAAAGCTCGTCCGTCAGTCACAACAACAAAGAGCTCAAGAACAAGTGTGTCTGGCAGTAGATGGGAGAAAGAGAAACAATAATCCTGCACATGAAGAGGAGGCAATTCAAGCTTGAAGATCTGCCAGTTTCAAGTTTTCGACTGAATTCGATCTGGCAGTGTTGAAGCTTCCTAACCCGGATGCGCATTTGTGATCCTTTTGGTGGGGATCGGATCTTCAGAATTTGTTGGGCTGCCTGTTGTGGATGGATCCATGGAGGAATGGACAGGACCGGAGCATGCAAGGAAGGTGGGGGATGGATGATGGGCAGCGTGGGCAGGCTGGGGATGTACTTTGTGCTCTTTTGTCCCGGCACTGCACTGCACTTGGTGTGGGTGAGGAGAACCTTCTATTCATGAGAGCAGCATGCATGGGGATGGCCAACAATGGCATGGTAGTGTGGGGTGAACAACTAGTTTCTTTTCTTTTTAACCTCCCTGGAGGCTGCTAAATGGATGGATGCCTGTGTCCAGACTAGTCCTTATTTATCTCTGTAAATTTCCTGTGCTACATGGCTACTACATTCCTCTAATCTTTTCCCTGGTTGCCTGGTAAAATAAAAAAATAAAAAATCAAGTTGCAACATGCATGTTTGTTCTTCAGTTTAGTTGACAAATGACAGTGGCAGGCACAGATCGCAGGGGGGCTGCGGCGAAGAGGCGAAGAAGCCGCTTGTACATGTGCAGAGCAAGCAGCCTCCACTCTCACATGCATCCATGTGGTGGAAGCTATTGGGTGGATCCATCCATGGTGATTGGTGATGGAAGCTGTGATGTGCATGCATGCTGGGTGTTGAGGGCCAAGTAGGGGAGAAACAAACAAGGGGAAGAAGCTGCAGAAACTTTCTTCCTTCTCTCGCGCTTCACATGGGCTGTTGCATCTACCACTACAGTTTAGAGGCAGCTTGCTCTTGGCCTCTCTCTGCCTACTTCAGGAACAGAGGGGTCCGTCAGTCTCGGCCAGGCAGCCAGCCCCTAGTTGTTTTAGGAAAGCCATCATGAGATGGGAGACCCGGGCAGCACGGAGAGCATCTTGTTGCCTCCTACTCCTATGCAGTGGCGTGCAGAGGCAGGGAGAGCTTGGAGAGGCTCGCTTGAGGTGCAAGTGCAAGAAGCTATAATTTTTTTTTAAGAATAAGCTATAAAATTTTTGGAGCTGCTAAATTTGGCGCACATCATCGGCAGGGCGCCAGGGTGAAGGCTAGCTGACTCTACAATTTCCTACGCAGCTCGCACAAGGAAAAAGATACTTTTTTTTTAATAAAAGAAAGAGGAAAACTATGTTTGTGCTGTCTGTAGCATATTTTATTTTCTGTAATGTAAAGCATTTGGTATTTCTATTTTGTTTTTTTATGAAGACGCTCAAAAGAGCGTTTTAATAAATCTAATAAAATATCAATACAATTATACAAATAGAGGCTAGTGCATAAAATGGACAATAAGACACAAAGCGAATTCTAAGAAAAATAAGAGCATACCAAAAAACAAAAATAGGGCTGCTGGTGGAAAATAATTGCTAACTTAACACTTGGGAATCTGTAACGCACAAGAGGTGAAAACAATATAAGGACCTGTTTAAATCCAAACTACTAAAAATTAGCACTATATATTTAGATGCTAATTAGATACATAGAGGCCTCGTTTGTTAGGGCTCCTCTTCGGCTTCGGTTCTCTTGAAGGAGCTCTACCAAACGGTTTATCGAAGTTGTTTAGAGTCGCTTTTTAATGAAAAAGGAGGAGCTGGAGCCGCTTTTGTCTCCTCCTCTGGGGAAGCCCTTAGGAAGGAGCCCTACTACACACACCTAGAGAATCGTCTACTTTGCCGATGAGTGAATTAGTTGTTGAAAAAACCAGTGGATACTTACCTAGGATGTAAATAAAAAAAAATACTCCTCTTCTTTAGATGACCTCAAACTAAGACTAACAATTAATCAAGGTACCAAACCAGCCCTAGTAACGCCGTGTTTAGTTGTAGGAATTTGTATTTTGGGGCTACTGTAGCACGTTCGTTTTTATTTGGCAAATATTGTTCAAACATGGACTATTTAGGCTCAAAACGTTCGTCTCGTAATTTCCCACCAAACTGTGTAATTAATTTTTCTTTTCGTCTACATTTAATGCTCCATGCACGGGCCGCAAACATTCGATGTGATAGGTACTGTAACAATTTTTAAAGTTAGGGTGGAACTAAACAAGGACTAAAAGTAACCTCCTGTTCCTAGGAGGAGCAGTAACGAACGAGCAGCCGGGCATGCCTGCAGTTTCTGCACCCTGTGCAGGCAGGCATGGGATTCTGTTGGTTTGGCTTGGTTTCATCACCACGAAACCAGGCGATCAATGCAGGGCTCCCAGGTCAAACGGGTAGGTAGGCCCTGCACCAGCACGGACGTATGGGCGGCGACGCACGCCATGAGGACACCACCAAACCACCACCAGTGCGTGTGCGTGCGTGCAATGCAATGCAGCCTAGGATTCTCCTTGGGAGCGAGCGACAGATATGTCGTTCCCATCGGCCATCGCCATCGCCACGTCGAGAGTCATTGACCTCCCCTTCGCACGGACACAAAACGTTACCACGGTTCACGGCAGCATTGCAGTTAAAAAAAAGAAATTGGCTGCTCCTCTCTCCGTTCACCGGCCGCCGGCCGGACCAGCACAGCAGCACAGCACACGGCTCTGCTGCTGCAAGCTGTATATATAGCGTGCGGACGTGCGGTGCGGGCAGTAATAAATAAAAACGACAGTGCCCTGCAACTGCATGTTCTGCTCCTGCTTCCATGTCGATGTCGTCGTCCTGGGCTTCGGCCGGTTTCGCGAGGGTCCCGTACATTCTCTGCTCGCCCACGCTCGCTTATAAGTCGATTTTTTTCACCAACCAACAAGATTTTTTATTTCACAATAGATCAGCTAATAAGATTTTCACCACGCGCTTTATTAGCCAAGTGAATAGACCAGAGGAAGGAAATCTTCCCGCCATCACTGCTGCTGCTGACCTCTTGTACTGCCACTATCACGGCAGTCCTCACAGGCTCACAACGCTGCATTCTCTCCTCTGTCCCTCCCACGAACCCGTAAAAGGGATTAAAGTTAAAAATTATTTTAAATCAAACTAAACTTAAACAAATTGTAAGTGGAATTCTTCCCATTGTTCCATTCATTGATCCAGAGTTTATAAAAGGACTTACATGACTCTTCCACTACTAAGACTCTTCGTTCTAGACTTTTCCACTACTTAAGACTCTTCATTTTAGACTACACAAATTCTAGGCTATTCATATTCTAATACCCTTCCGCAGTCTCAACTAGGAGATGATCGAACATTGAGACTGGATCGAAAGTTGAGGAAGACAGCAATTGGTAATCCCTTAGTAAATATGTCAGCATACTGAAGGGATGTAGGAACATGTAGAACTCAAGACAAATACCAAGGGCCACACGCTCTTGGACAAAATGGATATCGATTTCCACGTGGTTGGTCCTTTAGTGATGAACTGGGTTTGTTGACAAATACACGGCCCTGATGTTGTCACAATAGACAAGAGTAGCACGTGGTAAAAGGACGATGAAGTTCGCCCAAGAGTTGGGGAATCCAACAAGCCTCATCCACGGCATTGGCAACACCCCTGTATTCGGCCTTGGCACTGGACCTTGAGACAGTGTGTTGGCGCTTGGACGACCATGATATAAGATTATCGCCAAGAAACACACAATACCCAGAAGTAGAGCGGCGGGTATCCGGGCAGCCTGTCCAATCGGCATCCGAGTAGATGATCAAATCATGTGACCGGCTGCAAGAGAGAGTAAGACCGTACTCCATGGTGCCTTTGATATATCGCAGAATGAGTTTGATGAGAGCAAAATGGGACTCACGGGGGTCATGCATATACAAGCAAACTTGTTAGACGGCATGAGCAATGTCCGCCGTGTGAGCGTCAAGTATTATAACGCCCAACAAGACTACGATATAGAGTAGGATCGGCAACCGTGGTCTATCTTGGGCGAACAACTTGAATGAACCTCAATTGGAGTTTGGCAAGGATTGCATGATGACATATTTGCCTTGTCCAAAATTTCAGCAGTATATTTAGCTTGAGAGAGGAACAGACCTGAGGAGGACCGCTTGGCAGAAAAAGAAGTAATGAAGATTACCAAGATTAGTCATGGCGAATTTTCTTGCTGCAGGGAGCCAATAATACGTTGAAGAAGATGGTGGGATGAAGCCATCAATATGATGTCATCCACATATAACGATCAATATATTGAATGACGAAAGCAACAACACTTACTATTTGATATAATCAATATTAGTACATGTTTGTAAAAAAATGGGTTAAATGGAAAATGATTTGACTTAGCATTGTACTCCTACTAGTTAAAGTAACACTCTTTTTTATTTTGGGACGCAACGCAACCTCTCAGATCTCGGATCTCAGAAAGTAGTGTATTTAGCACTGCTACTACTTTAACTGCATCACAGTGTAAGTACTTAATCACCCTCTCTAATCAGCCAGGTCAGCAACAGGCACACAATAAAGAACCCAGTGACCCAGCCACAAAAAAGGTGCTGTACTTACGGTCATTGCTTGCGCTGCTTACCTTACCTGTTGCCACCACCGACACACTTTAGTTTCGACACAACTTGCACTGAAGGAGAAGTATATGTGTAAATAAACAACGTACAAAAGGGTATGTTGATTGCTTCTGGATCTGGATTAGTAGTATATACGTACTCCAGTATAAAAGAGTATGTTGCTTCTGGATCTGGGTTTGCTACTTTGCTTCCTGCGTGTAGCCGAATCTGTGATTATCATGGGATCTGATGACATTGCACCTGATAATATATATTTTATAATAATAACCAGCCACACCGGCCTGCTGATGATCCTTTCTACTTGTACCTAGTTTCTTTGGAGTGAGTAAAGAATGTCATCAGCCTGGGATCCGACTCCGAGAGATGGGTACGTACATAGCTTTTTCCACTTTATCCTTGCGTTGCTTTGCATCCAATGCAGCCAGCATTATTACACTAACTAAGGGATCAAAGAAAGTACGAAAACTATGTTATGTTAAATTAAAAGAAAATTCCGGTTGCGGCCGCTTTACCCAACCCAGTCCAACCACCAGTGCCAGCTTCCTTCCAGGATGATCTGTCTGCACGTTCTCCGCCGTGGTGGCACGCATCCGACCATTCGTCACTGTCTCACTGATCTCTCCGGCAATAAAAGGCAATAAAATAAAAGAAGAAAAAGGGTGCTTCTACACGTAGTACGTAACAACACGCCCCCGTCTGCTGTTGCGCCGGCCGGGAATCCTATGGCCATGCATGCATGCATTTTTCTTCCTTCGTTGCAGAGTTGCAAATTGCAATTGCAATTGCAATGCCAGAGATTCCGTGTGAAATAGCCGTAGGACAAGCTGCTACACATGCATCTACCGAACCGGTACCGGCGGCAGTTTTATGCATGGTCGTACGCGCGCGTCGATGAACCTTTGCTTTGCTTTACTTTTTATTAAGTTTTTATATGGTGCGCGTGCGGAGTTTCACGGAAAATCCATTCATCGCTCTTTGAGCAGCTCCTCCGTACGAACAACTCCTTCTCATCAACTAAACAACAGGAATGCATTCACTTAGATTCTGACGAAGGCTTCTTCATTTATACTGGGAGCTAAAAACCATACACCGTATAGAGAGCTAGAACTAAGAATCGAGATTGGAACCCTACCAAATACCAGTATGCTCTAATTCTTATTTTTCTTCCTTTTTGATCTATTTAATTATATCCTGCACTGTGGAATTTGCATGGTTACATGCATGTTAGTTGTGTGTTTCAGGTAGCGATGGACGATGCAGCACATTGTCTCCAGGCCAGGTTTATATATATTGGCCCCATTCGTTTCACTGAAAAAACAAGCCAAAACATTGTTCTGACTGATTTGTTGTGAGAGAAAAATACTGATCCGGCTGAAAAAACAAGCTAAAAAAGACGCATTATAAGAGAAGCGAACATGGCCATTATATTATATATATTTCGTTCATGCACGCAGAATCGCAGATGCATGTTCGTTTGTTGGTTTCAGCCATGGCTTATCAATCAACCAACAGTATTTTCCTCTCATAGCAACCAGTACCTGCCGGACTTATCAGTCCAGCGAACAGGCCGAGTAGATGGATGCGATCCACATCGGGGCATCCAGTTGTGCTGCATGCATATGCATAGATCATCAGATCATGCATCATGTTCATGTCTGAGAGAGTGACCGGTGACACCAACCAAAGTGTGCGGTAGATCTACTCCCTCCGTCCCATTGAGTTTGTCGCTCGGGAATCGGGATTGTGAGGGGGGCACGGTTTTCCAACGACAAACTTAATGGGACGGAGGGAGTAGAAGCGAACAACACCGAGGCAGCCGGATCTCTGTCACGCCAACTTGCTTGCTGCTGCTGGCCACTGCTCGCAGGGACCCACTCGTGGGCCCAGGCCTTCCATATGCCATTATTATATTAGTATATAGTGTATAGCTGGAGCAGAGCAAAGGAAAAGGACCAAGCATCGTCACTGTGCCTGGGACTGTGGCACCACTACTCGATCTTTTCCTTCTCGAAGACTGACAGACTGTGTGATCATGCTTTTTGAGCCCTGCCGGTGCCGGACAGCCCGGTTGGAAAAATGAAGCCATCGCATCCCACTCTACCACCACTGGCCTTTAGCAGCAGCACTTGCTCTGTAACAGTAAAAAACAAAAAATGCACACTGTTTATGCTGGTCCAATCTCTCGTTTCGCTCAACAATGCATTATGAGAAATGCAAGATGGAGGTTATGGGAAAATGAAAACAGTGTCACCTGGAATGGAATGTGTGGTTTCAGTAATTAAATGCCAGTTTTCCCCCCTGACGGCTTGCAACTGATGGAGGTCATGGGAGAGAGCTGACCCCAGCACACCCCAGAGCTAGGCAGGTGGAGTGGCACAAGTCCAAATCTTGATTCTCAAGCAAAGGCGATGTTCCCTTTGCCGTTTGCAACCTCCATCACTCCATCGCTCCCTTTTTTAGCCTTTTGACCACCCTTGGTCTTGTTTAGACTGTGGTTAGGAATTAGTATTTAACACTGTAGCACTTTCGTTTGTATTTGATAATTATTGTCCAATGGTCTAACTAGGCTCAAAAGATTCATCTCGTAATTTACAATCACACTGTGTAATTAGTTATTTTTTTATCTATATTTAATACTCCATACATGTGTCCAAATATTTGATGTGATGGAAGGAAAGTGAAAAAACTTGTAATCTAAACAAGACCCTTGTAGTGGTAGGCCGGTACTCCTAGCCCCCCAAGCCTTTTCAGGGTAGGCACGCATAACATTGCTCCAGCATCCTGCATAGGATCCAATGCCAGTGCCAGCCCTGGGCAGGCCTTGGCCATCTGCATCACTTCACTCCCTTCCAGGATGATCTGTCTGCGCGACTGTGCCTGGGAGTCTGGGACCCTGGGTGGGAGCTGGAGCGAGAAGCTGAGCCCAAAAAGCCTGCAGCTGGAAGAAAGGCAGCGAGGTGGCCGGTGATGATGAAGTGAACGACAACTGATGCTTCTTGCCTTCTTTACCCTTCCAAGTTTAAAGCTTCTTCTCCCCGCCCCCCGCCACCCCCGTGTTCGGTATTGTTTCTCCTCTCTCCTCTCTCCTCTCTCCTCTGCCCTCCAAGTTTAAAGCTGGGGATGGATGGATGCAACATCATCATCATGTCGAGCAAATCCAGTAGAGTGCTCCAAATCCCCGTCCATCCATACCTGTCATCTCCGTCTCTGCTAGGAACCGAAATAATAGGAAACAAACAGGACGTTCGGCTGGTATAGTTCCAGCTTATTCTCTCTCACAGAATACAATTCAATCATAAAAAAATCCAAAAAACAATGTTCACCGGACCATCCGAACGAGCTTAAAAACTACCTCGGTTATAAACAAATATATACTCCCTACGTCCCTAAATATATATCGTTTTCGTTTTCCAAGAAACAACTTTGAATAAACATATATTAAAAAAATATTAATATCTATGGTACATAATTAATATCATTAGATAGATATTTGAATCTAGTTTTTTAATAAATTTATTTGGACATACAAATGTTGCACGTATTTTCTACAAATCAAGTCAAACTTTCGGCACAGAAACCAACCGCAACAGTTAATTAGGGACAGAGGGAGTATATCTTTATTTTCGGAGAAATCAACCAAAACCAAGTTTAAATAAAGACATGGAAAGTCACAAATATTTATGTACCGAATAAACACTTAAATTAACCATGTAAAGTATTTTTATAGTAAACTATTTGGAAATTCAAGGGTCAATACTTTTTCCCCCTATAAATATAGTCAAACTTGAAATTCATTGGGTCCTCAGCAAACGAGATGTTCACTCTTTGTTTTCATGACTGAGGGAGTACCTACGGTACATGCATGAGAGGAGAAGGTGCCACCTTGGAATTCAAGCAAATCATGTTTGATAATGATATAATTAAGATCTCCGAATGGACGGATGCCTCCCTCCACTCACTCTTGCACGCGCTGCTCGCCCAGCGACCCGCTCGTCCCGTCCGCGCGCCCCGATCCTCGCTGCGCCATTTCCTCCCTGTTTCGCCATGCCCATCCGCCCACCCTACTCCGCCTCGCGCCCCATCACCTGCGGCCTCCTCCGCGCTGCCTCCCAGCGCCGCATTCCCTACCGACCCCAGTCTGCCTCGCCCGTCTCCACCACGCTGCCTCCATCGAATTGGCAAGCCGTGGCCACCTCCATCGAACTGGCGAGCCGTGGCAACCTCCACTGAGCCAGCGAGCCTCCACAATGGATGCTCTAGCAAGCAGGCGAGAGGGATGAGATTTGTGTGACGCCGCACCCGTCGACGAGTTGCCCGTGCTACTGCCGCATAGCGAGGTCCATGTGCCGCCGTTGACCTCCGCGCCGGCGTGCCTCCATTCGTCCAAGCAAAGCCCATGTTGCAATTTCGAGTGTTTCTGATGTTTCATCTGGATGTTGCAAGTGTTTCATCCTGATATTGCAAAAGTAGATCGAAATATTGCACATGTTGCAGTGGCTATACACGTATGTTTCAAGTGTATGTTCCACATGTTTCATCTCATTTTCCAGACGTATTTTTGCAAGTGTTTCATCTGGATGTTGCATATGTTTTCACACATATGAAGTGTTTTAAGGTATTTTTTGCAAGTGTTTCATACGCATGTTTTTGAGTGTTTGAACTGTTTCGTACGTATGTTGTAAATGTTTCATCTGGATGTTTCAAAAGTAGATCTAGTGTTGCCGCTAGTGTTTCAGATGCATGTTTCATGTATTTCATCTACCGTCAGACGTATGTTGCAAGTGTTGCATTCGGATGTTTCAAAAGTAGATCAGGTGTTGCATCTCTGTCTTCGCTTTTTTTACTGCCTCACCTTTGCCTCATTGTCTCCTCCTCCTCCTCCCGGCACCGGCTGGGCATTTGCCGCCCCCTCCCCCTCTTCTGGATGCTGGCGTAGCCACCTGCTGTAGTCACTTGCTGCAGCTGCTGGCCGCGTGCATGCGCGTGAGAAGCGGAGGGGGCGCGAGCGGGGACTCCCCCCGTGAAGTCGTGGTTGCTCTATTGCATGAACCAGTTTAGGTTTATTATTATTTATGATATAATCGGTAACTTTTCTATCTGATTTGTCTAATAATTAAGAAAATTAGTTTGGGCCGGAGCTAGCATGCAGGGCCACGGCCGCATTGGATGCTCGCGCCTGACTGAAATGGAGCAGCGCCAGCGAGCAAATAATGAGGTCGATCGTAGTATGATATATACGTACGAGCGAGAGTACATGTACCGCACACATGGGCAAAGTGGTAAACAAAACGCACACAGCTGGTGGCCGCTGCCGCAGGTAGGTATATGCATCGCTACTGGAAACATGGATGTCAGCTGAAGGAGAATATAATTGGTGGAGATTGTGTTGTATTGCATTGGGCCTCATAAGTTGATTATATAGAGTACATAGGACTAACACCTCACGTGGTTAGACAATGTGGTACTATTCCTGGTTACTCTAACATCAGCATGTCCGAGACGCATGGCCCATTAGTGCATGGCCCCAAAGGCCAAGTGGCGCCGTCACGTACGCACACGGCACACAAACATGCATGTCAGCATGTCCCAGACGCGGAATCCGTCCACATACACACGTACAGTATTAGCAACATACGCATACGTAGTACTGTAGGTACTAGTACGTACAGTACTCCGTATCCCGGAGAGTACAGTGTAGCGTAGGTATATAAAGTTGTGCACGTACGTACGTGTCCACTGATGGGTGATGGATGCCCAAGAGCTAAGAGCTAGCTAGCATCTCGCATGCAGCAGAAATTAAAAACGTAGGACAGCATCAGTGCGTGTTGTGTTTAATTACGGGGGCCGGAATCCATCTTTACTACAGTTAATACGTACAGTATATATGTGTATTACGGCGCGGCCGTCCAGCGGTGGATAACAGTGTGTCTAGCCGTCTAGGGGTGTTATTGCGTATCATTTTTCCACTGCGGCCTCACGGCGATCCAAATCTGATGGTTAATTCGTGAATTTAGTGACTTTGTGATCAGTGACTAGCTGAGAGGAGGCCGGTATAGCATACGTACACTTACTGCTTGCTCCGATCCACACAGCTCAGTTACACACGTACGTCACCCAGATATATATCAGCGATGATCTACTACAGCTACAGTGCTTGCTTGCTTGTGCAGTGCAGTGCTCATCAGCTCTCGTATTCTTGTGTGCTTGTTCGTTTCCCTCGGCAATGCGGATCGATCGGGTATGTAGGGTGGTGGATAGTACAATGCAATATGGTACTTAGCAAGTAGCATAGCATAGCATCCCCCGTCGTCAGTCCGTCAGTACAAGCGCGCAAGCGCCAGGCCCTGTTCAGCCAGACTTATTGCTGCTGCGGCTGATTTGTAAAGCTAATTTGTTGTGAGAGAAAAATACTATTCCATAGCTTAAAAAAAGTAAGATTAATTCTGACCGATAAGCAAAAGTGAACAGGGCCAGCGGCACACACCCGTGGCCGGCGTTATCCAGCCTGTTCGGTTGGCATTTAATTTGTTGCATAAATGTCCATGCCTGGATCTGAACCATACAGAGTTGGCGTCCGTTGGGAACTATTCCTGCGCCCCGCACTTGAGCGGCAATTATGAAGGGCTATGCATGGGATGGGCAGACGATGACAAGTGCAACAGTGTATGCATAAACGAAAACAGGGACAACTTTATGGGATTCTGTGACCTTTTCCAATGCTGGTGCAAAGGCAGATGCACCTCTGAGACTGAGGCTGTTGCTAGTGCTCCGATCTAGCAATGGTACAATGGCCCTGTTTGGATACTCTAGCACAGCTAGAGGTTAGAGTTAGTTTCTAGCTTAGGACTAGCCCTGAACTAACTCTAGCCTAAGAGATGTTTGGATACAAGGGTTAAAATGATAATAAATGTGCTTTCCAAATCATTGGTGTGGGTGAAAGTAGAGAGAAAAAGCAAAGGGCCCTACCTCAAATAGCCCCAACTAGCCCAAATAATCACCTCTTTGGGGGATAGTTTTTAGGGTAGGCTAGTTGCAAATAACCCACTCTAACCTCTCTGTTTGGCTACTTTAGGGCTAGTTGAGCTCCAACTAGCCCAAACTAGCTCTAACCCATGGATCCAAACAGGGCCAATGATCCCTTTGAACAACGATCCGATCCTTCCCGACCCTAGTGTAATAATATATATAACATTGTATACTCGGTGTACCTACCGTTGCTTACCTATGTTGTGTTGTGGATTTGTGGGTCAAAATAAATTTATATTTTCTTGTGCAAATATTGTTGACGATCAAAATTGGCATGTTAGGAAAAAACGGGCGCCTCTCTAAATGCAAATTGGATTTCTCCATTATGTAGCTCATGTCGAGCCATCAAAATGCATATATAGATCGCTCAATTTAGACTTGGATAAGAGAGTTAGGCTACTTATGAAATCTATACCAAGGGAAAACAATTCTTCACGAGGCAAGACCTTTCCACCCTAAAAGTACTAAGGGCCACGATCGATTGAGGGTATCCAATTGATCAAAATCACATCTACATTATCCTTTTACCTTTTCCTTTGCCCTACTCTCCCAAACCCTAAATTATGTTCTCCCTTCGTCTCGACGGCATTTGAAGGTGCTCTAGGTGGCCTACCAATCCTAGAGCAATCCAAGGTGTGCTTTACACGATAGGGTCCCTCCTAGGTGAGCGTTCATTGGTCATTGTGGGGCTCTCCAATGAAACCGGACCATATTGTTTTTTAAACCAGAGCTTCTAGTTTTGAGCGGCAAGACCTTTGCAAAGAACGTCCTTGCATGTTGCATGTTCGACTGTCTCATGTGTGAGAATAACCCAAATTTATATAACACATTTTTATGACTCATTGCTGGGGAAGAAAAAGATCAATCGATTGCTATGTCCGATTCTAATTCTCAGAAAGGCGAAGTTCACCTCTCGAACTGTAACACCTAATTTTAATTTTGGTAGGGGTTTTCAATTTTTTATAAATTTGTTTGAATTAATTAGCAAGTATGGAACTATTTGAAAATAAAATTTATTTTCTAAAATACAAATTATAGAATCATAGGTTATAAAGCTTGTTTTTCCATTCATCGGTGGCGTTATCGTGCATAAGCAGGCAAAGACAATCCGGCTCACGACATGATGATGCATGTTTTTCCATCCATCCATGCATACCCATCGATCTTCCATTCGTCCCCCTTCCATGAATGCATACTTGTTTTCTCGCTTGATGTCCAAACCTTCTAATATCAACTTGGCTGGCCGGGTATACAAGGTCCATGGATAATCGTCCTTTGGGTATCCAATACCAACCCTTACGGGCCCTATTGGGCGCCATACGAATGGTTGAACCTAACATCATGATTACCCCGAATCTATCATCTTCCACCTCCGCCCTTTTTCTCCCCAAAGCTTTCCAACAATAATGGCGCTACCCCATTTGACCAAATGACATGCGACTCATGGAATCCTCCAATCTATCACATGCAATTGCCACTTCTTCTAATTGAGGTTCAACCGATTTGTGAAGCAAAGAGGTGTTGCTTGATTTCGCTTGCAATTTGATTATTCAAATGTTGCTTTGCCCCCTTCCGTGGTTGGTTGGTAACTTGAACGGCCCGAATCGGGAATCACCGAGGTTTCAAAGCGAGAGTTAATCTTCGCTTCTTCTCCCCGGATACTCTGCTGAATCGTTGGCCATAAACCCGACCTCCATGGCTTCCTGAGGGGTAGGGGTTCCATGTCCCATGTCCCGCAGGCCGCAGCAGAGCAGAATCAACAACATTAAACGGACTCAGTGAACTCTGAACCGCCCTCTGGTTCCGCATATCCTCCATGGATGAACGGCTACTAGGAGACTCTGCCCCGAGGCCCCGCCCTGCTGCCATGGAAGGGCGGGAGTCCCTAGGGACAGCTCCGAGGATCCCTGAGACATTCTTCGCCCTCTAGCTATCCCTGCGCCGCAGATCCGCCGCCAAAATGCGTGGAGATCGTGGAGACGCCATTCGAGCCGACCAGAGCTCAAACGTTGCGACGTGAGAACAGGGGAATCGAGCAAACTTACTAGATCGAGACGATACAGCGTGGTCTCCGAATCACGCCCTCCTACTTTGTTGGTCGGGATAGGGATCCCCACTGGAATTTGGTCGGAAGCGCCGCCCACCGGTCGCCTCGCCTCTCGGTCAAATGACTTCCACGGCTCGAAATATTAAAAACATAGGATGCACAACATCGATTGCATGTTGTTATTACGGGGATCCATCTTTACTATAGTTATCAATAGGTACATGACATATGTGTTACGACCAGCGGTGGATAAGACCAACATCGCCAGAGCGGAAAGTTTCTAACTTACCATGAAACAGGTCTATCTCTCGTTGCATAGTTTCATTGCACGATTTTATAGGGTTATTTTAGTCTTTCATGGGTCCCACCGGTGTGTCTCTCTTTTCCCTCTCTTCCCGCTGTGCAGGCGACGGAGGCGGTGAGCGGAGCCAGCGCGCGGAGTCGACGCCACGTCGGCGGAGCCGCGCCCGGTGGTGCGCGCGCCTTGTCAAGAGGTCGAGCGAAAAAACGGACGCCCGGAGGTCACCGCCATGGCCTCCATCCCTTTGTGGTGGCCCTCACCCGCCCGCTCGTGGAGGCCTCCCAGCCTTGCCCGCGCCCTTGCGGCGGGCCCTCGCCTCGCCCGCCGCGCCACTCGTGGTGGCCATCCCCGCGCCGCGCCGTGCGGCCGGAGGCGGCCTCCTCGCCATGCCAGCGCCGCTTGTGGTGGCCGGCGGCGAGCCTCGCCGCGCCGGATGCGGACGCGCCCATGCGCCGCTTCGTGGTGATGTAACGAATCAACTCTCTCGATTGGGGCTTCCGGTTTCCAGCGTTTTGGAAGCGGCGCTCCACGAAAACGCTTTCTCTTCTCTCTCTTCTCGTTACATGCAAAAAGTCTGAATCTGCGACACGGCATCCTATTTAATCTATTTAATATGTATGAAACTTCTATAAAACCTACATTGAGACTGGTGTAAAGGGTAGGTTTCATCCTACTATTTTCGAGGCGTGATAGTATTGATAATTGCGAATAAAATAGACTCTCTCGGTGCATACTTTCATTTCACTGTTTCATGGGTTACTTGCAACATTTAATTCTTGTAAGATGCTATGATCAATTGTGTCGTATGAACTACATAACTATTTTATTTTATATATGACAACATGTCTAAAGGATACAAGCATTTTCCTTCAAAAGAATATTAGTATTTTTCTCTTTCAAAATATTGGTATGTATGTCTACCTTCCGTTATTATCCATCTATCTGCTGCTGCTTGCCTTATCCATTCGACTCTTTCCTTTCTGGCTTTCTCTTGCCGTCTTGCGTACGAGCGGCGGGCGGCGCGAAGGGGCACGAGGGACGGCGCTGCTGCTGGCGGACTGCAGGACGACGTGATGGAGGCCGAAGCACCGCTAGGCGTGTGCGACCGGGCGCTGGGCGAAGCAGCTCGGGCATGGCCAAGGCCCAAGGGAGGAGCTCGACCAGGTAGAGCATCTGCAGCGTGGCCAAGGGCGGCCGGGTGGAACGGCCTTGGCGTGGCCTGGTGGAGCACGGCCAGGGGAACCTGTTGAGCGCGGCTGCCGGTGAGGTGTCCTCCACTGCCGGTGAGCGTGCGAGGAGTTTGTTGCCGCAGCTGGCCACACCGGATCCGTTGAAACGAAAGAACAGGCTCAGTGCAGGTTTCATCCGCTTCTCAAGGTGTTGGAAATGACGCTAGCTCCCCCGTTCGGCTGCCTTAAAATCGACTTGTCTTTTTTTTTTTCCATACAGAACAGTATTTTTCTCTCACAACATTTTATCAGGAATGGTGTTTTTCATCCAATTTCATCCGGAATTTCTCCAGGCAACATGAAACTTCAATCTTCTTCTCTCTTTTCTTGGGCCTTGTTTAGATTCCAATTTTTTTCACTCTCTCTCCATCACATCAAATCTTTGGACACATGCATGAAGTATTAAATGTAGATAAAAAAAATAACTAATTACACAGTTTGATTGTAAATTACGAGATGAATCTTTTGAGTCTAGTTATGCCATAATTAGGCAATAATTATCAAATACAAACGAAAGTGCTACAGTGTCAAATACTGATTCTCAACCCTCATCTAAACAAGGCCTTGATACATGCAAAACAGTGTTTTCTGACTGGTCACTCATTTAATGTCCACAGCACTCCCATGACATCCCTAATAAGACTGCCTTAACAGTGTGTCTAGGAGTGTTATTGCGTACTCACGGCCGTAATATGTGTGTATCATTTTTACTGGGGCTCACGGCGATCCAAATCTGATGGTTATTAATTCGTGAATCTTGTGACTTTGTGATCAGTGACAGAGGAGGATATAGCATACGTACACTCGGCCTGTTCACTTGTGCTATTCAGCCGGTTTTAATTCGTACAAATTAGTCATGAAACAGTATTTTTCTCTCACAACAAACCAGTTGTACAAATCAGCAGTAGCCGATTTAATCCACAGCTCAGTTACACACGTCACCCAGAGATCAGTGATCTACTACAGCTACATACGGTGTGCTTGTTTGCTTGCTTGTACAGCAGTGCTCGTCAGCTCTCATTGTTGTGTCCTTGTCCGTTTCCCTCGGCAATGCAGAATTGCAGATCGGGTACGGTGGTGGACAGTGGACACAATGCAATGCATGGTAGTAGCAAGTAGCATAGCATCCCCCGTCGTCAGTCCGTCAGTACAAGCGCGCAAGCGCCAAGCAGCAAGCAGATGGAGCTGGATGGACCTCTCTGATATGGCACCCACCAGTGGCGTTATCGATGGTTGCAAACAGGCAAGACAATCCGCTCCACGTGACAATGATGATGCATATACCCTCGAGCCTGACCACCCTGCTGATGCATATACACGTACCCTCGAGCCTGACTACCCAGTGCATATACACGTACACGTCGAGGCGCCGGATCAGATTATTCTCCTAGTGTTTGCCGCCGCAAGCTCCGCAGAGTTGGGACTATACTCCGTGCTGGTACTCTATTTATATGTTGACTCTTAGTCAAATGATTGGCTGACTTCTCCAAACTCGATCGCAACAAACCTGCTCACTCAATCTTCTTCGACGTACTAACTTCCACCAGATAAGAAGCAATGGCGCCTTCACGAATGAATCTCTCTGCCGTGCTCCTCCTAGACGTCGTCTTCCTACAACCCGTCATCACGGTAGCTGGTCGTGGTATGACGTATGTACGCGTGCACATGCATGAACTACATGTTGCACGCAAGCGGCGATGTCATTTCATTAATCTTTTGCTAAAAGTTGTTTGATGGCGCCTTTGACATTTAATTTGTAGCATAAATGTCCATGCCTGGATCTGAACCATGCAGAGCCGGTGTCCGTTGGGGAATATACCTGCGGCTGGCACTTGAGCGCCAATTATGAAGGGGTATGCGGTGGATTGATCGACGACACCTGCAATAGTGTATGCAAAGACGAAAGTAGCGACAACATTCAAGGCTACTGTTACATGTTACAATGCTTATTGTGCCAAGGAAGATGCGCCTCTAAGACTGAGACTGTTGCTAGCGCTCCGATCCGGCAATGATCTCCGCCTGAACAATGATCCAATCCGTCCTGGCCCTCGTCTAATAATACATATAACATTGTATACTCGGTGTACCTACAGGCTGCTTACTTATGTTGTGTCGTGGACTTACGGGTCAAAATAAATTTATATTTTCTTGTGCAAATATTGTTGACGATCAAAATTGGCATGTCAGGAGAAAACATAGCACCTCTCCAAATGCAAATTGATTTCTCCATTGCGTAGCTCATGTCGAGCCATAAAAATGCATTTATAGATTGGTCAATTTAGGCTTGGATAAGAGAGTTAGGCTAATTATGAAATCTGTACCAAGGGGAAAACCAGATATTCTGGTTTTTATTTTCAAAATCAGATCTGAGCTTATTCTGAGCGCATCTCTCGATGTATTTGAATTGACCTTCCCACCCTAAAAGTACTAAGGGCCACGGCCGATCGAGGGTATCCAATCGATCAAAATCGCATCTACATTATCCTTTTATCTTTTGCTTCGCCCTACTTTCCCAAACCCTAAATTATGTTCACCCTTCGTCTCGACGGCGTTCGAAGGGGCTCTAGGTGGCCTACCAATCCTATATCAATCCAAGATGCGCTTGCCACGATGGGGTCCCTCCTAGGTGAGCGTTCATTGGTCCTTGTAGGGCTCTCCAATGAAACCGGGACCATATGGTTTTTAAAACCAGAGCTTCTAATTTTACGCGGCAGCGCTGCAAGGTACGCCCTTGCATGCTGCATGTTCGACTATCTCATGTGTTGGCATGACCCAAATTTATGTAACACATTTTTGCGACTCCGTCGGGGAAGAAAAATATCAATCGGTTGCTATGTCAAGTTCACCTCTCGAGCTGTAACATCCTAGTTTTAATTTTGGTAGTATTTTGATTTTTTTTTTATAAATTTGTTTGAATTAATTAGCAAGTGTGGAACCATTTGAAAATAAAAATTATTTTCTAAAATACAAATTATAGAATCATAGGTTATAAAACTTGTTTGTCTGTTGCATTCATGCCGTTGCATAGTGTTTTGAGTGCAAAATAGTTTTAGAAGTGTTTTATCAAACACGCCTAGGTCTCGATCTGATCTCAAATCGTTTTCTTGAAAACCCTATGTCCAATCTCTGACTTGAGTCTTTTTTCCCGCTATCTTTCTCCTCGATTAGAAAGAAACCCGATCCAGTAGCATGTCAAATCTCTAAAACCGTAAACTACATCTTCATAAACCTGCTGGACCGAAACGCTAATATGACTTTTAAAGATCTCCGTAGCTTTGAAACATGTCACATCTAAACAAAAAATCTCCGAATCAAATATTCCGAATTTCTATTCAACCCTGAGCGATCGTAATTCCGATCTACCTCTCAATCTTTCTCTCGATCGGCCTTCTCTCGGCTCCACGACAACCGCCGCTGATTATTCCCGTGTCTGCCCGCGCCCGTCGCCACGCCCATGTTGCCGTGCCTGCCTGCCTGCCGTCATCGATCCGAGAGGCCGCAGATCCTAAAACCACTGGGCCGGGCCCGGGCCTTCGTGTGGATCGCAGGAGCTGACCTTCGGCTGCTCTCCATGTGTAGATACAAGCCACTATCCAAGAGGCCGCAGATCCTAAAACCCATTTTCCTTTTTCTGAATCCGAAATACTCCGTCCGAGGAGGAATGCAATTCTAGCACCGTATCGCGTTTTACTATCTCAAGTTTGACCAATTATAGATAATAAAGTATTAATACTTGTTATAACAAATAAATATTATTATATTAATTATAAAATGTAGTTTTATAATAAATTGATTTGGAGCCATAAATATGAATATTATTCACTAGAAACTTAATCAAACGTACGCAAATCCATGGTGGCATTCTTTCCTTGACGGAGGGAGTATTAAGTTAGTTAGGGATACAGGTGTACCGGCCTGCTTGACCGCGACAGCCATGGGCGCCTGCTTTTCACGTAATCCAACTTCACAAGTCAACGAGCAGAGGAATGCAGAGCCGGGTCTATATGCCAAGCCAAGGCAATCTGACCAAACGTGCAGACTTCAGAACCACAAAAGCACAGCGCGCGCCAGGCAACTCATCTTCAAATGTCACTGTTATTGTCTATAAGGTTCAGGGCATCCTGAACGTTGGAAATCATTAAGAAGGTCGTCAGAAAATCGACCCTAATAAGGTCTTCAACCAAAAAAAAAAAAAAAAAAAAGCTCGAGGTTGATCGGACCTCGAGTCAAATATCTCATCTCAAAAGTTAAAAATGTTGAGTTTGTCTACAATGTTATCGTTGGCGCTGTAGCATCAAAGAGGTCCAGATGGTGCAGGTGCCATGTCAATGGTGTCCCTCGCCACCAGGTCCCAGTAGCTTCTTCTGGGAAGAAGTCGTTGCGGGACTGTTATGGTGGGCGGCGGGGATGTGGCGGCATTGCTCGAAAAGTTATTGAGACATATGCTTATCATACTTATGAGGTGTCATGATCGTTTGTCTAGTCTTCTTTAGCGTTCGCTCGTTTACGATCATTCCTGCCGAGAACAATTCATGGTGAAGGCTGTCCTATACAAATTATATAAGCGTTCTGGCGGAGCGGTTCCAGGACGTGTTTCCACGAGAACCGAACAGGCCCTTAATCAAAATTGCTAGTTCCACCTCTAATTAATAATAGTAAGAGTAAGATAAGAAAGATAATGTTTTTTGGGTATAAACTTGATTAAATTTGAAATTATTTGATTTATAGAATAATAAAAACTACAATGACAGATGTGCAAGGACGCTGGACGTACCATGAACTAACCTAGCAGCCAGTTTTCTACGTGCGCGTCTCAGCGTAACATTTCAATTTCAATACTTTTTTAATAAAAAAAGAAGAAGGCAATGATGCAGCCGTCTGAGAGCATATCCGAGAGTCTCTTTAAATTTCAATCTCTAAATCATTATTTGAAAAATCATTTACATAAAAATCGATTTCTATATCTTTTCACTCTCCAACAGTTTTTCTATATCTCGTGTGCAGTCTATAGAGTCATTCTCGTCTTCTATTTCTGAGTAGCGAAAAATCCGGAATAGAAGACGTCTATATTTGAACAATCATTTAGAGAAGCCGTTGGAGGATAGTTTTTCATCAAAATATTTATTGTTAGCCTTTAGGAAGGAAATAGAGAGTCTTTTGAAGATGCTCTGAGTTCCGTAACGCCGAAGAAAATATGCAGGTAAGGATATTAATAAGTTATTTACGATGGTAGTTAATGTCGACACTCTTGCCCTGTTCGCTTGACTGATAAGCTATGACTGAAAGTACTGCTGGCTAATTTATTATAAGAGAAAAATATTATTTATTGGCTGAAAAAGTACGGTTTATAAGTCAAGCGAATAGGGCGTATGATACTGGTACAACTCAGACTCATAAAAAGCGAATAGGGCGTATGATACTGGTACAACTCAGACTCATAAAATTCAGGCTCGATAAGACACGATCAGGAATTCAGGATCCTTGCGTGTAAAAGGTGTAAAAGTATCTCCATCGGTAGCGACAGGAACATGTTTTCATCTGGCACTGACACCAACCGTACGCGACAATGCCGTCACAACAGAGTCGCGTCGTCAGCGGCGTTGGCAACACCTGTGTAGCCACTAGAACAAACAACAAATTTTTATGTCTCCGTCTCTGCTGGGAATCGAGAAATAGTATGTAGTGGTAGTAAGGGAAAAAAAAACTTCTTAGGTTATAAAATAATCTCATTTTCCGGGGAAATCAATCGGCATCAAATTTAACTAAATATATAAAAAAAGAAAATTTATATCCGATCCCTCAACTTCATAAAGGGGTCATCTAGGTCTTTGTACTCTTAAAATGCTATTTCTAGATCCATAAACTTGACTCGGATGTCATCTAAGTTCAAACAGGTTCTAACCCACTCAGTATGGTGATGTGTACGCGGTGTGCAATGACATGACCCTTACAAGTGGGGTCCATATGTCAGGTGGAATATTTTTATTGACGTTTTTTCTCCCTCTCCTATCTGAGCATACACGCTGTCAAGAGGTCATGTACTACAAGAATTAAGGCTTTACATGACGGATTACTTTGGTCACAAACAATCGAAAAGCAGCGTCACAGTTAATTTGCCATGACGATAAAAAAAAACGT
This sequence comes from Miscanthus lutarioriparius, assembly GCA_904845875.1. NCBI lineage: Eukaryota > Viridiplantae > Streptophyta > Magnoliopsida > Poales > Poaceae > Miscanthus > Miscanthus lutarioriparius. The sequence goes on from CAJGYO010000013.1 coordinate 6,842,281, forward strand.
CATGTATCTCGCGTCATACATTTGCTTGGACTGAATTGAGCCATCACAGTTGATATTTGTGTTCGTCATGAATTAGTTGTGCGTGTCCTATAACCAGCCCATATACCCAAACTATAGTGACAAAAAGAACATCATAAATTAGTGCCAAATCATCACAACATTAACGATACAATCAACATTAACCTTGTCACACATTAAGACACACTCATGAAACACATAAATGGGAACAAAGCTCACAATTCACAAAACATTGCTCATCATTTTCATTAAAACCATCAACGTTTGTACTTGTACAATTTTTCACAGAAATATTAAGGCAATAACCAAGCTACATTCAAATACCTACTGAAACTAAGATGTTGGCTTGTACAACACACAACTCATATGGTTTGCTCACTTTTCTACAAAATCTTTAAGTGACTAACGACAATAGCCACCATGAGCACCTTGATTCTCTTGCTCGCCGCAATTCAAATATAGCCTCATCAAACGCCTGCAAAGAAAACACAGTTGTTCTAGAACTTGTCATTTATACTGCTCCTCTAGATGGCCAACAACTTGGCCAACTAATTTGAGAAGAACCGAAGCTGCAGCCTCCAACAATTTGGCTTGGCAGTTGCATTTGTACTGCTAGTATAGTATTTTTTAACACAACTAGTATAGTAATTTGCACTGCCAGTATAGTAATCTGGAAAAGGGTACCTCACTGATGGCAGCTCCATAAGTTAAAATAGCTAGTGAAAGTTGCATCACGAGTCCACTAGGTCTGTGCTCACAAGTTCACACTGCCCATACGTGCCTGCAAATGTGAGGAACACATCCTATATATGAACACTAGAAACTCTTAAGTACTGAGTTCCTAGAACAACTATCTTCAACTAAAGTTTCTACTGCTACTGATTGCAGTTTGCAATATAAGTGACAAGTTCTAGAATAAAGGTCGTTTGTGCATCTCAAGTTCTCAAAAATCATATTGGTAACAGAGCATATAAAAAATCAAATCGGCTAGCTTTCTTCTCTAATCTAGATTACTGCAAATTAGCACCATACCTTGTTGAATTCCAAAAGCAGCAGTAGAGCAGCAACCATCATTGGTGCCAAGTATCGATTGAGAAGCCAGGCTGTAGAGCAGCAACCATCATTGTCCAAATCCTAGATCTAGAACCACGCATATCAGTTTAGGAGAAATCAGAGAGGAGAGAGAGGGAGATGACAGACCTGAGTAGAGGAGGCGTGCAGCAGGCGGAGGAGGCACGAGGCGATAGTGCGGCGATGCAGCCGGCTCATGGCGGAGGCGGCCACGGGTCCTGCTCACTCCGTGAATGCTCGCGTGCCTGCTTGCGGGTCCTGGCCGCCACCGCCGCCGCCGCCATCTCGAAACCCTAATAATCATGCCGGAAGGGAGGCAACACAGGTCGGGTGGCGTGGGGATGGGGTGCCGTGGCCTTTGGATCTGCCAAGTCAAGATCCGGCAAAGAAGAAGGTGCGGTATCCGCGGCGGAGGAGAGGGCGGTATCGGTGGCGACGGAGGAGGAAGGGAAGATGAGAGAGATAGGGGGCGACGGGATGGTAGAGAACGGGGAGAGAGGCAGCCGAGTGGATTAGGTTTTTGGTTTGCTTGATACTGGGTCTTGGCCTAGATATCCAATATAGTGGAATATGATATGTGACGTTCAACCGTGACAACAGCTATATCAGTAGTCGTAGATGTATCACCTTATAAATAAATCATCGTCACAGACAATATTTAATTCTATAATGCTTTGGCAGCCAGCCACTAGGCGCAGCGGGGAACCGGCCATGGTTGCCAGCTAGCCGGCCGTGGGCGCAGAGCCGTCAGCCACGGGTGCGCGGTGCCTGGCCATCGCGAGCGCGAAGACGCTGGTCGCGTGCGCCAAACGCGCGATGGGCGCGGGGCCTTCGGCGCTTGGTTGCGGGCACGGAACCGCCGGCCACCGTGGAAGCTGGCCGTGGTCGCGTGGACCGCCGGCCACGATGGAAGGCTGCAAGCGCGGGGCGACGGGTGTGGCGGCGTCAGTCGGGCGGGCAGCGTCCTCCTCCAGCGGGCGGCGCGGTTCGCTCGGATAGCGGACTTCCTTGTTGAGTCGCGGTCCTACATCCGAGAAAGGACGGCAAGGAGAGCGTCCGCTGCGAGAGCTGGCTCGAGTCCAAGAAACCTGGATCCGGCTCGAGTCCAAGAAGCCTTGATCCGTAGTGCTAGTGAGCTTCGGCAGCATGGCGTGCTCGTCACAGCTGCAGCTCGTGGAGATCGAGCACGGTCTGGACTCGAGCAACCAGCCGTTCATCATCTGGGCGGTAAAGCCCACCAGCCTCGCCGAGTTCGAGCTGTGGCTGTCTGACGACGGCTTTGAGTCCCACGTCGGGGACAAGGGGCTCGTGGTCACGGGCTGGGCTGCCGAGGGTGGGTGGCCGGCCGAGGTCCGGCGACTGCGCATCGCCGAGCTCCATCGGTGAAGTGAACAGCTCCTCGCACGCCTCCATGACCGCTTCGTTGAGATCCTCTCGGGCACCCCGTGGCTGACCACCTTCCACGCATGTCGTGCCAGACCGGACGGGAGGCCTGGGACACTCCATTAGCGTAAGAGTAAAAGCAACAACATGCATGCATCTCCGGCGTCTCGAGCGAGCGTACCACATGCCGCGTCACTGCACAGTCAACATGTCACGTCAGCATAAAGAGTGGGTTAGAGCCGTTTGGACATAGATGTCGTTTGAATCCAAGTTTATGGATCCAGAAATAACATTTTAAGAATATAGAGAACTAGACGACACCTCTTGCCGAGCTGAAGAACCGGTCATGATTTTTTCTCAAAAAAGTATAAATATTTATACGACACTTAAGAAAATTAGTTCCGGCCGGGGCATCCGTGGCCATAGCCCGCATAGGACGAGCCTGAATTAAAGGAAGCAGCCAGCAGCGAGCGAATAGCGAAATAAAGAGGTGGATAGTACGAGACCAGTCTCAAGGGGGTTTCATGGCCCAGTTAACAATGCAATCGTTGCAGAAGAGTTTTATCCTCATGAAACTAATTCTACTCCCATGAAACTTTCATCATGTCTCTATTCATTATTACAGTGCCATATTAGCACATTTAATGCCTATGAAACTCTCATGTAACTTCCATTGAGATTGGCCTGATACGATACGGGCGAGAGTAAAGTACACCTGGTGGGCAAGGAAAACACATGAGTGGTATATAGCCGCTGCCGCGGGTAATAATATAAGCTAGTATGGTTATGTTCGCTTGTCTCATAATCCGTACTTTTCAGTTTATTTTTTTAACCAGAACAGTATTTTTCTCTCACAACAAATTAGCCGGAGCAGTGTTTCGGCTTGTTTTTTCAGCGAAGCGAACGGGGCCTATGCTCCCAAGGCCAAGTGGCGCCGGCCGGGCCGGCATGCACACGGCACACACTCATGCATGCATACGTACCCTAAATACTGTAGCAAGTATCACGGTAGTGTGTGCTAGCTCCGTGTATATAAAGTTGTGTACACGTACGTGTCCACAGTGGATAAAGCTAGCATGCAGAAAACGGCTGGTAGGACGTGGACAGTGTGAGCCAGTGATGAGCAAACAAATGTCTGTCTGCACCCGCTGCAGCCATCCGTTCGCCCCAGCTCGTTTCTTGCCCCCCTCACCGACCGCGAGGATTGGCCTCGTCGGCGAGTTCTTCCCGGGTTGCCGGCACCTCGGTCACATCGTGGTTGGAAACGCCGTCGCCTCGTCGCCGTGTGCACGCCGCGCCGCGCCGCACCCGACAACAACTACCGTCAGCCGGACCTTGCTGCTGATATCATGCCAAACCGCTGACCTTGCTGCTGATGCCAAACCGCGCGCGCACGGGTACACGTACACGTCGAGGCCGCCCATCGATCCCATCCTGTCCGCGCCCGCGCGCGCCGGACCGGATTATTCTCCTAGTGTTTGCCGCCGCAAAGTTGGACCATACTCCGTACTACTCTGTTTATTCACCTGCCATTTGCTGCAGCATCATGATCTATTCTCTCGCTCCGTCCTTCGTCTTCTTTTGGGAGGTCCGGGGGACAGGGACGACCGGTGCGTGCAGCATCGAGAGCAGCATCGTCGTTAACAGTATGTCACGTCACCTGCTGCCCATAATTTTTAGAGTTATTTTCTCCTTGCATTCTTAGCAGCAAATCTGATGGATCGATATGCCCATTGGGTAGTCATAGTTATTTTTTCTTTTTCTTTTTTGTTATATGTGTGTGTGTGTATATGCTCACTCTCAGCCAATCGATCGCCTGACTTCTCCAAACTCGATCGCAACAAATCTCCTCGCTCAGTCTTCTTCAACGTACTAACTTCCACCATATAAGAAGCAATGGCGCCTTCACAAATGAATCTCGCTGCCGTCCTCCTAGTCGTCGTCCTCCTACAACCCATCGTCATGGCACATCGTGGTATGTACGCGTGCAAATGCATGAACTACATGTTGCAAGCGGTGATGTCATTTGATTAATCTTCTGCTAAAAGTTGTTTGATCGCCTTCGACATTTGTTGCATAAATGTCCATGCATGGATCTGAACCATGCAGAGTCGGCGTCCGTTGGGGAACATGCCTGCGGCTGGCACTTGAGCGGCAATTATGGAGGGGGTATGCATTTTTTTCATACATGACCACACCTGCAATAGTGTATGCATACACGAAAGCAGCGACAACGATCAATTCTATTGTGACCTTTTCCAATGCTGGTGCCACGGCGGATGCACCTCTGAGACCGAGGCTGTTGCTAGCGCTCCGATCAGGCAATGATACAGTGATCCCCGCCTGAACAATGATTCCTATCCTTCCTGGCCCTCGTCTAATAATAATATATAACATTATATACTCGGTGTACCTACCGGCTGATTACTTATGTTCTGCTGTGGATTTTTTTTATATGGCTAAGATAATATTTTATATTGGGTAGAAAAAATTCTTCGATATCCATTTCTTTCATGCGCCAATAAATCCATGAATAAGTTCCGCTGTATCTCCATATAATCCTGTACACACAGGTTCGAGTATATATGTAAATATTAGTGCCTGTCACATGGATAATACTACGTGTCTTAAAAAATCTCTCATAAAATTTTAAAACAAAGTACGTTATACTCACCGTATAAATATGTGTGTCTTTAGGACTATTCCACACAGACATATATTGTAGAATAAGGTATCCACTTGAGTGCATGTTCCAAGATGTTGAATTAGGTGTTGTAATTCTTAATTTCGACATATTTTTCAGGTCAAGGCAACCAGTGGTGACACTTTTCTTAGTGGTGCATAATTTTATGGTGCACCTCTTGACTATCTGAGTAAGGGTAAGTTAGCACTGCAAAGGCTTAGAAAAGCTGTCGAGAAGGCCAAGATTGAGTTTTCCTCCACTATGCATACTAAAACCTATGTCCCCGTTTATCATTGCCGATGCTTTTGATACAAAGCAATTCAACATTACCATGATCAGATATAAGTTTGAGTCTCTTGTGAGCAATCTCATAGAGGGACTCTCATCTTTTATGTGATCTGCCTCAAGGATATTGGCAGGACAATGGACCCATGTTGGAATGTCGCATCAAAAAGTGTCCACGTTTTGTCCACGATTTATTTCCCATGAATACATGCAGGTACTATGATAACACTAACTACACCAAATGAAAGATTAGAGAGAATTTTATTGCCTCCGTAAGGATTTATTTATTAAGTTCTTTGGACTCTCTGAGTAGTTTTGAAATATCTGTTTGCATGTCTTACCTCGTTTCCTAATTCAAAATTTTGTAGTTTAATTAGAATATGGGGAAAGGATTCAAAATGAACAGACCCAAGGGCAATTTCAGCAAGAAACAGCAAGCGGGGGCGATGGAACACGTGAGCGTGAAACCAAATAAAAAGAGGAAAAAGTTGTCCCTTTTGCAAATGCAAAGAGGGAAAGTAATTAAATATAACATATTTGGCAAGGTTCTCAGAAATGCAAAGAGGTTTCTTTTGTCTTAAATCTCTTTCCTTCTGTGTTAATTCTCTTTCCTTTTGCTCGTTGCCATGTATGCTGGTGCATGCAAACATGCAATGTGTATATGGATAGCACAATAATTTTCTACTTCCTATTTTGCCGTGATTTCTCTATCACATGACAGACAATATTCAATCAAGGAGAATCGTACCAAAGGACGCAGCATGCGGGAGATGTCGTGGGATCGCAGGCATGGGCAGACGGACGAACCAAAACAAATGCCGCACAAAAAAATGTCTACACTTTGTTATTTTTTTTGTTGCAGGAGATTTCCGGTAGTTGAGTAGAGAGAAAAGCGGTGAAGTGACCCCTGAGCAGCGGCAGAGCCGCCCCATGCCGCCGAACGTCGTCATAGGACCGGATCTGGTCGCTCTTGCTTAGGCCCTCGCCGGATCCACACGCTACCCACTAGCAAGGTTTTTAATTTCGGTATCGCCAAAATTTTGGCCACCCGAAATTACCGAATTTCGCGAAATTCGGCCGAATTTTCGCCGAATTTTTTTTAGAGATTAGCACATGAAGTATGTTTTTTCTAAAAAAAATTGGATCTAAACAAATATTAGTATGATTTATGACTACATATCTATTAAATAGAAGAATATGTAATATAAACAATAGAAAAATATAAGATTAGAGTTATATAGCACATGTATTAGTGTATTAAAAATTTTCGGAGTTTTCTTTCGGCCACCACCGAAATTACCGAATTTCGTGAAATTCGGCTGAAATTTCGTCGAAATTTTGAACCCTGCCCACTAGCATAGCATGGGTTGCGAATGCATCGCGAGGCTCCGTCAAAACACACCAAATGAGGAAGCCATGGGAGAGATGGCCCCTCCGCCGTCATCCTCGCAGTCCACCGGGCTTCCGGCCAGCAGTTTCGGCGTCGGGGGAAGCAGGGATGAGGAGGAGGTGGTGCCGGCGGTGGGGTCGGGGGTGCCGCCCGAGCTGCCGGCTTCAACGACCCGGGCGTGGTGGAAGACGCAAGCGCCCAGCAGGAAGCAGATGGATGGACCTCTCTGATCTGGCACCCACCAGTGGTCGGCGCTATCGATCGTTGCAAACTTGCAAACAGGCAAAGACAATCCGCCTGACGACGACGCTGATGCATATACCGTCGAGCCTGACCGCGCCTGCTGATGCCAATTGCCAAACCCGCGCGCGCACGGCGACCGGGTACACGTACACGTCGAGGCCGCCCATGGAGGATCCCATCCGTACTACTCTCCTAGTGCTTGCCGCCCGAGTTGGACTATACTCCGTACTACTCTATATATTCACCTGTCATTTGCTGCATCATCATGATCGATTCTCTCGCTCCGTCCTTCATCTTCTCTTGGGAGGAAGACCAGGCCGGGGACAGGGACACCGTGCAGCATCGAGAGCAGGCATCGCCGTTAACAGTATGTCACCTGTCACCTGCTGCCCATAATTTTTAGAATTGCTTTCTTCCAGCACTCTTAGCAGCTAATCCGATGGATCTGATGTTGGGTAGTGATATTTTTGGGTTTTTTTTTTTAGAGTATATATATGCTCACTCTTAGTCAAGTGTTTTCCAGACTTCTCCACACTCTGATCGCAACAAATCTGCTCGCTCAGTCTTCTTCAACGTACTGACTTCCACCATATAAGAAGCAATGGCACCTTCACAGATGAATCTCTCTGCCGTCCTCCTAGTCGTCGTCCTCCTACTACCCATCATCATGGCAGCTCGTGGTATGTATGGGTGCACATGCATGAACTACATGTTGCAAGCGGCGATGTCATTTGGTTAATCTTTTGCTAAAAGTTGTTTGATGCACCTTCGACATTTGTTGCATAAATGTCCGTGCCTGGATCTGAACCATGCAGAGTCGGCGTCCTCCTGCGCCGAACACCTGAGCAACAATTATGAAGGAGTATGCATTGGATTGATAGACGACGACACCTGCAATAGTGTATGCATAGGCGAACGCAGCGACAACTTTCAAGGCTTCTGTAACCTTTTACAATGTTGGTGCAAAGGCAGATGCACCTCTGAGACTGAAGCTATTGCTAGCGCTCCCATCTGGCGATGATACAGTGATCCCCGCCTGAACAATAATACGATCCTTTCTAGCCCTCGTCTCTAATAATAATATATAACATTGTATACTCGGTGTACCTACCGGCTGCTACCTTATGTTGTGTCGTGGACTTGCGGGATATAGATGAAAATCAGTTTTATGATATATGTAGTGTATTCCAGAGTGCCTGTAACATAGTCTAATATAATTCTTCTTTGGTCTCAAATAAACAAGTTAATCAATAGTCTTCCACTCTTCCACCAATAGAGAGCGTTTACCCTTCCAGCTACTTAAGTTTTTTTTTTTCTGAAATTTCTCCTCTACCAATCCTTATTATAGAGGTTGCGATGATACATAGGAAATGCCTAAGTATCCAAAAGTAAAGCTTGAGTTATGCGAACCAAAAAGTTGAGCATAATCATGCTCACTTTAACTACGCTAGAGTCAAAGTATTTCGATCCCTTCTTCTCCTGTAAAAGCGCTCTCGTCTTTTCTCCTCAATGCGCGCTTTGATCTCATCAACGAGTGACGGGAAGCTCTGAATCAGCTGTAGGTACCCTCCGTCAAGACCACCTTCTTGAAGTTCTTGTTGTCGACGAAGAACTCGAGGCACTTGTTATTAAGCTCCGGGCAGCCGTGCACCTCGGCGCGGATCGAGATGGCACCGACCTTGTCCACCGACAAGCGGCATGTCACGCAGCCTCTGCGCGATACAAACCTTCAGCATGTCCACCGAGTAGCGGTCGCCCGCGGCGCGCGCGCGCCAGAAGAAGTCCTCGGCGGCGGCGCTTCGCCGTCGACCTCCATGCGGGCAGCGTGTCGGTGTACATGAACCGCAACATGGCACCGAACGTCTCGGGCTCGATGTCGCGCGGCGTGACGGTGGGCGTGGTGGCCTCCGCCATAGAGTCGGCGCAGACCCGCCAAACCGCGGGCGTCGCGCCATGAAACACGGCTCGGTGCGCGCGGAACGTCTCCGATGGGTGGCGAGGCTAAATCGCGACGTCGGGCGGCGGCGGCGGACCGATCGCCGGGCGGCGCCGTGCGGGACGATGACCCGCACCACGAATGTCACACACGGCCGTCGGGCGGCGGCGACTCGAGCTCCAGGTCCCTCCACCGCGCGAGTGGATCCACCCCCACGCCACCGAAGCCCTCCAATGGTGCGCGCGTGCACGCACGATTACTCGTGCACCGTGACGCGCGCGCCGCCATCACATGCGGGAGGAAGGCGTCGAAGACGGCCGTCACGTTGGTGTCTGGCGGGTCACTTTGTTGAGTTGTGATTCAAATTCAGTTATGTTCAAGATAAAGGCTAACTTTTGACGGAACAAAGCGACACCCGTCATTTGGGAGGCTTAGGCCGACGTTTGTAAATCCCCGACGTTTGTAACCTCAACCGATATAGTGAAGATTTGTTGGTCGGGTGCCCGTGGTTTTTCCCTTCTTCCTTGGGAGGGTTTTTCACATTAAAATCTCGTGTCCCCTATATTTGATCTACTGTTCTTCGTCGTTTATATTGCCTATCGTTTCTAACAAGTGGTACCAGAGCTTGGTTTCACATTAGGGTTTCGCGATGGCATCGATGAAGTTTGATCTACCGCTCTTTGGATTACAAGAGGCGAGATTTATGCTTGTGGCAAGTCAAGATGTGGGCGATTCGGCACAATCTTCGGATCTTGATGAGGTCTTGGATGGTTTCGGAGGCAAAGGGCGAAGTCATGGACCGTCAAGAGAAGCGGAAGGATCGTAAGGCTCTATCTCCGATTCAACTTCATTTACATAATGATATTTTGCAACAAGTGCTGCAAGAGAAAACTGCCATAGAACTTTGGCTCAAGATGGAATCGATCTGCATGTCCAAGGATCTAACCAGTAAGATGCACGTGAAGATGAAGTAGTTCACGCACAAAAGTCGCAAGAAGGTGGTTCGGTGATGAACCACTTATCGATCTTTAAGGAGATTGTTGCCGATCTAGTGTCGATGAAGGTAAAATATGATGATGAAGATTTAGCTCTTCTACTGTCATGCTCACTGCCTAATTTGTTTGCAAATTTTTAAGATACCATACTATTAAGCCGTGATGAACTAACCCTTGCGGAAGTATATGAGGACCTCCAGACGAGGGAGAAGATGAAAGGTATGGTTCAGTCTGACGTGTCGTCCTCCAAAGGCGAAGTGTTGTAGGTTAGAGGCAGGCCCGAACAGAAAACCTACTACAACAACAATAATCGAGACAGAGAGCAAGAACCGTAAAGGCCGTTCGAAGTCTAGAGGCAGTGATAAGTTCTGCAGGTATTGCAAGAAAGATACTCATGTCATTGATGATTGTTGGAAGCTGCAGAATAAGTAAAAAAGAAACGGTATGTATCAACCGAAAAATAAATCCGATGGTGATGGTAAGGCCTCTGTTGTCTTCGCTGCTGATAATTCTGATTCAGGAGACATTCTTATTGTTCTTGCTGGTTGTGTTGCTGGTCGTGATCAATGGATACTTGATTCTGCATGCTCGTTTCATTTATGCTCTAATAGAGATTGGTTCAATTCTTATGAGTCTGTGCAGAGTGGAGATGTCATGCGTATGGGAGATAACAACCCACGTGAGATCATGGGCATTGGCTCCGTTCAGATTAAGATGCATGATGGCATGATACGTACACTGAAAGATGTGAGACACATACTAGGGTTGGCCAAAAATCTGATCTCCCTCAACACACGTGATGCCGAGGGGTATAAACACTCTGGTTCAGGTGGAGTGTGTAAGGTCTCAAAAGGCTCTCTCATTCATATGATAGGTGATATGAATTCTGCAAAGTTATATGTTCTTAGAGGAAGTACTTTACATGGTTCCGTCACTGCTGCTACTGTTTCTAATGATGAACCAAGTAAGACTAATCTCTGGCATATGCGTCTTGGGCATATAAGTGAACTTGGTATGGCAGAATTGATCAAGAGAGACCTGCTGGATAGCTGCATTGTGGGTAAGATAAAGTTCTGTGAGCACTGTGTTTTTAGTAAGCACAAGAGGATAAAATTCAATGCATCTGTTCATATCACCAAAGATACACTTGATTATGTACATGCTAATTTGTGGGGGCCATCTTGTAAGCCCTCTTATGGTGGTTCTCGTTACATGCTTACCATTATTGATGATTACTCTAGAAAAGTGTGGCCTTATTTTCTAAAAAATAAAGATGATACTTTTGCTGTTTTTAAAGAGTGAAAAGTTATGATAGAAAGGCAAACTGAAAAGAAGATAAAATTGCTTCGTACTGACAATGGCGGTGAATTCTGTTCGGATGCTTTTAATTATTACTGCAGGGAAGAAGGCATTGTCAGGCACCACACCATCTCGTACACTCCTCAACAAAATAGTGTGGCTAAGCGCATGAACCGAACCATCATCTTGAGGGCTCGTTGCATGCTGTCCAATGCTCGTATGAACAGGCGTTTTTGGGCTGAGGCTACTAACACCGCCTGTTACTTGATCAACCGGTCACCTTCTATCCCACTTAATAAGAAAACTCTCATTGAGGTATGGTCTGATATGCCTACTGATTATTCACAGTTGAGAGTTTTCGGTTGCACTGCTTATGCTCATGTTGATAATGGAAAGCTAGAACCTAGAGCCATTAAGTGTCTGTTTCTTGGTTATGGTTCTGAAGTTAAAGGATATAAGTTATGGAATCCTGAAACTAAAAAGACTTTCATGAGCAGGAGCGTTGTTTTCAATGAATCTGTTATGTTTAATGACAGCTTGTCCATAGATGTTTCTCTAGTTGGTTCTGATTAGGAGCAACAACATGTTAGCGTGCAGGTGGAGCACGTAGATGATCAGAAAACTAAAATTGTTGATAACAATGTTCATGATATTGCTCAGCACCCACCTCCTGTTTTGCAGTCTCAAAATCAGTCTATTGCAGATCGCAGAACAAAGAGGAATTATGGATCTCGTCCACGTTTAATTGAGGAATGTGATATGGTTCATTATGCCTTTAGTTGTGCTGAACAGGTGGAGAACATTCATGAGCCGGCTACGTACACCTGAAGCTGTTGTTTCTGGTGACCGCGAGAAGTGGATTTTTGTTATGCAAGAGGAGATGCAGTCACTCGAAAAAATGACACATGGGATGTTGTGCGCTTGCCTAAACATAAGAAGGCCGTTCGTTGCAAATGGATCTTCAAGAGAAAGGAGGGTTTATCTCCCAGTGAGCCTCCAAGATTTAAGACAAGGTTAGTAGCAAAAGGTTTCAATCAGATTCCTGGTGTTGATTATAATGATGTGTTCTCTCCAGTTGTAAAGCACAGTTCAATTCGTACATTTTTCGATATTGTTGCTATGCGAGATCTTGAACTTGAGCAGTTAGATGTAAAGACTGTATTTCTACATGGAGAGCTCGAGGAGGAGATATACATGGACCAGCCAGATGGGTTCATAGTACCTGGTAAGGAGGATCATGTTTGTAAATTAAAGAGGTCCTTATATGGTTTGAAACAGTCTCCTCGTCAATGGTATAAAAGGTTTGATTCTTTTATGATGTCATATGGTTTTAAGAGGTCTGAATTTGATAGCTGTGTGTACATTAAATTTGTTGATGGATCGCCTATATACTTGCTGTTATATGTTGATTGCTGTCAAGAGCAAAAAAGAAATCAATATATTGAAGAAACTGTTGAGTAGTGAGTTTGAGACGAAAGATTTTGGTGCTGCTAAAAAATTCTAGGTATGGAGATTACAAAAGATAGAAATTCTGGTTTGTTATTTCTTAGTCAGCAAAGTTACATTAAGAAAGTTCTTCATCGTTTCAACATGCATGATGCAAAGTCTGTTAGTACTCCTATTGGCCCTGTTCGCTTGAAGGAATCTGGAGAAATTTGTGAGAGAAAAACACTGTTCTGGATAAAAAAAAGAAGCGGATCAAGCCGGGTTTAAGGGCACGCGAAATGGGCCATTGCTCCTCATTTTAAATTATCCGCTTTACAATGTGCTAGTACGGATGAGGATTTCGAGTATATGTCAAGAGTTCTATATTCTAGTGTCATTGATTCTTTGATGTATGCCATGGTTTGCTCTCGTCCTGATTTATCATATGCTATGAGTTTGGTTAGTAGATACATGGCTAATCCTGGTAAAGAACATTGAAATGCTGTTAAGTGGATTCTCAGGTACCTTCGTGGCACAATAAATGCTTATTTACAGCCTGTTCGGGAGGCCGTATCGTATACATTGTTCCCGGCTGGAAATTAATGATCGTTTACGAGCAAGCGAACATGCTGTTAAAGTTTGGCAAGACTGATAAGGGACTCACTGGCTATGTGGATTCAGATTTTACTGCCGATTTGGATAAGAGTAGATCTCTCACAGGTTATGTGTTCACTATTGATGAGTTTGGTAAAACTAATAAGGGATTCACTGTCTACGTGGATTCAGATTTTATTGCCGATTTGGATAAGAGGGGATCTCTCACAGATTATGTGTTCACTATTGGTGGTTGGGATAAGAAAAAAAGTTGTAAATCTCCGATGTTTGTAACCTCATTCGATATAGTGAAGATTTGCTAGCTAGTGCCCGTGATTTTTTCCCTTCTTCCTTGGGAGGGTTTTTCACGTTAAAATCTCGTGTCCCCTGTTTGATCTACCGCTCTTCGTCGTTTATATTTATAACAGTGACGAGCTCCAGGAACAGTGACAGGTAGTCGCCCTGTCGTCTTTGTTATTGCCTCGCGGGTAGCACCTGATCCGCCAGAGGTAGCCGCCGGCGGAGAAGTTTTGGGAGTAGATGACGTCGCCGATGAGGATGTTCTTGGCTTGCGAGTAGTCGAGCTTGAGCTCGAGAAATCCGGAGCCCAACATCTTGTTGCCAAAATTGCGTACGCAGCATTGGGTTTGTTGCACGAAGAGAAAACCCTGTTCTCCTTGTCTTAGTCTTAGCTTGTTTTAGTTTATTCTTTCTCATAGAACACTATTGAATCAGCCGAAATCGGCCGAAATAATCCACGTAATGGATCAGCCGAAATAATATATATTACTCCAACTTGGGATCCAAATTCCCGTGAACGACGTTTCGGATTTAGAACCTGTTGGATGTGATGAACTCGGAGTCTCTCTCGGACGCCGCCGAGGAGCTGCGTTCTGAACACCGGCGCGGTGACCACGGCCCGGTGCGCGCGGAACGTCTCGGCGCCGACCGGGAACGCTGCCAAAACACCATCCCTGCAATCTGCATGCATACGCCTCAGCACAAACAGCATTGTGCACAGCGCCCAATCTTCCTCTCTCTCTCTCTCTGTTTTTTTTTTTGCTCTTGAATTGTGATGGAAAAAAAAACTCCTCTTCATTTTCAGAACTTCAACAGGTGGTGGACGCCATTTTTTAGGGGCACTTACATTCCTTTTCTTATGTTCTGATTTGAGCCAATGGAAATCAGAGATTAAAGAACTCACTTTGTGACCAATCTCATCGCAAGATTTCATTGTTTTTTCTCCAGGATTAGCCTTGTTATATATAACTTACAACCCACCTAGAGCAGAATATCACAACTTGTAGTCTTACAGATCAATAAGTTGCAACTGAATCTGTTCTACATCCAGTAATCACCGGCACTTTTTCACCAATGATATTCATTCTGCTTGGAAGACTATTTTGTGCCAACGCCCACAAAAATCGTTTGACTTTCGGCCCACGCGCACAAGTGTCACATCGACACTAATCAAGAACTAATACGTGATGCAAAGTGGATCCCGTTTCCGACAATCTTCTTGTATGTAGTGTATAGTTTGGTATGTAGAGGCCTCAAAACGCTTGAATTCACAAAATGTAGATGCAGAGAATTCGGATGCCTGCCACCACTCCAGCAGCATGCAAGAATCTTCCACATCTCGCATCATTTTGACGTAGTCATTCTACAGCTTTACAGAATATATATAAGATGCATTTTTATTTCATGCTATGATTCGGGGGATACAAGAAAAAGTATAGAAAGCTAAACTGTTTTGGGAATGAAGAGCGACAACTCCAGATATCAAAATAATATAGCATGATTTATAATTTTGTGTGTCACGAAGCACTGAAATTAAGTAATAGAAATACTTCATGCACTTCACATAATACTGGCGATGACACAAATTCGAGCACTCCTTCGGCATAACATAGAGATAGATGTTTGTTCATGAATCATCATCATTCATTTACGGCTGGACTAGCCTTGCTCTGATCTCCTCGATAACTGACGGAAGCCCTGTATCAGGCGCGAGTAGCCCTCTGTCAACACCGCGCTCTTGAAATTCTTGTCCACCACAAAGAAGTCGATGCACATCTTCTTCAGCTCCGAACAGTTGTGCATCTCAGCGCAGACCAACGTCGCCGCCACGGTCTCCGGCGACACACAGTCCCATAGCTTCTGCGCGCACATGAGCTTCAGCCTGTCCAGCTGGTACATGTCTGCCGCCGCAAGCAAGTGCTGGAGCAAGTCCGTGGCTGAAGAGCCCTCGAGATGTTTGATGAGGTCTGTGTCCGTGGGCACTGTGTCGGTGTACATGAACCGCAGCAGGATTCGGAAAACCTCCGGCTGGACGTCGTGCAGCGTGATGCTGTCCGTCTGGGCGTCCGCCATGGAACCAAAGAGCTGCGCCTTGAAGACCGGCGAGCGAGCGGCGAGGGATGGCCCGGTCGCGCGCAGAACGCCTCGCCGCCAACCGAGAAGGAGACGTCTGAGCCGTCGGTGCACTGCAGCAGGTGTCCGAGATGGTCGCCCAAGTCTGTGGGAGGCACAGGCACACGGTCGTTGCTGTTGAGATCTATGATTCCACATACAAATGTCACGCAGCCATCGACGAGGTAACAACCCAGCTCGAGCTCGCTGCGCTTCATGAACTTCAGCCACCCAATTACAGTTCCACCATTGGAGCCAACACCATGGATCTCGCTTGACCATTTTGCATGGGACAACGATGGTGCTCCGTCTCTTCTCATCGGAAAGGCTTGGAAGACAGCCTTCACGCCGTGTCTGGATTTGCTCTTGGTCGTGGCGAAGAGAGAGAGGTACTCGCCATTGTCGGACTGGTCCTCATGAACCCCACGCGGGAAGCAAACTATCGTCCAGGTGCGCCCTCCGGCCAATAATCTGCCATCAAGGACGCGTCGTTTCGGCAGGTTTTTGGTGGCTGAGTAATCGAGTTTGACCTCAATGAAACTGGTGCCCAACATACTGGCGAAGAATTCCCACTTCCACACACACACAAAAAAAAAAAAAATCCTCAAATCAGTAATGATTGAATAGCACTGTAAATCAGTAAATTCTCACAAATATTTTGCTTTCTAGACTTTTTGTTGCAAATTGCAGCTGGATAAATAACAGAAAAGTTAACAACTCACCTTGTAAATCACTAAATCCTCACTTTCTCAGTTTCTCTGTTGTCTGTCCTCAGCCAGAAACCTAGAATCGCTGGCCTGCCGAGTGCCGACCTGGAAGCAGGAGTCCTGGGCTCGGCTGGCCGCCGCCCCCGCCCACCAGGCCGCAGGTCACCCCTCACCGCCTGGCCGCTGTCCCGCCTCCCACCGCACCGCGCCGCCGCCCCTCGGCCCTGCAGGCTGCAGCCTGCAGCCCTGGGCGCGGAGCCGCGCCGCGGAGGCCATGGTCCGTGCTGCTGCTACCTCTTGCAGCTTGCCGCGCGCGGCGCAGCCTGCTGCTCCCCGCCGCTGCCGCCGCGCCGCCTGGGCCCTAGGGTTAGGGAGTGCGGAGCCGGTGGCGGAGTCGCTTTCGTGAGGAGCGTCCGTGAGGGAGTGAGGGGGCAGGACGCCGGGCCAGCAACGGCGGTGTGGTCGGGTGGAGGCGTGGAGTGGCTTAGTGGGCTAGTGGGCCGGCCTGCGAGGATTGAAGTATGGAAGACAAGCCGAAAGGCCTTTATTTTATTTTTTTTTGCTTTGGGCTACAATGAGCAAAAATATTACGGAATATTATTACACTATACATATTATATGTATCGCAAAAGTTTACACGCGAGGGGTCGCGCTCCACACCGAGCACGCGACGCGGAACGGCAACACGCTCGCGCTTGCGCCCGCGCCGCACCGGAGGGGAAGAAGAGGGGTGGCGATCGAGGCTTGCCGGCATCCACGTCCCTTCGGAGAGGAAGATTGGGTCTGAATTATTTATTTTCTAGCTTTTTTTTGAAATTTTTTCATAAATATATTTCTGGAGGAAAGATTTCAGAATCTGGATCCTGGCGCCGAGCTAACACGTCTCGGCGTCAGCTTCTCTGGCGCCGAGCTCTTGGGTTCGAAGCAAACGTGACGGTGACATAGCAGGAAGCTCAGCGCCAGTCACCCTGGCGCAAGCTCGGGGCCGTAGATCTTAGCGTCGAGCTCGGCGCCTTAGATCCTGGCGCCAGGGTGACTGGCGCCGAGCTTGGGTTTTAACCCCAGCCCCAACCTTCCTGCCCTAGCATTCTTCCTCTTCTTTCTCCTCCCCTCGGGCTTTTTCTCTTCTCATCTCGTCCTACCTCACAAATCGGCATATTGGACCTTGAAAACTTTGATTTGATATATATTAGTCGGATTTTTCAACCTAGGAATCGTCATTACTTAGGGTTTTATTCTATCCCTCAATATTTGTATTATACAACCGTAGGATGATGCTGAGGCGTGAAAAAGCTAGCAAACCTAGGTAACCGCAGTGCTTGTAGTTATGTTATGGGTTAATTGTTGTGCATTAAATGGGAAACCCTAGGTTTAGGGTTTAATGTTAATTGTTTTCGGTTCTTAGAACGAAATTGGTTGTATTGTAGTTATGGTTTCCATTGCATTTATTTGTGATATTTTGATTTTTGTCTGTTAAATTACATCCGTTTTGTTAGATGAAAGAAATGTATCGGGAGGAGTTTTGATGAAAATGGGGTCGTCCTCGAGAATTATACCCCAACGCGTCTTGCAAAGATGCCCCCGTTACTCCTGACCTCACTGTCCCTAACTGTGACTATGGTTTCCTGGCCCACGTTTTTCAATCGAAATATCCGGACACAGCGGCGCGGTGCTTCTACACATGCAGTCGTTTTAATGTAAGAAATTATTTCCACTATTTTTTTCTTTATTTGTGTAAGTATGCTACTAATATTTTATTAGAATCTCGTTGTGTAGCACCATGAGAGGTGCCTTTTCTTTCAGTGGATCGACGGTCTAGATAAGTTTGACCATAGGTACCTCATTTTCAATGATTGGTTTAGACGGAGACATCCACGTGAGCACTTCAAGCGGTGGGTTCCACCCCCCTAATCCTCCGCCAATGACGGCTAAGGAGAAGCACCTAGCCGCAGTTAGACGACTCGAGGAACCTCCTCTGTGCCATTGCGGAGATCGAGCTGTGATAAACCCTGAGAATACGTTGGAGTTTGTGTGTCTAAACAAGCATGAAGTAAGTGCAAAGTGTATGTGTTGAAATATTGAGCTATATGTGTTCATGTACTAATGTCACATTATTTAGGTGTTTTCAATGACGAAGTGTCGTTTCAAGGAGTGATTGTATGGTCCTAAGAACCAATGACCGGAAGAACCGTGAAAGGTTAAGGAAAAGAAGAAAGAAATGGTAATTTACAAAGCACCTCTTGTCATGTGCGAATGTGGTGTTAAATCCAACTATGGCCTAGCCCCTTCGGAGCTTGGAATAGGCCATATGGTTGACTATGATGAGGTTGGTTATTTTTGTGGTAAACATAAAATCGTATTTTGTTTTCTTTTACTAAGACATATATGATATAACTTTTCCTTTGAACGGAGCACTAGAAAATGCAGGTGGGAATGTTATGATGGTCAAGTTAAGTTCTTGGATGAACTAAAGGGGAGGCAAGTAATTGCACGGAAGAAGGGATATAGACCTGACTACGTCAACCTATTCGTTAAATATCACAAAGAAAAGATGCATGAGTTTGCTAGACAGCGTGGTATTTATAACCCGATCGATGTTGGGCTTGACAAATGGGGATTGGAAAGACAGATGATGTTAGAGGAGGTGAGGGCAAAGAAGGAGGCAAGGGAGGAGACAAGAGTACAGCTGCAGGTCATAAACGAGCATGTTGTTGCATTATGTGCCAGTGAGTACTTGAAAGCCTTTTTTCGTTGCCTGATTTTAAATGTAATATAATCAGCGTTGCTAACGGATTGCATTTTATACATGAAGGGATTGGATGCGATGAGGAACATGCCGCAGAGGTGGCTCGTGCAAGTTATGAGGAAAAGAAGTTAGATGAGCACAGATCGTGAGCTGGTCGCACCGTTCAATCACCGATTGTGTTGTCTAATGAGGGAGACGAGGATGAAGACGACACTAATAGACCGAGTGAGCCCATAACTCTAGCAGAGGTAGGCTTACAAATCGAGGGAGGCCGAGGACGACACCGGCAGATGGAAGCGAGCTCATCGCTCTAGCAGAGGCGGGCTTGCGAGCGGATGAGGCCGAGGACGACACTAGCGGTCAGGCGAGCTCATCGCTCTAGCAGAGAGGCGGGCTTGCAAAGGAGGAGGATGACGACATATTCTTCACTCGAGCCCACGAAGCCGTAGATGAAGCAGAGGCCGCTTTTACAAAGCGACCGGCTGTCGAGAGAAATGCAGTGAGTCTAGCCACAACAGCAATGGGTTGTGGTAGAGGACCGGTACTCGGATGATGAGTTGCTTACTCGGTATGTTTCGAGATCGATGATTTGTAAGTGCATTTACCCCCTATGTCACTGTCGTCACATACTTGTAGTATTATTATGTTGTTTAATGTTGTGTAGTATTGAACTTTTCATTATGTGGTTGTTTTCATTATTTGTGGTCATAATATTCAGCTTAATATTATAGACATATTGAAATGTGATCACGTGCTGCAAATAAAACCTAACGAAGTAGGGCATTATAAAATTCAACACATAAAACACATGAAAAGGTATGTGAGAACATGTACCGAACTAGGGTACAGAGTTCCTTTGACTAAACCTAACATGCCTTACGTAATTAAACCAAACAATAAATACAAAGATGTGGCATGTGAATAAGATAAAGTTGTCCTAATAGTGTGGCCACATAGTAAATTGTGCTGCACCTTCTCCAAAGTAGCCTCCCATTGTTGGTGGTGGTGGCGGCGGCGGAGGACCCTTGTTTCTGTGATTAGGGCAGGTGCAATATAGATCATTGTAGAGTGCCTCCTGTGAACTGGCACCATTGTTGTCGTCTTCCTATTCGTCGTCTTTATAACCACTACTAACTTTTCTTTCTAGATCGAAGATACGGTCCTGCATGTAGTAGATGTACTCCGCATGCGGATAAATAGATCGAGGATCGACCCACCTAGTGAAACTACAGTTTTCTTCGACCAAGGAAGACTGCAATAAGTATGTCGTGTAAGTTGTATAGAAGAGGAACATATTGAAGAAAGAAATACTAATAGCAATTACCCATGCTCATGGGCATTTGAAGAAACGACGACATCCATCTATTCCCTCGGTGAACATCTCACACTAGGCAGTCCTCACCATGCATGCATTTGGGCCATTCTTCTTTTAGTTCATTGTATCCTCTCATTGGTGCCTCTTTGGTGAAATCGCTTTTTACTCTCAACTGGGAACCTCTCATAAAGAGCATTCTCAAAGAAATCGGGACCAAGAGGACCCTCCCACCTAATGGTTGTTCCCTTCCCCTTTCCTCTCTCTGACGACCCTTGAGACATTATTCTTTGTAATGAAAGAAAATCTTTGAGGAGTGCTCTTCTTCCTTATTGTGTGTGTGAATGAGAGGGTGAGGGGTTATTTATAGGTTGAGAGGAGGAATGGGCGCCTCTCAATGTGCCATGTCAACGATCCGTGTGCCTCTTCACCTCAAATTTCTTAGATCAAACAGGTCATAAGATGGATGGTGGAGATGGAGTGGAGTTGTGCCTCCTTGCATGCCAAGATCTTGTGTCGGTGAAGTGATAAATCGGTCTTTGTCCTTGTGGATGAAAAGTCTATTTTCATTGCTGAAAAGCTCAGTATTCGTTCAATTGTTACTTGAAAAGCCTAGATTCATCTGAAAACCCTTTATTCGTTCACTATTGTGGTAGAGGACTGGTACTCGGATGATGAGTTGCTTACTCAAAGATTTTTTGGGCCCGAGGATTTGTAAGTGCATTTGCCCCTTTGTGGTTTTTGGTGTATTGATGATATCTAAATTAGGGACTAATGTGATCTTAATGAGATATGTCGCAGCTATTACTCGGTATGCGCTCTCCAATGGTTTTATTTTTGTTTTTGAGTTTATGATCCACCGCACTATAAAGAGGGATGCAAACTTAGTTGGTCTGAGGAAGATAGAGTGCTCAAGCATAAAATTAAATCAAAAGAGACACTCTAGCAGTCCACGAGCATGTAGAATATTTTTCAGTGACTGTTGGTGTCGGAAGTCTCGACGTAAGCCGGAACTCCCGACAGTCAAAAGTCACGACTCATGCTGCGAAGTCCCGACACCCAGATCATTTAGCTTCTTGCAGATGGCCGTGGTAGTCGTCGGAAGTCCCGACATGAGCCGGAACTTTTGACAGTCGGAAGTCTCGACCCAAGTGTGTACGATACGATTGGACTATACATAATAAAAGTTATGCTTCCTTGCATGCGAGTACTATGTCAGTGAAGTGATAAATCGCTGTTGTCCTTATAACTGAAAAGTCTATTTTCATTGTCTGAAAAACCTTTATTCGTTCACTGTTACTTGAAAAGCCTAGATTCATCTACAAAGCGTCCTGCAGACAATCGATTTGACTGCATACGCGTTCTAATGAATTTACACTCGACGCACAACCACGTCCAAACATTGCAGCTGGCTCTTCATAACCGATCTCACATAGTTCTCCCACTGATCCGCACAACCAATTGGAATCATTCGCCTGAGGATGTTGGGAGGAGAACCTAGGTGCAGTACACCCTCACCTGCAATGTCATCATCTGCAAGGCAATGCAGCTCCTGTCGAGCCGTTGCAAACATCTCACTAAATGAAGGCCTATCATTGAATAGCATAGGCATGCTTTGCATGTCAACAAACTCAACATATCCATAGCGATCATATTCAACGGTGCCTCCATGATATATGGTCACTAGGTTGTCCATCTAGTTCAAACACATAATGAAGCACATGTTCTTTAGTTCAAATTAGACGATACATAGTACATAACAAGTACTTTCTAACTACAAACTAAGTAAATAAGATAACAACTACATACATAGATACAATGTACTAACTAAATAGGTAGATCCTATTTAGTTAACTAAATATGTAACTACCTATCTAAGTAGCTATCTAACTATATTTATGTACCTATGTATCTATGTTTCTATCTATCTACATATATATCTCACTAGATCACTAACTAAATCAACTACCTAAGTCATCACATTAACTAGTAAATAACAAATGTCAAAACTACTTGTCGATGTGTAAAATGACCAATTAGTAAATATTTATAGTTTTGCCGTACGTTGTGATCGAAGATGGCCTAGCACTCAATGACACAGGGTTTATACTTGTTCAGGCAACGTGCCCTATGTCCAGTTTGAGTCAGTCGGTGACTTTATTCCTGAGCCCAGGTGCTCAAAGTTTGCAGCGGGGCTACAAATGAGAAGGAGAAAGATGGGGGGTACAAGAGGCCCGGTAGAACTCCGATCGGAAGGGCCGAGAGTGACAGGAGCTCCGCTATAAGCTAAGTGTTCAAGCGTGTGCTTGAGGTTCGAACCTAGCGGTTATGTGGTTGTGAACTAGTGAACTTGATCGATCTAATGAATCTGGAATGACTTGAATGAATCTGCCTGGATTAACTTGAGTGAGAGTGCATCCCCTTTTATAGATGAAGGGGATGACCTTACAAGTGAGAGGAGAGAGTACGTATGCTTCTAAGTCTTGTTGCCCACGCGCGGCGGGTACAGGATGATGGTAGGCGCCCACAACACTGTTGGATGTCGGATGCATGTGGGAGGTTTCGTCGTTTTTTGTTCGGTGCACGGATGCCGGTGCCTGCCATCTTTGTTGATGCCCAGAGGCATGTGAGGATTTTCACCATGTTCACTCGATGCACGGTAAATCTGAGCACCCACAACACCACATGCGCCCGAGAGGCATGTGAGGGAGCCTTACCGTATGGGGAGTTAACAGCGCCCTAACATCAGTAGAGAAAAAAATGTCGGCGTCTACAACACTGTTTGTATCGTGGAGGTTGCAAAGTACTATTTCTACAGGTGTGTGTGGTACAAATGTCCCAGTATCATGGTTTGACTTGTGCGCCTTGCCTTGCTTTCTCCGTTCGTTCCTGGTCCCTTCCGAGCAAGCGTCCCGGTCGGTTGGCCCCGATCGGTTCTGATTGCGCCCGATTGGAGAAGAGCAAAGAGCTGGGCTTTAAGCGTATCCCCGGTCGGAGATGCGGGTTGGAGTCGGAAAATGGTGCTTTGGTCAGCCTTGTGTCGGAGAGGCCGTATAGAGGCGGGATGGAGACCAAGCGAAGCGCTCCGGTTGGAGAGGTGGCGGAGTCGAAAATGGGCGCTGTTCCTCCTTGGCCGGGCCTTTCGATTGAGTTTGATCGCCCCTCCGCCCGTCGTTCGGTACTTGGGCCAGCCCATGAGTTGCTTGCGTTGGCAACGCGTTACTGCATGAGCCTTCCGTTGAAAGCCGGTCCGCGAGAGACCCTAGGTTTATGAACCCGACACTACTACACTACAATCAAAGCTAACAAAGTACGTACATTGTAAATTCACAACTTTGACCTATCCGACGATGGAGTCGCGGGCGCCGGTGTGGGTTAGGCCGACGAGCCGGGCCGATGGTGGCACGACCGGCGCTGCGGTGTGGGGGCCGACGGTAGGCGCGGCGACAACAATGGTGGTGGCGACGGGCGGGATGCCCGGCGCTATGCACGCAGTGAGGCCGGCTCGGCGGTGCGCGGCGGCATGGTTAGGCGCCCTAAGTGGCGGTGGCGGGCGGCGCGGTCATGGTCACGTCACCAGTCTTGGCGAAGGGCGCGCCAAAAGCGGGCGCCGGCGACGTCGGGCGAGACGAGGTGCGCGCCGCGTAAGGACCAGCGAGGGGACGGGCGCGGGCGCGGCGCTTGATCGTGGTGGCGGCGCGGCATGGACGTCCGGGCGTAGGGCGGGCGCGATGGTCCTCCGTGGCCTCGGGCGTGGCGGCGCGCAGCGGTGGTAACCTGGCGCGGGCGTCCGGCGTGGTAAGCGCGGCGCGGGCGCGGCAACAAAAGCGCGTCTTGTGGCGAGGGCGCAGCTGCGCAGTGCTCGGGCGGCGGTGAAAGGAGAGGCGCGGGCGGCGGCGGCGGCGGTGCTCTCGCTTTCGGCGAGGAGATGTGAGAGAGAGCGGGAGAGGAAGAGAGAGGATTGGGGCCCATACATAGGAAAGGCTCGGCGCCCGTCACCTGGCGCCAAGCTCGGCGCCAAGATCTATGGCGCCGAGCTTGGCGCCAGGTGATCAGGCGCCAGCTTCTCCATGTCACCGCCACGCTTGCTTGAACCCAAGAGCTCGGGGCGTGTTAGCTCGGCGCCAATGAATGATAGCGCCGAGCTAAGGGTCCAGTTCTGAAATCTTTCCTCCAGGGACATATTTGTGAATTTTTTCAAAAAGGGTTAACAATAAAAAAAATCGGCATTTGGGTTGGGGATTACCAAATGAACTTAGAAAAAGATTTGGGGGCGGTACACACACCGGCGATCGCGATGAGCTCACCGACATCCTGTCTTGTGATTAGGGTTTGCGGGCGGGGATGACGCCGACGAGGGAGTCATGACGAAGCTCCATCAAACTACCTTGTCTTAGGGGAGGCGGGGTAGACGAGGCGGGGTGGATGGTGGGCGGGCTGGCCGTGGGCTGCCTCGCCTGCCACCAGCGCAAGGGGAGGAGGCGGGGTGGGGAGGAAGGGAGCGCGATAAGGAGAAGTGCTGTGCACAGGGAGTAAGAACCGGTGGCGGGATATCTCTATTGTATATGTGCTATTTACATCCTAGGTGTAGAATCATATTCTACACCAAACTGTTATATAGAACAAAATTCAGAGTATTCAAGAGGCAGGTGTGTCAAGCAGACATTCAAGATTTCGCAGTACTAACTCATACTACTAGCTGGTACTGAACGCGATTCTGTAGTATTCAGCATTTCATGGTCAGTTTGAGGTACTAGGTGTAGAATAGCATTGTTGTATTATATGTCTATAAGTATACATACATATATACATAAAAGTGCAACAAAATAGTTAGATATATATTCCTAAAATACTAAGGAATATCCTTGGATCCATACAGGCGAAGACATATATACTCACTCCTATGGACTATCAGCCTGTTCGGTTGGCTGGTTCGTATCGTTGCTGATTCGTGAAGAAATGCTGCTGGCTGGTTTGTGTGAGAGAAAAAGACTGTTCCGACTGAAAATTTACGATCGTTTACGACAAGCCACAGCCAAACGAACAGGCTGTATGGTGCCGGATACCTTAGGCGTGAGGTGAGATGTTGGAGCATCTAATTAGTTTCAACACGTGGGTTTATATACACAACGATGTAAAAAGGGAATGTGAACGTGACGAGCTAGCGCGTTCGTTCCACTAGTATATAGAATTTATTTTTTTTCCGAAGCCAATGATTTTTTTTTCACTCGCGGTTCATAAAGAACATACGCCACTAGTGTAACATATGTGGGCCTACGTTAAGAACTGCCAGTGTAAATGGATTTACACTAACGGTTGTATAATGAAAACCGCCAGTATAAATGCACTATTTACACCGGTGGTTCATTAAGAGCCATCTTCCATTAGTGGCGAACTTGGAGGTCTAAAAATTGCAAATACTAGGAGAAGGTTTTGGTATTTATTTCTTGAGAGAATTATGTGTGTGCCACTGAATGATTAGATAATGCCGGGCAAGTCATTAAAAAGTTGATCGGCACAATAGAAAACCGCAATAAATATTGCTTCTTCCTCCCCGACCAGAACTATACAACCGAGCCACCTTCCATTGGTGGCGAACTTTGAGGTCTAAAAATTGCAAGTACTAGGGGAAGGTTTTGGTCTTTATTTTTTGAGGGAATTCGGTGTGTGCCACTATTAAAAAGTTGGTCGGGACATGAGTGCCATCATTTTTTTAGATTCTATGAGTGCCACTACCGTCAGCACCGTTAGATTTACCAGCTGTCAACTCAGCTTGGAGTTTCTCATTTTTTCACAATTCCCATTTTACCCTTGTCCTTCAGGTGAACAGAGAGAGAATATGCACACAGATAAACTGAGAACGCGCACGAGTCCTGGAGCCCGACCGCAGCAAGGAGCAGGCGTTGATCACGCTCGATCTCGTCGTCGCTGTTGAGATCCCACACACGGCGCCGCCACGGGAGGCACTGGTTGCGGGGGCAGCGCCAGCGGCTCGTCGTCGTCTGTGGGATCCGGTGACTGCGGCGGGGGCGGCGTCGGTACAGACGCTCAAGTGATCGCGCCTCGTGTGGATGCTACAGCTACGCAAGTGCTTCGTCCATGCCATGACACACCTCCGCATCACCGACGCGGCACCCACGGCCTCTCCGACGCAGTGGGGTACTCGGGCGTGTTGGGTGCGCGCCCCTTCGACGCGTGTGGGCCGTGGAGCCGGCGCGGCTGCACTGCAGCGAGGGGCGAGGACGGCGCGTTCTTGTGCCTCGGCTTCGACGCCCGAGCGCACGGCGCCGGCTGGCGCCAGGCGCGTGTCTGGCTGTGCGAGTTCTGCGAGCACGCCCCCGCCGCCATCACCTGCCACGCCGACGCCGCCTGCGACGCTGACATCCACTCGGCTAACCCGCTCGCGCTCCGCCACGAGCGCCTCCCCGTCGCGCCATGTTAGACTTGTATTTGTTAGATTTGGTAATATCAGGATATGTTAGACTTGGTTATATTTGTCTGGAAAAATTTTATGTCTCACGTCATATTTATTCACAGTTCTGATTTTCCCTTCTTACTCCGTATTCAGGGCCTGTTTGGCACAGCTCATAACAGTTTCATAAGTTGTTGTGAGCTGTTTTTTTTACCAAACACTTATTTCCAAAAGAGTTTCATGGGTGAAGCTGTTTTTCCCCTCTCACAAAGATATGAGTTGGAAGGAAACTGAAAAAGTAGCTTATCTCAGTTTCATCTCCCATATTATAGTCATTCTATTCATGGTTCCACCATGTGAAGCTGTTTTGCCAAACACTTGTTTTAAAACAACTCAGCTTCAACAAAAAAAAAAGTTGCTCATGAACCTATTTTGCAAAAAAAAAAAAAAACAGCTTATATGGTGAAGCTGAGCTGTACCAAACGAAACCTTAATCAGTCAATGCTTTTAAGTGGGACAAGTTAAAATGGGTTGTATTTATTTAAGATGTTCTTGTCCACATAAAGTTTGGAATTTTTTGAAGCATATTTTTTATTTATAAGACTTTTATGAAAACAAAGACAAGTTTTTGGAACAAGAATCAGCCAAAATAAGTTTGTACATATTTCATTCAGTGGCACGCATAGAAACTGAATTTTGCTGCACTCCATTCGAAACTGTTGTTTGACCTGCTATTTGATGGTAGTGGCGCTCACAGAACGTACATTTTTTTATGGTATTCATATCCCAATCAATTTTTCAGTGGCTTGCCTAGCGAATCATTTAGTGGCACATACGGAATTCTCTCAGGAGGTCGCTCAAGAAAATTAGTTAATGTCTCTTATATCTCTTTTTGCATGAGTGCTTATCAATTCATCAGGCTGCTCAGCTGCACTTTTTCAGATATCTACTTTACTCTACGGTATTTGGAGCATACGTGGCTGCACAGCGCTGCAAATAGTGCAGCCGAGCAGGCTGTATAATTTTCTGTGTCACGAAGCATTGAAATTAAATTAAGTAGATATATATACTTCATATGCACTTCACATAAATAATGGCGATGACAGAAAGTCAGAATTCGAGCACTCCTTTGGCAGCACAATATAACATAGAGATAGATGTTTGCAGTTTGCCAGTTTGCTCATGAATCATCATCATTCATCTATGCCTATAGCCCTATACTAGCCTTGCTCTGATCTCCTCGATAACTGACGGGAAGCCCTGCATGAGGCGCAAGTATCCCTCCGTCAACACCGCGCTCTTGAAGTTCTTCTCCACCACAAAGAAATCGATCTTCAGCTCCGGGCAGTTGTGCGTCTCCGCGCAGCCCAACATCTCCGCCACGGTCTCCGCCGACACACTCTCCCATAACTTCTGCGCACACATGAGCTTCAGCCTGTCCAGCTGGTACATGTCCGCCGCCGCAAGCATATGCTTGAGCAAGGCCGTGAGCATGGCCGAAGAGCCCTGGAGATCTTTGATGAGATCTCTGTCCGTGGGCAGTGCGTCGGTGTACAAGAAACGCAGCAGGATTCGAAAAGCCGCCGGCTCGACGCCGTGCAGCGTGATGCGGTCCATCTTGGCGTCCGCCATGGAACCCAAGAGCTGCGCCTTGAACACCGGCGAGCGGGCGGCGAGGATGGCCCGGTCACTATAAAAAACGATTTGCAGTGTATTGGGCCTCCCCTGTAAATAGTTGTCAAATAAGTCGTCCTTACAAATAGATTTGGAGGAGCGGCTGGTGTTATCAGCCGCCCTTACAAATAACCCGATTTGTAGGGGTGGCTATATATCCAGCCGTCTCTATAAATCGAATTTGTAGAGGTGGCTCAATATTGAAGTGCCTCTACAAATAGATGCCGAGTATTAAAAATTAAGCACTAAAATTCAAATTTTGTAAACGACCTCAGATAGAAAAACAACCAAAATGAAAGTTGTAGATCTTAAAAAGTTATGAAACTTTGTAGTTGACAACTTTTTGATTTGAAATCATCTTGTCAAGGAAAACTACGTTTGAATTTCCAAAAATTTGAAATTTGAATTTTTTAAACGACCTCGGATGGACAAACAGTAAAAATGAAAGTTGTAGATCTTGAAAAGTTATGAAACTTTGTAGTTGATAACTTTCTCATTTGAAATCATCGCTCAATTTTGTATAATATGTGGGGAACCAAAATGGAATGTAGACACAAGTGATCGTGAGGTACAGTGGTAGAGGAGTTTACTGCCTGAAGCGAGAGGTTCTGAGTTCAAACCCGGCCGACGCAAAGTGTGCAAAAATCGTGAAAAAATGTTGTAACGGTAAATTAAGGGTGTGTGTGGCTGCGGTGGGGACCTCCTCATATTAAAAAAAATTGCTATTTTTCCCCTTTTTCGTAATTTCTGAAAAATTGATTTGTAGGAGCGGCTCAATATCCAGCGGCCCTACAAATCGATTTGTAAAGGACGACACTAGCCGCCCCTACAAATCGATTTGTAGAGCGCGGATGGAAACCGCCCTACAAATCAACGATTTGTAACCATCCTTTCATAGGGCGGCCGCAAAAACCACCCCTAAAGAGGGTTACCAGCCACCCTAAAAACGTTTTCTAGGTAGTGGGTGCGCACGGAATGTCTCGCTGCCAACGGACAAGGAGACGTCCGAGCCGCCGCCGCCGCCGTCGGTGGAGTGCAGCAGGTGGCCGAGATGGTGCCCCAAGTCTGAGGGTGGCACAGGTATACGGTCGTTGCCGTTGAGATCTATGATTTCGCATAAGAATGTCACGCAGCCATCGACGACGTAGCAACCGAACTCGAGGTCGCTTCGCTTCATTAACTGATGCCACCCTATCCATGTGAAATCGCTGCCAATAGATATATACCTCGCTTGAAGATTTTGTATGGGCCAATGACGGTGCCTCGTCTCTTCCTACCAAAAGGCATGAAAGACCGTGTTCACGACGTTTTGGATTTGGTAAATGCCACGATGGAGATGTCGTCGCCATTGTTGGTCGTCGCATGGGGGTAGCAAGCTACACTTATGGTCCACCAGGTGCATCCTCCGGTGATTATTGTTACAAATATCTTTCAACAGGTGATCTCAACCGCCTCGTTAGGATTCCTCTCCGTCAAACTCCTACCGCAACTGCAGGGTCTTCTCGTACGTGGAAGTTCCCCGCATGACCGCATGCAAACCGAAAACTCCCCGTAGCGATGAGACATGCGTCGTGGTAACTTTACCGTAACCTCCCCTCACATTGTGTATAAATATCGCCTATGATCAATGGAATAAATAACTGGTTCATTTGCCATTCCTCTTCTTTTTCTTCCCAGGCGGCGGCGGCTCCTCTGGTGGAGGCGGTTAGGGTCCCAACCGCCTGGCTTTTATATAAGCGCCTCTGTAACACCTCTGGTATTATGAGCTTATTTAGCACCTAGGTTAATGCCTAAGAGTAATTAGCAAAATAAGTTTTCGGGTTTAAAAGTTTAAAGCACACATAGAATTATAAATAAATAAGTGTCGCTAGTCAATTTGTCTCGGTGCTTAATAACTTTTAAATAATCTTGTGGACAAAAGTTGTTTAGGGCTTGTTTTGGAAAAGAATTGTAGACAATGCCATTTTAGCATTCAAATTCCAACAAAACCGGTTAGACAATACATCTATATTTTACATACGATCGGTTGCAATTAGGTGTATACTAGGGCGCGTGCAGATCGTGGTTACGTTAGAGTCACGATGCTCTCGTAAAATTTCCCAATTATGCTTTGAACATGTTAACCATGTTAGTGGCGCTCTATCCGTGAACCGCGGCGTTACTGCGCGACAAGTCTATCTTGGCGTCTCTCTTTCCTTCTCGCTGGTCATCTTCTCGTTGTATGGGTTGCTTCGTTGGGGAGATGGTAGTGTCAACTCTAGGGTAGTGCATTTTGGTGAAACTTAGTGAGCTAATCCGTGATTTTTGCATCTCTTTAAAATTAAATGCGCATCACTACTTACCGTCATGACGGCTCGGCTGCGATCGCCGCATGCACTTTGCCTCGTCGGCCGTCGGCCGACGTGGTGCTCCATACCACCGCTGCGACCCACCTAACCACGGAGGAGCTGGCTGCCTTCATCGTCCCGTCACGCTGCTGTTTGTTTACACTGCACCGCCATCATCACTCTTTCTCTCCCTCGCTAAGCGTCTTGTCCGAATTTTAATGGGAGCGCCACCGAGCATGTGCTTTCTTGCACCACCGAGCCATCAAGCTACAGCAGACCCTTTCTTCCTCGCCTACCATCTGCGCTCGGCACCTGGCGTCCGCGCCCCATGCCCGCACACACCCGCACCCACCGCGCCAGGAGCGCTGGCGCGCGTCGCCGTGTTGTGCCGCCGTTGCACCCAGCCGACCGAGCCTCCTCGCGCGTTGTCCTGCGTTAAGCTCTCCGTGGGCGCCCGCCTCTGCTCGCCCTCCCGCCGCTTGGCCTTTCTTCCTCTGCTTGCCTCCCTCGTCCGGGCCGCCATGCGCCACCTCCGGCGCAGCGAGGCCGCAGCCATGCTCGCTGCCCCACCATCACCTCCGCCTCGCTCTCCGCCATGCCCCATGCACGCCGCCGTAGCCCACGTTGCTGGAGCCGCCATGCGGCCTGTTGAGCCATAGCCGCCTTTGCGCACGCAGCAGCCGAGACCGCTACGTCCCCGCCCGGCACGCGGCGAGGCCTGGCCGGGCGCGCCATGTCCGCCCGGTGCGGGAGACCGCCTTCACCAGCCACCGCACCACACAGCACCACCACCGCTGCTTGCTGGAGTCGGCAAAGCCACCGCCATCGCGACGATGGCGTGCAGCGTGGCCAAGCATAACCATGGTCGCCGCCGCCCGTCTGCGTCGCCTCGTGCTTCGCCGCCCGCGTTCGTAGCGTCACCAACTTGATCGGCGAAGTCGCCGCCATGACCGTTGTTGCCGCCGCCCCACCGCCGTGCGTCGTGCCTGCCCATGCACAGCGCGTCAGCGTCTCTGCGGGCCACGGCGGGGAGAGCCTTGGCCACACCGTGCGCGTCCAGGTCCGCCTCTGCCCCGCACCGTCTCCCCACCACCGGCGGGTGCGCAGGATGGCCGGGATTTGGTCGGCCGGAGCCGCTATCCTCTGCTCCTCTGCTTCATCGAAGGAGGGAGAAGGTGAGAACGATGTAAATAGAAGCTTAAATGGAGGGCTAGGTGTGAAACTGACTCATATAAGCGGTAGCATACTAAATAGATAGAAGCATGGGGACGTTTTGCAAAACTACCGTCGCGCTGGGCTCGTTCGTGTTGGACCGCCAGCGTGGGCTGACCACTTCCATTTTGTTGAAACAGCCGCTCCCTTTGGATCAGCGTCTTGCATGGGAGCCGTGTCGACTCATGCCGATCGTGGGCCCGCAGCCGAGGCCAAGGCTTCGCCATGGGCCGAGTGGGCGCAATGCTCTTTTCTTTTTCCAATGAATTAGTGAAGATTTCCTAAAATAAATTCTGAGTTGATTTTGTTATTTAAATATAAAATCATTTAGGAGTCAAAAATTATGGAACAAATTTCGTTGAGTTTCTAAAATCATGATATATCTATTAGGTTCATCTAGTTGGTGCTGTTTTTAGGGTTGCCATAATTAATTTAAATTGCTTAGTTTTAATAAGACCTAAGCTCGTAGGATTTTTTGTGGTAAAATGATGATAGTGTTGACTCTAAAAATTTTACAGTAAACTCGTAATAATATTAGTTACTCACTGTAATTTTTATAGCTCTAGATAATTAGTTTGCTAGGTTAACTATTGAGCCCTAGTTTGGATATATATTAAATCAATGAAATAGATAAAGAAATGCTTTGGGGTTTCATGACTAAAACATTTGTTGGGAAGTAACGCCTTATTCGATAACATGGATACGTAGCCTAAGTACGATCGTCGTTAGAACTAGCTCGTTAGCTTGAGAGTCGTAAATCGTATTTTACGAGTCACGGTTGCAGTTGATTAATTACGTCTCTGCATTGCATCCACACATATCATAATAGGGACGACGATGGATCGCGGAGTCATTGGGAGTTACTGGTGAGTTGGTACTTTTGGAGATCGTGTCACCAAGATGGAATACTAACTTCTGATTAAATCTTACCTAGGCAAGCCCCGGTGCATAACCCCTACTTTTCTGCACTTTAAATTGTATTTGTGCATTAAGTTTTAAGGAGTTGAATGAAATCCACTTGCATATATATATATATATCTTTATCCTATAAGTCTTACTAGTATGACAGGATCATGTAGATTGCTATGCTACATGACTCCGGTAGAAGTCGAGTGATTGCCTGTCACCCGCGAGAGATAGGAAATATATTATTATTGTTACTACATTATTATCACTTGAAATATATATATGAATAATAAATGGAGACCGGGAAGGGATATTGTTTGTGTATTGGTGGGTGTACGAGGTTGTGTCCTACGACCAACGGGGCATAGCTTGGTTACACTGTTTCCCTGTCTGTGTCGGTTAAGAGCCGGCCGTTGCATTGGGTTCTAGGCAGATCACAGACTTATTATCCTAAACACATACTTGTGTATGGGCGCGGGAAGACTTGTTACTCTCTTGTCATGGGTTCTGGCTCTTTCCAAACGGACTTTTAGGGTGGTTTTTGGGTGGAGGTCCAAGCACTGCACTGAGTCCGGTTCTCAGGGGCGGGGGTTTGGAGTCCAAGTTTGGACGGGGACCTGGACCCCGTGACAGGAGGGTAGTGGGTTGGTTCTGCTTGTGCCTATGGTACAAGCGGGGCGTGTGTTTCAGGGTACCCAGCTGAGCACATTGATTCGTGAATCGCCGGCGATCCGTTACGACTTGTCTATAGTCTAGCAACGTAGTAAGAACTGAAAGATGAAAGATGGTAAAATGATTCTGATTGCTTACCACTTGCTTGAACGTAGCACAGGTGCTTACATAGAATGATTAGTTAATAAACCATTGTTGACTACTAATAAAATTGAATATAAGGACACACTTTTAGTAATGCATCCTGCAGATGCAATAAACCCACAAGCTAGATAGCCTTACATATCTTTAGAGTCTTTTCTTTCCTCCTGTCGGGTAAGTCTTGCTGAGTACAATTGAGTACTCAGGGTTTTATTTCCCCCTGTTGCAGGTGATAGGTGGATGCTAGAGCTGATACTTGTGTGTGGATTGGATTTCCTTTACGCTGCGATTATAGTCTTTATTTTTAACTCTCACTAAAGGTTTTATAAATAAAAGTTTTATAATCTGTTGCCATAGCTTATATATCAATGCTTCATCATGTCATGATTAGGTATTTATTTCCGTTGTAATTTTGTTCACATGTTTATATTCCGCTGTTATATTTAATTGTTCATAACTCGATAGCATGGTCATATTCCGCTAAAATAAATAATAAATATTATAATCTGATGTTGTATTAAAGGTGATGTAAGAAGTGGTTAATAATAATGTAAGCTTTATTCTCTCATTTGTGATCCTGATGAAAAAATGTGGATTTTCGAGTTCTCCCCTGGGGTGTGCCCGACAGAATTGCGTAATTTAGTGTTCTCCCTTGAGTACTTAGTGTCTAATAGAAGACAAGTACCCCTGGAAGGTATTAGATTAGGCGGTTCTGCCACAGCCCCCCCTCATGGGCTGGATGGCCGGCCCAGGCCTAGGTTGAGGCCTGCGAGCGGCCATTTATCTTGCATTTTTCATTTTCTGCGGTTTTTATTACTCTCGTAGTACTTTATTTACTGCTTTATTACATCAGTTTAGTTAGTCTAATTACTCACTGTTTTAGATACCTGATGTAGCCTTGCATTGTAAATATTTCCCTTTTACCGTGCATTGTAAATATAAATTCCGTACATGTTTCAATGTGTTTTGCTCATTACAATTCCTATAATATGTACTATGCAAAATGTTATGGTTGATTTTCTCTCACTCCTTTGGAACCTGATTCACTCAAGTGTCACCTTTGTTTATTATCAAATTGACAAACACAAGGTAGTACCATATACTCTTTGTGAGATTTACTCCTCAAAGTGCTCTTCCAATTTGACTATCAACATACAAGGAATGCATCTTGATGTGAAACAATTAATTAAATTAAACAAGATCTACACCTTCATGGTGACTTCCTTACTTCCACAAGTAGAGAAAAATCCTTTATCTAGTTCAAGTTTACCTTGATTCTTTGCATTTACGCAATTAATTATTACAACCATGCCTTTGATTTTTAATTAAGTCTATGGCAACACACATGTAGGAACAATGGCCAGGTAGAGAGTTTGAGGCACTCGCTCTCGATGGACACAACTTCCTACATGGGCGATGGATCTCAAAGTGAGTCTATCGTTGCATGAATGTATCGAGCAATCAAGCTCCCCAACAGGTGTAGCTCCATTGGATGTACATCTCAAGGATAATACCTTATTTATCATAAGGAACCACATCCATCTAGATCTCAAAGCTGAGTATCGGATGGAGGAGGACCCACGTGCTCTTTGGCTTGCTCTGCAACAACGGTATGAACAGTGAAAGGCGGTCCTCCTACCAGAG
Organism: Miscanthus lutarioriparius; assembly: GCA_904845875.1. Classification (NCBI taxonomy): domain Eukaryota; kingdom Viridiplantae; phylum Streptophyta; class Magnoliopsida; order Poales; family Poaceae; genus Miscanthus; species Miscanthus lutarioriparius. The sequence continues at coordinate 6,877,768 of CAJGYO010000013.1, forward strand.
GCTACCCATGAGTGGAACCACCTCCATATAGGATTTCAAAACTGTTGGAGAGTTCAACCATGCTGTGCACAAACTCGATTATGCCAAACTGAAGTTTTGTGAAAAGGAACCTAGGGATGTGGAGAAAATTGAGAACACACTTTGCTACCATACTTCCCGCACACATGATCCTTCAACAACAATATCGTTAGAGGGGTTTCACTGCTTATTCTGAGTGATTAAAACATTGCTTGAGCAGAAAAGCACCACCGAGCTCCTAATTTGGAATTCCAATCAAGGCCTTGTTGGCGCCAAGCCTTTGCCGAGAGGCACATGCAACCACTTAGAAGAAAACACAAAAGAGTGCTACTAATAATAGCAATTTCTCATGGCGGCAAAGAGACACCGTAAGCCCTCGTGGTGCTAAGGAAAGGACAATTCTAAGTTGAACAAAGACAAGTCTAACACTTGTGCAAAGTGTGGTTGCTACAACCACCTAACTCAGAAATGTCGCACCCCAAAGCACTTAGTGGATTTGTACTTGAATTCTGTGGGACGTGGACGCTCCAACCAAGGACACTCCAACCAAGGTGGACAACAGTCTAAAGCACACTTCGACGCATTGGCAGCCCTAGGGTGCTCTAACTCTGCCCCAGCAGATCCAAGCAACACCAAGGCTCCTCCTCCACCCGATGGCAACACAGACGACGTAGACAACATGATCATCGAATACACTTCTAAAGATCTATTTGGAGACTGTGCTTATTAGGCTCCTAGTCTTTTGAGATTCCTAATTTTCATTATGCCCAATGCGTTGTAATCCATTTATATATAGATTGTACGGGAGTCAACCCGATGGAGGAGGAAATGTGCCTAGTGGATAGTGGTACCACTAACTCTATACTCAAGGAAATAAAATATTTCTAAACTCTTACAAAGAATAAAGGAAATGTTTTAACAATCGCTGGACGCGATGCTGTAATAGTAGGCTCTGGACGGGCCACTATTATGCTCCCTATGGGTACATCGATAACAATCGAGGATGCACTCTTGTATCCCAATTCAACTCAGACACTATTGAGTGATGGGGACGGGGTTCCCGATCTCCCGTCAGGTTCAAGTTAACTATCGATTTTGGCGAAAAGCAACACACCGATCCGGCTTCAGATCAAAAGACCCGAACCCTACAACCTTAGCACCACGTCTCCTCTGGTTATCAACCATGTCACAATCTGGTTGACCTTGCCAAGAAGGCTAATCCTTGCTACTCGAAGAACACAAGCAAGAACAAGATAAAATACATCTCAACGTGGGGTTTCACAAACCGATAACGGCGATTGTTCAAAGATAGATTAATCTAAAGCAAAACCCCCAAACCCTAACATAGGAGGTGGCTATTGAATATATAGCCTATGGGGCGTGCAAGCACTCTTATTCACGTCCCTAAGGAGCCCAGCTTGTTACAAGGCCCAAACGGCCCAAAAGACGGTGACACAGCGCCTTGACAGATTCTGGATGTCAACTTGTTTTGATGATTCCCGTTGATTGGAAACGAATTTTGACGTGTGACCACTTCCATTGGTTGCCTTATCAAATTATATTTCCAACTATATGTTGATTGTTGAAAACAGAGTCCGTATGCGACTTTGGTGTCCGTTTTACTACACGCTGCTCTTGGAGCCAGAGATGGACTCGAACTTCACTTGAATTGGGCCTCCCACTTGGATTGGATGCCCTTGCTTGCCTCCTAAGGTGGTGGCCAAGGGGGAGGACATCCAAGGGCTTCCTTTATGTGTTCTCCATCTCCTTGGGACATGCTCCAACTTGGGCCAGGGTCCCAAGGGTGAATAACAAGCCCATGATGACGACGTAGCTTCCGGTGGAAATAGAGACAGCATGTCTTGATGATTTGGTGGCCTTGCCGATGTGATATTGAGATGGGACCAAATCTATTTGAAAGCTTATCAAACAAGCTTTCGATCAAGTGTTCATTGACCATAATTTCACTCTGGATGGATGAGTTATGACCTTTCCAATGAAGTATTGTCAGGTCGCCGATGAACTAGAAGTTCAACTTTGATGTACTTGCACTTTGAGACACATTTATACCTACAAGCAAATAATGACATGGACATGTGGAACCAAGTGAATTGTACCAAAAATCACTATGCAAATGTAGGAACGAGCTCACCTTATAATCAATGGTCATATCCGATGGTGTCATGTCCTCATCATCCTCCCCTTCTTGACAACGAATCGTCCTCAGTTTGAGCTTTGTTGGAGGGCAGGTTGTAGGTAGTAGCCAACATTGCTCCCTTATTGAAATTTAACCTGTTTCTTTATAACAAAACTTGGGAATCTCGACATGACATGATTATATCTATTGCAGCCCTCTAATTGATCATATTATTGCACAATAAAAGGAGATTTTAGATTTGAACAAATATAAACTCGGTGTACCATATACTCCCCATTACAATTATATTTGCCAATAAAGTGATATGTACATCTAGACAATCATGGCAATTCAATGCATAAAAATTTATCCCTCAAACTACTTAGGAGCTTAGGGCATACAGAGTATCAAACTCAATATAACTCAAAGTATTTAAAGAAGACAACAATTTTAGTTCATCTCTTTCGGTAGCAATTGGAAGCAAATATTTATTTTTAACACAAGTATTTGGTTCTAGAACAAAAGCATCATGCTCATTGACTAGTTGTGGCATATGTATAAGAAAAGCATTGTCACACAACTGTTCTTTATCACTAGCATTATTAGAACAATTATTTTGTGACAAAGGCAATTCAAATTTAGTGTCCACTAAATGTTGCTCTATTATAGCATCAGTGGTGGACAAATTCAGCACATCATCACTAATTTCAACAATATTAGATTTTGTAGCAAGCATAAAAGAACCTTTCAATTCAGATACTTGCTTATTTTTAGATTTAACATCTAATTCTTTCTTTCCATTAGCAGCTCCATCTCCATTAGTTTGTACAATTTTAGCATGGTTTAAAGTTTTACCAGACTCCAAAGTGGGTGTGGGAGGTGGTGGTGGTGGTGGTGAAGATGTTGTTGCAGGGGCGGAAGCAGCCACTCGCCTTCTTATCGTTGTCTCGGCCTTCGCAAATGCTTGCTCCACCATTACTAAAACCTGGTTGAGGTTGTCGTCAATATTGGTCTGCTTCCTTTGCTGACAACCCTACAATTCTTTTTCTGCCAGCATAGCAAGCTGGAACAAATGGGTGACAGTACAAATTTTTTATGATAAACAATATCCTATATTTCATGCCTCAAACCACCATAAAAGCGAACAATTTTATTTTCCATGTCCTCTACTATCCCACAACATATTATGCACTTTTGAAACTCTTCATAATATTCTTAGATAGACATATCTCTCTGCTCTAAACGCTGCAATTTCTTACGTAAATTACGTTTATAAGAATGAGGAATAAATCTGTCATGCATTGCTTCTTTTAGTATATCCCATGAATCAGGCTGTAAATGCATATTGCCTAGTTCTCGCCATCAGAATTGAGCAAAATCTTTAAATTCACTAGTGGCGTGTTTAACTCTATATATCTCAGGAACTAAGTGTAAAATAAACTCTTGTTCTATAGCCATCTCCCAATCAAAATATTTTTCTTCATCATCAAATCCAGAATAGGATGGTATGATCAATTTACCTCTCATACCTTGATGATTATGGCCGATATGTGATGGCAGATTGTTCTTCATTTGGCCCATCCTTGCCACCATCTCCGTGATTTCCTGCAATTCACTCTTAACATAAACTCGTTGTTCGATATTGTTAGGAATCAAAATAAAAGCCCTATCAACTATTTTATGGGTCAGTGGAATCACACTCTCACACTTCTTACCAAGCTCTTACAAGTGTTCTTACCAAAGCAAGACAGTGGATGATACAACCGGCGGCTGGTTCATGATATACCTGTGAGGGTGTGGCACCAAGATTGCAAGGTCTTCTGTACCGATCTGAAGTATATGTAGAGCTTAGGAGGCACAATATGGTAGTAAGGAATAGCAATAATTTAATTCAGAAATTGCAAGATTTAAAAGTAGTCCCAAGCTAGTCTATGTCGCCGGCCTAAACTCGTCATGGACCTAGTTCAAGCAAGCAACAAAACAACTCAGAACAAGGACTCAAAGGATGCAAGCACTTTTGAATTCTTTTTTTAACTTTTTTTTTTCCTTTCCTTCTTTCTTTTTTTGTTGTTGGTGCGGCTCTTTCTTTTTTTCTTGTTTTAGCACCCCTTTGCCTTTTGCACTTTGTTTTTATCCTTTTTTTCAGAAAGTGCCGCAAAATTAATTCTCAACCTGGTAACTGTGGAGACGTACTTGCTGGCAAGAATCCCCAGCTATGCTCTTTCTAAATTGCCTCCTCGGTTGTTTAATCGAAGTACTAGAAAATTGGAGCCTTGGACGTTGTGGTAATTGAATACAGGACTCTAACCAAGTGCTAGTTTCAAAGATTAAACAATAATATGCGTATATGAAGCTTCTGCTAACAGGACAAACTGACTAGAAAATGACTAGCAGTACACACCTACAAGAAAATAATGACATGAACACGTGGAACTAAGTGAATTATACCAAAAATCACTATGCAAATGTAGGAATGAGCTCACCTTATAATCAATGGTCATATCCGATGATGTCATGTCCTTATCATTGAGTTATAGAGATATCCGGAAAAATGGGTTCCATATTGAAACTCATGATGAAAATAATGAGGAGTCCCTTCTCATTACAAAGGGCAATGGATATGGCAAAGAGACACTTGAAAAAGTTCTCCCACTCTCGTCTGAATTGTACTATACATATATTAAACCCGTACAACATGTTGTGTACAAAGTAATTTTCTAGAATGTCAATGCATTCCAAACTTGGCATGATCGTCTTGGTCACCCTAGCATAGGGATGATGAAGAAAATTACAAGCAATTCTGTTGGTCACATTCTAAGTGATGCAAAATTTCCCCAATCTTAAGATTTTACGTGCACCGCATGTGCCACTGGGAAATTAATTTTGAGGCCCTCTTACCTCAAAATTCAAGCCGAACCGCTCAAGTTCCTTGAACGCATTCAAGGAGACATATGTGGTCTCATTCAACCTTTGTCTAGACCGTTCAGGTACTTCATGGTTCTAATAGACGCATCCACATGATGGTCGCATGTGTGCCTTCTTTCCACACGGAACCATGCATTGGTTAAAATTATCGCTCAAGTTATCAAACTTAAAGCGCAACATCCTAAACATCAAATCCAGTCAATTCGAATGGATAATGCCGCTAAATTTTCTCTCATGCCTTCAATGATTATTGTATGACCTTAGGAATTCAAGTTTAGCACTCGGTCCCATATGTCCATACTCAAAACGGGTTGGCCGAATCTCTCATCAAGAGAATTAAACTTATTGCAAGACCATTACTACAGAATTGCAATCTACCAACCTCATGTTGGGGTCATGCAGTCTTACACGCCGCTGATTTGATTCAATTGCGTCCAACTGCATACGATGCAACCTCGCCATTGCAACTAGTGCGTGGAAATCCCCTAAGCATTTCTCATCTGTGAAAGTTCGGTTGCGCTACATACGTACCGATCTCACCACCGCAGCATACAACTATGGGCCCTCACAGGAAATTAGGGATCTATGTGGGATATCAATCTTTGTCGATCATAAAATATCTGGAGACCACCACAGGGGACCTATTCACGGCCCGGTACGCTGATTGTATCTTCAATGAATATTATTTCCCGGTATTAGGAGGAGAATTCAACAACCACAAAGAATGCCACAAAATCAACTAGGATGCCACATACATCTCCAACTCTGATCCATGTACTTCAGAGACTGAACTCCAAGTTCAGAAAAACATTAATTATGCAACACATTGCAAATAATACGCCAGATGCATTTACTGATTATAGGGGTGTCACAAAATCCTATAATCCTGCGAGAAATGCGCCGGAAAGAGTAGAGGTACCAAATAAAACTATTCAACTCCCAAGTAAGAGGGGGAGAAGTACGGCTATTTCCACGGATGTAGCTTCTAGCAAGCAAAGGAAAAAGAAGAACAAATCATCCAACCCAGTAAATGCAACTCAACCCCAAGTTGAGGAACACCCTGTGGAGGTTCAACCTTCACATCCCAAATCAATATTGCACTCAATTACTGATGTTGGGACATCGGAATGCCCTGATGCAACCATTTTGGGAAATGATGATGCGTCAGAAAGGGTACATGAAATTTCCATCAATTATTTCGAGTCTGGAGAATCATAAGACCGAAAGACTATAATTGTTGATATTTATTTCTCTGCAATGATTGCTGAACTCCTCCAAAATGATCTAGATCCTAAGACCATGGCAGAGTGCAAAAAGCACTCGGACCAGAATCAATGGAAGGATGCAATCAAAGCAGAAATATCCTCGCTCTCTAAAAGGAAGGTATTCTCTCAAGCAATACCTACACCTCCAAGAGTCTTTCCTGTGGGATTCAAATGGGTTTTCATCCAGAAATGGAATGAGAACAACGAGGTGGTGAGATACAAAGCGAGGCTTGTAGCACAAGGGTTCACGCAGAGACCCAGCATTGATTTCAATGAGACATATTCTCCAGTTATGAGTGGAATAACATTCCAATATCTTATATCTCTGGCTGTACAAAATCATCTATCTATGAAGTTGATGGACGTAGTGACTGCATATCTTTATGGGTCACTTGATTTGGACATATATATGAAGGTTCCTGATGGAATCTCTATACCGAATCAAAATGCAAGTCGCAACATGTATTGTGTAAAGTTTCAAAAGTCACTCTATGGCTTAAAGCAGTCGGGAAGGATGTGGTAGAACCGACTTAGTGAATACCTTATGCAGAAGGAATACACTAACAGTGATGATTGTCCATGTGTCTTCATCAAAAAGTCCCAAACGGGATTTTACATTATATCTGTGTATGTTGATGATTTAAATATCATTGGCAACCGACAAGATATTGATGAGGCATGCAATCATCTTAAGACGGAGTTTGAGTTGAAGGATTTGGGTCACACCAAATTTTGCTTAGGCCTACAGCTTGAGCACCTTCTGTCTGGAATTTTTGTGCATCAATCTGCCTATGTCCAGAAAGTAGTGGAGAAATTCAATATGGACAAATCATATCCCTCCAAAACCCCTATGATTGTTCGGTCTTTAGAAATGGAGACTGACCAATTTAGACCATAGGATGAGGGGGAGGAAATTCTGGGACCTCATGTTACATATCTTAGTGCCATTGGAGCAATAATCATTATATGTTATATCTTTCTCCTTATTTTTCCACTAGGTTTTAAGGAGTTTTTAATGGCATATCTACCCGTATTCTTCCTCGTTTTTATCCTACAGGAATTTTTAGAGGAACAATACCATTCATTGATCTCAAGGACGGATTCGATCAAGGGGGGAGTGTCACAAATATCTTTCAACGGGTGATCTCAACTGCCTCCTTAGGATTCCTCTCTGTCAAACTCCTATCGCACGGTCTTCTCGTACGTGGGAAGTTCCCCCGCATGACCGCATGCAAACGGGAAACTCCCCACAACCACAAGACATGTGTTGTGGTGACTTGACGGGAGAGTTTCCTCCCCGTAACCTCTCCCTCACACTATGTATAAATATCACCTATGATCAATGGAATAAATAACTGGTTCATTTGCCATTCCCCTTGTCTCTGTTTACTTTACTCGCAATTCTACTCTCAACAATTATGTCTTTGCCGGTGACGGGCAGGTTCTTGGTGCCTAAGTAATCGAGTTTGAATTTGAACTCAAAGTAACTGGTGTCCATCATCATATTTGGCACGAGATGTGCGGGGCTGTTATACTTTTGGTATACGTGAACGGTTATATATACTAGCAAATAAGCACGTGCGACACGCACGTGTTTTTGGAAACTATTTGAAATGCAATGGAAATGCTAATTGAATTATCAATATACAATAAAGGTAGATGGCAAGTGCTTGATCTATTTGGCCGGGTCGTATAGAACAAGGTTCAAATTGTTTGTTTGTTAGGATGCCTATGTTGCATATATCGCTGCACTTTGATTTGACACCTTTTTAAACAGCTCGCCCCTATCTTATTCTATTTCCATATTTCTGTCGATCCATCCTCATATAGTTGGAGAATCCCCATCCTTGTATGGTTGGATAACCCGTCGTAGTCTCAGTTAGTGCTACCAAAGGATCAGGGAGGTCGGAGAAGAGATCACTCATCTTGGAGTGAGCTTACTACTTTTATTTTTTTCAGCAGTTATCCTTTCCATACTTGGCTAGTATTAATTTATTTAGCATGTCCATCTAAACATAACTTTATTTTTTTTGCTCCATAAACAACGTAACTTTTTTTTTTCCTTTTTGGCCTCATAAAGTAGAGGGTAAAGCATATGTACATGATCGTTTTTTTTTTGCATTATTTCTTACAAACATGTTTAGACTTCTGTTTTTCACCTTTTTTGTCATACATTATTTGGATTTAGGGGATTGTCTGTCCATCTCATGTGAATTTTGTTGTTGTGCATGCCTTGGTTTTATTTCCACCTCCACATTGCAGCTGTTGTTCATTCACAATGTGGTACTACAAGTAATGCAAGATGTCGAACGACCACTGTTCTATTGGGCTGCCTAATGTGACTGGCCCATTAACCAAGGAATTCAATTTGTAATTTCTAATTATTTGAAAAAACTAAATGCAGGGAAGGTCAATCCGTTATTCCCGAACTTGAGCACCGCCATTGGAAGAGGCTTGGTAGTCGGCATCTTCCTCACGTGTTAATTTTTCTTCCTTTTTTGTTATATGCTCGTATGCGACACGCATGCGTGTTTATCTATGAAAAGTATTTCAAATGCAATAAAATGTTAATTGAATTCTCAATATGTCAATTCGTTTATAACATGAACAAATTTATTTAAATACAAAAATAGAATGTCTTCATAGATGATGGGTTCAAACGTAATGTTGTGGTCACGTATATACTCCTAGTCTTACTAAGCAACGCATTAATATTTTTTTGTCTCGTATGAGTGTTGGAGTCCTCAAACAAGATAATTTGGCTTTTATGATCGGACCCTTTATATCCTGTGTATTTGTTGCATAGGAAGGATATGTGTCTATGCCGAGCCCATGTTTCAGACACCATGTGTGTATATGTGAGTTAAGAAGATTGGGTTGACGCAAACAAGCTAATCTTGAAGCAGCCCGTGTTGTGCTTCACGTTAGCTTCCTGCATGGCGGTGTGCAAGTTAGCATCCAAAACGTCGTTACTATTCTTGGCATAGTATGAGTGCCGTGTCTAATTTGGCTCAGATATACGTTGGTCTTACGCCATGGGATTGAGGGTGCGTGGGATAATGTAAGATCTCGGACGACGAAAGGCTTATATGACATGGTGTCTAGATCGTGCACGGTTATCAGTGAGAAAGAGTAAGATCTCAGACGACGGAAGAGTCATATGAAATGGTGTCAAGATCAAACGGTTATGAAAGAGAGATAGCCCCTCACAAATTACTCGCTCTTCTATAGTGTGATGATATGATATACACATGTAAGTCTTCGTTTGGACTTTTTTTTCGTGTTTTCTTTTCTCCGTTTCTTTTTGTCCGGTGTGTTTTCTTTTCAGCGTGTTTCCCCCCTTTTTCCTGCTTTTTTTCACTCCACTTTTTTTTTGTCCCTTCTGTTTTTCTTTCGTTTTTTTCTTTCCGTGTGGTTTTCTGTTTTTTTGTTCCACTTTTCTTTTTCCTGTCGTGTTCTTTTTTCTCCATTCCGCCTGTCCCCCCCCACCCCCCTTTTTTTTCAAAATTTTCAGTTCCCGTTTCAGGTTTTCCCCATTGTGTGTTTCCTTCTTTTTCTTCCGTTTTTCATTTCACTTTTTCTGAAGTAGTGGAGGACGAGAATAACGTAAAGACAAAATATAAAATTATAATGTGAAAATAGAGATAGAGAATTGAACTTATGACCTTAAGTTTGGGTAGAATGATCCCACCATAGCTATTGTTGTGTTTTTATTTTTGGAGTTGCTAGCGTTCGGACGTTCGATCCAGGTGCTTAGCGTCCAAGGTGCAGATTCCTGCTGAGGGGGCGTTTGGAACAAGGGATTTTTGAAGGAAAATCATAGGAATCTAAAAACAAAGGAAAGGAACTAAACTGGACCGTTTGAAACACAGGAAAGTATCAATTCCTTTCCTCAATTTTACTGTAGCCGGATGCACATTTCACAGGAAATAAAACATCTACTCGGATCTCTTGTTTTCCTTTTCTTTGCATGGTCCGATGCAGTGCTCGTGAAGAAGACAGGGAAAAAGGAGGGTAAAGCAGCTTGTCAGTGACTCACATTCGAGCTACGGCAAGTGAAGTTACATGCTGCTATTGTTTTTTTTTTTGCCCTTTGCTGCCTACCAAAGATTCCTATAATTCTAATTCCTATGTTCCAAACGTCACCTTGTATATGTTTCCTGCGTTTTTCCTATCCTCTGTTTTATCATCTCATCTCCATCCTATTCCTGTGTTTTTTTCCTTTTCTTGTGTTTTCAATTCCTCCGTTCCAGACAAGCCCTGAAACGTTAATATGAGAATAAAAAAAAAACCACACTTCACCATGCTTATCTGTACATCCGCCCGCACGCCTGACACGCCCGACCCGCCCCATCCCCATCCGTTCGCTCCACCACCGCAGGCGCACCCCTAGTCACGTCGTGCCCCCGACCACAGCCCCCCAGCGCACCACGCGCCACGTCTACCGGGCACAGGCTCGCCGCGCCCCATTCCCAGACGCCTCCTGACTCTCCGAACAGCATGAAACATGTGGAACATGAAACACTTGAATGCAATATACGTCTGAAACAGATGAAAAATCTGGAACATACACTTGCAACATATGTGTGAAAACATATGCAACATACAGATATAACACTTGCAACTTGCAACATGAAAACACTTGCTGCCACAGAAGAATGAAACAAATGAAACGTTTTGGAACATACTGTTGCAACATATGTGTGAAAATATAGGCAACATCCAGACCAAAACAATTGCAATATACGTCTGGAAACAGATGAAACATTTTGAACAAACGCTTGCATCATGCCTCTAAAACACTTGCAACATATACAACATGTGCAACATCTCCTGATCTATTTTTGCAACATCAATGTGAAACAATTGCAACATACATATGAAACGCCTGAAACACTTAAAACATACCTATGCAACATAGGGGAGGTGAAGGTTGGGTCGGTCGATTCCGGTCGTTGGGGTCGAAGACGGTGGCGGCGGTCACACGTGAGACCACCGCCACCACTGCGCCACCGATTCCGAGCTTGGCTCAACGACGATGATGGGGATGGGAGCGCGAGGCGTCATGGCGCCGGGGTGAGAGAGAGCACCGCCGGGGTGGGCGGGGCAGACGCACGGAGATGGGGAGAGCGCCCACTCCGTTGCAACACCGTCCACACCACCTCCATGGATCTTGCCGGGGAGAGGAGAGGCCACCGGATCTGCGGCATTGGGGGCTCTCGGTGAGCGAGGACGCCTTGGGGGTGGGTGGGGCGCCACCGGGTGGGGGAAGGAGCCGCCGAGGTGGGGAGGAGGACGCCGGGGTGGGCAAGCGAGCAAGAGAGAGAGAGAGCAGGGAAGCATGAGAGAGAGGAGTTCATTGGACAGGTGGCGCGTGCGGAGCGCGAGAGCGAGGGCCCAGGAGTTGATTTTGTTTTTATTTATTTATTTAGGCGGCGGCGCGTGCGGCAGTAAGGTAAAGTTTTGGTTCACGTCATGCCATGTGTCCAGAGGGAGTCGCTGGCGTCGAACGTCCTGTTTGTAGCACTACCATTTTATTTTTTATGCAAAGCCATTCTATTTGGGCGTTAGTTGACTGTTCAACCTGTTTGTCTAATATCTAAGCAAATTGAACCGTTGAGCAATAAATAAAAACAGTTTTTTATACCTGTAAATGTGTCATGTTATCTTTATCGAAGATTATAGCATGGGGAATAGAGTTAGTCGTCACATACAACATGATTGGAAGAGATACACCTGAATTACAGGGGCGTGTTTGAGTTTTATTTGTCTAGTCTCCACTTTCGAGCATAGAAATAAAGTGCTTTTGGATGCGTTTTCAGTATGAACTATTCTTTTTTTTTTGAAAAGTAGTAGTATATCGCTCATAATGTCCTGGGCATTTCCATGGTTCTTCACTCTGCTATGCCCAGAAATGTTAGAGCAGCGTATCTACAAAAAGCGGGAAGTTTGATCTTAGAACGAATTGAAACACATGTCACAATCATCAGATAAAATCTATAAGAGCATCTCCACCAATCTCTTATATCGTATCTCCTATAAGTTGTTTTAGGAGAGTCCCTTAAAATCAATTTAGAATATATAAGAGAGCATTGCTGTAATACATTATCTAAAATTTATCTCCTATATTTCTTTAGGGATATTTATTTCTTTATTTAGTGATAGGGGAGAGGTGGTTGTCACCTCTGTTTAGTAGAAAAGGGTGCTTTTAGGAGATGTCTTAAAAATTATAAGTATATGAGATGAGATAGGAGATCTGCTCCAACACCCTCCATCTCTTAAAATGTTACTTTTGAGGTATAGAAGACTGGATAGGATATATTTTTTCTTTTTGCGAAACAGAAACTTTATTACCAATCAAATAATATCCTTACAGGCTACTAGAGACAAAGCAAAATCAGGAAAAGAAGAAAAAAAAGACTTCACTATGACCCGACTTAATAGCAAAATGAGCAAGTTCATGCGCTACATTATTTTGACTCCTACTAATCTTAGCAATCTCCAAACGACACAAGTCCTCCATAGCCATCCACGCTTCTCGAATAAGAGACCAGCCAATCGAATGGTCTTGCACATTACTTTTCAGCTTTGCTGCAACCACGGCACAATCAGTCTCCAACATCATTGGAACATCTGGCCACCGCGCAGCAAGGACGATTCCTTCACGACATGCAACAGCTTCAGCTTCCTCGGCGTCCCTGCAATGACGAAGCAAACGCCATGATGCCAACTTGGTCTGGCCTAAATGATCTCTGATTACCACGCCTACAGCAGCAATCCCCGAACTGGGGATGAAAGCCCCATCCACATTGATCTTCATCGTACCCGTTGAGGGCGTGATCCACTTCTGCTGAGGCTTCCGATTATCTACTTGTAGCCTTCGGCTCCCCACAAGAGCGCATTGTTTTCCTTTTCGATCAGACTGCAAACTGGCGTGGCGGTAGTGCACAAGAGAGTCCATGTATCGTGTTAGAAAGACTGCCCAGCACGCAGAACACTATTACGCACACTCCAAAACCCGCCAAAGGAGCATAAATAAATTTGCATTCACCTCTGCCGAAAACCGACTCATGAGAATTAGCAACCATTCAGGCCCAGTATATTTCAGATCCTCCTCAGCCAGTAGAACCCAGTGATCTCTCATGGCTTGGCGCAAGGCAACAGCATGGGGGCACTGAACGCAAGCATGGAAACAATCCTCCCTCCAGTGGCCACACATCTCACAAGTAGCCTTTCTCGGATCAGCTGTAGTAGAGCTGCTACTGACCACCCCTTCACCAAGCTCCGTCCTCATGGCTAAGCTATAAGCACTTCTAACAGAAAAAATACCGGATTTCTCAAAGTTCCAGGCCACTTGATCCGAGCAGGCACTAGAAGGGATTTTAATCTTCAAGATTTCCTCACAACATCACATGCATAAAAGTATCTTCTCACAAGCGTTTCATCCCATGATTTGGACTGGTCATCAGTTAAATGGGAGACCCATCTTAATCAGCAATGCCGCACACTCCCAACCGGTTTCAGACCGTGTGCTCTAGGAATCCAATTATCGCGCCAAATCCAAATGCTTCTCCCATCACCCACTCTATATATGACCCCCTGTTTTAGAAGCGCCAAACCATGCTCAATTCCCCGCCACGACAGAGCAGCGTCTCCTGCGGGAATCGTGTCCAGTAAATTCCCTCGTGGGAAATACTTAGCTTTCAGAACACGCGCACAAAGGCTGTCAGGGTAAAACACCAACCGCCATGCCTGCTTTGCTAACAAGGCCTGATTCACAAGCCGCAAATCTCTGAACCCCATCCCTCCAAAACCTTTTGGCATAATCATTCTTTCCTAGGGAACCCATTGTACTTTCCTGCAGCCATTTTCAGAGCCCCACCAGTAAGCTCTTATGTGCTTCATCAAATCATCACAAAGGGTTACAGGCAGCTTGAACACGCTCATGACAGGACCTGCACCACAGCCTTGATTAAGACTTCTTTCCCGGCAGCGGACAGTTCCTTCTCCTTCCATGCCGTCATGCGTTTCTGAAATGTTTCTTGTAAAGGTTGGAACACTCCCCTTTTCAGTCTACCCGTAGGTGTCGGCAACCCCAAATATTTAGCTTCAAAATCAACTCTCTGAACACCCAACATATTTCTGATCTCGTCCCTAACACCTGCCTGACAGTTTTCACTCATAAGCAATGAACACTTGCTTGGACTCAGCTGCTGGCCCGTGCACTTCTCAAAAACAGTGAGGGCGTTCTTTATTGCAGCAGTCTGCCCTGATTAGCTCGGAAGAAAAGAAGACTGTCATCCGCAAACAGAAGATGTGTGATACTCGGGGCACGTCTACGGATCTTTAAGCCTTCAATCTGTCCCAAACTCTCACAGTGCCTCAACATAGAAGACAAACCATCAGCAACTAGGAGAAACAAATATGGAGATAGTGGATCACCTTGCCGTAGACCACGAGACGGGGAAAAGGAGTGCGAGGGCAGTCCCTGGTGGAGATACTCTAAGCCTCCATGCTTATACGAGTAGAGTAGTGCGCATCAAACCATATTAGTATATTACAGAGTTTGATTCTAAGATGAATAAGAATGAATAACACAATCATATAGTTGAATAAATGCTCCACCTAGCTACAAGTTGTGCAGGTTGTTGTGTAGAACAAGTTGTACAGTCCGTTATAACGCACATGCATGTTTGCTTAATATCAAAGAGAGAAAAATCTTTCACAAATTTTGGTCCATCGCACCTCTCGCTCTACAACATAAGTGTTCTATTTGGTTTTACTAAGAGTAGCAACACGAGATGAATTAGACATTAATTAGAGTGCCCTTGAGGCAGAGGGATGCCATGTGTAAGGAAAATTTTTCCCTTGGGGATTAAAACCCACATACTTTTTTTTGCTCCCACCATCCAAAGGAGCTCTCATGGTGAGAGAGACAAAAGACATGCAAGTCGAACAAAGGGTAGCTGATGATGGTGGAGAGGTGGGATGGAGCAATGCACAAGAGACGCCAGCAACTAGTCTGCGGAAGTGAGGTTCCTTCAAGTAGATTGAGAACCGCTCATGATACCATGATGAAAGCTTGGCACTACTTCAACACTACTTTTCAACGAAGGAACATTATTTTTCCTCTCATAACAAATCAACATCAGCATTAGCCAAATTTCAGCGAAACGAACAGGGCCAGTTTTGGCACCACATGCAATAAATTCATGCTAGTCAAACTTTCTTAAATTTAACTAGGTTTGTAAAATATAGTAGCAACACTTGTATCTCCAAATAAGTTTCTTATGAAAATATATTTAGCGATTAATCTAATAATACTAATTATATATACCATAAATATTAATACTCTATTATATATATTTGATCAAGATAAAAAGAATATTCGACTTTTCGGAAAGTGAGATCGAGACACACGTTTTAGGACAAAGAAATAGTTGCGTAGGATACAAAATAGGTAAGCAAATAATTATGCATGGATTGCTTAATATGGAAAATAATTTAGTGGGGACTATCCTCATAGGTTAGTCGTGGACACTTACCATGCCTTTTTTCATTACGTATATGCGTGCGCAATCGTTATATTCAGGGTAGTGTATGTTTTCGTGTCAACTATGTACTCCTTCTAAATTTATATAGCAGTCTCATGCGACAAATAATTGCTCATATAAACATGCCGTGAATCCACGTAGATGATCATGGTTGTCGGTTGCCTCATATGCACAACCCCACTAAATTTTTTCCTTTATATATGCCCTGTTCTCTTGGCCTGATAAAAAAATTTGTTTCTTATGATATGTGTTGAAATCTTGTGATTTATGTACCGTTGACTGATTTGTTATGAGAGAAAAAATACTATTCGTTTTTTAAGTGATGGCTGAAAAGTACGGCTTATATATAGCAGTCTCATGCGAACATGACGTATATCTCCTAATCGGGGTTGTTGCCGTTGACAGTACTAGAGTCCTGATCTGATTCACCTGAACGCAAGATCGGCAGTGTATGCTGCTGTTAGACGTTAGAGTCCGATCCGTCTAACAATAGGTATAGGTAGTAGTAGTATATACAAGAACATCCACGTCGCTGAGCTCTTTACATGCCATGCCAACATGTTGGAGTCTGGCGGTTTCACCGAATTCAAGCTCGACTTCGCTGGAACCAAGAACCTCGCCATCGGTGATGTCGTTCGCTCCGACGATTTCTCGGTCGGAGGGCACGTGTGGAGAGTAAATTGCTTCCCACATGGAGACAAGGCTGACTTTAAAGGCGTTTACCTCTCTCTCTTTCTACAGCTCGTCAGCGAGTCCAAGAACGTCAAGGCCATCTTCGAATGTTTCCTAATGGGCAGAGGCGGCGAAACGACGACGTCGTCGTCGGACTCAGGCCCGTGTGTGCATGTGTATCCACCCAATGGCGGCTATCCTGGATGGGGATTTCCATGGTTCATACGACGTAGCTATCTAGAGCAGAGTTATCTGACGGATGGTTTTGCCACATTCATAATTGGAGTCATAGTTCTGCAGCAGCGGGACAACCCAATACCCGTGCCAGCCTCCGACATCGCCGGCCTTCTCGGCCGCCTCCTGGACTGCGCCGACGGTTCGGACGACGTGGCTTTCTCAGTCGGCGGTGAGACGTTCCGTGCGCACAGGGCCGTGCTCGCCGGTCTTCAAAGCGCAGCTCTTCGGCTCCATGGCGGACGCCAAGATGCGCTGCATCACGCTGCACGATATCAAGCCCGCAACGTTCAGGATCCTGCTAAGGTTTATCTACACTGATGAACTACAACTACCACCAAGAGATGAGGAGATCCAGAGCTCTTCTTCCGACATTGAGTTGTTCCAGAATTTGGTCGCAGCAGCTGACATGTACCAGCTGGACAGGCTGAAGCTCATGTGCGCCCGCAAGCTATGGGAGTGCGTATCGGGGGAGACTGTTGCCAAAGTTCTCGGCTGCGCTGAATTGCACAACTGCCCGGAGCTGAAGAGAACGTGCCTCGAGTTCTTTGTTGTGGAGACTGGAGAAAAATTTCAAGATTGCTGTGCTAACGGAGGATACTTTCAGCTCATGCAAGAGCGCGGGTTCAGACGAAGTAAGCAATGCGATAATCATGCGCCACGGGCGTTCGTCCGGCTCCTAGACCTACGCAGTACCGCCCCATCTCTCTCAAAAACAAAAAGGAATCCCCACTCCACTCATCAATTCATCCGCCCGCCCCCTTCCCCCACCACACGCCCGTCTCCCGCCGCGCCGCGCCCTCCCCCACCGTGCCGCACCCCACCACCAGTCAAGCCGAGCCGCATCCCTCGCAAACGGACGGCGCTGAACGACTGCGGCCGAACGAGCAGCAGCGTCGGAGTAGCAACAGAGGGGCCGTGCTGACGGGCACGAGCCTGGGACGTGAGTACGCACGGGAGAATCGCAGGAGGAGCGACGGGCCACGCCAACGGCGCGAGAGCGTGAAGCAACGTCCCCTAACCCGAGCTTGCCGACTACCGCAGTCCCCACCAAATAGGCCGTGGTTGTCGGCGACGTCGTGTTTCAAATGTGTCGGGTTTATAAACCCGGGGTCCCCAATGGGCCCGCTTCCCGAAGAAAAAGCGTGGCCCAACAAACGACGCCGAGACAACGCGTGACTCTGGGGCCGCCCAGATACCGCGACAGTGGAAGGGCGATCCGATCTCCAACCGGAAGGCTGGCCAAGGAGGAGACGACGCCGCTTCCGACTCGACCCGCTTCTCCGACCGGAGAGACGACGCTTCGCTTCGGACTCGACCCGCTTCTCCGACCGGGAATATGCTTTGAACCTCTCGCTTAGACTTCCGACTCCGACCGGGCGCGGGTCGAGCCGATCGAGACAACCGACCGGGGCGCTTCGCTCGGTGAGGACCCAAGAATCGACGGAGAGCGAGATAAGGCAAGACGCTCAGGTCAACCGCAATACCGAGGACCGTACCACACGCGTCTGCGGGATAGACCCGACAGGACATGTAAGAAGGGTGCTCTACAACCTTTCGGGCATGTCGAAACCCAAACAAAGGTTGTGGACGCCGACATTTGTCCTACAATGTTGTGGGCGCCATCAATTTCCATACCGAGCTAACACGGTAAAGCCTCCCACATGCATCGACAAAAAAGCAGTGTTGTGGGCGCCGACGACCATCTTGTACCCAACGACGTGGGCAAGAAGACTTAGTAGCATTCATGCACTCTCTCTCTCTCTTTTACTTGTAAGGCCATCCCTTCACCTATAAAGGGAATGCGCTCCCTCCTATTAGACGGAGATAGAACGATAGACCGATCGACACACACGATTGATTCCAACTCTCTCGCTAGGCTTTAGAACTCTAAGCTCTAAGGCTATACAGAGCATATGTTCCAATACTTACCGCACGTGGGAGATCCCATCACTCTTGGCCCTTCGGTCCAGAGCCCGACCGGACCTCTTGGACCCCCATCTTATTCCCTCTCGTTTGTAACCCCACAAAGAAACTTTGAGCACCTAGGCTCGGGAATAAAGTCACCGACCGATCGAGATCGGGGCGTAGGGCACGTTGCTTCGAACCAAGATAACACAGTGTCATTGAGTGCTAGGCCACATCCGATCACAACGCACGGCAAAACTACAAATATTTATTTGTTGGTCACTTTTCGCACCGACAGTTGGCGCCTTCCGTGGGGAGGACGCCATGCGTTCGCGTTTTTTGGTCATCGGATGGTCCACCTTTCCACCATCTTCGACATGGCGAGCTCAAACGATCGATTCATTTTCGGCTCGCTGGAGTTTCCCACACTCCCACCCGTTGGGATGTGGGTTCCTCCGTCTTCGAGTCGTCCCGGACCTTCCTCTTGAAAAGTCTGGACTTCGTCACGACCAGCTCGGCGTACTTCACCTCCATGAGGAGGCACTTGTCCCAACACCCGTGGGAGGAGTGCCCTCCATCGGCTCCGGCCACCCAACAATCTCGACGATGAGACACTGCGCCGCACCAAGCCCACGCCAGGCTCAAACCCCACCGTGAGTAACGTATATATTATTCTTTACTCACTATTCAATATCTTCTCGCCAACTCCTCGAGGGACCTGTTGTCCCCACTGCGACCACCGTGCAACCGGTTCCCCTATGGCTCGGAAAGATGCTAACGCCACCCCCTCTCACATCCGAATTCGTGGGGATGGCGAGTTACGCCCCGCCTCTTTCCATGACCTCGTGGATGATGAGGTTGAGAGCGACGGCTCTAGCATCGGCAGCGTGGCACCTAGCCACCCTCTGTCCTAGGAGTGTGCTATGGCGAACGCTGGGACAGCCGCCGTTGGTAGCGGAGTCCTTGCAGACTCACACCCTCCCGACCCTCATGCGGAGGCCCTCGCTTGTCGCTGGAGCACGGCGCGAAGAGCTACGACAAAGGCGACAGAGCCAGCCGCCACTGCGTCGGCGCGCTCGCCAATGAGCACCAAGACCGCACGCGTGTGTAACCCGCAGCGGCGCGCGGGTCGCGCCGCCAGTCCTGCGCAACATCATCGATGGGGGGACAATCCCCACACAGTTGCTTGGGCCGGCTAGAACATCGCCACGCGGCGCGATGCTTCTCGTGGCCTTCCGAGCCTGTTGACCCCAAGAGCGGTGATCCACGAAACCTCCGGGCGCTGGTGGAAACCACCGCCGTTCAACAAGCGGAGAGCTCCACGTCGCGACACCGACTCGTGGCCTCTTTCCCCACCGGGGGAATGGGGGCGCACCAGTCGAATCGGTCCATCCGCTCACCACTACAGTCGCCATGCGCGGAACAAGAGGCCGCAGCTGCACCACAGCCTGACCCAACGCCCGCTCCACATCGACCACCTATGCGTGAACAGCTCGGACTGAACCAAGATGCTCGTGGCGTCATCAACAACCGCGTCAAGCCCGACATGATGATGACGTCCAACAAGGGGCAGTAAGAGCAGACGGCATGGGCCCCGGCCGGACCATCGAAGGGAGCGGTGAAACGCACCCCAGGCATGGTCGCCGATCGGACGACCGGAGTTCCAGCCCAGACGGCCCGGGACCCTGGGCCTTTGGCCGTCGCATCTAGAGAGCACCATTCCCACAGCGCTTCCGGCCACCCACCAACATCGCCAAGTATACCGGGGAAATAAATCCTGGTATATGGCTCAAAGACTTCCGGCTCGCCTGCCATGCTGGAGGAGTGGATGATGACCACTTCATCATTCAGTGCCTCCCCATCTGCGTGGGGGAGCATGTTCAAGCGTGGCTCGAATTCCTCCCACCTGACAGCATCCGCGACTGGGCAGATCTCAAGAGGATCTTCATCGGAAACTTCTAGGGGACATACATTCGTCCTGGCAATTCCTAGGACCTCAAGAGCTGCCAAATAGAGCCCAATGAGTTCCTGTGTGGATTACATCCGTAGGTTCTCAAAACGATGCAACTCCCTTCCTAATGTCGTTGATGCGGATGTCATCGGTAGCATTCCTCTCCGGGACGACCTGTGAGTCATTGATCCATAAGCTCGGCTATTTGAAGCCTCGTACCACACATGACACCTTCGGCGTCGTCACGAACCACGCCTCAAATGAGGAGGCGGTCAGTGGTCTTCAGCAGAGGCCGTGACAAGGGCAAGGCCAAGCATGAGGACCAAGATGAGGGCTCCTCCACATAGAGGGGCAAAAGAACAAGAAGGATCGGCGCCGACCGCCAACTCCGCTTTGGTCGCCACGGCCGATCGTGCGTGCAAACAGCTCTAGCAGGGACTGCCCAACCACTTCGACAAGCTCATGGAGAGTCCGTGCACCAACCTCGCCTACCCTGTCAAGCACCTCTACAAGAACTATGAACTCCTCAAGCGCTTTCTCACAATGCAGGCGGTGGGCGAAGGGAAGGAAAGGGCAAGGAGGAAGTGGCCAAGAAAGGAGGCACAATAGGCAAGGATGATGACGGCTTCCTCGACCCCGAGGAATGCCTCATGATCTTTGGGGGTCCAATGCCATCTACTCAAGCACCGGCTGGTAAGTCGCTCTGAGAGGCATGCGCCACCCGAGACGGTCGTCCTTTTTTCCTTAGTTGGTCGGAATCTCCGATCACTTTTGATCGGAGGGACCATCTATCCCACATCGCCAGATTGGGCGCTACCCTTCGTCATCGACCCCATTGTCCGCAAAGAAGCACCTCACCAAGGTGCTGATGGACCGAGGCAGCAAGCGTCAACATTCTTTACGTCGACACCCTCGACGCCATGCGCATCCCCGGTGGAGCTCCGCCCGGTGAGCTCTCCCTTCCACAACGTGATCCCGGGATGCAGCATACCCGCCGAGCGGATCGACACGCTCATCATGTTTCATGACCGAGCCAACTTCCGCTCGGAGAATTCTCACCTTCCGAGGTGGTGGACTTCCTAGGGTCCTACCACGCCATCTTGGGCGGCCATGCTACGCCAAGTTCATGGCGATCCCCAACTACACCTACTTCAAGCTAAAGATGCCAGGACCAAACGGCATCATCACGTAGTAGCACCTTTTCGCACTCCTACACGCATGCGATCGCGAGCATTACGAGCTCGCCACGCGATCATCAACTCAAAGCAGAGCTCCCACACTCGGAGAATCTTTGACTCTAGCAGTCCCGGACTACAACAAGCAAACCTCCTCGATTGCCTTCCACCCGCCGAGGAGACCAAAGCGGGGGGATCGACCCCACCGACCCAACCAAGACGGTGTGGATCGGGGCCCAGCTCCCCGCCAAATAGGAATGCGAGCTCACCGACTTTCTACGCGCCAATCGCGACGTCTTCGCATGGAAACCTTCCGACATGCCGGGCATACCACAGGAGGTCGCCGAGCATGGATTATGCCTCATCTCGGGCTCAAAGCCAGCCAAGCAACGCTGTGTCGCTTTGATGAAGAGAGGCGCAAGGCCATAGGCTAGGAGGTTGCCAAACTCACAGCAAACCAGATTCATCAAGGAGGTATATCACTCCGATGGCTTGCCAATCTGGTTCTTGTTAAAAAGAAGACCAAGAAATGGAGAATGTGCGTTGATTATACTGGCCTCAACAAGGCGTGTCCAAAGGACCATTGTCCTTTGCCACGCATAGACCAGACAGTCGACTCCATGCATAGACCAAGTCGAGCGGCCAAAACCAACAATCGCCGTCTATGTTGATGATATAGTGGTCAAAACGGCTCAAGCTTGTGACCTGATCGTGAACTTGGCCGCAACATTCGCGAATCTCCGGAGGTTCAACATCAAATTGAATCCTGAAAAATGTGTTTTCGGGATTTCGAAGCGGAAGCTGCTTAGATACATCATGTCCGAATGCGGAATCGAGGCCAACACCAAAAAAATCATGGCCATCTCCAACATGGGCCCTATATGCAACGTTAAGGGCGTACAAAGGCTCACCGGCTATTTGGCCGCCCTGAGCTGGTTCATCTCCTGGCTAGGCGAGCGGGGGATGCCTCTCTACTAGCTTCTCAAGAAGACAGACTTGTTCATCTGGACCGAGGAAGCATAGCGAGGCTTTGGAGAGAATCAAAGCATCACTGACGTCAGCCCCAATCCTCGTCGCTCCCGAGCGGGGAGAACCCCTCCTCCTCTATGTGGCGGCAAGCAACCACGTGGTGAGCGCCGCCTAGTCATCGAAAGGGAGGAGCCGGGACTCCACCTTAAGGTCCAACGACTCGTATACTTCATCGGTGAGGTACTCACCAACGCCAAGGTTTGATACCCCTAGGTGCAGAAACTTCTATACATCGTGCTAATGGCGAACCAGAAGCTCCTACACTACTTCACCGACCACAAAGTCTCAATCATCACTTCATACCCTCTGGGAGACATCATCCACAACCGCGACGCCGTGGGGCAAATCTCCAAGTGGTCACTCGAGCTAATCGGCCATGACATCAGGTATATCCCCCGTACCGCTATCAAGTCTTAGGCTCTCGTGGACTTTGTCGCCGAATGGACGGAGGTCCAACTCCCGGCCCCAGACGTCACCCACTGGACGATGTACTTCGATAGGTCCGTAATGGCACCCGGCTCGGGGGCTAGAGTGGTTCTGATCTCCCCGGATGGGAGCAGCCTCCGCTACGCAATCCACCTCCATTTTTTGGCCTCAAACAATGTCGCGGAATACGAGGCCCTCATCAACGGACTCCGCATCACCATCGAGCTTGGCGCTACGTGGCTGTACGTCCGCGATGACTCAGAGTTGGTCGTCGACCAAGGCATGAAGGAGTCCTCTTGCAAAAGCCCCCTCATGGAAGCATACTGCCAGGAGGTGCGCAAGCTTGAGGAGAAATTCCAGGGAATCGAGCTACATCATGTCCCCCAAAAGGACAATGATGCCGCCGATTTTCTCGTGAAATTGGCTGTCAGGCGGGTTCCGTCTCCAGATGGGGTCTTCATCAATGATCTCGACAAGCCGTCCACCCGCATCCTAGAAGGTCCAACCTAGACTGACTCCGACACCAACCCGGCGCCCAGGGGCTCCGACCTCGGTGCCTCCGTGACAACGTCTCCCACCGACGTCGCCATGGTAGCACTCGATCAAGCCGACTGGCGAGCACCGCTACTCGCCTACCTCCTCGAGGAGATTCTCCCACCAGAAAGGACTGAAGCACGATGAATCGCTCAACGCACCAAGATGATCGTCACATTCAGCGATGAACTTTACAAGCGAAGTCCGTCAGGAGTACTCATGAAGTGCATCCCTACCGACCAGGGGAGACAGCTCCTCCTCGAGGTCTATGCCGGAATCTACGGACATCACGCGGCCCCAAGGTCGCTGGTTGGAAAAGCCTTTCGCCAGGGTTTTTACTAGCCCACTGCGCTGCAAGATGCAGAGGAGATCGTCCACAGGTGTGAGGGATGCCAGTTCTACGCTCGGTAAACACTTTTGCCGACACTAGAGCTCCAAACCATCCCCATCACCTGGCCATTCGCGGTCTAGGGCCTCGACATGGTAGGACCCCTCAAAAAGGGCTCGGGCGGCTTCACTCACCTACTCATAGTAGTGGACAAATTCACCAAGTGGATAGAGGAGAAGCCCATCACCAACATTCGCTCGGAGGAGGCGGTCAAGTTCTTCGTCGACATCATCTACCGTTTTGGTGTTCCTAACTGTATCATCACTGACCATGCAACTAACTTTATTGGGAAGAAGTTCCTGGACTTCTGTGATGGATACGGCATCAGGATCGACTAGGCCTCGATCGGACATCCACGTACTAACGGTTAAGTCGAGCGGCCAATGGCATGGTCCTCCAAGGACTCAAGCCACGCATCTTCGACCGACTCAATAACTACGCTGGGCAATGGGTCGCAGAGGTCCTATCAATCCTCTAGAGCCTAAGAATGACCCCAAACCGATCCACAGGGTTCACACCCTTCTTCCTAGCCTATGGAGCTGAAGCAGTGTTGCCCTCAGACCTTAACCACAGCGCCCCAAGAGTGAAGGCCTTCGACCATGACCGAGCCGCGGAGGCTCAGCAAGACGCGGTCGACCTGCTCGAGGAGGCTCGTGAGACGACCGTCATCCGCTTCGCTCACTACCAGCAAACTCTTCGTAGGTACCACGAAAGAAAAATTAGAGCAAGGATCCTCTAGGTTGGAGACCTTGTGCTTCGAAGAACCCAATCAACCAAGGAGAAACACAAACTCTCTCCACCATGGGAAGGATCCTATACGGTGACCGAGGTGATCCGACCGGGCGCCTACCGACTGAAGAACGACAATGGCAACGTTCTCACCAACACCTAGAACATTGAACAGTTACGTCGTTTCTTCCCCTAAAATTCAGTCTTACCGCTTTCTTTCATTCAACGTTTGCTCCTACAAGCACCCTAGCCCAAACACTTTCAGCTTGGGTCGCTCGGGGGCTCTACGAGGGTGCGATACCACCTCTCTTTTTTGCTATCATATAGTAATACTTTTTGCCCAAACGAAAGGGCGTCGCCCGAGCAAAAGGGCATTCCGTTCCTTTGATTACCCCATGTAACTTTGTTTTAAACTCCCAATCGATCGCACCCCACCATGACCTACGGTTACGAGCAGCTTAGCCTCGCGGGCCACGCCTAGGTTCTTAAGGTTGCAGCCTACGGGTCAAATGGGTAGGTGCGAAAAAGAAAGGATAAAAATAGAGCTATGCTAGGGAAAAAACAAGGAACGGATGGGACAAGCTTCCCCTTATGAAGTGATTCCATCACAAAATGAAATTACAGTATTCATGAATACACGAAAATGTTCACATGGGGGCTCCTCCATGAACTTAACTATTACACATACTAACTACTTCTATTCTAAATTCTAATGTGACCGATCGGCGGCATCAGCTAACGGCACGGTCGACGAGGATAAGGGCTGCTTGCTCTTGAAAGGGACGACGTTGGGCTCGGTCGTAGACGGGACAACATTGGGCTCGGTCGGAGGCGGGATGACACTAGCTTTCGACCCGGTCCCCACTCTGTCTGTAGGCTGGATGACGTGTTCCTGGCATGCGCCTTTAGCCATGCTCGAGCGGCGAGCCTCCATCACCCACTGCGTGGAGACTTGCTCGGCAACCATCATCGTGTATGGCACCAAGCTCTCCCCGAGCGAATGGATGGCGTCCGCGCTCCAGCCGTCGGTGTACCCTCTGTAGATGGTGGCGAAGTCCAGGTCTGGGTGGTGTGTTGCCACCAAGGTCAGCACCCCCGACGTCCCATAGAACATCCCATCGGAGATAAGCGCCCGAACTTCATCCGGACCTCCGCCATCGGATGGCGGGCGTCTTTGGTGCTTGGCACCGACCGAAGCACCTCGGTGACAACCACCTGGGCGACCATTGTGGATCTAGTCGAGCTCCCCCTCGAGAGCGCGTCGCTCTTCAAGGGACTTGGCTAGAGCCTTCGCGCTTCGACCGATCGCTGCCTTGGCGGTCTGCAGCTCCCGCTCCAAAGAACCAAGTTTTCCGCCCATTACGGAAAAAGGACGACAAGTTCGAACCAAAGGAAAGAAAAAAAACCAATGCATCAACCATAGGCGGGTGTTCTCAAGGATGGAGAGTCCTTCCTCCTGCCGAGTCACCTTCTCGAGCAGCCCTAGCGTTCGACTCCTCCATCCCAAGCACCCGCCCCGAGCGCGAAAGCACTTCCCGGTCAACCTCCGATCGGGCCTTCCGCTCGACTCTAGAGCCTCCAAGGACTTCTAGAGCGTCGCCTCGGTCTCCACCAGTGGACCTTTGTTTGCGTCGAGTCCCCACTCAGCGTGCGATCGCTTGTTCGCCCGTGAGCATCGCCGCTCCGCCGCATGCAAGCGCCCCACCCTCCCGATGCCTTAGCCGCTCGGTCTTGGGACTCAAGGCGGGCGGACTCTAGCTGGCGCTCAAGCTCAGCGACCCACCATGACATCACGGCCTCCTGCTCCATCCAACCATGCACCTCCTGGAGGAAACAGGACTTGGGTCGGGCTGACTTCGCCTCTAACTCTTGTAAAGCGAGAAGCAAGCACTACGCCCGACACAACCAAATGGAAGACCAAAGAGTTTGGGACGAACACTAAAAACACGAAGACTCACCTCGGCAATGCGCGGTAGGTCAACTGAGACCGCCTGATGGGCGAGCTTAACCCACTCCAAGGCCTCCTTGAGCTTTGCCTTGGTTTGGGCGAGGTCGACTCCATCGACAGTCCTCTCTCCTCCAGGAAGTGCCAGAGCGCCACCTCGTCGTCGTCGCGAAGGATGAACCAAGCCTTCCTCGGTCGCCGGGATAGGGCCACACCAGCTCGTGGGTCACCCTAAACCCATTGGAAGGTCCAAATCTTTGCAACATCATGTGATGACCGGACCACAACTAGCTCCTACGACGGTGGGATGGCCGGTGGCTCTACCCTAGCGCCTACTGTGGTTTGGGAGGGGATCTCCATGATCTCAACCCCATAGCCTACCGGCGGATGTCCCACCTCTGGACTGGCTGCGTCTCCTCTGACCCCTCCAACTCCGACTAGGAGGGCAAACCGTATGTTCCTCCGCTGAGCGAGGCAGGGAGCCTGGTCTCCCTCCTCTCTTTGCGGGGACCATTAGGGGAGTGTCGACCGCGTAATTTTTGTCTTCATGCCGAGGACACACATGCGAAGCTGGAAGGGTCCGCTCGATGGAGCAGATCCACCTAGCTTCAGCCAAGGGGTGGTCGATCCCGCACAATCCTCCCAAGACATGCCACCAATTTGACCTCGCAATTGACAAGGAGAGAAAGTTTATTAGTAATTAAGGGCGGAACATGCCGGTGTTGCGACAGGGTCCGAATGTGTGACTCTGAGAGCCAATATGAGAGGAGATCGACTAAATAATCGATTCCAACATATTCAAAAGAATAAATCGGTTAAAGCTTATGGGGTTGTGTAAGAAGAATCGGTTATCATTCAGAATAAATATCATTTAAGCAAACATTAATCAATGGCAATAAGATATCGATGATGGTCGGTTTATGCTGAGCCAATGATTACAAGTAATTGAACTCCTGTTTATATAAAGAAACAATTCAACACCACTTAACCATCTAATAAAGATAAATCTAATGAACATATTAGATCTTATCTATCGCCATGACCAGTGGGGCATGAGGCAGAATCATGCAGGCCATAGAAATAACAATAGATTCGACGACCCAAACTCATTACTAATATCAGTGGGGCATGAGGTAGAATCATATAGGCCGTAATATAATAACAAGATCATGGGGCTAACATATCTTTCAACTTATCTCTACTTCAATGATCTCGTAATGTGAATTGTTCGTGAGAGCGCTCGATATCGGCTAAACAGTCGATTCAGGCATATAGCGCCTGATTAAGGTCATGCCTTCTCGAGAACGGATCTATCAACTAACGATCCCCACTCCACGGTGCTAACAGTGGCAATGGAGACGGGGATCCCAATCTTCCGTCAGGTGGAGGTAACTATCGTTGTGGCGGAGAATGACACACCGATCCAGTTTCAGATTGAAAGATCGAACCCTGCAATCTTAGCACCACAGCTCCTCTAGTTATCAACCGAGTCATGGACTAGGTTGACCTCGCCAAGAAGGCTAATCTCTACCTATGCAACGAAGAACACAAGCAAGAACAAGAAAGAACGCAACCAAATTACAGATGAATGATTAATCTCACGAGTTGGGGTCTCACAAACCGATGAACGGCGAAACTGTTCTTGACAAAATAATCTAAGCAAAACCCAAACCCTAATGATGGTGGCGGCATATGATTATAAAGGTCTTAGGGTCGTCGCCTACCCTGGACGCGCCCCCTAATGGGCCCAAACATGATACATGGTCCAACAGACCAAAAGACGGTGTCACAGCACCCTGACAGATTCTGGACACTGACTTGTGACCACGATTCCCATTGATTCTGAATAGATTTTGATGTGAGACCACTTGGATTGGCTTCCTTATCAAATTAGCTTTCTATCCATATGTGGATTGTCGAAAACGGAGTCCGGATGCGTCTTGGGTGACCAGTTTAAGGCAGACTGGTCCTGAAGGCCGAGACAGACTCGAACTTGAGTTGCTTTGGGCCTCCACCTCGGGGACCCGAACCGAATTAGCCTCGGGCCTCCTTCTTGACTTGGACACCCTTGCTGGCCTCCTTCCCCTCCATACCATATGCCAAACATGGTCATATGCATTGGTGTCATGTTCTCATCAAGTGGGGTGAGAGGCAGAATCCCACAGGCCGTGATAACAAGCCATGGAACGGTTCTCGCTAACCAATAGATCTACTCAAGATCGAACATGCCTTAACCGCACACTATGCACGATTAAGATTGATATAAAAACAGCTGATAAAAACATAACTCATCGTTTAAAATATAGATTAGATCAGTTTTAAATTAGCAAACGATGGGTTAAATAAGATATAAGGCCGATCCAGATCAATCTCAATCGGGCAGAGTGATATTGCTGTAATTAGATAAACAATGAAAGCAATAAGCGATATCGGTAACTTAATGAATCTATCAAACACTGCCATTCAAAGGTAGAGCCGATAACTTGACCTTGATCTAGTTCAAGCAGTGGGGTGTGAGGCAGAATCACACAGGCCATACTTGAACTAGGCAAGAGTCGATAACTAGCCTATACTAGAGTCGTAGTGGGGGTCGACCGGATCGATGTAGCCATACGAACAGAGTTATAAACCACGATGGTACTTACAGACAAGCAGTGGAGGTCGATCGGATCGATGCAGCCGTACCTGCTGAAGAACTCGCCGAGATCTACTCTACTCCTACTCCTAAGGGGTGGCCAGAGCCAAAAAAAGTAAAGTGACTTGTATTTGATTGATTGGTTGTCCTTTACAATAGCCGGGGTTTGGTATTTATACCCGGAGTCTAGACATGAATCCTACTCGAGCACGATTTGTTACAATCTTTGGCATAAAAACAAAACATTCCTAATTTAAGATAACTTGGACTCTAATCTTTCTCTTTTTGTAGAGTCCAAAGATGTCTCGTCCCAAAGATCGATCATAGCTTCAGTCGTTATCTGTCGGCGCTATCTGAAGAAAGCCGATTCTAGTGTCGTATTCGAATCAGTTGGTTTTGATCTACACGCAATTGATCCCTTGTCGACATGATTCTAGGAGTTTTCGAGCCTCTCAAATCCTTCTCCCAAATTCTAGTGTAAACAGGAGGGATCGCAAGGGTCACCTCTGATCCAACCTCTGCCGTCACACCGGGATCGCCGCCATCACCGTCGTCGCTGCCGCCGCCGTACTCACGACCGCCGAGAGGGCACAACCCCTAAAGGGGAAGCTCGCACCGCCACCACCGCTTCCCCACCGCTCATTGCTTTGCTTGTGGCAGTGGGCCTCCACCCTCCTACACGGGAGGCGGGAGATGCTTAGTCCCATCACTTCTTGGCATTGTCAAAAAGTATAGGTTAGTCGTGCTAAAAAACTCAACTATGAGATCAAAAGTAACATAGGAACATACCTAGACGAAAGGGCGGGGCCTGAAGCCCCGACCCACTGCAACGAGTCCACCGGGGCGAGGACCGCTCACGGTCCCGCCCGCTCCCCTCACATCAACCAAGGGAGGAGCCAGCCCGGTTGGTTCCCGATTGGCCCACCGGACCGTGGGGCACCCGCCGAGGCAGGTGACGGGGCATCCCCCATTGTGGCTCACATGCACGCGCCCGACCCCAAAGATGCGGGTACGCAGAACGCTCCTTCGACCGGCTTAGCGCGCCCCACCATGCTCGAAGCAAGGGGCGAGGCCAGCGATGCCTTGAAGGCGCGGTGATGATGGCCGCTTGCCTCTCGCTCGACGGGCGTCCGAGCTCACGGCGCTTCCTTGATGTGGGAATGTCGCCATGCCTCTCCACGTCCCCGCCCATCGCCGGCAAACGTGGCTCGCAGCTAATGATGCTCCTTTGAGGTCACAACGATGTCCCGGTCTCCATCCTCGGAGGAGCTTGGGTTGCCACCCAACTCCGTGGGCTCCTCCGACTCGAGCTCCGCCTCCACGCCACTCCTATTTTCCCTGCCCACACCCCCCCGGAGATCTCCATCTCCTTCCCGTGCCTCCTCCGAGCCTTCTCAACTCTCTTCTTCTTCTTGGCATCCACCGCCTCCTTCTAGGCAGCTTGCTTGAGCCACGCCCTCCGGCCCCTCGGAAGATGCAACCAGGGATTTGTAACCAGCTAGTCCCTACAAAATGGATGACTCAAGTTAGAACAAAGGAGGGCAAAGGGAAAAGGACACGGAATAACAAGAGGGAGCATACCAGATTGCATAGCTTCCCAAGCGTGGAGAGGTCCAGCTTTCCTTCGAGGGACTCTCGGGCCCTCAATTGCAAAGACCCGGTCGAGCCGGCTCCAGACTTCGTCCTTCACCAACTCCTCCAGCGACGCGAGGTCGGGGTCCGTTGGCGGAGTACATCCACATCGGCCGCCTCCTCCTTGCCAATGGGGTGACTCGATGGTGGAAGAAGGTGTGGAACACCCGCACTCTGCCGAGGCCGTCTTTGCACTAGCTTCTCGGAGCTCCGCCTCGATGACCTCCACTTGTTACTCGCGACTAGAGGGCCCCCATGACTAGCTCTCCCGCCTCTCCGGCCTTCTTCCGATGAGCAGGCGGGAATAGCGCCTCCGTTGGGTTCTTGATATAGAACCACTCCCCATGCCACCCTTGATTGGAGTCGTAGGGGAGTACGCGGGGTAGGATCCCGACGGCCTCGGCTTCTTTGGTAGTGTGAAGCCCCTAACCGGCGCGGTCCTAGCGGCTTCCCCCGATAAGGCTCTCGCCCGGTGAAGATCCGCCAAAGAAGTCCATGTGCGGCTCCATCCCGAGAAAGGTCTCGTGAGAGCGGTCACAAAGCCGGGAGGTGCAGCACCCTAGTCGGATTAAGGTGCTACAGCTCCAGGCCCTACTCATTGAGGAGCCCACGCAAGAACCAAAGGTCTTGGGATATCGTAGCCACGCTCATGGAAGGCGAGGAAGGAGACAACCTCGCTGGCACGAGGTCGCGGAATAGCTTCCCCGGTGCAGAGCCCTCCAAGACGCCACCTCTTTTGGCGGCGGCTCCTTCTCGGCCAAGGCGGCCAAGCACCGACTCCTCCACATTGGGCGGCCTCCAACTCGACATCAAGCTGCGGATTCATGAATAGATATGTGAGTTCTCCTCTCCCACGCTCTACCCTCTCTCTCCTAGAAACCGCCGCGGCGCATGAACGGGCTTGACGGAAAGGAAGAAGGAGGAGAGGCAGCAGTTGGAAAAAGGCAAAGGAGCAGGATGAAAACCCGATCCCTTCCCCTATTTAAGAGAGGAGAGCAGAGTTGGAGAAAGGCGAAGGAGTGGGGCGAAAAAACCTCTCCCTTCCCCATTTGATGCGGACAGGCATGCGAAGGGGCACGTCCTGACTGATGGGACTCGCCCTACCCAACGCGGATAGGCATGCGGTGGGACACGTCCCTAACGATGGGGCGCACCACGCCCGACGAGACAGTGCACGGTTAAACGGGACGTGGCACAGGCATGGCCCACCACTACCGCCGCGCCAAAGCGTGAAAACAAGCGCGCCATCGCTGCTTGCAGTGGCCCTCCGCCTTCCTAGGCCTGACTTGGAAGGGCCCAACAATGGGATCTCCTCCAAGGAGAGGCCAACGGGCTTCCTGAGTTGATCGGATGGCTCAGGCGAATGCCGAGAGATGGGTAAGGAGCGAAGGGATGCCCCATGTCGACTCTATCACGAACAATGGACACGGGTCCCGGTCAGACATATCCGATAGGAGCTCCTCAAACTCGTCACTCGAGTCATCAAGGTAACTTTACCAAACCTTCTTACTTTATTTTATTTTCTGATACATGAGCATTCACACATTCATCCATTCTCATACACGCATTCACACATTCATCCATTCTCATACATGCATTCACACATTCATCCATTCTCATACACGCATTCACACATTCATCCATTCTCATACATACATTCACACACTCACCCATACAACCATTCATTCATCTCATACATCCAAGGCATGGCATATGCAATTGATGCATCGCAATGCTTCGTGTTGCGTCACAAAGCGGTAGTCACCTCATTCGACATGAGCGACGACCGACCGAGGTTCGAAGGTCGGCCCACAAAGGGATCGAGGCCACCTCGCGTCAAACAGAGCCAGGGGAGAAAAACGCAGATGAGCCCTAGCGGCCCTCGCCAGATCGCTAAGAGGCAGACAGGGTCATCTCGACCTTCTAGTTTGATCCTAACCTCAAGCCATGTCCACAGAATCTCCATCGAGGGGAGGCTAGCGGGCCACCTAACTCGGTCTCCGGAATGGCTTAGGCATCTATCGGGAGGCGGGTTAAGGAGCAGTGGAATGCCACATGAGGGCTATGCCAACCCTCATACGAACAACGGACCTAGATTCCACTAGGACATACCCGTTAGAGAGCTCACCGAGCGCGTCACTCGAGCCATCGAGGCAAGCGACGTTAGCTTAGCCCCTCGGTCACGGAAACCGTGGATGGGGTGATGCACGCAACTAAACCAAACCCTCGGCCACGCCCGACGCCTAGATCCATGACTCCAACTCGCCTGACGCCTGGGTCCATGACTCCGACTCGCCCGATCCCTCGACCATGCCCGACGCCTTTGTCCGCGACTCCGACTCGCGCCCGATCCCTCGGTGCACGACACCTTGTTTGGCGAGTCCGACTACGCTGATCCTCGGTGCGCCCGACGCTGGATCCATGACTTCGACTCTCCCGATCCCTCGGCGCGCCTGACGCCTTGGTTGGTGACTCGACTCGCCCGATCCCTCGACCGTGCCATTCGCTGGGTCCACGACTCCGATTCGCCCGGTCTCTCGGCGCGCCAAATGCCCGGGGGCCGCACTCCTAGAAACGATGGCTCGAAACTAGAAAGGGAGGCTATGCCCACCAAGGTACACTCAAGACACGCCTGGCTGGCAAAATCCCTAGGTGATTCTCCTAAATCACCCAGGGGGCTCGGGGCTACACCCACCAAAGCGCTCATGGGCAAGACGAAAAAAATCTCCTAGGCGATTCTACCTGAATCGCCCAGGGGCTCGGGGGCTACACCCACCTTATCGCTCATGCGCACACCCGCCAAGCAGAAAAAAAAATCCCTAGGCGATTCTACACGATCGCCCGAGGCTCTTCGAGGCTACACCCAAGGTGCGCTCACCAGCACCCACCGGCAAATGAAAAAATCCCCAGGCGATTCCACCTGAATTGCCCGGGGCTCATGGGCTCCTATCGGGTTTATAAACCCAGGGTCCCCAATGGGCCTGTTTTCCAAAAAAACGTGGCCCAGCCGATGCGATGCTACGACAACGCACGACTCTGGGCGGCCCAGATACCAACGACAGGCGGAAGGGCGATCCAGATCTCCGACCGGAAGGCTCGCCAAGGAGGAGACGACGCTTCGCTTCTAACTCCGACCTGCTTCTCCGGCCGGAGAAATGATGCTCGCTTCGACTCCAGCCCGCTTCTCCGACCGGAATACGCCAACCTCTCGCTTACTGACTTCCGACTCCGACCGCGCGGTCGGAGCCGATCGAGGACAACCGATTGGGGGCGCCCGCTCGGTGAGGACCCAAGAATCGACGGAGGCAGATAAGGCAAGACGCTCAGTCAACCGCAATACCGAGGACCGTACCACGCACATCTCAGGGGCCAATGCCGACGGATATGTCGAAATGGTGCTCTACAACCTTCGAGCATATCAGAACCCAAACAGTGTTGTGGGCGCCGACATTTGCCCTATAGTGTTGTGGGCGCCATCAATTTTCATACCAAAGTAACACGGTAAAGCCTCCCATATGCATCTCGACATAAATAGTGTTGTGGGCACCGACGACCATCTTGTACCCGACGGCGTGGGCAACAAGACTTAGTAGCATACATGCACACACACTCTCTCTCTCTCTTACTTGTAAGGCCACCCCCTTCACCTGTAAAAGGGGATGCACTCCCTCCTAAGAGATGGAGATAGAACGACAGACCGATCGACACACATGATTGATTCCAACTCTCTCTGCTAGGCTTTAGAACTCTAAGCTCTAAGGCTACACAGAGCATACGTTCCAATACTTAGCGCACGTGGGAGCTCCCGTCACTCTTGGCCCTTCAGTCTAGAGCCCGACCGGACCTCTTGCACCTCCATCTTATTCCCTCTCGTTTGTAACCCCACAACAAACTTTGAGCACCTAGGCTCAGGAATAAAGTCACTGACCGACTGAGACTAGACGTAGGGCACGTTGCCTAAATCAGTATAACCCTATGTCATTGAGTGCTAGGCCACATCCGATCACAACGCACAATAAAACTATAAATATTTACTTGTTGGTCACTTTTCGTACCGACAAAATGTTTTAGGCGTTTCAGACTTATGTTTTAAGTGTTTCATCTGGATGTTGCATATGTTACAACGACAATATACGCATGTTGGAAGCGTATGTTTTCAAGTGTTTCAGACGTGTGTTTCAAGTGTTTCATCTGGATGTTGCATATGTTGCTATGTGGCTATACATGCATGTTTTAAGTATATGTTTTCAAGTGTTTCACATGTTTCATACTGATGTTACAATTGTTTCATATGGCTATACACGCATGTTTCAAGTATACGTTTTCAAGTGTTTCTGATGTTTTCAGACTTGTGTTGCAAAAGTGGATCTGGATGTTGTATATGTTGCTATGATTATACATGTATGTTTCTAAGTGTTTTATCTGTTATAGATGTATGTTGCGGTTGAACGTGTGGGCGGGTCCTTCCCTTGTTCCGTTATTTTGGTGTGCCAGGTGTTAAGTGGTCCATGTACTCTAATTAAAGCATTTATAGTTATTTTTCTATTCATTGTTTGTATCTTTAACCATTGACTTTTCTATGTAGGATAGATGGTCATCGTGTGACTTTTAGAAGTGTATGGCCGAATGCGCATTAGCCGTCCGAGAGCGTGAAGTGTCCGAGTTTGAAGCTGAGGTAAAGAAGTATCCATGACAGTCATTCGTGACCTACATGCATCCGTGGGATCAAGGCTCGCGAGGGGTGGTTTAGTTAGAACATGGTTATATGGATACTAGTATACTACTACGGCAATTCTTGTGGCGATATTGCCTAGTTGATAGTGTATAATTCCATTCGTATCTCCTAGTTTTCATATGGTTCGGTGTATTTCATACAGTACCTGATATATCAACTAACCAGGCATGATTTTATAACTCAATCGACAGATAACAATAGAAGATACATGATGAGTAAAGCATCAGTCTGGCCTACATATATATGAATATGTTCCATTCAAGAAACTGCAAACCATTCTAGCTAGCATGATGCACCATATGTCTTAGGTCTGTCTGACGAACCTGCGCCGCGCTCTTATATCTCATCAATGACGGACGGAAAACTCTGCATGAGCTGAAAGTACCCATCAGTTAGCACAGCAATCTTGAAATTTTTCTCCACGACAAAGAAGTCGAGGCACGTCCTCTTCAGCTCCGGGCAGTTGTGCAATTCAGCGCAGCCGAGAACCTTGGCAACAGTCTCCGCCGACACGCACTCCCATAGCTTGCGTGCGCACATGAGCTTCAGCCTGTCCAGCTGGTACATGTCAGCTGCTGCGAGCAAAATCTGGAACAACTCAATGTTGGAACAAGAGCTCTGGATCTCCTCATCTCTTGGTAGTTCATCGGTGTAGATAAACCTTAGCAGGATCTGGAACGTTGCCGGCTTGATGTCGTGCAGTGTGATGCAGCGCATCTTGGCGTCTGCCATGGCCATGGAGCCGAAGAGCTGCGCTTTGAAGACCGGCGAGCGGGCGGCGAGGATGGCCCTGTGCGTGCGGAACTTCCCGCCGTCGACTGAGAAAGTCACGTCCTCCGAACCGTTGGTGTGATCCAGGAGGCGGCCGAGATGCTCGACGATGTGGGAGGATGGCATGGTTATTGGGCTGTCACCAAGAACTATGACTCCAACCATGAATGTGACGTACGTAGCCGTCCTTGACGTAGTCCGACTCTAGAACGCTCCGGTTCACGAACTGTGGATACCCATACCCCCATGATCGCAAACCCTCGGGTGGATACACATGCACGCAGCGCTGTCCGTGCGAAGATGACGGTGCGCCGTCTCTGCCGAGCAGGAAAGCGTCGATGATGGCCTTGACGTTCCTGGACTTGGAGTCGTTGATGACGAGCTGTAGGTAGAGAGAGAGGAAAACGCCATTGCCAGCCTTCTTATCTCCATGTGGGAAGCAATTTACTCTCCACACGTGCCCTCCTGCCGAGAAATCGTTGGAGCTGACGATGTCGCCGATGGCAAGCGTCTTGGTGGTTCCTGCGAAGTCGAGCTTGAATTCGGTGAAACCAGACTCCCAACATGTTGCCATAGAGCTCGGAGATGTGTGGTTGTTCTTGTATACTACTCCTACCTATAGCTATACTAACCTATCTAGGATGAGACTCTTTTGCGAATGTACCTGATGAGTAACTCAACTCTATATAGTAGTACACAGTAGAGAGGAGGGAGTTTGAACGGTTCATTGCCACCCAACCAGCCTGTTCGTTTGGCTGTGGCTTGTCGTTGGAGTCGCTGAAACGATCGTAAATTTTCAGCCGGAACAGTATTTTTCTCTCACACAATTCAAACCAGCCAACATGAGTACTTCTTCACGAACCAACCTATCTAGGACGAAACAAACCAGCCAACCGAACAGGCTGCCGGCCGTATATTGATGAGCGAATGTGAACCAACACGGCATGCAATGCAGCCGCCTCGGTTTTGACAAGGGACGGAGCTCGAGAGCCGCCTTCGTTTCAGCTGCCGTTTGACCCACACCACACCGGGCGTCCGTGGCCGGACACCGGGTGCCCCTTTTGCCGTCGGCACACTGCACATGCCAGCTGCACTGCATGCAGCCCAGTCCCGCCTCGCGTGGCAACGCAGCTGCCAAATGTGTTGAGAGAAAGAAGCTACTGAAATTTGCAGGAATGTTGAGGGAGCCACAAACACAAGAGCAGCAGAAAACAGAAACACAGGCGCTGCAATCTGCATCAGTCCGTCTCCAGTTCTCCATGCCCCCCAAACTTTCAGTATACTGATGGATGGGCGCGGCACCATTTTCCACGGTTCGAATGTGCAAAATACTGATTATGTGTATGTAGCCGTCAAGAATATTTTAGGCAGAGGATTCAAGTTTCAAGGTGGTTGCATACTCACCGATCACAGTTTCTAGGAACTGATATCAGGAAAAGAATTTAAAAAAAGGGGCAATTTTTTGCAAATATCATGACAGGGATGAAGCAGGAAAGGTTCTGTAGGTCTCGTGTACCCTTAAATAGAGAATTGCAAGAGATAAGACTGCTCCTTCAAATTCCAACAGGGCAGACATACATACACATCTCTGAGTTTCTGTTCATGTTATATTATGTGTGTGTGCTACGGCAGTCATCAATTCTAAATCCACTCTCTTGTATATGAATGAACATCTCACCAATAACTCATGGGAAGCCATTGTCTGAAACAAAGTGTGAGACAGAAGAAAGAACAAAATATAGAGAGAATTTCATGAAAAATATATAGAGAATGCCCTGGACATGAGGCTTCATCGACATTTTTAAGGTGTCAGTTGTCATCAATTTCAGTTCTTCAGCCACCAAATGAACCATGCACTATGGTAAATATCAAAGTATGAATATGCCGAATGATACAACGTTGTGGTATAGCAATGTAAAGTACTTGATTGTCTAACATGCTGCTCAAAGTATCTGATAGTGCCATTCAGAGAGCCAATTCATGCACACTAGTACCAACAATCAAAGGTGATACAAGTACTCCAAAAAATCCAATAATATGGTTGACATTGGTAAGGATTCCTACTACCACCAGTCAGAATAAATATGATGTTTTAACCAGAATAAAAAACTTTTTTTCAGGCCTGTTCTGTTTGATCGGTTTGTCTGAAACGTCATGCTGTAAAAACTCAGTAATAATCCAACCTCACAGTACCATCAAGATAGTTCACACCACTAGATTACACTGTCATGGTTCTCAACTCAGAACTCACCATCTAATTTCATCAAGTACCCATTGCTTAACACCCCTTTTCAACCATGAAAATAAAAATATATTACCAAGTCACAAACTTTCACACATGATAATGTAAATTGAAGAAGTACCTGAATGAGCAGATAAGATCCATCTACACAGCTAGGTGTCACAATTTTGAAATTCCCATAGTTGAATGAATCAAGGAGAGAAAGCTGGAGTATTATGTTAGCATACAACAACAACAACAACAACAAAGCCTTTAAGTCCCAAATAAGTTAGGGTAAATTAGAGTTGAAACTCAGCAGAAGCAATCAAGGTTCAGACACGTGAATAGCTGTTTTCTAAGCACTCCTATCTAAGGCTAAGTCTTTAGGTATATTCCATCATTTCAAGTCTCCTTTTATTGCCTCTACTCAAGTCAACTTCGGTCTTCCTCTGCTTCTCTTCACGTTACTATCCTAGCTTAGGATTCCACTACGCACCGGTGCCTCTGGAGGTCTCCGTTGGACATGTCCAAACCATCTCAACCGGTGTTGGACAAGCTTTTCTTCAATTGGTGCTACCCCTAATCTGTCACGTATATCATCGTTCCGAACTCGATCCCTTCTTATATGACCGCAAATCCAACGCAGCATACGCATTTCCGCGACACTTATCTGTTGAACATGTCGTCTTTTCGTAAGCCAACATTCTGTACCATACAACATAGTAGGTCTAATCGCATAGACATACAAAATGATACATACCACAGGTATGACAGAAACAGCAATCAAATGTTCCATGGAGAACAGATAACGTATTTGATCCACAACTATATGTTTCTTAGCAACTAAAAGAAACAACCTCCTGCTGCCATCTGTGATGACAAGTAGCTGTATATGCCTTTAGATACACAAGGCAGGGTGTTGTCTAAGCCTCCAATGCATGTCAATGCGACATTACTTCAAGACTTCCAGTTCTCAAATGAATCAAACAGCACAAGGTTATATGGACTATAAAGCAAATTACCAAATTGCGATACGATAGGTATATTATATTCGCAACATGCTTGGGGGATTAAGGTTATTTTTACAAAAATAAAACCCAAAAGACAAACTAGTCTACTAGTTTAGCATAACCTCCGTGGCTTTGCACCTGAGTAGTGTGCCAGTACCATCCACCTTGCCTTCCATGTCAGTAATCCTTGGCAGCATATTCATTTAACAATGCAAGAAATATAGTGCCAAGATCAGGCATTCAGTTCGTCAACAAAAACTACATATCCTAATTCCTAATATGCTGAGAAATCTACGAGACAGTCACCAACTAACCATCATTCCAAAATGGCACACCGAATCCATGGTTGAACATGTAGACTATATACATGGAGGTTTCAGCATGCTATATTATATCCCAACCCTCTCTTTCAGCTTAGCAGCAAGATCAGGAAATTCCTGCACCAAAGACATGAAACCAGCTGTGAACACTATCTTCTTGAAATTGTTCTCCACGGCAAAGAAGTCAATGCACTTGCTCTTCAACTCTGCACAGCTGTGCGTCTCGGCGCAAGCTAGAGTAGAAGCAAATGTATCCACCGAGATAATGCCCCATAGCTTCTGAGCACACATCAGCTTCAGTCGGTCCAATGCATAGCGGTCAGCCGCAGCAAGTAGATGCTGCACCATTTCAGTGGCAGAGCCTCCAAGCTCATCATCTTCAGGCGTCTCATCCGTGTACATGTAAGCAAGCATAGCTTTAAATGTTGCTGGCTCCATATCCTGCAGTGTGATGGATGATGCTGTGGCTTCGTCCATGGAGCCAAAGAGCTCAGCTCGAAAGACTGGCGAGCGGGCAGCAAGAATAGCACGGTGAGCTTGGATCATCTCGCCTTTAAGAATGAACGAAACATCTGTCCCAACATTGGAGTCAAACAGACAACCGAGATCAGAACCTATGTTG
Organism: Miscanthus lutarioriparius; assembly: GCA_904845875.1. Lineage (NCBI taxonomy): Eukaryota > Viridiplantae > Streptophyta > Magnoliopsida > Poales > Poaceae > Miscanthus > Miscanthus lutarioriparius. The sequence continues at coordinate 6,918,604 of CAJGYO010000013.1, forward strand.
GAGGGTGGCACTGGAATGGTGTCGGCACCCAGAACTATGATGTTACATAGAAACGTGACCCAACCATTTGCCACATAGACTGACCCAAGAACGCTTCGCTTCATAAACTGACGCCATCCACAGGATTCAGTGTATTCGGGACATTCACACGAGTAAACATTGACAAACCTCCTATCATGGGAGAAATAGGAGACAGATGCTTCACCTTCTCTTCCCACACAAAAAACATGGAAGATGGTCTTGACGGCTTTCGAATCGCTAATAAGCTCGAGGTACAAGGAGACGTACTCGCCCTTTTCCTCTTCCCTATCCCCACGAGGGTAGCAGTTAATCCTCCAGAGGTGTCCCCCCGCGGAGATATCATCGGAGCTGACAGAGTCCCCGATGACGATGTTCTTTGTCTCCGAATAGTCAAGTTTGAACTCGAAAAAACCAGAGCCCAACTTCGTCGCATCCGACTGCTTCCTAACACAGGTCCCGTGAACTTGAACACCGATTCCACAACCTAACAAAAGCTTAATCTAAATTGGACTGAAGAGCAGCACATGAGGATACTCACATTCCGGCCTCCGCTGTGGGAGCCACGCTGGCTCCGCGGCGAACTGATGGCTCGTCTTGAACTCCACCGGACGCCGTGCGCTGCTCGCTGCCGCTCGTAGCCTACTCGCCCGGCCGCCGCCGACCCACCCGCTCTTCGCCTCGCCTAGGTGGCTAGGTCTAGCCCGCGGTCCGGGCCTCCGGGTGCTCCAACGGCCGCCATGGCTAGTAAGTTATACAACTCATGTCGTGGGCCTGGACCATAACGGTGGTAAGGCCTTCCCTTAACAGTTTGAGCGGGCCAAAGACAAGAAGCTCATATAAACGTGTGTTCATACAAAGGATGCCAGCTATCAAATCTATTCCTAAAAAAAAACCTATCAAATCTATGGCTGGCTCAGGACGTCCATCCGTCCGGACGGGATGGACCTGCCACGCTCGCGCCCCTGCGCCTCCCGCCTTGTGCCTTGCGCCTCTGCACCTCGCGACTCGCACTTTCCTAAAAATCACGCCTCATACACGGTGCAGAAAATGTTTCCTCAATAGCAGACTCGCCAAGGCCATGCGCCGCCTCGCCTCCCGCCTCGCGTCATGCGCCCCTACACCTCGCGCCTCACACGGTCACACTAGACCCCTCCTCGCACCGCGTGCGCCCACGCCTTGCGCCTCGTGCTTGCGTGCCACGCACCCTATCCGCACCACGTCAACTAGCCTCCATTGGACTACAACAAGTAGATGAGCACATGTTGCAACCGTATGTTTCATGTATTTTCAGATGTATGTTGCATTTGTTTCATCTAGATGTTGCAAAAGAAGATCTGGTGTTACATATGTTGCAGTGGCTATATACGTACGTTGCAAGTGTATGTTTCAAATGTTTCAGTTGTTTCAAACGTATATTGGAAGTGTATCTTCCAAATATTTCACATGTTTCATATTTATGTTGCAAGTGTTTCATCTGGATGCTACATATGTTGCAATGTTGCATATATTTTAAACATATGTTGCAAGCGACTATTCAACAATGTTTCATCTGTTTCAGACGTATGTTGTAAATGTGTTTATCTAGATATTGTAGTTGCTATACACATGTGTGTTGCAAACGTATCTGTTATAAATGTTTCACCTGTTTTAGACATATGTTGCAGATGTGCTTTAATATTGCAACATTAACAGGCGTAGGGAGCGGGCGCATGCAGATGCGCTCCCCACGTGCGTAGCGGTCCCCACTTGCATGCGCATCAGTAGGCATGAGGCGCACCACTCCATGCGTAGGCGCACTAGCATGCAGGGGCGAGTTTATAGGCGTAGTAGTTGCATGCTGATAGCAGTTGCCACTAGTACACTAGAGATTTCTCTTGCGCCACGCTTTTTTCATTGACGGTTAGGAAAGAGGTGGCGCCTAAAAGGATGTAAACAATGCCTAGAGAGGAACGTGAATAGGCTTATCTAAAAAATTCCACATAAAATTTAAAGTCATTTGTCAGCAACTGTCGGAAGTAACGACAGTTTGGGTCGGAACTCCCGACGTCGTCAGAAGTTCCGGCGCAAACTGTCAGAAGTCGTCGGCCTACGGGAAATGTACTACAAGTGTTAAAATGAACTTTGTGACTTCGATAACTTACAACCCCACTTTCTAGTGGTAAGGTAACGCGTTGAGGTTGCTCCTTTGACGCCAAAAGGTCACCACTCCGTAGATCGAGTTCAAACCCTAAGAAAATCTTGGGGAGGAAGAGGCACACAAGAACAAAAGTGATAGCACAAGTCTCAACAACAACAAGCACATGGGACATAAGGATTTATCTCGAGGTTCGGTAACCCCACAAAGGAGCTCCTACGTCCTTGTTATTGAGGTGACCACAAAGGTCGGAGTCTCTTTCACCTCCTTGCCTCTCTCAAAGCAACCACAAAGGTCACTCGAGGTTTCCACTAAGAAATCAAGGGTAATATAAACTTTCCAAGGCTCTTTCACAAGATGGAAGCTCTTGGGCGACGCTTAGCCGGCTAGGGGCAAAGCTCCAAGAGTAATAGACGCAAATCCAACCGGCTTGATGAAGAAATTGAGTGCTCAAGCTTGCCAAAGTGATGCTCTCGCTCAATCCACTCTCCTCTCACTCAAACTTCCCAAGGCTCTTCCACAAGATGGAAGCTCTTGGGCGACGCCTAGCCACCAGGCTGAGGCAAAAGCCCCAAGAGTAATAGATGCAAATCCAACCGGCTTGAGGCAAAATCCAGACAAACAATGCCTTGGAAATGACTGAATCAAGCCTGCCACCTTCCTTCGTTCAGTGAAACAATAACTAGCTGGACTTGGCAAGCGAAACAATGACATCAGGAAAAGCGTAGCACCAAGTCCTCCACTATTAATAAATTGAGTCCTCAAGCTTGCCAAAGTGATGCTCTCACTCAATCCACTCTCCTTTCATTCAAAACCCTAGGGGAATCGAAGATTGGAGCAAAGGGGAGAGGGGAGGAGAGTCTTAAATGCTTGAGAGTTGTTTTGGTCGTGAATAGGTTGCAATGAATGAGCGAGTCACGGTTAGAAGAGAGGAGAGAGCTATTTATACTCAAGGTAGAAATCCAACCGTTTAGATCTACGTCGAAAGTTCCGACGCAGATCTCAGGACTTTCGACCTATAAAGAAAATATTGTTCATGCAAGGTTAAAGTCATTACGAACACGTCAATGTCGTGAGCTCGGCGTCGTCGTCGGGACTTCCAACTGATCCGGAACTTCCGACGCGCGCATGGTCTATAGGGCAACCAGGTGGCTGTGTCGAGACTCGACCTAAGTCGAGACTTCCGACCAGGCGTGAAAGCTTCAATCACCAACCGGCTAAGTCCGTGTGTCGGGACTCCCGGACTTGGGACAATTTCGACTTACGTCAGGACTTTCGACTCCAAAAGTCACCAAAAACTATTCTACGTGCTCATGAAGTGTTAGAGTGTCTCTCTTTGATTTTAATTTTATACTTGAGCACTCTATCTTCCTTAAACCAATTAAGTTTGCATCCCTCTTTATAGTACGACATACCTAAACTCAAAAGCATAAAATGTAAACTTCAAGATCCTCTTTGAGTTCGACGCCTTTTTTAACTTCAAGAATTAAGGGACACTATTTCATCTTTGTCAACTCTTTAAATCTTTCATGGAACTAATTGCTGCGACATATCTCATTAAGATCACATTAGTCCCTAATTTGGATGTCATCGATACACCAAAACCCACATAGGGGACAAATGCATTTTCAATCTTCTCCTTTTTGGTAATTGATGACAACCAACTTAGGCTTTTATAAGAATGAAAGAATTTAAAGTTTTTGAACCCCAAAATTTATGAAGAGCTCCCCCTTGGTGTATGCATGAAATTGAATTTCAATGAGAATCATCTATACATGATTTGCATACATCAAAACAAAAGCTCCCCCTAAATTTTGCAATCCGTGAGGTGCAACAAGTGTATGTAAACAAATATATATCCGTAAAAAAGAGATGCAATATGACAAGTTATATTCACACAACAAGTGAAAGAGAATATAATGGCCAAGATCTTAAAGTAGGAACTTGAAGTAATACATGGCCATCCAAAATAAAACATTCATCATCACAAGTAGAGACAAGCACAAACTAATAGATAGATAAACATAACTTGTCCTACAATCATCCATCACAAACACATATATAGTTGTCCATCACATACTTGCCACCACACGACATAGTCCAAACAAGCTAAAAAGTTTTAAAGTCTTGAAACTAGACGACCAACTAACTTATTACATGATAGATTGTCACACCCCAAAATTTCTATTTTGGGTTGTGAATAGAAAACATTAAATAAAATAAATTATTTTATATTTTTCTTGAATTTTTTCAAGATTTGGATGGGTTGTGATAATTTTAAAAGTGCAAAAATGTGATTTTGTCAAACTTTTATAATTTAATTTGACAGGGCGTTGCATTCATGCCGGTTACATAAATTTTATTGGGTGAAAAATAATTTACTAAAACTCGATTTAGATTTGACTTGAATTTTTCTCTATTTATAAAATAAATAAAGTATTTAAATGAGTTTCAAAACTGAGTTGGATTGAAAAGGTTTTGATTTTTGAACTCCAAAATAGTTTTACAAAAATGGAAAAGAATAAAAACTCCTTCCCTCCGTCTCTGGGCCAAATCCTGGCAGGCCCAGTTTCTTTTCTCGAACTCACCTCCTCCCACCTGGGCCTTTCCGCGGCCCATCTTTGCGCTGAAACAAGCCCACCGCGCCACCTCCTCTCTCTTGTCACCGCCAGGTGGGTCCCTCTTGTCAGTCGTCCCCAACCTCCAGCCGGAGCGCGCACTCTCTCTGTACTCCATAAATGGAGAAATTGATCTCCATTCAACCCTCCTCCTTCACTCGTGCAGTAAACCGACTCCATAAACGCACCCATCACTAATCCTCTTCATTTTCCCTCCTTCAATCGACGGTTTGAAGACCCTTAATAGCCCTAACCGACGGCCGCCATTGATGGCAGTGAACCGAGCTCCAATCCCGTCCAAATTCGTCATCCCTCTCCCTATATAATCCCTGCTCGAGCTCCTATCATCATTTACAAGACTACACAGCCTGCTCTTTCCCTCTCTCCTTCGTTGCAGCGCCACCAGTCGCAGCCGCCGTCGCCATTGCCGCATCGACCTCGGCTGCCGTCGGTCTCCTCGGTTGAGCTTCCTCCTCTCTGATTCTTCTCTGTTGAACTCGCAGAGACTTCGCGCTCATGCTACGATCATCTTTGACAGGAATCCGTGGCCGTTCGTGCAGGACCCGTGCTTGCCGGAGCTCCTCGTCCGCCTCCCCATGGAGCACGTCTCCTCTGTACCACGTTCGTCGACGAGATCCCCTTCATCCTGCGCGGAGTGAGCTTTTCCTTTTGCGCATGATCTTGTCGTCTGCCATACGGTGTAGCTTGGGGTTGTGGATTGCGCCGGCGAGATCTCCACCGTGCTGGCCATGGCACCGCCGTGAGCTCCTTCCTGCGCGGCGAGCCGAAGACGAGCTAGCAGCCCGGCAGTGCGTGTTCTTTTCTCCCGTGCTAACGCTAGGTGGCACCTAGAAAAAATGACATGGGTGTTCTAGCTATTAATATTTTATATGTTTTTTAATCACTGCTTTAGATTTGGACTATTTAAGGAAAAAAAAGAAACCTAAAACTTAGTGATGAAGATTTAATAATAAGAAAAAATAACTTAGTGACGAAAGGATCACCATAATACTTGGCAGAGCCTCATCTACACCATATAAATTTGCTTCGACCACCTAAAATCAGAATCATTTATTTAATTAAGTAATTAAAATAATTGCAAGGTACATACAAAAAAGCACTAAAAAGATCACTTATACCTTTTAAATCCATTTACAAACAGTTCTAAAATCTGAAATCCACTTAAAAATTAACGCCGTCAACTCAGCCCGGTATTAACACCTGAGTCCAAAACAATTAGCAAACAGTCAGTAGTAATCAGAATTTTTGCTGGCAAGATCATGGATTCAATAAATAAGTCAGATCTTGAGTAATCTATATCTGATCATGTGGTTCATATGTGTCTACTTCTCAATAAGCTTGTGATCCTAGTATTCAGAAGTTCATATATGCATCTACATGTATCCAAATATTCAGTTTAATAGTAAGGCAAATATTCAGGTTGTAAACCCTTTCTCTGCTATGCCAAATATTTGAATCAAGCATGGGAGATAATGGGACTTGGAATTGCTGTCAGAAACTGCTAGCAATAGAAGTTCTTCCCAACTGTATGTGTAGTAACAGAATTAAGGAACTGAAGTCCACCAGCAGATGGCGCGCAATGATGCATTCAAAGCTCGCAGAATCTTGTCACCTACAGTACAAAGTCTCCAACCATGCATCGTCAGTTGCCAAATTCCATTTCAGCGGAAGCAGCGCATCGCTTTTTCATAGCACGGCCACAGTCCGTAATTACAGACAACTAATAATTGTTAAATTCTACAAGTTTGATTCTTCTGAAAAAAAAAATCAATGCATTGGCCTGTACATGTCGATGCCTGCCTGCTCATGGCATTTTCAAGTGCGTATATATCTGATAATCCAGATGCTTTTGCAGGCCAGCAACTCAAACTGAATCCAATGAATAATCATAAGATCGGCATTGCACTGACACAATTCAGATACGAGTTTCGGTTAATAATTAAACTGGCCTAATTAATCAGGAACCATTTTGAATTGAGACCAAACATAATCAGAAGTCTAGACTATTACACATTTGTTTGAATCAGTAATAGACTATTGCAGCTAAATTGTAGGCTCTGTTCCCTGCTTCTGCGATGAAGGCAAGGAGGAGAGGATGGATAGCATGTGGGAGGAACCGAACGACGATCATCTTTGCGCGGATCTCTGTTGAGTTGGCGACGTTTTCGAACCCGGGCAGGAAGGCAACATCCGTGTCGTCTGGGTAACGCACGAAAAGGAGGACGGCGTCTCCGTAGAGCTCGAAGGCCGGGAGCGCACCGCGTCGATGCTGGCATCGAACGCCTCGGTGGTGGCTTCCGCGTCCTCCACGGGCGTGAAGGCGTTGCCCCGCCTCGTCCTCGGCGGGAGTGCCGCAACAGCAGCCTTTGCCGTCGGCGACCAGAGCTAGGATTTCGAGCCCACTCGTGGGGGCCGCGCTGCGCGCCCTCGACGTCGTCGCCGCGTCGCCGCTCGCCCGCCCTCGCGAGCGCGACGGGGACGGAGCACCGGCACCGATGCGCAACCGCCTCGCGCCGTCGCGTCGCCGTTCCACGGTCACTGGAGTCGTTTTTTCGGGAAAAAAGAGAGAGAGAAGCAGGGATCGAAGCGTGGCTGCCGAATGGGGGTGTGGAGTGCTGAGCGCCGGCGTGGAGGGCAGACACATTAAACATGAGTCGTCGGAATTTAGACGAGTAATGAGATAGAATGGCTAAGAGATAATCTGATATATCTATTTTGATGATGTTATATTTTCTGGGTGTATTCATGGGTGTGGATATAGCATAGGTCATAACTGTGAAGCAGACATTGTTGTGTGGCTGTAGATTTATTCTAACCGGTGTATTATAGGGTAGGGTAGATTAGCTTCATGATGTCACTCCGACGTAATACACGATTTATGGCCGTTTTCTTTAGGAAAACAAATCCAGAAATACATCACCAAATACACCAGCATCCGAACATGGTCCATGGTGGACTGCTCTCACAGTCCCTTTCCGGTCCATGAACCGTGGACTGAGTGTGAAGCATAGTGCATGCAAACTTACAATCTAGCTCCTTCATTTCTCTCAAATTAGACCATAGTTTCATGAGTCATGTCATTCTTCCGTTTCAGCCCCGGTTCTTTTTAGAAATAATGCTAGAAGTCCAGATCTATTTTCTTTTTCAGTTTAATTTATTTTAAGAATCAAAAAACGAGTTCCCTTTATTTACAGTTTTGCTATCCAACTTCAAAAGCCCATAACTTTTTAACCGTAGCTCTATTTTAGTTGGTTCTTGCGCTCATGTTAGTTATCTTTATAGTATACTTTTGTAATGTTGTACTGTTTTTAGGTTCTCTTAATGTTGACGTTAGATGCAAGGATGATCCAGAAGGAAAAGTGGAGAGCTTGGCAAGCTTTTGGAAGGCAAGTGTAACATGAGTACCCTTGTTACCCAATAACTATATATTCACCTTTCATGTGCATGTGTCTAATATGATGGACCTCTAAGGAGATTACCTAGCATCTTTGTACCCTGATTCCTTGTTACCCTGGGTTTATGCATATCGGTTGTTTTGCTTAGCCTGCAATCACCAAACCATATATGTTAATATTGACTAATGGATTATGGAATTAATGATAAAATGATGCTTTTTAACAACATGGATAGAAGGGGGCTAGAGCATTGGACCTTTTTAGGTGTTCTAGTCTTCCTCCATAGGGACTGAATCTTAAAGCGGCAACCTAGGACTTATAGTACAACCACGAGAATTGCATGGCTCTAGTCTTAGCCTAGTATCTTGATATGTTCTAGTTCGTCAGCAGCTTACCGAAATGGTAAGAGGGGGGCACTAGTTGATATGTTTCTTTTCCTGCCGGTATGTACTATGCTGCGACCATGAGTGCCACTCCTGGAGGAGGGAAGCATATGACTAGACGACTGAAACCTTAGCGGCTACTATTTATTAGAACGACATGTGAAAAGCTTCGTAGTGATCCTTGCCGACTTACCTTGGAAGTGAGTCAAGAGGTTGGACGCCTCGGGCAATGGGCACTCATGACTTGTGGTGAAAGTGTACAACCTTTGCAAAGTTATTAAACTGATATATCACCATGCTCACGGACACGAGCGGCCTGGATCCTTTTCGAGATAGATGGTTCTATGGATGGTAAGGGTGATGATTAATCTTGATGTTAATTATACTTTCACCTTGGGAGTTTAAGCATAACCTAGCAACATAAGTTTAATAATAAAATATGACCAACTAAAAGTGCTTACCGTAGTTTAGCCGTGTCCAGCCTTTTGAGCCTTGCATCCCCTCATGTTATACTTGTTGAGTATGGTGCGCTCACACTTGCTTTATAATCAACAAAAATCCTGGATGGGTACCAGATGGTGGAACAAGTGAAGAGTTTTTTGTGGAGATCATGAGTACTAGGCGAGTGCTTCCCCTAGTCAACCGTCCATGTGGAGTATGGAGACTCGAAGAGAAGATATAGAATAGTTTCCGCTATGCTTTGTAATAGATATAAGTCTTGTTGTAACTATGTTTAGATATATAATAAAGCATTGTTCTTGATATTCTCCATATTTATCGCTATATGTGTTGCATCCTAGGCACACATATAGTTAGCGTTTGGTATCCTTTGGAAAACTGGGTGCGACATAGATCAAAGTCTAACACTCCCCTTTGTCAACAAAAGCCAAAAGGGATAGGTCGCATGAAAGAAATGATTACTTGTCCTCATAGTCCTCATCATCATCATGGTCACCATCATCACCACCATCGTCGTCGTTGTCATCATCATCTTCTTTGATGTAGTCCTCGTCTTCTACAGTGGCCTTGCTCTTGCCATGAGGGTGAGAAGCAGCATCATCCTCGTAGGCCTCACAAGCCACATCATAAAGCGCTAGAGGGTCACGGGGAGGCACAAATGGCGGTGGAGGTGAAGACACAATACCAGCTTGCTGCTCCAAACGATAGAGCCTCTCTTGCATGTCAAGCTCGCATTGAGCACTAGCACAACACTGTCCAAACATGTAGGTCATGAGAAACTTGAACTTGTTGGGCTTCTTACTAGAGGAGGAGGAGAGCAGCTCAGCACTAGAAGCCCGAGAAGCAGCGGGTGGTGAAACACCACGGCGAGAGCGAGAACCCGAAGCACCTTTGCCTTTGGCTTTGTCAGCTTGCTTCTTCAATGCCCTGGCAGTTGTAATAGATACCTTATTGGAAATTTTGAGGAGCTTGTGTTGGGAATCTATGGGGAACCGGATGCTTGATACTTGCTCAATCACATGCATAATGTAGGGGGCATATAGAAGGTGCCTCATAGGATCCTCACTAGCATCATGTATCTTGGTCCAAATGTATCGGCTGATGGAGAACTGCTCAAAATCAACATCAAAGTGCTAAAGCACCTTCTGAGAGTCATCACGAAGGAAAGTGGAGTCACCACGCTTTGGATACAAATCTATTGTAGGATGTTGTTCAGAACATAGTAGTAGGGCTTCAGATATATGGTTTGTCCATCGCCTTAGATATCCATCAAGGTACATGTGCTGAGACTCCTCCAAAGCCACATCCTCATACTCAGTAAGTTTAGGTGTAGTGCGGTCGGTATGACTTAAACCAAGAAGATGAGAAAAAGTAATGAAATCCACCTTATAGTGCTTGCCTTCTGTGGTCCAATGGATAATGTCAATGACACTGGTAGGATCTTTCTCATGGTGATAGGAAGCATAAAACTGATAGATAATCTCATTGTTCTAATGCTTTCAAAACTCCATCAAGTAGGATAGCCCCATTGAGCGAATATCATGAACCATCTGCTCTAGCTCAGGCTCCTTGAACAGACCAAGGGAATAAGCATCAAGAACCTTCATCTAAATGATCGGTGGCTCTCTCTTCTTTAGAAACTTGTTGTAGAGAATGGACTCATAGTAATCAAAGTGAAAAGGATGCCAGAAATAGTACTCAAGGCGGAGATCCTTCTCTTCTTCAGCATACAAATTTCTACCTCTCATGGACCTGATGTCTAGGACCCAGTGACGGTAGTCAACTAGTAGAGGAGGTGTCCTGCCGCCACAAGGATTAGGATCCATCGTGGGTTCCCGCATGACTGGCAGATCTCCCGTGAAAGGAACAAGCTCACTAACGAAGCCGGGGCCGCAACACGGGCTACGAATAGGCAGAACAACAATGGTGCGGCCAGCACGCTCAAGAGCTTCTTCTTCATCATCAATAATGGGGTCATCACCAACATAGGCATGAGTTTGATTAGAAGAAGCTACAATAGACAATCCTTGACCATCACGACAACGGGCAGCACGGGAACCTCCAGCACCAGTACGGGGACACGCTGCCTTGGTGCGGCTTGTCGGCTTAGGTATAGTGGCACGGTCTTGGTTGCGCTTGGGCCGCTTTTCTTGGTGGTGCGAGGGACTGCCACCGTCCATGGCTGTGAGAGGCACGAGGTGGAACTAAGAAACAAGACAACAAGAGGGGAACAAATATCAAAAAGTGAAGAAACATAAATGGAGTGGTGACCATGGGGTTGAGAGTCCCGACCGGAGTTGAGAGTTCTAGACAAAGCCAGTAGTTTCGATGGTCGGGACTTCCAGTGGTCGCCGAGACCTCCGACGCACATGGTGACTAGCCCATTCATGGGGCTTCAAATCTTGACACGTATTCACACAAGGAGGATAGAGGAGGAGGGAGGAAAAAACAATAGAGACAAATCGTAAGGTACATTGACATTAGGGTTAGGGCACCATGGAGGTTGTACCATTAGAGAGGGGAAGAAGACAGTGGAAAACGAAATCCACAGACCACAAATAAATCTTCAAGCACGAGCACCTCCACGAACAAAATCCCCACCACCGGTCCGAGGAAGAAGAGTAGAGCACGGGTGGTGGAGAAGGGGCTGGAGAGGCCGGGAGTGCCGACAGGACCCTCGGTGGCATGGCCAGAATGGATGGGGGCCAGAGCTTCCAACGGGGTGTGACGCGGCGGCACGAGGAGGAGCGAGGGCGGCGTGAGAAGGCAACGTGAGGGGGCGGCTGTGGGGTGATGGGAGTATGGGGAGAGAGGGAGGGAGAAATGACTACGGTAGAATGGGCCGGGCTCTAAACAATGCCTAGGTCAAAGGAGGCGCAGGCGCATGGTCAAAATAGGCGGTCAAAGCGGCATGGTCCAGATCCACGTCGGGAGTTTCGGCATTGACGCTGGGACTTTCAACCGTCGGGAGTTCTGGCATGAGCTAGGACTCTCGGTCGTCGGAGTTTCGACCTACGTGGGGACTTACGACGCAGAAAAACTGAAAAACTCCCAAACATGAGTTTACCATGCTATGTGGGGCAAAAATATGATGGACATTAACATTTTCAGGTGTGACTAGTTTTCATTCAACCACCACAAAGCAATAGTCACACATGAAAGCTACAAAGTAGATTTTGAAAGTATCATTCAATATTTTTGCAAATGTTTTCTCCTATCTAGATCAATCAAAGTATGTGCAAGACATCAAGCCATGTTACGAGAATCAATGATATTTAGCTCACTCCTCAAAGCATAAAATCTTGACTCATCTAGGGGCTTTGTAAAGATATTGGCTAGTTGCCTTTCGGTGCTCACATGATGAATTGCGATATCTCCTTTGGCTTCGTGGTCCCACAAAAAGTGATGCCGGATGTCTATGTGCTTTGTTCGAGAGTAGTTTACGGGGTTGTTTGCTAACTCAATGGCACTCTCGTTGTCACACAAAAGGAGAATCTTGGTTAGCTCATAACCAAAGTCTTTGAGAGTTTGCTTCATCCAAAGTAATTAGGCACAGCATGCACCGGCCACCATATACTCGACTTTGGTGTTGGACAAAGCAACGGAGTTTTGCTTCTTAGAGCTCCAAGACACCAAGGACCGACCAATAAATTGACAAGTCCCGGTAGTGCTCTTTCGGTTTACTTTGCAACCGGCGTAGTCCAAATTGGAATAGCTAAGTAACTCAAAAGTGGAGCCTTTAGGATACCACAAACCAAGATTAGGAGTGTACACTAAATACTAAAAAATTCTCTTAACAATCATCAAATGATATTCTTTTAGATTAGCTTGAAATCTTACACACATGCACACGCTAAGCATAATATCATGCCTAGATGCACAAAGATAAAGGAGGGATCCAATCATAGAGCGATATACCTTTTAATTGACGTCCTTTCCTCCTTGATCAAGATCAAGATGTCCATTGGTTGGCATAGGTGTCTTGATGGGCTTGGCCTTGTCCTTGTCAAACTTCTTCAACATGTCGTTGGTGTACTTGGTTTGACTTATGAATGTGCCATCCTTGAGTTGCTTGATTTGAAATCCAAGAAATAACTTTAACTCTCCCATCATGGACATCTCAAACCTATTTGTCATAATCTTACTAAATTCCTCACAAAAAGCCACATTAGTACTATCAAATATTATGTCATCGATATATATTTGGCAAACAAAGATATCATTATTGACTTTGTGAGTAAATAAAGTAGCATCGGACTTTCCTATCTCAAACCCTTATTTGAGTAGGAAATCCTTCAAGCAATCATACCAAGCTCTAGGGGCTTGTTTGAGCCCATAGAGTGCCTTATCGAGCTTGTAGACGTGGTTGGGGTACTTGGGGTCTTCAAAGCCAGTGGTTGCTCCACATACACCAACTCGGATAGGGGCCGTTGAGAAATACACTTTTCACATCTATTTGATATAGCCTTGAAATCATGATGTGCAGCATAAGCAAGTAGAATACAAATTGATTCTAGCCTTGCCACCGGTGCATAGGTCTCCCCAAAATCCAAACATTCAACTTGAGTAAATCATTGAGCCACCAACCTTGCCTTGTTCTTTGTCACCATGCCATGCTCATCTTGCTTGTTGCGGAAGACCCACTTGATTCCAATCACATTTTGCTTGGGCCTTTCCACTAAGGACCAGACTTCATTCCGAGTGAAGTTGTTCAACTCCTTATATGGCTATCATCCAATCCAGATCATCAAGTGCCTCTTCCACCCTACGAGGTTCTAAAGGAGAACAAAAAGGAGTAATGTTCACAAAAACTTGCTAAACGAGAATATGTAGTTACCCCTCATCGAATGCTCCCTAATATGTTATCAACGGGATGATCCCATTGAATGCATTGATGCACTCTAGGATGTGGCACTTGAGTTGATCTTTGGATGGGGCCATCATCGTCATCATCATGATCATGATCATGATTGATTGGAGGATCACAACCATGAGTTTGTGGAGGGTTGACTTCACTTCTTTCTTCATTGTTGAGTTGTGGTTGAGCTTGCTCATTGTTGACACCATCTTCATGAGAATGACCTTGTGCTTCATTTGATCTCCTATCTTGATTATTTCTTGTTGCGGAAGCTTCACCATGTTCATTGAATGAAACATGATGAGTGGTTGGATCAAGATCAACATTCACAATATTATCATCATCTTCATTTTCGATGGGCTTTACTTCACCAATTACAAGCTTCTTGATGGCTTTATGTGGAGCTTCTTCATTACCTACAATCTCAACATTGTCTTGCTCCTTTTGAGAACCGTTGGTTTTATCAAAAGTCATGTCTACCGTGATTTCAATTAAACCGGTGGTTTTATTGAAAACACGATATCCATTTTCATTAGTACCATAATCAAGCATGAAACCTTTATCAACCTTTGGTGCAAACTTTGTGTTTTTGGATTTCCTGTTAAGTATGAAACACTTGTATCCAAAAACTCTAAAGTAGTGCACCTTAGGTTTTTACCGGTTAGAAGTTCATAGGCGGTCTTGTTCCTTTTCTTGTGAAGATATAAGCGGTTCATAGCATGACATGTCGTGCTAACCGCTTCCGCCCAATAGTTGGTTGGAGTCTTGTATTCATTCAATATTGCTCTTACGGCCTCAATGAGCGTTCGGTTCTTCCTCTCCACAACACTATTTTGTTGTGGAGTGTATAGAACCAAAAACTCATGCTTGATTTCTTCTTCATTAAGGAACTCTTCAGTGTTGGTGTTCTTGAATTCCGTCCCATTGTCACTTCTAACTCTCTAGATCTTGACATCAAACTTATTTTAGGCTCTTTTTGTAAACTTCTTGAAGATGCCATGTACTTCACTCTTGTCACGTAAAAAGAATAACCAAGTGAAACAAGAATAATCATCAACAATTATGAAATCATATTTGTTACCACCAAGGCTTATATAAGCGATGGGTCCAAATATGTCCATGTGAAGCAATTCCAATGGCCTTTTCGGTTGTCACAACATTCTTGATGGGATATTTAACTCCAACTTGCTTTCCCGCTTGGCATGCGCTACAAATCTTATTTTTCTCAAAAGAAACATTTGTTAGTCCAAGGATGTGTTCACTTTTTTTGAAGTTTGGCCAAGTTCCTCATCTTAACATGGGCACGTCGGCGATGCCATAACCAATCCATGCTAGATTTTGCCATTAAACAAGTCTCGTGATTTACTCTATTGATGTAAAATCAACTAGATATAGTTTCCTTTTAAATGACCCGTAAATGCAATAGATGAATCCTCCCTTCTATAGACTTCCACACCCTTATCCATAAAGAGAATTGTAGCCTATCTCATAAAGTTACAAAATCGGACAACAAATTGTATCTCAACGAATTCACAAGTAAAACATTGGAAATAGAATTATCATTTGAGATAGCAATTTTACCCAAACCGAGAATTTCTCCTTTTCCATTATCATCAAACACAATGTTTCCACTTTGATCATGACTAGGTTGAAATGATGTGAACATGTTCTTCTCTCCGGTCATATGATTGGTGCAACTACTATCCACCACTCAACTTATTCCACCGGAGGAATATTCCTACAAAAATAATTTAAGCTTTTGTTTTAGGTACCCAAACGAATTTGGGTCCTAGGGGGTTAGTCACATAAAACTTAGGCACCCAAACACTCCTCATAATCTCCTTCCTCTTTTGGGCACCAAACATGTCATGTACACATGTAATTGGGTCTGGAGGTGTTAAAAATTAATGATTAGGAGAAATTAATTCACCTAGAATCACTAATGGAGCAAATTTTAAATGTTTGATACCCTATGTTTCATGACAGAGAGAGTATAACAATATTACTTTTGTATAATAACAACGTGTAATTTATATTGACATACAAAGGGACTTATTAACTTAGGCCTTAAAAACTAACATGGATTTTTTTTTGTCGACCTAAGACTAACATTTTGGAAAACACACACACACACACACACACACACACACACACACACACACACATATATATATATATATATATATATATATATATATATATATATATATATATATATATATATATATAGCAAGCATCAAGCATCAATACAGACCCAATTTCAAATGAAAAAAGAAAACATCAATAATCAATACAGACTTAAGAGATACAGCTGAGCGGTGTTAGAAGTTAAATACCACACAAAACTGTGAATCATCAGGATTTAAGCTTGTTACATTACAATCCAAACGCTCTCTTTGTTTCAATTCATCTGCAATCAATGGAAACTTCTGCACCACCCACAACCCACGTGAAACCATCAGTGAAAATGATCTTGGTTGCGACTTGCGAGTAGTATAGTATATATCATCTTGAAAGTTGGAACCCCTAGTGCTTCCTGTTACGATTTCCTGTGAAGCTCATGCCCATTTAGAGCGTAGCAACTAGCAATCCTTCATCTTAACAAAACCGAAGAGACACAGGATGATACTCACATACTTGTGCCACAGACGAGTGCGCTTGGCTGCTCCGGCCGGCCTCAGACGTCGTCTGTGTCTGCCCCTCGCGTTTCGCGTTCGCCGCGCCGGCGCGGCTGTGGGCTGAGAGCTTCTCCGCAAGTCCACCGGGCCTTGCGAGAGTGCGGCAAGCTCGTTTCGCTGTTGGTTCGGAAATTGGCTGCTCTGGCGTCTGGTCCGCAATTGTGCAGGTCTGAAGCGAGAAGCTCAGGCCCAGACAGACTTGCGTGAGGCCCATCAAGGAGAATAGTTTCCGGCTTATTATTCGGCTATATATTCCTCTCAAAAAAATTGCGAAAAAAACCCAGCAAATGCAAACTCTGTTGTTGACTGCAAATTCAACAAACAGAACATCGATGAAGTAGCAATCGGTACTGCAATGGATCTGCATTTTGTAATCTGTATGATACAAGGCGTGCATCAAAGAGCAGAGTTACATGAATTTGTTTCAGGAAAGAGATAAAGAAAAAGTGCATTTCCAAACATAAGAAACACAAGAGATGCAAAATTTTGTAGTACCACAGAAGTTGATAATTTGTGCACCCTAACTTCATCGACTCAACATCCACGCTCCTTCGGATTTGAACACAGTTGACAATTGACATAGATAAAGACCTCTTTTTTTAGAAGAAGGCAGTAGCTTTTATCCCAGCAACTGCATAAGACTTGATATGCAACCATCTGTTATTACAAAAAAATTTGGCAAAGTCCTCTAGTTACCTAATCTTGTGGCAGTATCAGGAAAGTTCAAGCCACTATATATCACAATGCCTCAATTCTCTGTTTGGCCTCTTCATTATCTTATCATCAAGTATCCCTCAGTTAACAGGGGCAATTAATACTGTCATTTTGAAGTTCTTTAATTTCAACCATTAAGATATATAGAAAATACAGGCAACCGAGTCACAAGATTAATTCAGATGCATCACTATGTCAAGATGGAAGGGGACCATTCCAGAACAGCAAAGGACAAAGAACCATTCGAGAACAAAGGACAAAGAACAGACACATTGTACTGGACAAGAAGCCATCAACATCTAGGTTCTGCAAATTTGAAATTTCAGTTTTCAAATGGATCGAACAGTAAACAGCACGTGGAGGTAAACCATAACAGTTGCTGCATTCTCCATGGTGCAGAGACATATTGAGCAGCAATTTCACCTGTTATAATTAAGATGCTGATAGAAACAAGGTCCTTGTGATATCTTACGTGACGATGATCAGTTGTATGTAAAAGCTATCCAAGGCAGAGTGTTGCCTAAGCCCCCAAGTCACATCAAGGTACTGTTTCTTTCAGTTTTCAAAAGAGCCAAGCAGCACCAGGACATAAGAACCATAACGATGCAAATGCAACAAAATTGTAGTGCACAAATACTTGAATTCCGACATACTCATATAGAATAGGTAGTATTCAATTAACAGAGGCCAGTCATAGTTAGGAATATCAGTTTAGCGAAAGGAAACATCTTGACAGCTTTACAGCACAAGCCAGGTTCAGGACCGGACAACTCCAAGAGCACAAGGAAACCCCAACGGGACAAAATAGGCTATCACCATAGCATCTCCATAGCTTTGCACATAAGCTGTCTGACATCATCATCCACCTTGCATCGCTTACGACGCTTACACTTGGCACTTTGGCAGCTAAATCATTAAGCACTACATATATTACTTGGCGGCAACTTCATTGAGATTGCATATATCCCTTGGTTGCAACTTCATCGAGACTGCATATATCAGTTGACAGCAACTTCGTGCAACAATGCAAGAAGTATAGCTAAAAGAACAGGCTCTTTGTTCATCAAGTACTCCGTATTCTAATATGCTCCAAAGGATACGAGATAATGCTCACTGTCATTCCAAAATACTACAATAAATATGTAATCGAACTTCTGAACTATATATATGTGGAGATTTAAGCATTTTATATCCCCACCTTCCTTTCCAGCTCAGCAGCAAGCACTGGGAATTTCTGCAACATGGTGAATCCATCAGTGAACACTGCCTTCTTGAAATTTTTGTTCTTAGCAAAGAAGTCCATACACTTTGACTTCAAGTTTGGACAACTGTATGTCTCGGCACAAGCTAAAATAGAAGCAACTGTTTTCACAGAGGTATTTTCCCATAACTTCAGTTCACATAAAACCTTCAGACGGTCCAGTGCAAATCTGTCAGCCACGCAAGCAAATGTTGCAAAATCTAAACAGGAGAATCTCCAAGCTCATCATCTGGAGGCAAGGCATCTGTGTACATGAACCGAAGCATAACTTTGAATGCTGTAGGGTGAATGTCCTGCAGCGTGATGAATGGCATTGTGGCGTCAGCAATTGGGCCAAAGAGCTCCGCACTAAAGACCGGTGATCGGGCTGCGAGCACAGCACGGTGAGCAGGGAACGTCTCACCGCCCACGATGAATGAGACATCTGTCCCCAAAGTGCAATCCAGCAGGTGGCCCAGGTGGCTTGCAAAGTTGGATGGTGGCGACACAGGCAAGGTATTGCCTTGCACAGCTATGACCCCACAGTCCCACACACAATTGTGATCATGACATCAACCGTCACATGCAACTACTCAAGATAACTTCGCTTCAGGAAACGATTCCACCCCCACTGGATGCCGACCTCGGGTGGGTATGTCTGCACGGGCGTGGGTGCATCTGAAGAAGATAGCAAGCCATCTCTGCCGACCAAGAAAGCATGAAAGATGGCTTTGACATTCTTCGATTCGCTCACCAGCTGCAGGTAGAGAGATAAGTGTTCGTTGTTGCCGTCTATGTCGTCCCCACGCGGGTAGCAGTTAATCTTCCACAAGTAACCACCAGCGGAGAAGTTCTCGAAGCTGACGACGTCCCCAATGGCGACGTACTGGGTTAGCACGTAGTCAAGCTTGAACTTGAGAAAACCATAGCCCAGCATCTCTGCGTCCAACTGCCCCCTAGCACTGCTACCGTGTAAATAACAACGATAGTGAACCCTTAATCGTAAGAAAAATTAACGAAAACCGCACGAAAATACTTACATTCCAACAAATTGCTGTGGTGGTGGTGGGGAGTGGGGGCGGGCTTGGTGGTGGCTCCGGCCTGCCGCCGACGCCGGTGCCGCCGTGAGCTGAAGGCTCCTCAGCAAAGGAGCGTCTTACGACTTGCTTCTGCCGCCGGCAGGCCGGCCGCCGATCCCCGCCTGCTCGTATCCCCCGCTCCTCGCCTAGGGCTCCCAGCTCGCCATTTCCCCCTGGCAGCTCCACGCGGTTTGGGAATTGGGAGTGGAGAGAGAGATGGCTGGCTTGGCCGCCACATCCTAGTAACGTAAGCCCTCCCTCGAGTTATGCAAAGGCACCATTGGTCCAAAAATGGGCCCATCCAAGGGCGGATTCAACGGTGGGGCGGGGAAGCAATGGGGCCTCCGGGAGCTCACTACGTGAAAAACGGTTTGTAGCAACGGGACAAGTTTTTTAGGGACGGCTGGTGATGGAGCCACCCCTACAGTGACGTGCTCGGGAGCCTAGACACTAGCCACCCCTATAAATAGAACAGCAGGGGTGGCTGGTGATACGAGTCACCCCTACAAATGGGTCTGATTTGTAGGGGCGGCTCACTCACCAGCCGCCCCCGGAGTTGTTATTTGTAGGGGCGGCTGGTGATTGAGCCATCCCTACAAATGCCCGCGTATAAATACCTCCGATTTGTAGGGGCGGCTCAATCACCAACCGCCCCTACAAATGACCCACATATAAAACAACTGCAGCACCTTCTTCCTCCTCGGGTCACTTACTCCAACCCATGAAAGAAAGGTGGAGAGGCCTTAGGCACCTCCCAAAAATTGCTTTACTAAGGAGGAAAGGTTTTGGTCTTAAATCCTTTGGTGGAGAGGTTGTATAAGGTAAGAAAATGCTATTCCACACATTTTTAAAGTTTTAATGATTGGTTAGTGAGTAATTAGAGTTTTGTTTTTCTCTCTCTTCTATGATGCTTGAGCTACTTATGAAGCAAATTAGACCAAAGTTTTAAATGTACTAGGGTAAATTAGGGAGAGGAACAAAATCATACCCTTATTTGATCCATGTTTCTTGATTTTTGTGAACAATTAGTTAGTTTTATGCATGTTTCTTGTGCATGTAGATCTAGATCTAGGGTTTGATTTTTTTATTAATTTCATTTTTGTAAATTTATGTTTGATAAAATTGGACTAGGGTTTGTATGAACGATATTAGGTAAAATATAATTGTTGTTAATTGTTGTCTTTGAAATTGTTTATTGTAATCAATAAATATGTATTTTAATTATTTTAATTTTTCCTCTACCATGATGTGTTTGTATGCTTCATGTAATTATATTAGATTTATATTCATATACATATCTGAAGTATATACAATTATTCTCAAGTAATTATTAATTTGATTCATTTTTATATATATCTGAATAAGTAGTCCTTTAATGTTTGTTTTGTTGTTGTTGTAAAAGATGGAGTACAAGAACTTTTGGATGTATGGTTCGTTAAGATTCAAGGCAGGTTTTCGTGAAGAGGTGGATAAATTTATTGAAGCCGCAAAGAAGCATGCAACGACATTGAAAGAGAATAAGGATACAATTATTTATCCCTGTAAAGATTGCAAGAACCGTATGTCATGGACAGATGTGACTATCATCAGATCACATTTGATTATGCGAGAATTTGTTGAGACTACACATTGTGGATTCATCATGGTGAAACTGTTATTGTTAACGATGAGGATGAGGAGGAGTACGACAATGAAACCATAGAATCCCTGTCTCAATATTTAGCAGAGCTTGATGCACGAATGGATTTCGAGTTTGGCAATGAACAAGGTGGTGATGCTGGTGGTTGGGATGATAACGACGAAGGTGGTGCCAATAATGATGGCGGAGCACGTGTCGGGGATGAAGATGATTTAGAGGACATGATTCGAGCCATTGGACCAGATATTTTACTAAATAGCCCAAAAGGTCTAGAAAATTTGGAAAGGGTGACAAAAGCATCGAATGAGACTATGTATGGTGTTGAAAAGGGCTGTCCGACACATTGGACATTGCTACGTTTTATGCTTGAGCTGCTCATCATGAAGGCTAAGTACGGCTGGTCAGACTGTAGTTTCAATGATCTATTGCATCTCCTGTCATGGGTGCTGCCATAAGCAAACTCAGTTCCCGCCAACACATACCAAACGAAGAAGGTCATAAGTCCATTGACAATGAGGGTTGAAAAAATCCATGCATGCCCCAACCACTGTATACTTTTTTATGGCGAAACGTTCAAGTCACTGGATAAATATCCCTGGTGTGGGGCCAGCCAGTACAAGAACAATGACCTTTACGGTGGGGACGAAGCCTCCACGGGGAAAAAGAGGAATAAAAGGGTACAAAAAAGGTGGTACAAGAATCTCAGCCCCCAGAGGATACTCCATTAGGCAACGATGCAAAGCAGAGAAGAATTCTTGCCTTGGTAATGTGGTACCTGCCAGTGATCGATCGCTTGAGACGTATCTTCCTAAACCCTAAAGAAGTCGCACTCATGATATGGTGGGATGATGAGCGCAAGGTGGATGATGATAAGATGGATGATGATAAGATTGCACACTCGGCTGATTGTAGTCAGTGGCAAAGGTTTGATGAGAAGCACAAAAAATTCAGCGATGACCCAAGAAATGTACGGTTTGGCTTGAGCACCGATGGAATGAATCCCTTTAATGAGAGGATGAGCGACCACAGCACTTGGCCAGTGATCTTGACCATATACAACATCCCAACATGGTTGTGTTAGAAGAGAAAGTACCTTCTCCTCACTATTCTTATTTCTAGCCCTAAACAACCATGCATTGATATAGACGTGTTCCTCGAGTCTTTGATGCAAGAAATGGAGAGGCTATGGAGATATGGGGAGCAAATGTACGATGCGTTCCAAAAAGCGGACTTCATATGTGGAGCAATAATATTTGTTACTACCAATGATTACCCCGCGCTATTTACTTTGTTTGGACAGATCAAAGGGAAGACGGATGCTTGGTTTGCTTGGATGGTACTACATGGGTATACCTAGATGCATCCAAGAAGATAGTTTACCTAAAGAACCGACGCTTCTTAAAGATAAGTCACAAGTACCGCAGCAAATTGTTCTTTAGATTTTATGACAACGCCCCGGAGATTGAACCCCCTCCGGAGAGACGTCATAACGGAGAACACGTGTATAGAATGGTGAAAAACATAAGTGTCGTCTATGGAAAGAAGAATCTGGATGGGACGAACAGAGATAGAAGCACACCTCCTGTCGAAGGTGAACCTTTCAAGAAACAATCGATCTTCTTTCAGTATTTGCCTTATTGGCCAGACTTGGAGGTCTCCCATTCTATTGATGCTATGCACGTATAGAAGAATGTCTTTGAGAGTCTCATTGCTACCTTGATGGACACAGGCAAGTCAAAGGATGGTCTAAAACACGGAAAGACATGGTGCAGCTAAACGTGATGCCACAGCTTCACCCGATACCTAAGGCTAATGGAAAATACACTCTGCCCGCGGCGTGCTTCAACCTAACACCAGACGAGAAGAGAGCTATATGCACTTTCCTAAGGGGGGTCAAAGTCCCGACTAGGTTTTCAATAAATGTGAAGAAGCTAGTGTCGATGAAGGACTTGTCAATAACACACTGCAAGGCTCACGATTGTCATGTGATGCCGACAGTGTTTCTACCTATTGCAATCAGGGCTATAAAGCCAGAGTTCTTGAAAATGGCCATCACCCGCATGTGCTACTTCTTTTCGAAGATCTCACAGAAGACGATTGGCAAGCAAGAGCTGGAGTGACCTATATGAATTTGTGGTGGAGACACAAAACCAACTAGAGATGTATTTACCTCCTGCTTTTTTTGATATAATGCCACATCTCATAATTCACATAGTTCATCAGATACAGGCACTGGGCCCTTGCTACTTGCATGAAATGTGGTCCTACGAGCGGTTGATGTTAGTTCTAAGTCGATATGTGCATAATCGAGCATACCCAGAGGGCTCCATGATAGAGGGTTATAGTACTAAAGAAGTCGTCGAGTGCTGTCAAGAGTACCTAAAAGTATAAAAAGGGATTGGTAAACCTAATTCTTGTCATAAGGGTAGGCTGGCTGGGAAGGGCACCAGTGGTAGAAAAGTGTTCATCGACCATGATTATAAAGAGGTGAGTCAGGCGCATTACAGTGTCTTGCAGAGTACACAACTGATGCAACCGTATATTGATGAACACTTGGCTATCATTATGACGGAGAAAAATGGTCGTTCGGATGATTAGGTCATGAAACAGCACAAGCAACGACTAACTACATGGTTGAAGGACCAAAACATACCGCCTAGAGAAACTATAGACTCTATTACCATCAGTAGGTTGACGGAGGGGCCATCGAGACAAGTGACATCTTGGAATGCTTATGACATCAATGGGTATACGTACTATACCCACGCAAAGGATAGTAAATATGTGAACCAAAACACCGGTGTTCGAATAGAGGCTCTCGATGGATTGGAGCGAAAG
Source organism: Miscanthus lutarioriparius (assembly GCA_904845875.1). NCBI lineage: Eukaryota > Viridiplantae > Streptophyta > Magnoliopsida > Poales > Poaceae > Miscanthus > Miscanthus lutarioriparius. The sequence continues at coordinate 6,942,681 of CAJGYO010000013.1, forward strand.
ATCTAATACTTTGGCATCATTAAAGAGATATGGGAACTTGACTATGGAAGGGATATAATGGTGGCCCTGTTTTGATGCCGCTGGATCAAACAACACCAACAGAACGGGATCGGATTGAGAGTCCTGGACCTCGAGAATCAAGGCTACCAAGATGACCCTTGGGTGCTCGCTTCACGTGTCGCACAAGTTTTCTATATGTCTGACCCACAAAGTAACCTCTCCCCGAAGAAGAAGACAAAGCACGTGGTTGCCTCCGAGAAACAACACATTATCGGAGTTGATGGCGTGGACGATGTTGAAGCTTACAATAACTACGATAAGATGCCGCTATTCACATACTTTCCTAAGAAGATCAGTGTTGTGGAAAAAACCTACCCAAAGACATATTGCCATGGGAACGAAAACGTGTCAAGAGGAAAGTTGTTACAGCAGGCTAGCTAGTTGTTGAACGTGGAGTGTTTGTGTAAGTGTGTGTTTGTAAGACTTCATTTATGCATGCGTGTGAGACTATATATTTATGTATGTGTGTAAGACTATATATTTTTGTATGTGTGAGACTACATTTATGCATATGTGTGAGATTATCCTTTGCAACATCCAGATGAATCTATTTCAACATCCACTCTATTACTACTAAAACTTTATGAAATCACTTAATACTTTATTAAATGAACAAATGGCTAAAATAAAAGTAGGAGATCTTGACGAGTTATACAACTTTTATATTCATCACCTTTACAGCTTGAAATCATTTAGTGGTTGAAAATCAGGTTTGAAGCTGTCATTTTCTGAAATTCAAAATTTGAACTGTTCAAATTTTGTCAAATAAAAAGATGACCAAAATAAAAGTTGTAGATAGTGATGTGTTCAACAACTTTTATATTCATCACCTTTATAGCTGAAATCATTTATTGGTTGAAAATCAGGTTTGAAGCTGTTATTTTCTGAAACTCAAAATTTGAATTGTTCAAAATTAGTGACAAAGATAGATGACTAGACTCAAATGATAGAGCATGATTTTAAAAAATTTTAAGAAAAAAAACCATCACATTTAGAGTTAGTATGAGGGAGAAAAACTAGTTAAAAGTTTCAGCCATAGATTAAAAAAAGAAATCACACTTGTTCATTATTAATCATCATGAATAGTTGTGATTTTTCTTTTTAATCTCATGGTAAAATTTATAACTAGTCTTTCTCCCTCATTTGTAACTAGTCTTTCTCCCTTAGACTTGTTCATTATTGGTCATTCTTTTTATTTGACAAAGTTTGAGCAATTCAAATTTTTAAATTAAAAAAAATTGACAAGTTCTAACGAGATTTTCAACCATTAAATGATTTCAGCTGAAAAAGTGATGAATATCAAAGTTGTATAACTTATCAAAATCTACAACTTTTATTTTAATTATTTCTTCATCTGACAAAGTTATAGTAAACATTGTTCATAAATCAACATGTTTTCGTATAGTTCATGAAACTATGAGTCATATGTGAATTTATGAACAATATTTACTAATAATTTGTCACATGAAGAAGTGACCAAAATAAAAGTTGTAGATAGTGATGAGTTAAACAACTTTTATGTTCACGACTTTTATTGTTGAAATCATTTAAGGTTTCAAAATCTTCTTTGAAGTTGTCATTTATTGAAATTCAAAATTTCAACTATTCAAATTTGGTCAAATGAAAAGATGATCAAAATAAAAGTTGTACATATTGATGAGTTCTACAACTTTGGTATTCATGAGTTTTTTAGCTGAAATCATTTACTCTTTCAAAATATTATTTGAAGTTGAAATTGTTTGAATTTCAAATTTTAAATCGTTCAAAAAAAGTCACATGACAAGATAACCAAAGTAAATGGTGTACATGTTGATGAGTTATACAACTTTTATGTTTACAATATTTTCATTTTATTTCATTTAATGTCAAAATTATAGTCAAAGTTTTAAAATTCAAAATTTTAATTTTTGTTTTTTTCTATATTGTTTTCTATATTGTTTATATATATATATATATATATATATATATATATATATATATATATATATATATATTTCTGCATATATAGAATAATACAAAATATTATATTTGTGCATATATATAATTGTTTTTATATTACTTTGTGTTTTTGTAATATAAAAAAATACAGAATTAATAATTAAATTAAATAGAAAATATTTGTAGGGGCAGCTAGATCAGGAATCGCCCCCTACAAATGTATTTGTAGGGGCGGCTGGATTAAGAACCGCCTTACAAATCACCCTTGGTATATAAACAGGGGCACTCGGGTGACAAATTGTTGGGCGCTCTCTTCTTCCTCCCGACGCCAGTTGTCTCTCACACCCCGGCCGGCCTCCCCGGCCGCCGCCTCCTCTCTCTCCGCACCGCCTCTCCCCGCCTCCTCGGACCTCTCCCAACACCGGCGCCTCTCTCCGCACCCCCGGGCCACAGCTCGACATCCCAGGCCACCACTACGCGCCAAGGCTGCTCGGCCGCGTGCTCTAGCTGCAGATCAACTTCGGTGGTGGCTAGGGTTTGAGCTCCGCCGTCAGGCTGCCTCTCCGTACCCCCAGCTCGACATCCCTGACACTGGCGCTCCCTCTCTGTCAGGTCTTCTACAGGTACTCCCAACCCCTTCTCCATTCCCCGGCCTTCCTAGCTGGCCATTTCATTCTAGGTCGTTGCTTCTGTTTGTGAGTTTGTCGGTAGAGAGGAGTTCCCAAATCGAAGTCAACAAACAACTTGATTATTAGGTACATGGAATCTTGCCCTAAGCTAGCTAGCTGCGTTCTCATCAGTGACATTGAATTTCTAACTCAGGTATAGACTTTAACAAAACCAAAAACAATGTACCTGCTTTGAATATATAAGAATCTTATCAAATTCCCTCCTTTCAGCAAAAGCAGCAACAACTTTAGGGGTTGCCCTGGCCTTTATGTATATTTTCAGTGCAAGATCATTGTCCAGTCTACATCAAAGGGTAAAAGAAATTATTAGCAACAACCAAGACAAATGAACGTAGTTTGGCATAGTACAGAAAAACCATAAAATCAATAGACAGCATAGGACCCATCTTACCTTGATAAGATCTCCCAATTCCTCACTGCACTCCAGTTTGTCTTCAGCCAACCAATTTTCCAGAAGATTCTTTTTGTTCTGATTGACAACAAGTCGAGATAGCTCAAGAGACTCGAAGGCATTGAGCTTCCCTCGAGTTAGCAATGTGCCAAAGTACTGCAAGAGTGGGGGTGTTTGCCCAGCTTGCACAGGGACAATCTGCAATTTTAATAAACAAACATAAGAATAATTCAGTCAAACAAAGGAGCCTATAGAATGAAAGTTGATTAAATGTACATAAGTCATGATAGCAGGAGTACATGACTAACTGTAGTACTTATCATCTGTATCTATTAAAAGTATAAAACTGAGAAATGACCAGTACATGTGAGAAAACTAACTGTAGTACTTATCATCTGTATCTATTAAAAATATAAATAAAACTGAGACAGATGTTTGTGTCACTAAACCCAACAATTTGGGAGTGATCCATTTCCAAAATACAACCTGCAGTTGAAAAGTAAATATATGGAACATGTTACTTCAAGTACATCTCGTTGACAGCTAGAAAAATGATGTCATATGCAACAATATTGAAAAGTGTTTTGTACCTGCTCCGGCATCTGGTGAGACTTGATCTTAGTCTTAGCCTCAATGTTAAATATTTGAAGGTGATCCTGTGTTGTTCCAGGTATTTGGGCTGTAAAAAATTCAGCAGATGTTTACCATTGTTTCAAATATTCTCAAACTACACGTTAAACAGCTAATATATAGCTACTCAATGTCTGAACCAGTCGGTACTTACTTCATATTTCTCAAAATCCCGAGTCATTACTGTGATTTTTCAGCATAAGTAACAATCTGTGGAGGGGTTGCTGGAATTGTGAATTGTAGCTACTGTAACTTAATTTTTGAATGAACTTCTGATTATCATTTTGAATGTTCTAGATGGTATTTTCCCGATGATAATAATGATCTCATTAAGCAATATTGGGTAGAAGAGGAGTCGGCAATCGTGACCTCTTGTTCCTTCCTCAATCCTCGATCATTAGTAGCTACTGCTAGAAAAATATATATAAATCCTCAGTAAGAATAAGTATAAGTATAGGGAGAAATAAATGGAGCACAGAACCAGTTATATCACAGATAGCTTATATAGACAATCATATACTCCTTGTATTATGAACCGGTGGGGAATCTGGACAGAAATACATGCTGTTTACTTGTTCATTCTCTAATTTTCATGGGGGATCCTGGATAATTGATATAGTAGCAACATAGACAGTATCTTAGTCAGTAGCTGGCTACTCCTTTGGCTGCCTTTTGAATCCTTGATTTTTGTCTATATATTGTGGTGCGGGTTTAGTTGCTACTTATCTGTCTTATTTGAAATGTTTTTGCTGTTGAATGTTATTGAGGTGAAGTTTTAGCTCCTTGATGGTAGATTGACAGCCAACTCTCTCATTGTTGTTAACTGTTGAGGTGAAGTATTCTAGTTGAGATTGTTCTTTCAGCTTCTGGACACTCCTACTGTGAGCGTGGTAGGATTTGTGTTATCCAGCTACTCTGAAACTGGTACTCAATGAACTTTAGAAAGTTTCAATGCAATGATCTGAAATTCAATCATCAAGAGTGGTTTCTGCTACGTTAATATGTCTTCCCTCAAAAGAGACCTTTACTTTATTACAAGTTGAAACCTACTTTCTATGGATTCATGAATAAAATGTTGAGTGTGCATGGGTACAACTTTATTTTAGCTGAGGAGTCCTGATACTGTCTTTTTCCCCCTACCCATGCCTAAATAGTTGCAGTTCCTAATTTTAGTTCATGTGCCGTAGTTTTCTTTTTTACTTAAGCAATAGGCTGATTCACTTTATCTTAATTATAACTGGAACAACCATAATCTTGAATCTGTGACATGCCTGTGTGCCATACCAACCAGTTGAAGTGGTGCAAATCCTCATGTACCAGCGATATTTCCTACTGTCCATTTATGCATCAGTTCGTCAACAAGCAAATCAGGCATAGTGAGCTAGTTTGTGAGTTGAGTAGCCCTACTATACTGATGCAAAATATGTCATGACATTTCAACTTCCCTTAGTGGTCTGAATCTGAAATATGTCATGTCAAGGGCGCCGACCCTGACATTTCAACTTCCCTTCTCCGAATCTACAGCCTCCCTAGCCACAGATTATTTGTTGCCCTTAGAATCAAACCCCTATTCTTCCCTAGAATGGCTTGCTTTGCCTATTTTCTCACATCTCTTCGATATTGTTAATTATTGTAGTCTTTGTGTTATCTCTTAAGTTGGTCTTGTATATTTTATTGAAATGTTTCCATTAGCTTATAGTTATTAGTGGTTTAGTTTTAGTAGTCTTTTTTGTTCAGTTTCATTCATTTCCATTTTGATGTGGCTGTGTGTGTTGACTGTGTGCTTTCATTTGTGCAAGTGTGAACTATTTTAATTTTTTTTTTTGAATCTCAGTTCGAGTTAATAACTTGAGCAGATGGTCGTGCAGAGCGTCTTTGTGGGCTTTGCTTGCTTGGTCCCCTTGGTATGGCAGCTTTGCTTTTTGGAAGCTTGTGGACGTTTTTTTGGCCAAATCTTCCATCTCCTCTATTTTGTGTCACATTTTCTATCCTCTATGTTTGGAAAGCAGCAGCTGCTTTTTTACACATTTTCCTCTCTATGTTTGTTAAGTAGCTGTTGCTTTTTTATCAAATCTCCCTCTCTCTTCTCTTTTGTTTTGCCGATGATGAAATTGTCTAAGTCCATACATTATATGGAATATGAGCTGATGATCAAGAACTTGTGAGAACTTGGCATCATTAGCAGCCCTTCCTACATTACCTTCTCCTCTTTTCTCTCATACGCTGTATGATGCCTTGATGCTCCAAGTTCATAATCAAATGATGATTGACATGTTTCGAGGCCTCTACTACTGCTACTACTCATTTTTTTGATATATTGTTATTTTATAGGACTACTTTGGTTTATAGATCTTTTTGATTTCTTATACCTTCTCGCGCGGAGATACCTAAAGCACACTTTCTTGCATCTATTAGAACAAAGCACGAAATAATATCACGAACACCACGGAGAGGAGAACCGCGCTGCCCCGATGCCCCGAGCATGATGAGCAGCCAACCTATGAGGAGCAAGCACTAGAGGACCAGCTTACTTAGGAGCAGCCGATAACGAAGTTAGAAAAGGATCTAGAAGTGATGCTTACTCAGGAGCAGTGTGACGAGGAGGAAGGGGGGCAGAAGAAAGAGAAAGAGAGGCTGCTAAAGGCGAAGAAGTTGTTGTTGATGATGATGACTCAGAAGAAGGATATGTAAGTCCTGAGGATCCTTTCCAATGTGAAGCCAAAAGGAGGTCAACAGAGGAAGATTTGGACAAGGATTTTAACCCGAACGAGGAGGTAGGGAAAAAGCCTTAGCTTGTAAATTTTGCTAAAACTTTGACTGTGTTACCTCTACTAACACTTTGACCTGTCGTATATACAGGTCTCTCCTGAAACTTAGAAAAGACAACATCGATATCCATGACATCTTGCTGGACAAGACGGAGTAGAGGAAAAGAGAGCAGAGGCAACAACTACAGAGATGAACATTGAGGCCTCTGCTCCACAACCTCAAGACACAACCACGACTACCAAGCCTAAGAGGAAACGAGGGGATAGAAAAGCAAATCTATACCAGATAAGGCATGCTATGTGATAACGGAGGTCGGGCCAACAGGGGAGATCCTTGAGCTGAAGGAATTACGAGGACGATTCCGTAATACGATCGGGGCCCTAGTAAGAGATAAATTAAACCCATCAATCCCTAATTGGAAAGAGGTACCAGAGAACAAAAAGGATGAACTATGGGATAGGCAAATTGAAGCTCAATTTTAGATTTTCGGAGGGTAAGCACGAATCGGTAAAAAAATGCTTTCGTGATGATGGGAGAGTCATTCCGACGTTGGAGGTTGGAGCTCAACAAGAAGTATATCCAAAAGGGGTTAACTCCTTCAACGAAGTTCGCAAAATAACTCCTAGTCAATGGGAGAAGCTCGTGGCTCGGAAGACTTCACCCGAGGCATTGGAGCTCAAAATCGGTCTGCAGTAACACCAAGTCATGAAAGAGAAACAAACACCACCATCATCTAGGCCCCGATGACTACTATGCCAAGGAAGAACAGTTTAGGAAGATGGACGAAGAGGCCGCAGCTGCTGAGAATATCGATGTGATGAATTTAAAAGTACCCTCAAAGAATTGGATATATGCGAGGAGTACCGAATCATCTGGCGATAATCTTAAGTTTGATAAGCCAGAGACCCAAGAGGCAGTATCAAGGACACTGAAATATGCTGAAGACAAGGAGAAGGGCTTATTCAATCCTTCCAGAGAGAGAGATGAGCTTAGCCTTGGCTTGGGAAACAAGGAGCACACATGCTGCACTAGGGGGCTAGGGAAAAGGACGACCTAAAAGCAAGGATTCGAAGAGGACAGGCACATGTATAAGAAACATGGCGAGACCGAGAGACTAATCTTGAGCTCCAAGTGAAGGCTCTAGTTACGGCGCTGGGAGGAGCAAGGACTGTCTATGGAGCCACGGATATTAATGACGCCACGGAGAAGAATCATTATTAGTTGGCAGCCCTCCGAAAGTTCCTCGCAACCAAGGTTCCACTGCAGCCACAACCCCCATCAATCACATACGGGAACCAACTAGTTGCACCTTGGTGTTTCTCAAATGACTAGCGAACACTATGATAGAGGTGGCAACAGGTGTGGCACATCCTCCCGGTGGCTTACACCACAATAATAAGATACCGCCGGACTACACTAGGGTCAAGGTGCATACCGTGAACCCCGAGTTCATACAATAGAGGATAGACTACGCAACTCCTAAGGGGGTGGTGTTACTCGGAGATGTTATGGGCATACTCGCTTCATCCTCCGCACAAACGGGGCATTATATTGATCGCTTTTTCGCCGCCCCCCTCTCCCAAATTTGGAGCAAGTTGTTAAGATCGGGAGATATTTTCACCGCCTTGTGACCACCACATTTCCGAGATGCCACATTCTTCCCCGCCTCCTAGCGAGCATGTGCCTGATGAGATGCCACAACCTTCTCCAAATCATACCGAGCAAGTGCATGATGAGATGCCACATTCTTCTCAACAAGCACATCCGATACATGAACAACGAAAGTGCCTCCTCAAGAAGCCGCAAAGACAAGAAGATGAGAACGCGGCACGAATGGGAACTTCAAAGAAGCATCCAATCACCATAAGGAAAGTTTATGTTCTAATAAAAGACGTCTCGTCGGTGTCCAAGTGGTATTCCCATGACCAGTTCAAGCCTGAGAACCAAGTTAAAAAAGTCCCATCACGGGGTTCTGAGGAGGCCGTCACTAGCAAACTCCACCAAATTGCAAAGCAAGATATCAGATGTTGATGCCATCGAATGGTCAAAAGGATTGCCCGAAAACATATGAAAGAGGCAAGCCCTTCCTACCAAACCGGGACATCCAGTACTACCACTTGGAATGAGAAGGTTCCATGATTGGTACTTATGTGTTCTCCCAATGAGCATAGACCTCATACAAGCATGCTTCCCCCCACCGGTATATTTGGAAGCCCAAATTAAAAATTGTCTTTGACTTTAATGACATGCACACATGCTTTCACCTAGAGAAACAGAGATGAATCTAATTCGCACGTGGTGCCTGTAAGTCCTTGTCCTACCGATATGATATGAATGTAATCTTTGAATTTTGTTGTAACTAACCCACGCCGTGATTTGTAGAATGCAAGTGCACATTGTCAAACAAATGCCAAGTGTGAAAGCCGGATATCTAGACCCTCAAGCTATAGCCCAAACAAATTTTAATTACCCTAAACAGTGGAAAACTGGATGCCAAAAAGCTAGCTGTTGCAAAGACTCTTTTGGAGAAAGAGCACATCCGTACGGTGAAACTAAGGGAAGAGTCCCTTAAGGTTGCGGTATACATTGCCCTAGCTTTCAAAACTCTCCAACAACACTCTACTATATGGCTACCATACAACTTCGAGTAAGTTCAACTTTATACTTAAAGCTTTATTCGATATATTTTATTCGATGCAAAAGAGCTTATCTAGTTCTATGATTAAATCCATGCAGCAACCACTGGATTTGTATAGCCGTTGATGTCGGTAGGAGCATGGCATGGGTCTTTGATTCAATAGATAGCTAACAAGTTGTATACATACTTGTAACATATCGACATACTTGTAACATTCACTTTTGGATACTAACAAGTTGTATTTGTTAAAATAATTCGAACAAGGTATTTAGGTTCTATGTCACTAATCATCACGGAAGGCATGATCCAGCGAGGAAGGAAAAGCTGGCTATAAAAAAACTATGTGCGGTAAGTGTAACTTACTTCTTTAGTACTCTATTACATGGCTGTTAAAAGCATCGCTTAACATTTTCATATGCAAAACACACAGTGCCCCAAGCAAAAGCCTGAGAGTGTACATTGTGGATACTATATATGTTCTATGATGAGTAACACTGGTGCCTACAGAAGACATCCCTTAAGGGTAAGTTTGAACCTCTTCACCCGTAGTATAAAAACTTCGTACATGGTATGAAATACTAAACTGAAACTTGTTTTTTTAGTGGAAAGAAGAGAAAGGAATGAAAAGAGACCCATACAAGAATGACCAACTCTTTGAACTCATCGGCGACCTTTGCAACTTTATATTGGACCAGATTGTACATGTCAAAGGCGCCTACCATGACCAAGAGTCCTGACTTAGATAGAAATCCTCAAAATTGACCAACACCTTCGTGAGACTGAAAGGCTAGCTCTAGGACGTTGATAACAATGTGTATGGAATTTGTATATTTAATGATGGATTGTATATATTCTTGTGAATTGAACTTATAATTGTAGTTTATATAATACTCTTGTGCTTGTAGTCTAAGGGGTTGAACGCTGGTTGCGGGCGTTCAACGCAACGTGAACGCTGTTGGAACGTTGGTCGCATGCGCGTTCGGAGCAAACGCGGACGGATTTTGGAATACGCTGAATGAAATACGCGAAACAAACAGTGTTCCGGTCGAATTTAAATTTTTTTTTATGAAAAACACACTTGTGAAGGCGGTTCTATATTGAACCACCCCACAAACATGTATTATAGAGGTGGTTGGTACTTTTGAGCCAAGGCCTACCCTAAATCGATTTGTAGGGCGGTCGGTTCAAGGTATCTGACCGCCTTGCTAAAATCGATTTGTAGGGGCGGTGAAAACGCCCTACAAATGCATGATTTCTAGAGACGGTTGGGTAGGGCGGCTGGCCAAACCGCCTCTACAAAGGGTTACTGAGCCGCCTAAAAATGGTTTCTGTAGTAGTGGCCCCTATAAATTTTTAGACAAAGTTCTATGGTGAAGGTAGGGCTGAAACATCGAGCAGCAGTTGGAGGCACGTAAAGGATCGCCCCCCTAAAATTTTTCATTTTCATGGTTCCACCTCTAGGCCCATCACCGGTATATAATATAAGCGCACCATCGGTTCCTTATCTGCTAGTCTGAAAACTCTGAAACAATGGCATTTTGGTCCACTCTGATTATTTTGATGCCAAGATTTGAGGACTTCCGTCGATCATTGTTTAAGACTTGAAGTTGTCTTTATGCAAGTTTAGAGGGTTACCTTGGATAAATTGTATAGTTAGGACGTGAAAGGGACCAATGTCTTGGCTCTGTTTTTCAATTTTCATACGTCCAAGGCAAGTCTGAGTATAATGAGTTTCAGTTAGCACAAAAACCATGCACAAAAACTCACGCAAAACTGGTCAATCTCAAGTGTCGTAGGACCAAAATACAGTTCGTCACAGCCTCACATGTCATTTTTTTAGACCGAAGGATATGTAATTGGTAATGCACATCATACAAGGATCATCAAAGGCAGGTCCTAGGAATTAGTTTCATGTTTTCAGGACAGAAATATGACCACCTCTCTAGTTAATGCCCTCATTTAACCTTTCAAAAAAAATGTCCTCATTTAAGAGGCTAACTCGTGCACCCTTTCATAATGGAATTTCAAAAGATACTGAAGCTTCCAATTACAATATGGTTGAAATGACAAAAGATCTATAACTATATAGTCTTGCGGTTCTAAAATCTAAAAATTGTCTTTGCGGTAGAATAGTATCAAGAAAGTTCCTACCACTGTATTACACTACAATTCTCAAGACCCTCTCATATATTGCTTCAGTAACTACTAGAGAGAAACTATGCATTAGCAGATCAGCCGCGGAAAAACCTCAGATTACACTGCTTTCTGGAACTTCATTTCCAACATGAAGGTGCATGTATATGGATATCATATCACCAATTTCTAAACTTAAGCCACACTAACACCAAGGAGTATACAGATCAAAGAGCAAAGTACAAAGAACATACAGATTGCCCTGCCCTGGATAAGAAGTCGCATCTAGATGTGGGCAGTGGCGGAGCTAGGATTCAAAACTTGGGTATTCCCATCGATAATTAAAGTCACAAGAATATTCGAATAATAAATTATTCAGCTAATCAGCTCTAAAATATGCATAAAACAAACTGATAATTAATAAAAAGAACTTACAAAATATTATAATGTTGCTTTAATCCTACGATTCTTCATGGTTTGGAAGCGGTTGATGATGTCCTTGTCCTTGACTTGTAGAAAGAATTCCCTTTCAATAAATGTAGCCAAGCAATCATTCAAGTATTGATCCCCAATCTTATTTCTCAATTTGTTCTTCACATAATTCATGATAGAAAAAACTCTTTCAACACTTGCAGTTGCCACTGGAAGCACTAGCACCAATTTTAGAAGCCTATAAACAATTGCATGTCTTCCAATCTTGTTATGCTCAACAAGCTTCATAGAAAGCTCAGCAAGACTTCTCACATTCGCAAACCTTTCATCATTGTGCATATCAGTAATGTACAAATTGAGTTGAGCAGGTAGGTGGAGCAACTCTAAGCTTGTGAAATCATTAGGATAAAATCCAGCAAGCTTAACCAATTTTTCTTTGTCAAAAGTAGCAAATGAGTTGAGGGGATTGAATGCAGCCATGCAAATAAGCAACTATGTGTTTACCTCATCAAATCTTTCATCAAGTTCTTGCAGTTGCCTATCAATGGCACTTAGGAACATGTCAACACGGTAACGATGGAGATTCTTGATCTTGATAAAGAACCTCCTATCTCTTTCAACAGGCCTGTAGAATGTGTCCATATCAGGAATTTTGATTTTATTCTTGACACAAAATGAGTCGACTTCTTTAAGGAAATCCTCCCACCCAGTATCATGCCGCAACGCGTGCAATTGCAACTTGGTCAAAGAAATGAGTTCTACTGCATTGACAATATCTTGATCCTTCTTCTGTAAGGCCTGATTCAAGTCTGATGTGAACCCTAGTACTGTTTGCATCAAGTGTGCCATGAAAACAAACTCATATGACTTGAATATTGTCAACATTGTTTGTGCGTGTGCACACTCAGTTCTTTGGGAGCGATCATCGCCAACCTTTACAAGAACTTTTCGAATTGAAGGATACAAAGATATGACATGCATAATTGTTTTATAATGAGATCCCCAACGAGTGTCTCCAGGCCTTGCCATACCCATTTCTTGATTTAATCCTTTTCCAGTTTCAATGTCACCCAATTCTAGTGCTTCTAGAATACTCTGAGCATGTGCTACTCGAAGCATTCGTGTCTTCTTACAAGAATTCCCAATAAGGTTCAATAAAAATCTAACTTGATCAAAGAACCAAACACAATCTGAGTTTTCCTTGGCCACTTCCACAAGAGTTAACTAAAGTTGGTGTGCAAAGCAATGAACATAGTAAGCAGATGGACAATCATCCAAAACTAGTTTCTTTAGGCCATTAGCATGACCCTTCATGTTACTAGCTCCATCATAGCCTTGCCCACGTACCATAGACAAGCTCAATGAATGCTCCATCAATAAATTCTCAATTGCAGTTTTAAGTGTCAAAGCAGTAGTGTTTTCTACATGGACAACACCTAGGAACCTCTCAACTACGCTGCCCTTTTTGTTAACATATCTCAAACAAAGAGCTAGTTGTTCATTTTGGTAAACATCACTAGATTCATCAGCAAGAATTGCAAAATATTCACCACCAAGGTCTTCCATGAGAAGCTTAGTTGTTTCTTTGGCACAACAATTAGCTATCTCTTTGAATCCCAATCTTAGAGGCAACAAGCTTCATAGAAAGCTTTCAGCCTTTGCAATTCTGACAATTCTTTGGGGCATTCTTCAAAACCACCTTTGCAACCTCTTCAAAGTTTTCAGCTAGCATATCTATCAACTCTAAGAAATTTCCCTTGTTAAGTGAACTTTCACTTTCATCATGTCCACGAGAAGCTAAATGATGAGGACATCGCCCTACGCTGGACACACCGACGCCATGGTCTTTCCCAAGTTGCAATTCTTGACACCCAACTCACTTTTGCCACGTCGCCTCGGATTCAGCAGACACGTCGTCAATTGTTTCGGTCATAACTTTCTCATACGACATCGAAACGGGCCGTTCTTGGATGCGTTGAAAAGGGACGACGATGCCGTCGTTTTGGATCTGGTTCCAGCTCCAGAAGGTCCGTGGATCATTCTGTGTGACCACGGCAAGGTGCTGCGTCACCTATTTGGGCCAACTTGGCCATGTATCGTTGTCGGGACCTTAAGCCCAAGTTGTGGGCGCCAAACCCTGGCCGTCCCCAACCCTAGGTCGAGTCTTAGACTATAAACACAGCCGCAATAAAAATCTAACTTGATCAAAGCTACACAATTGGGTTTTGTTTAGAGTTTAGTTTTCCATCGAGAAAGCAATCGTTCATTGTAACTGTGGTGACAAATCCTTTTACTAGTTTCTTGATCCAGGGCCTCCGTTCTTGATCTCCTCCATCATAGTCGATTAGTCCTTTGGAACCGAGTTCTTGAACCCTCTATTGATATTCGCGTCATTCATATTTGCAATTTCAGATTAGCGTGTTTTACCTTCTTGCTTGTGCTCTTCTCATTCGCTTGCATTTTGGTAAAAGCCTTCTTGGCGAGGTCAATCAAGTTGTGCTTGGTTGATAACCAACGGAGCGGTGGTGTACAATTTGCTATCTCTTTCAATCGAATCAATGGGGCATTTGAAAACCACCTCGCCAACCTCGTCGAGATCTCCACAATCGAACTTACTGAAATTTCCTCTCGGAAGATCGGGCATCATGTACTCATCACTAAACCTTGACGTAGAAGGTACTTAGCTGCTTGAATAGAATAGGACAAACGGGCCATGTACTCAGTCTTATCCTTATCATTTATCCTACTAAACTTATCATCAATTGCTTTCTTAGGTGTAATGAAGGAAATATATCTCTCTAGAGCCATTTTGTGGAAGCTAGTTTTGGAACCACAATGTTTAGTAATCCTCTTTTCATATGCCAATTTCTAAAGCCTCCACTCACAAAAGCATCTCCACCGAACTATTAGTTTTATGCTTGAACAAATAATGAGACAAAACAAAATGTCAGCATCTTTTTCGACACTATATTCAAGCCATGTGAATTCACCAAACCAGTCGAGTAAGAAGCGTCCGAGGCTTACCTCCAATGTACCTTATAGGAAAATCATGACTCCATGGTTGACAAGGCCCTTTTGCAATGTATCCCCTAACCACTTGAATTTCTTTCATTGACATTATACCTATTGATGGGAAGCCTCTTTCCGGGATCACGAGGAAGAAGGTCAATGTCATAAATAGCATCACCGCTTGATTCATAGCCCGAGTCATCACCATCTCTCGATAGGGATAAAGTAGAAGGTTCGATGGCTGCTATGTTAATTTCAAGCTCATTGCTTCCTATCTCGTGTGACATCTGGTCTGTACTTGCTATCTCGTAATCTGTCACTTCTCGGGTTGTTGTATCATGCTCAACAGATGGATTGGTTTGATTATGAACTTGACTCTCATCAGTTATAGGCACAAACAAATTCAACAATAGGATCTTGAGGCTGAGCATTACTGCCCTCTGAATCGGGTTGTGGCATCGATGTAGATCTTAACTCCACCTTCCTTGTTTTTGCTGCTCTATCCCATAGAGTCTTCAAATCAACCGATTTCGATTTGTTCTTCATTTTGCAAACCAATAGGCAATAGCAATATCACCGCAAAAGTCCAGATCAAGTAAACTACTAAACTCTATCTCTCGATTCTCTCGAACCAATAATTGCAACAAAAATCAAGATCAACCGATCAAGGCAACAACCGGAGTAGAATAGAACTCCGTCCGTCTTGTGCCGCCGCCTTGCTGTCCGCCCAAAGACGGCAGCGCGCTGCCCTGTCAGGTGTTGTGTGCTCGCAGCTCACAGACCAGCGTGCCGCTCGACGACGCAGGCAGCAGCGGCGTGTGGCCGCCCGCCTCGCCCGCCCGCGCGGACGGCCGCGCCAGCGCCCTAGGTTTTGCAGATGGCAGTAGCGTCGCTTGCCAGCGCCCAAGTGAACCGAGGATGCCGATGGGTGCGACTGGACGGCTGGACCTCGGGGAATAGAGGTGGGATCGCTAAATGGGCTGATTGGGCCGGCCTGGGAAGGGGAGGTGTTCGCAGCCAGGCCTAAAGGCCATTTGTTTTGCCGCTTTGGGCTCAAATGTTTTTCAAAATATCATATTGCATTATATTATATATATATATATATATATATATATACACACACACACACACACAAGTATATACACATATCTATTAAAAGGTGTAAAAAAAAGTTGGGTATTCCTGGGAATACGGGGGAATACCCGTAGATCCGCCCATGGATGTGGGTGTCACTAGTCTAATACTTCAGTTATCGAATGTATTAATCATCAATTATATTTAATTGCTTTCTAAAAAAAACATTTACTTGCTCTCCAATACCCTTGAAAGTTAAAACACATTAGACAGCAATCACCACTATCTCAAAACACCATACTATGATACTAACGATCGTCACTCTGATTCTAACACTAGAAAAAAAAATGGAAACACACAATTTTATCATGGATTTGTACTTCATAATTTGTAAAGGTAATCAAAGAACTGTTCCACGAACCACAGATTGGTTTCTGTATAGAGAATATAAGAGGAATGTTTCTAATATAAAACATACCAATGCAAATTCCATAGTCCACATGGAAGTAAAATTATCAAAAAATGAGGTTAGAGTGCTCCAAATTCTAATGTGGCTGACATAGCTAAACATTTCTAGTTATAAAGTCTGGCATTAGTGCAATATCATGAAAGCTCCTACCAGTGCTACCACATTACGCTTAGTTCGCACTCATCAAGAAGCAATGTGAAGGGTGTGCCCAGCCCAGAAGTAGGTCCAGCCCAGACTACATTGCATTTTTTGAACTCATTTCTACCATGGAGATGCATATATCACCATGTCCTAAGATAAGTCACATTTGATGCACCAGAATGTGTTAATCGAACGAAAACAATGAGACTTACCATGGATAAGAAGTTCTACCAATATCT
Organism: Miscanthus lutarioriparius; assembly: GCA_904845875.1. Lineage (NCBI taxonomy): Eukaryota > Viridiplantae > Streptophyta > Magnoliopsida > Poales > Poaceae > Miscanthus > Miscanthus lutarioriparius. The sequence continues at coordinate 6,959,293 of CAJGYO010000013.1, forward strand.
CAGTATTACTAATTTGAAATTTCAGTTGTCCAATGAATATGAATATGCTGGAAGGTATAAAATTTAAATTTGTGGTAGGACAATACAAGTGATGTTGGAACATCATAGAGCCAATGCAAGAGTACTACTGACAGATAGCTGAGTAAAAAGGTAAACAACTTGAAAGTTGCCATCACGCACACAAGGAAATTCATAAAATTCAGACTAAGTTAATCCCTAATTAATTAATAAAAAGCTTAGAGTACTAATTTAGCATAACCAGTTGACCACCATATTTACATCTGAGTTGTCTCACACTATCACTTGGCAGAAACTTGATCAGGGACTGCTAGTAGAATAGTTAATTTGACAGGTACAATTCATCAGCTACTGCAAGAATAGCTAAACTGACTATAGGCACTCTATTCATCAGCACACTCATCTATGGTTGTGCACCTGAACTAAGACATTGAAATTTAAGATTGCATGCTATATCACAACCCTTCTCCTCAGCTCAGCAGCAAGGGATGTAAATTTCTTCAGTAAGATTGCGAAACCATCTGTGAACACTGCCTCCTTGAAATTTTTCTCCACAGCAAAGAAATCCATGCACTTGTTCTTCAACACTGGACAGTTGTATGTCTCGGCAAAAACTAAAATAGAACCAACTGTATTGACCGAAACATTTTTTATCAATTTCAGAGAACAAATGAGCTTCAGCCGGTCCAGAGCGTACCGGTCAGCTGCAACAAGTAGATGCTGCAGCAAATCGGTGGGAGAGTCACCAAGCTCTGTGTCTGCAGGAAAGGAATCAGTGTACATGAACCGGAGCATAAGTTTAAACACCGCAGGTTCGATGTCTTGCACGGTGATAGATGGCATTGTGGCGTCTGCCATTGAGCCAAAGAGCTCTGCTTTGAAAACCGGCGAGCGAGCTGCCAGCACAGCGCGGTGAGCAGGGAATGTCTCGCCACCCACGACGAATGACACATCCGACCCGATGGGGCAATCCAGCAAGTTCCCAAAATGGATCCCTATGTCAGGCTGTGGCATGGGTATGTCATTGTCATTAAAAACAATGACACCACACACAAATCTTGCCACGCCATTCGTCTAGTAGGTCAACTCAAGATGGCTTCCCTTCACGAACTTTTGCCACCCCCATGGGGCTTCAGGCTGGAAAACTTGCTGAAACTTACGTGCTTCGGTTAAAGATGGTGCGCCGTCTCTGTTTAGCAGGAAGACATTGAACATGGCCTTGACATTTTCAGATTTGGAGGGATCGAGATGTACTCGCCCTTACAGTCGGTACGGTGTGGACCCTCCAGAGGTGCCCTCCTACATAGAATTCCTTGGACCTCACTATGGCCCTAATGGGGAGGTTCTTCGACGCCGAATAGTCAAGTTTGAAATCGAAAAAAAGAGAGCTCAGCATCTTGGCAAATCCAAATATTCCTATAATAATTTCCACGAGTCAGCACCGATACACAAGCAAATATTCATCTAAAATGATTGACAACTAATAAGAAACCTTAATCCTAAGGAAAGACCGGAAGAAAAGCACACGAGGGTACCAAGAGGTGCTGCTGCGGAGGTGGGTACTGGGTAGGGCTCAGTGGCTGCTCCGGCCACCGCAGCCGACCAGTAGGCTCGCTTCGCCGGCGAGTTCGCCGTATGACGTGTCCCGACAAGCCTCTGGCAGCAGCCGATCGTCGCCGGCCGCTCCTCGCCTAGGGCTTGCAGCTCGCTACCGCTACGCAGATTGGGGAGGAGAAAGTGGTGGTATGGTCTGGTGGAGCTCTTCCGGTCCGGCCCATTTGCATCTCCTACGACTACGCCACGGTTTTATCATACTTATTACTTAAGCATTTGACGTGTCAAAGGTTTGACTCAAAGGTTTGACACATGAGCGTGGCTTTGTATGACATGGCAACGAGCAGTGTTTTCTTGAACACTAGTAGATGCTAAATAGTTGTTGACGAACCGTTCAGCTATTATTCATGCTAAAGATCATTTAAAAGGCTAAAATGGTTGTTTAAATTGGATAAACAGGTGATGGGGTGTTTGGGACTGTTCCGTTCTACATTTTTCAGCTTCGCTCCATGTTTTTTAGCCTCACGGTTTCAGCTCCACGCGCTCTATTCGAAGAAAAAGTGTGGTGTTGTGAGAGCACCTAAAAGATGTGCTCCACAAACTCTATTTTTTGTGGAGCTGCTCCACGGTGGAGTTTGTAGAGCAAAGTTTGTGAAGTAGTCCTAAACACCTCAGAAACATTCGGTGCATAAATAAATGCACTAAACGACTGTTTAGGCAAAACTGTCGATGTCAAGTGCCGTAGGACCAAAATTCAGTTGGACACAGGCCATTTTTCAGACGGAAGGATATGGAATTGGTAATGTGTATCATACAAGGATCATCAAAGACAGGTCCTAGGAATTAGTTTCAGCCTTTCATCAGGACACAAATATGACCTCTAGCTAATGCCCTCATTTAAGTGGCCCCTAACTCATGCACCCTTGCATAATGGAATTTCAAAAGATACTGATGCTCCAAATTCCAGTATTGTTGAAATAGACAAAGATCTATAACTATATAAGCCTTGCGGTTCTAAAATCTAAAAATTGTCTTCGCGGTAGAACAGTATCAAGAAAGTTCGCAGCACTATACGTATTACACTATAAATTCTAAAGACCCTCTCCTATATTTCTTCAGCAGCTACTGCCTATTGTGGAGAAACTCTGCATGAGCCACAAGAACACCTCAGATTATATATACTGCTTTCTTGAACTTCATTTCCAGCATGAAGGTGTATGGATATCATATCACCAAGTCCTAGACTTGAGCCACACTAATACCAAGGAGTACAGATCAAAAAAGCAAAGTACAAAGAACATACTGTACAGATTACCCTGCCCCTGGATAAGAAGTCACATCTAGATGTGGGTGCACTAATCTGATACTTTATTTATCAAACGTATCAAACAGTAAAGTTAACACTAGAGTACAAATATGCCGAATGGTACCAAATCATGGTATCACAAAATAAGCACCTGATGTTTGCCTACATGGCTGGATATAATATTTCAGAACAGACTGCTCTGGCACTTAACAATACTTCACATTCTGATGACTAATGCTAACATAATATGCTCAAAAAGGACACCATGCTAAATATATGGTCGCACACCTGAACTTTATACATTGAGATTCACTTTTGCAAGCTATATCCCAACTCTACCCCAGTTCAGCAGCAAGCACTGAAAATTCCTACAACAGCATCAGAAAACCTTCAGTGAATGCAGCCACCTTAAATTTTTTCTCCATGTCAAAGAAATCAATGCACTTCCACTTTAGCTGTGGAATGTTTTACGTCTCAGCAATAAGCACAAGATAAAACTGAAGCTACAACATCACCAGTAAATTTCCTGATAAATTGACTGCACAAATTTGCTTCAACCTGCCGGTCAGCAGCAGCAAATAGATGTTGCATCATTTCTACGTTATAGTCTCCAAGTTCATCTTCAGCGGGCAAGGCATCTGTGTACATGAACCGAAGCATAATATTGAAAGTGGCAGGGTCAATGTCCGGTAGCATGATGGATGGCACTGACCCCACAAAAAAATGATGGATGGCACTGTGGCTTCTGCCATTGAGCCGAAGAGCTCTGCTCTGAAGACTGGTGAGCAGACAGCAATGACAACACGGTGAGCAGGGAAGGGAATGACTTGCCGCCCACAATGAACAATACATCGGACCCGACGTTGCAATTGCAATCCAACAGGTCATCGAAATGGCTCCAATGAAGAAAAACATGGAAGACCAACAACAGGGGCACAAAAATTAGACAGATTGCCATGGATAAGAGGTTCTATCAAGCAACATCTCATTGTTAACAATTTAAAATTTCATTTGTGAAATGAATTAAGCAGTAAAGTTTAACTTGCGGGTATGAATATGCTGGAGGTACTACAAGATTGAAAATAAATGATGGTGGAACATCACTGAATATATTAGATACCTTTCACAGAACCAAGAGTACTACTGTCTACTAACAGATAGCTGAATATACATTAACGCATAAAATGGCAAACAACTTGAAAGCTGCCATCACACACACCCTACTTCAGGACTGTACATATCCATGAGCACAAGGGGCTATGTTACTCCATAATTTCTCTAAAAACATGTAACTCCATAATCCTAACTAAAAGTCTAGAGTACTAATTTAGCATAACCAGTTAACTACCATTAATTTACATGAGTTGTCCCGCACTTTCACTTGGCAGAAACTTCATTAGGTACTGCAGGGACAGTTAATGTGAGAACGGGCACTTGATTCATCACCACACTAAATCTATGATTGCACACTTGAAGTATAGTCATGGATCTTTAAGATTGCATGGTAACCCACCTCCTCAGCTCAGCAGCAAGGGATGGAAATTTCTGCAGCAGGATAGCAAAACCATCTGAAAACGCTGCCTCCTTGAAATTATTCTCCACAGCAAAGAAATCCAAGCATTTGTTCTTCAACTCTGGACAGTTGTATGTCTCAGCAAAAACAAGAATAGAACCAACTGTATCGACCGAGATATGTCCAATCAATTTCTGAGAACAAATGAGCTTCAGCCGGTCCAGGGCGTACCGGTCAGCCGCAGCAAGTAGATGCTGCAGCATATCAGTGATAGTGTCCCCAAGCTCTTCGTCTGCAGGAAGGGAATCAGTGTACATGAACCGGAGCATAGCTTTAAATGCTTCAGGCTTTGAGTCTTGCAACGTGACAGTTGACATTGTGGCATCTGCCATTGAGCCAAAGAGCTCTGCTTTAAAGACCGGCGAGCGCGCTGCAAGCACAGCCCGATGAGCAGGAAAGGTCTCGCCATCCACAATGAGTGACACATCCGACCCAACAGCGGAATCGAGTAAGCCTCCAAGATGGATCCCTATGTCAGGCGGTGGCATGGGAGTGGGGTCTCCAGGAACAACTATGGCCCCACAAATAAATCTGACCATGCCATTAGTCGAGAACAATGGCTCAAGATCGCTTTGCTTCACGAAGCGATACGACCCCCTTGCGATGTTGGGCTGGAAAACGTGAACACACCTCACAGATTTGGTCCGGGATGGTGAGCCGTCTTTGGTTAGCATGAAAACATCGAAGAATGCCTCGACATTTTCAGATATGAAATATGCATAGTGGATGCGTCGGATGGACGCCAAGTGATTGATATTATACCTTCCGGGCTAGAACTTCTTGTTTCAGAGGGGGAATCAATCAAGCTTGATCAACCATTAACAAGCAATCCTAATGTAGGAGGGTTTGGTCAGGGGGATGCAGAAATAGTGCTTCAGGATCCATTGCGCGTCCAAGGCCTTTTGTTCTTCTTCGCATCTGTTATTTTGGCACAAGTTTTTTTGGTTCTCAAAAAGAAACAGTTTGAAAAGGTTCAATTGTACGAAATGAATTTCTAGATCCTGGGATTTCTTACCATCAAGTTAGAAAAAAGCCTCGATTTCTGGAATTCCTTATTTCTATCTCATGCAAAAGAAGAGGATCCAAGGCAAAGACGAGAACAATAAAAGCAACAAGTCCTTTTAGGAGGAATTGTGGGTCTTCTTAATCCTCTATTGGGCACATGTTGATTCTTCTTGTATCAAAGTAAGAATCATTTTTCTTCTTATTTGTTTTGTCTAAGATTACTATTTATTCTTTATTTGGGTCTGTCATTTGGACTTCCTTTGCTTAGGTTCGGGCGCGGTAGTGGACAAACAGAGGGAAAGAAAGTATGGCGGGGGACAAATTTCTTGTGAGCAAATAGAATTGCTTGACTTTTTCAATTAAGTTCAACTTTGAACTTACAGAAATTTTGTAAAAAAAAATCTATACCCTCCCATGGAAGGGTGGTTTTGATTTTTAGGCTAGTTGAGTAGTTTTGATTAAGGTTTTATTAGTTTATTACTCTAAACTAAATCAACGATTTGCAGGATACTTCCTTCATGGAATAAAATACTGGATCCTCTCCCCTCTTTAAATCGACCGATGGATTGCTTCACTCACTAACATCATTAACAAACAAAAGAATAAATAGAGGGATTCCAACCATCAGAGCAAAGGTTTTCTCTTTGTTATTTTTATAAATAGAAATAGGTAACCAATTTCTAGATTATGGAATAAAACCGCGTTATAACAATAAGAATTCTCACGGGCCCTTTCCGCTCTAATCAGATAAAGGGGAGTAAGGACCTGCTAAGTTCCTACTTTTTCATGTTTACAATCTGGATCCTTCAATTACTATAGAGATGAACCCAATCCAGAATACGAACCGTAAAAGAAAACACCTATTAAACCAATCACAAGAATACCAGTTATAGTATCTATCAGCCAAAGAGGAATTCTTCTAGTAGTATCGGCCTGTCACATCCGATTTTAAGGATAAAATAGGATGCATAATTTTATGTGCACCCAGAGATCAGTCACACACATAAGCCGACAAATTATAGATAGTATCATCACAAGTGTTTATTACATCACGTATAATAAGGCAGAGTCTTCACATAAATATAGCGAAAGTATAAAAAAAATCTCTCGCTGAAGCTCCATATCACAGAGACGTTAACTGGTTGACCACAAGTCTAGTAATCCTCAGAAAAGTCGTTATTACCATAGCCATGTATTACCCATCCGGGATTTTTATCCAAATAATGAAAATAAACAAGCGTAAGTACTCAACAAGTATAACATGGGGTTCATGAGGCTCAAAAGGCTTGACACAGGTTTAACAGCATTCAACTTTTAATTATCATAATTTTAGCATAAGAGTAGCAACAAGTTGTTTTAATCCCATAGTAAACACATGATGAATGAAAACATGAATAATGAATAGCATTTTCAAATCCAATTTAAACTCAAATTTAAATTCTTTTGCAAATTTCAATCAAACCAAAACATCACAAGTAAAATATGCAGCAGCATATATGCACATACATGTATATAGACCTATATTTGATTTTATTTTTAACAAAGTTATTATTTTTCTAAATTTAAATGCTCACAAAATGCATAATAAATCAAATTCTCCTATTTCAAAATCATGTAATTTTTAGGGTGTTACAATTCTACCCCCTTAAAAGGAATCTTGTCCTCGAGATTCAGATGATGCTTACTCAAAAAGCTGCGGGTATGTATTTCTCAAATCCTCTTCTCTTTCCCAAGTAGCCCCATCTTCTGTATACCGATTTCATTAACATTACATATCTTTATAATTCGGCTCCTCGTAACCCATTCTGCTGTCTCCAAAATCTTTACCGAAAATTTCTCATAGGTGAGATCTTCCTTAACTGTAAGCTCCTCTAATGGTATCTGCTCCTCCGATACACGCAAACACTTCTTTAATTGAGACACATGAAACACATCATGTACACTTGACAAACTCTCAGGCAATTCCAACTGATAAGTCACTTCTCCACGTCTCTCTATAATTTTGAAAGGCCCAATATACCTTGGTGTTAACTTTTCTTTCATGTTAAACCTTCTCACACTTCTCATTGGTGACACTTTTAGGTAAACATAATCCCCTATTTCAAAAACCAATTCTCTTCTCCGAGTGTTAGCATAACTCTTCTGTCGTGACTGTGCTACTCTCAAGTTATCCTTAATCATCCTTACTCGCTCTTCTATGTCTCTTAAAACATCCGGTCCAAACACTTGAGTTTCTCCCATTTGATTCCAAAATAACGGGGTTCTACACTTTTGTCCATACAAGGCTTCAAAAGGTGCCATATTGAGACTCTTTTGATAACTGTTGTTATATAAGAACTTTGCATAAGGCAAACTCTTGTCCCAACTTATACCGTACTGCAACACATAAGCTCTCAACATGTTCTCTAAAATTTGATTAGTTCTCTCAGTTTGTTCATCTGTCTGAGGGTGATATGCTGTACTAAAATTCAACTTTGTTCCCAATGAACTATGTACTTGTTGCAAAAAATGAGACGTAAATTGAGTTCCTCGATCAGACATAATTTTCTTGAGAACTCCATGTAGACACACTATCTTCTCCGTATATAATTGGGCCAACTTCGGTCCATTATAAGTAGTCTTGACCGGTATAAAATGAGTAATTTTAGTTAATCGATTCACTATCACCCATATTGAATCATAACCTCCCTGGGTGCGTGGTAACCCAACAATGAAATCCATACCAACTTCTTTCCACTTCCACACAGGTATCTTCATTGGTTGTAATAATCCTATAGGTCTTTGATGTTCCGCTTGAACCCTCTGACATGTATCACATAAACCAACATATTCAGCCACATCCCTCTTAAGTCCATGCCACCAATACTTCTCTTTCATATCCAAATACATCTTGGTACTCCCGGGATAAATAGAGTAAGCAGACTCATGTGCCTCACGAAGAATTGCATCTCATATAGCCTTATTCTCAGGCACACATAGTCTTTTTCCAAATCCACGAGTTCCATTATCATCCATACAGAAACTTGGTGCCTTACCAATCACTATGTTCTTCACGATTTCCTTTAACCTCTTATCCTGTAACTGACCCTTGCGTATCTCTAGCTCCAATGTAGGCTCTATCACCAACTCTATTGCATTAGTGACGAAACCCAAGTTTACTTGCTTAAGTTCAGCACACAACTCACTTGACATAGATGACACTTGCACATCATTGGCGTAACTCTTCCTGCTAAAAGCATCGGCAACAATGTTCGCCTTTCCAGGATGATAGTGTACTACAAGATCGTAATCCTTAATCAACTCCAACCATCGATGTTGTCTCAAGTTCAGATCTGTCTGAGTGAAAATATACTTCAAACTCTTGTGATCAGTATAGATATCCTCTTATGCCCGATAAGATAGTGCCTCCATATTTTCATAGCATGAACCACTGCTGCTAACTCCAAATCATGAGTAGGATAGTTTAGTTCATGCTTTCTCAACTATCGAGATGCATAGGCCACTACTCTTCCTTCTTGCATAAGAACACATCCGAGACCTTGATGAGATGCATCACAATAGATAGAAAAGTTCTTGCTCAAATCTGGCAACACCAATACTGGGGATGTAGTCAATCTTTTCTTCAATTCCTCAAAGTTAGCCTGACACTTCTTGGACCACACAAACTTAGCATTTTTCTCCAATAGAGCCGTCATAGGCTTGGCAAGTATAGAAAACCCTTCTATGAACCTTCTGTAGTATCCAGCCAATCCCAAGAAACTTCGAATCTCTCCCACATCGGTTGGTGGTTTCCAATTCAACACATCTCTCACCTTGCTTGGATCTACTGCTATTCCACAATTAGAGACAATATGGCCTAGGAAAGAAACTTCCTTCAACCAAAACTCACATTTGCTTCGCTTAGCATACAACTTGTGTTCTGTAACACCCTCGGTGTTACATTGTACAGTTTTTGCTAAAACACTAAATGGGCATCATACTTATGTGCAAATGTGTGTAACATAAAGTATAAATCAATGTACGACACTTTAAACGTTTATCCGAAACAAGAAACAAATGTTACGCTTCATGTCGCTTAATATCATTTAGTATTCTAGGTGAATTTTTAACGAACAATAATGCTATAGAACGTTTACGCGAACTTTGATAAAATTTGTAGTACGTACTTCGTAGTCGACGATGAAATATGTGCGGTCGAGGACGAGGTTCGCTAGCTTGGATATCAAGTAGGTCGGAATTAGAATTCGACGCGAAACTGTTTGAAGTTTAAGTCATTTCGTGTGAGTTTGAAAACGGGCCGACGAGGCCATGTTTGGCAAATTTTGTAGAGCGATCGGCTTAAGAAGTGGTGAGATATCGTGGTTTAGGTTGATAGCTCTATGTACCCACTGGAGTATAGAAGAAGTGATTTGGCGTTTGGATCTTCGGGTAGGATTTTTCGATAGCTTTAAAAAGCGTGCAGGTCACCTATTTTGAACAGAGCCAGCGCTGGCCGTGGTCACCGTCGCTGCTTGGCCTGGCGCCGCTGCTAGCTCGCCTAGCGCGCGCCGTCGCGCCGGCCGCGTCCTCACTGCCGCCCCTGTGCAAGCACATCGTGCGCGTGGTCCTTGCGCTGCTGGCCACGGCCGCCTGCTACCACGTGCTGGTGCGCGGTCATCACCGCTGCTGACGCGCTGCATCTGGGACACTGCCCGCGCCCTGCCATGCACTGGCCGAACGTGCAGCTGGGTCCCACGCTGTAGGTCGGGCGGGTGTATCTACCCAGCACTCACCACGCACGCATGCAAGCGCACTGCGCCCGGGTCCTGGCTGCTCTGCCTCACTGTAGCTTCGCACGGCACCCCGGTCGCGCTATGCGCCGTCCATTGCCATGCCCGGCACTGCTCCCGTTGACCCGCCACGGCTGCACACATGTGGGATGGCTGCCTACTTCGCCAGAGCGTTCATGTCTGTTGCCACGCTACGCCATGATCTCCCCTACCCTGCCAGACTCTGCGGCGACAGCGCCAGACCGACGTGCCTAATTTCCCCTGCTCCTCTGTCGCCGGGCCACGCCGTGACAGCACGCAGCGTCGGCCAAAGCAGTGAGGTTGCATATGCCTTGGGATGGAGTGAGTACTTAGCCACACGTCGAAAGCGTCCACTGCTGTTGCCGGCCGTTGCCAAGCCTAATTTGGACGGTTCCGTCGTCGTCGGCCGTTTTAAGACCCGCAGTAGCGCTGTGAAATTCCCCTTACCCACATCCACCGCTGTCCAATTCCTTGGCACTGAAGCTTCACCCCGTTCCACTCTACCACGTGCACGCCCTAGTTCGCACTGCTGCGGCTTGCCCAGCGCTGCCACCGCAGTCGTGCCATCGCTGCCATCGCAAGGCTGCCGGGTGCGCGTTGCCAGGTCCACTCGAGTAGCCTCCGATCAAGGCACCACTACCGATAAGCTCAGGGGAGAGGACCATCACCGGGGAGGGAGCTTGGGACAGCGTCCTCGTTCGCCGTATCGCCTCCAATCGCTGTGCGTTGACGTCAAGGTGATCATCGGTCCCTTAGATAGGAATTGGAGAGTCGAGAGGGGCCGGCGAAGCCACTCGGTGCCGCGCCGTCAGCCGGCGCGCACGGGTGCCGGGGGACGTCGCCGCGGCGAAGAAGGGAAAGGAGAGGGTGGTAGATGAAAAACCTATGACTCATCATAATAGTGCTCGCTTAGGTTAGTTGTGCGAATAGGGGAAATAGCGGGGGCTTCTTTGCTAATGCGCCAGACGCGCGTGGCTCCGTTGTGGGCCGCCTGCGTTGGGCCGCGTCGCGACGATGCCGAGTGGGCCGCGCCGGTGGTGGCGTCTTGTCGCCAGGCGGGAAGCCGGGTGGCCAAGCCGTCGCTCATTGAGCCATCGAAATCGTTTTCAATTCTTCAATGAATTACCAACGTTTATTCAATTTAATTTCTAGCTGAACTTTGATGAATTGTAATAAATTGTGTAGTTGTCCAAAAATAGTGAGACTAATTTTGTTAGGTTCACAAAAATACCATCTACGTGTTAGTACAGTTAGATTACAATTAGCTATGACAAGGATTGGGTCATAAATTCAAAACTAGAGAGCTAATATTATGTAGCTTAATATTTGTAGGAATTTTTATGGTAAATTGGTGTTAGCTATAGCTATGAAAATTTATAGTAGACTCACTAGATTATTAGGTACTTGCTGTAATTTTTGTAGACTTAGAGTAAGTTGATAAATAGAGTAGCTACCATCCTTGTTTTATCGTATATAGATTAAATCGGTATTAGGAGTAAGAATATTTGTAGTTGCTATGATGATGTATGTCATGCTTCATACGTGTTAGTGGTAATAGTAGGTAGCTTAGCCCTTTAGTTGGTAGGACTCACTTAGTAGTTTAATAGATGTATTTTTATTTTAAGAGCTGTTGTTGCTATATTCTAAGTATGGCATCATCATTTCATGCATATAGATCATGAGTTGGTTGAGTTCGTGCCGGTGGACGAACAAGAGTACGAGGAGGAGGTCCTCGTGCAGGAGGGAGCCCCGGAACCTTTTGGTGCTGACCTTGCTGACCCGTCGCCTGCCTAAGGCAAGCCCCGGTGCATAACCCTTATTTTAAATGGTCACTGATATATATATATGATGTGTATTTATGTTACATGCATTTTATGGAAACTACATGCATAAATATATCTACCTATGAGTCCTACTAGTATAGGTCGAATAGCTGCTATGCTTAGGATATCGGTAGCGTGGGTAACCTGTTGTTGCTCACAAGTAGGTGATAAATATGATCACTCATGGTAAAATGGTGGAAAGGAAAATGGTGACCGGGCAGGGATAGGGTTTGGATACTGGTGGGTGTAAAGGGTTGTGTCCTACGGTCAACAGGGCATAGCTCGGTTACACTTTTTCCCTATCTGTGTCAATTAAGGACTGGTCGTTGCATATGGCTCTAGGCAAGTCATAGATCTATTGTCCCGAGCACATACTTGGGTATGGGCGCAGGGAAGACTTATTGCTCTCTTGTCGCGGATCCGGCTCTTTTCGGGCCGACTGATCAGGAGTGGGGGCTTGGAGTCCAAGTTTGGATGGAGACCTGGACACCCGGGACAGGAGAGTGATGGGTTGGTCCTGCTTGTGCCTAGGGTATAAGCGGGGCATGTGTCTTCGGGGCACCCAGCTGGGCACATTGATTCGCGAATAGCCGGAAAATCTGGTACGACTTGTCTACTGTTTAGCACCGTAGTAAGAACTGAAAGTTGAAAGGAGAAGAAATGGAACTGATTGCTCGACTCTTGCTTGAAAGTAGAACATGTGCTTATATAGACTGGCTAGATGATAACTTAATACGGCTGATAATTATAACATAAATAAGGACTCACTATTAGTATTGCTTTCTGCCAAAATAAACCAGCAAACTATAAAGCTTATCATGTTCCTTGGAGTCGGGAAATTATTCCCACTAGTCGGATAAGTCTTGTGAGTACATTGTGTACTCAGGGTTTATTTACCCCAATTGTAGGTGATGCATGAGAAGTACCTTTGTGCGGAGGATTCTTCTGGTGGGCTCAGACGGATCCTCGTTCTTATCGCTAGATGTCTATTTTAAATTCCGCTGTTTATCATTCCGCACTCTGACATTTGGTATTGTAATAATGTATTTTTAAGAAACTTTGATGTATGAAATGGACAAGTATTGTAACTCATTTTCATTATTGGATTTTTGGGAAAAATGTGGATCTTTTGGGTTCTCCCTTGGGGTGTGCCCGACGGATACCGCCTTTTGTAGCTTTCTTTTGGGGCGCTTAGTGTCTAGTGGAAGACGAGCACCTCCGTAAGCTTGTTATTTCGGGCGGTTCTACCACATGTTCCCTGAGCTTCTGCAAGACCAACCTTAGATGTTCAGCGATGCTCTTCTTCCATTTTGGAGAATACCAATATATCATCGATAAATACCACTATAAACTTATCCAAAAACTCAATGAACACCTTATTCATCAAGTAAATAAAGTATGCAGGTGCATTGGTCAATCCAAAGGATATAACGGTGTACTCATACAAACCATACCTCGTAGTAAAAGCTGTCTTGGGTATGTTAGTTGCATGAATCTTCAACTGATGATAACCAGAACAAAGATCAATCTTAGAAAAACACAAGCACCTCTTAACTGGTCAAACAAGTCATCAATTCTAGGTAGCAGGTACTTGTTCTTGATAGTAACCTCATTTAGGGACCGATAATCAACACACATCCTCTGGGTACCATCCTTCTTGTCGACAAATATAACCAGTGCTCCCCAAGGTGACGAACTAGGATGAATGAAACATTTCTCCTGTAACTCTTTTATTTGTTTCTTAAGTTCCTCTAGTTCATTAACCCCCATTCTATATGGACACTTAGCTATGGGTGTAGTTCTAGGTAATAATTCAATAGTAAACTCAATGTCATGGTCAGGTGGCATACATGGCAAGTCATCAGGGAACACATCTAGAAACTCATCCACTACTGGGTCTTCCTTGTTGGTGCTATCATGAAGCTGGTTCACTGTGGTTGTCGGCTGCTTCTGCACTACAACATCGACACTGATTCTATCCCTAGTCGGTGTTGTCAGAACTACTACCTTCTCCTTACACTGAATTACTGTTTGTTGTTGCATCATTCAATCCATACCTAGAATCACATCAATACCAGATGTTCTTAACACAATGGGGCTCACTTTGAACTCTACCCCCTTAAGGATAAACTAGTTGGAAGACAACGATAAGAAACTTGCATACTAAATCCTGGTGAGTTTACTAATATGAGATCTTTCATGGCACATAAGGGTATGCTATACGTTCTAACAAATGCTTATGATATGAAAGAATGCGAAGCTCTAGAATAAAAAAGAATAGTGGCAGGAGTGGAATTGACATCAAATGTACCGAGCATGACTTTTGGATCCGCAAGCGCCGTCTCTGTAGACACATGATTCACCTTTCCCATGTTGGGTGCTGGCTTCTGAGGCGTTCCTTTTGGATTATTGTGCTAACACTGGGGTGTTAGTTGATTCTGCTTTCTGGGGCAATGGTTGGCATAATGCCCAACTTCTCCACAACGATAGCATACGTTGGGGGTGCTAGGTGCACTGGTCTTCATGGGAGTGTTGTTACATGCTCCCTATCATGGTGTCTGCTAGCCACTCTGCTGCTAGAGACATTGATTGCCATTCTGCTGCTGGTACGGTGGACGCTGCTGGTTTGGGTTGCGATTCCACTGATTAGGTGGTCCCTAATACCTCTACTAGAAGCCTTGCTAAGGGTTGGTGCATGGATGATATTACTCCCAGAGGCCTGTACCTAAAGCCTCCTCTTCTTAGCCTCCATCTCTTTGCGCTTATTGTCAATAACAATAGCGCGATTCAACAACGTCTAGAAATTGGGGTATGTATTGGACATAAGCTAGAGTTGCAGACCATCATACAAACCCTTGAGAAAGCGGCATTGTTTATCAGCATCATCAACCACCTCATTCAGAGCATAACGTGACAACTAAGCGAATTTGTCATGATACTCAGCCACAGACATAGATCCTTATTTTAGAGCCCTGAATTCCTCCTGCTTCAGCTATATCAATCCTTCAAGTATATGGTAGGATCTAAAATTCTCTCTAAATTCCTACCAGGTGACAAGAGGAGCATTAGTGGGATGTCCATACTCAAATGCCTCCCATCAGTCTTGAGCTTCTCCCTAGAGTTGTCCTGACGCGTACAACACCTTCTGCTGGTCGTCGCATTGCGCTATGTTGATTTGCTTTTTCACTGCATGAAGCTAATCATCTGTTTCTAGTGGATCAGTGGCATGTGAAAACACTAGGGGTGGCCCTTCAAGAATTCACCATGCTTATCACGTGGTGCCCCACAAATTGGATGATTCTGCTGATTCTGCACCAGAGCTTGCATAAGCTGTGTCTGCACTGCCAGAAAATGCTCAATAGTAGGTGGCGGTGGTGGTGGTAGATGTGGGGGAACACCTCCACAACCTTGGCATATTTCTCTTTCAGACATCTGACATCCAACACAAATATTTAAAATTTAGAGATTTCCATGTTATAGACACTTATAGAGATATAGAATACATTCTGAAATTTTTTTGGACGAGTTCTAACATAATCAGTTCAGTAAAACAGTCATATCTCGTGTTCTAGATATCTAAAAGAGTCTTGCTTTACATGGTTGGAAAGCTTAAGAAATTATCTACAACATTTATTCAGACCATAAGCCCAAATTCTATCGTTAGTTACTCAAAAACAGGACATATCTGAATCTGTTCCAGATTCCAGACTGCGCAGAAACTTCAAATTGAAATAGCTATATCTCTCAAACCAGATTAGATATAGGGGTGATTCTAGAGGTATTAGAAAGATACTTAAGTCTAGTTGTTCCCATAAAAAATTCATAATTTTTGGGCAAGTATATTTAGATTAGCATTGAGATAAGGGCAGACTGCTCTGAAAAATAGATCCAAGTGAACAAGATGTACCAAACCCAACTATTTATTTATTGACTCATACTTTAATATTCTTAACTATAGAACTGTGGACATGCCCACAAAGTTCCAGCACACATTAAAAAAATCTAACTCATACATAAACATAATAATAAATCAACTGGGCACACCAAAGTTCACACCACACTATTAGACTTGACCTGACTCAACTTGACCCGTACTACTAACGTCTTATTACATAGAAAGGAACTCCAACACCTATGGGTGATGTTTATGGAGAAGCTTCTCATAAATCCTTGGTAGGATGAGGCACTCCCTTTGGTCATCTATTATTTGTTGGTACCTCTTAAGAGTCTCCTGTTGTGCCTTTAACTGATCTTCCAGTCAGCGAATCTTCCCTACTAACTCACAGCCAAAGTGTACCATCACTTGAGTAGTTGGATCCATGCCCTGAGGGTCCATCATTGCCCACTCCAATTCAGGGTGTTGGTGAGGGAGGAATCGATATTGGTCCTCCTTCATATCCTCAAAATGGCGGCCACGGAGACCCATGCAGGCTTCAGTGACTACATCTTCTATGCCATCTTCCATGGTGGCACGACGAGCATGATGCGAATAGCTCGCGTTCAGCTGGTATGCTTCCTTCTCTTCATCCCTGATGGTGATGCATGCCCTAGTCTTCCAATAAGTGTCCTCCAGATGGTGCGTATGTTCTTCGTAGACATACTCCACAGCTACATCCCAATCAACGTAGTAGGTCAGAAGAATCCCCATAAGTCGGTGGTGCGAAATGGAGGATTCACACCCCGGCTTGTACTAGATCTTTGTAGTCCATCCTATGGCAGGGGTAGGCTAATCTTCTTGAACGTCGTCCTCATCATCATCAGACAATACAACGACCTCCACTTTTTTAGGTTCTTCTTCGGGCTCTTCCTGGAGTGGCTCAGGCGTAGGTGCAGGTGCTGGTGAGTCAACTTCCTGTTCCTGGGGTTCCTCCTCCTGTGGCTCTATGGGCTCATACAACCCATGAGGTGGGTAGTAGCCTCCGGTGCTGATGCGAGCGGTCTTATTAGCATGAGGCATCTATAGAATTAGATTTAGTTAGATTAGAAGCAATAATTTTCATAACAGAGTGAGGCAAAAGAAGCATAAAATTTAGTAAATAACAAGAGTGGAGTAGTAAGCATGAAATGAGGGGAAGCAAAAGAGGCTAGAATGACCATTACTAACTAGGCTTACGTCCTACAGTCAACCTGGCTCTGATACCAATCTGTCACACCCTGATTTTAAGGATAAAATGGGATGCATAATCTTATGTGCGCC
This sequence comes from Miscanthus lutarioriparius, assembly GCA_904845875.1. Taxonomy (NCBI): domain Eukaryota; kingdom Viridiplantae; phylum Streptophyta; class Magnoliopsida; order Poales; family Poaceae; genus Miscanthus; species Miscanthus lutarioriparius. Next base: position 6,976,559 of record CAJGYO010000013.1, read on the forward strand.
CAGAGATCAGTCACACATATAAGCCAACAAATTATAGATAGTATCATCACAAGTGTTTATTACATCATGTATAATAAGATAGAGTCTTCACATAAATGTAGCGGAAGTATAAAGAAAAATCTCTTGTAGAAGCTTCATCTCACAGGGGCGTCAACTGGTTGACCACAAGTCTAGTAATCCTTAGGAAAGTCGTCATTACCATAGCCATCTGCTACCCATCTGGGATTTTTATCCAAATAATAAAGATAAACAAGCATAAGTACATGCCATACTCAACAAGTGTAACATGGGGTTCATGAGGCTCAAAAGGCTTGACACAGGTTTAACAGCATTCAACTTTTAATTGTCACAATTTTAGCATAAGAGTAGCAACAAGTTGTTTTAATCCTATAGTAAACACATGATCAATGTAAACATGAATAATGAATAGCATAAACGGATAATTCTTAGTGATCATCTATTCAATAAGGGTTCCAAGGCCGCTCGTGACCATGAGCATAGCTGATATACCAGTTTTATACTCTTCAGAGGTTGTACACTTTCACTATGAGTCGTGATACCCATATGCCCGAGTTAATTACTCCTAAAACACTTCCAAGGTGAGCAGGCAGGGTTCACTATGAAGCCTTTCAAATATTCATCTAACAAGTTAGGGCCATTAGATTCACTTGGTGAACAGATATAGGAACCCCCTGTCGAATGACACAATTCCATCACAGCTATACACATAAGAGTAGAGGTTGTCCTATACCTAATTCATCAAGCCATTCTTATGCCATAAAGATAACCACTAACAATCTAGAAAAGGTCCTCATACTGAGCTAAAGCCAGAGCCCTGTGGCCCTCACAATTGTACTGTAAGTCCCGGATGATCACTTATAGATAAGTCCTTAGGGAGAGGAATCTAAAGCATTTAGAAAGTAGCTAAACACTCTAGCCCCCTGTTTCCCAAGTTGCTAAAAGTCATATTTTAATGTTTATTGCATATACCATTAGTCAAGTTATAAGATCATAGTTTAGTTGAGCACTAGCAAAGCTACCCAATGCATATCCCATAGGAGATAAGGTATAAGTTCAATTCTAGAGAATACCTATCAAGGTGACACATGCAAATATGGATTAAATGTATTAAAGTTGATAGGAAACAAGGATAATCCCATGCTATACTTGCCTTGAACAAAGTATTCCTGCTGATCCTGCTTGTCAAAGTAGTACTCTTGATCACCCATGAATTGCTCACCGTCTATACTCGATAATCACAGCAACATACAAGCATCCAGAAGCAATCATGTATAGCAAACAAAAGCTATAGATTAGAACAATACACCAATCAGTATAAAATCAAGATGAAAAGTTTGTAAAATAAATCTACGTCTTGCAACGAACACACAGACGCGAAGATCACGAAAATCAGAGCTAAAACGAAGAAGTTATGAATTAAACAAGATTTCCTTTAATAAAAGGATTAAGTCCATTTTTGGCCCCTCAACTATTGTGTTGGTCTAATTTTAACCCTCAACTACAAAACCATCTAGTACCGGTACCCCAACTGTCAAAACCATTCACTTTTAGCACCTGGGCGCGGGCAAGGCTGTTTTGACCGACGTTGAGCGGTTTTGACATGCAACCTCCATCTCTGTGACATGTGGGGCCCATGCATCATCGACTCACGGTGAGGCTGCACCCCTTGCACATGCTCCCTTCGCCAACGCCCACGCGGTCACGGATGACAGGAACGAGGTTGAGGTCCCAAACACGGCCGACGCTGCCGCCTTGGTCGCCGCCACTGTCGGGACTAGGACCGGGACTAGCTTGGTGAAGTCCAGCGCTAGTAGGGCCTTCTTCTGAGGTGGTTGCTCCACCACCACCTACGACATGGCCTGGAGCGTTGTCTCCGTCTCCATCGGCTCCACCACCGCGGTGATGGCGGCGGCAGCGCCTTGTGCGCGGAACCGGCATGCCCGTGCGGTCCAGTAGGTCGATGACGCGCGTGGAACCGGGACACCACCTGGTCGGCGATCTACCCGAAAGCGATGATGACTCGCTTCGCCACAAGCGCGCATGGGGACAACAATGAGAAAACCAAAGCAACTCCAGGCTCGCAACCCCGCCGTGGCCGCCTCCTAGAACGCTTAGCTGCTCAGACGCCTCGACCTCGCCACCATGACAGACATCAGTCCACCTCCATGGCTTGCCTCCTTCTTCTCTGCTTTGCCTCCCTCCTTCTAGCCTTGGGAGCGGCTTTGGAGCCTGGATCGTTGCTTGGATGGTGTTGGAGGTTAGATCCACGCGGTGGTGCTGCGGCTACTTTCTTGGGTTGTGGGATTGTGAGGTGGGAACAGTGGTGGTGGGGGGGTGGTGGTGGTGGGCGGTGAGCGCGTAGCGTTGGCGGAAGGTCACGGTGAGCAATGTGGTGCGGGCGCGATAGAGCGCGACGGCCTCCTGATCATCGAGCTTGGACCCCTTGCACCCTATCACATGCGTGCGTGCCTACCGCCGGTGTTGGTGGCTATGCTGCAGGCGCGCTTAGAGGTCTGGAGTGAAGTGGAGCAGGCAGGCAGAGGTCGTGAGGATGGAGAGGGAGGGGTTGAGTCGATGACGCGTGGGCCCCACATGTCACTGAGATGGAGGTTGCGTGTCAAAACCGCTCAACGTCGGTCAAAATAGCCTTGCCCCCGCCCAGGTGCTAAAAGTGAACGGTTTTGACAGTTGGGGTACCGGTACTAGACGGTTTTGTAGTTGAGGGTTAAAATTAGACCGACACAATAGTTGAGGGGCCAAAAGTGGACTTAATCCTTAATAAAATAATAGATTAAATCTAATCTCAAATTTGAAAAGTTGAAAACATACTTAACAGTAGTATGAACATATAGATTATGCAATTACGAATCTAACGCAACTTGAACGGATCAAAACGGAGTTAAAACGAAGATTTTAGGGCTAAAACAAGATTAGTGGCAAAACTATAAATAGCTGAAAGCGTATTTTGAGAATAACCAAAGGAAAATACGTTTTTGAAAATAGAAAACGTATTCTGGGGAATATGTCAAGGACCTTAAGTTAGAACTTATAGAATTGCGGGGGGTTCTTTTGCAAATAGATCGGCCGAAGGGATATCGTGAATTCTGGACCATTGGATTAAGATCAAATGGTCCAAAACAGATCGAGAGGGCAAATCTTACCGACGTCACTGTGCGCGGTGGCTCCATGGCCAGTCATGAAGAACTCACCGGCGATCTTGAAGAAGGGCCTACGGCCATGGAATAGCAAACCAAGGGCACTGGGAGATAGAGGAAGAAGCAGCGAGCTCGACGAGGTAGCTTACCGAGGCGTAGAGCGATGAAGGGCGGTGCGCGGCTCGGTGGTGAAGCAGGCGATGATGGCGGCTAGGGTTTGGCGGATGCGGCGACTCGGCGAAGACGACTGTGGCTCTGAGCCTTGGGATGGGGAGGCACGGGCGTGGGCAGCTGGTATTTAAGGCCTAGGGAGCCTTAGGCTACACGGTAAGGATCAAGGCGTAGGCGGAGGCGGACTCCGGGGCAGCGATGGTTGTGACCTAGGCGGAGACACGCGGGGAAGAAGAAGTTGTCGTCGACGACGCGTGGGGCAGGTGATAAGCGGCACAGTAGCCGGGAGGAGGAGGCGGGGAAGCGACGCCAGCGGTGACCTGAAGCCACCCTCTTGGGCTATTCATGGGAGGATGGTGCGGAGGCGCCTGTTGGGCCACTATGGGAGAAAAAAACAAGATAGATCGAGCTAGGCCAGTGAGGGGAGAGAAGGCTGAGCAGGAGAAGTGGGCTGCTCGGGGAAAATATATTTTTTTCTATTTTTCTTAACACATTTTCAAATCCAATTGAAACTCAAATTTAAATACTTTTGCAAATTTCAATCAAACCAAAGCATCACAAGTAAAATATGCAGCAGCATGTATGCACATACATGTATGTAGACATATATTTGATTTTATTTTTAACAAAGTTATTATTTTTCTAAATTTAAATGCTCACAAAATACATAATAAATCAAATTCTCCTATTTCAAAATCATGCAATTTTTAGGGTGTTACACGGCCATTTCCCCTACTTTCCTCCACATTTTCTCAAGTGGTCATGCTAGAGACAAAAACAGTCATGGATAGTTATAAAGATGGTATCCTTCCAAATGGGATAAGAGAATTCATACTACTCTCTTTCTTTCTCTCAATTGAAGAAGTAATTGGAAAATAAAACAGCAAGTACAAAAATGAGTAATAAACCCCAGTATAGACTGGTACGATTCAATTCAACATTTTGTTCATTCGGGTTTGATTGTGTCATAGTTCTATAGTTGGAATTTGGTTTATCGTTGGATGAACTGCATTGCTGATATTGATCCCAAGAAAAAAACCGTGGGTACAGCTTGTAACACCCTAGGTGTTAAGCATACATTTAACCTTGACATTGCATGAGCACAAGCATCATTGATCATTCATGAGCATGAGCATATCAAGTATTATCTCTATATTGGCTTATATTGCATGTGTTGTTACTTAAATGTCTTACATATGCTAGGGTTTAAATGTAACCAATATATAAAATGATTGTGGAACCTTAGGAGTACCTTAAACATGTTTAGAATATCACAAGGAACAACTTTGGTATTCATGACTAAGGCTAGTTTGGTCTCTAAGTCATAGTTATAGTGTAAGTCATCATTTTCAAGTTGTTTGTTTGACCTAAGTTGAACTATGTCATAGAGTATTTGCATGGCAGTACACCCTTAAGCAAACTTGTAATACTTGATTAGAGCAACAACTTTTATTATTGGGTCATGAACTAATTCAGTGCCTAGCTTGGTCATTTAGAGCTCACAAGAATCAATATTTCACTGTTTTTGGAACTTAGGAATTTGTCTAAGTCAAATTGGTTTTTCAGTTTGATTTGTCCGACTTTGGGATGTTGTATCTTCCTAACCGTTGCGAATTAGACTTTGATCACTTAAGCAAAGTTGGAGCTGGTATGTAGATCTACATCTTTTGTTAAGAGAGTTTTCGCTAATTAGCCATGGATTAGGCGCTTAAGCATCGTCAAATGGCGCTGTCAGACATTGAACGGGGCTCTGATGGCCTACTCGGCACAGCCATAAGTGGTGACCATGCCACAGACCTGGCCATTGCGTGGTGGCCATCATTGGTGACGTCGGGCCCTCATCGTACTGTGTTGGCGTGCGCTTAAGGGGAAGCCGCGCTGCTCGTTTCACTCAAGCGCTCGCACTCTCCCTCTCGGTCGCTCTCTCTCGTGCGCACAGTGGAACCACCGAGCACCACCATGCCATAGTGCTTCTCCACCGTCGCCAAGCCTTCATGCCACCGCACCATTGTCGTCTCCATCTTGCCAGTAGCTGCACCATTTTCCTCTCTACCTCCAAGACACAGCCACAGTACTAGACAAGCTACGGTGAGGGCGAAATCGCCGTTCTTGCCTTGCCAGAAAGCTCGGCTTCCATGGCCGCCTTCACGGCGAGCTCGCCGCTGCTTGGCTCACTTGCGCATTCCTTCTTCTTCTTCGTGTTAGAGCTTAGTTAGGATGTGTACTACCTTGTAGCATGATGTTACGGCGAGCCATCGCCTCGCTGGCGTGGAACACGATGACCCGCACCGCCGCGCCCTCACCGTCATGCCACCGTGCACGTGGACGGGTCTCGTCGGCACATCTCACTAGCCTAGGTAGTCTCGTTAGAGTCGCTTGGTCACCGCAGAGCCCGTGCGCTTCTCGCCGGGCATTGCCGTGGCCAGCAACAGCCGGCGCACCTCCGCGCAGCGCTGCCATGCCACCATGGCCAGCGATGAGGTAGCTCCGGTGCGTCCACGCTGCCACCACGGGTACCAGTCGACGCGGATGGTTGAGTAGAACACGTAGGTGGGGTCGGTTTCATCGGAGAGCTCGCCGTTGGTGAGATATAGCTGGTCAAACCACTCCTCTGTTTTTGGTTCACTGACATGTGGGGACCGCTGACCCATGGGTCCCTTATGTCAGCGACTACAGTTAGGGTTTTAGTTTATTCTTTTCCAGATTTTTGTACTAACTTTGGAAAATCATATCTAGAGCTAGGAATGTACAATTTTGGTGAACCAAATTTTGTTGGATTCCTCATGAAGTGTAGTATTTTATAAAAATATGAAATGTACAGTTTCTAGTATTTTTCAAGGTGAATAAAATGTAGCTAAATAAGTGCTTTTTAAATGTTTACAATCTTGTAAAATATATTTCTTGAGCAAGAAAAGTGATAAAATTGTGATTCTAATTTTTTTGGTGCTGTGTTGACATGATCTAGCTAGGAAAAATAATAAACTTGCTGTAAACTTGATTGGAGTAGGGTCTTTCTATTTATCTATTAATAAATGGTATTTTTGAGGAAAATTATAGGGATAAAAATAAGTAACATATTGACATGCAAAATTTTGTACAGTATTATGACATAATATGAAGCTAAGAAAAATATATAATCATTGTTGTTTGACACTTTTCTATAGGGTTAACTATTTTCACCAAAATAAGCCTTGCTAGCTTATCATTTTTGTAGAGGATGTTATACATGTTCCAATGGTATGAAAATTTTACAATAGTCTATTGGGAGTATTCGGAAGCTACTATAATTTTCTAGAATTTATTATGTACATTGGGTATCTGTTTATTATTTCACCTAATTATCTAATTGAATTAATAAAGGTATTTAAATAAATAGTTTGGGCATGACCATTATGTTTTCTAAAGTGTATTTGATATTATTGAACTGTTGGTATATTTGGTGATGTCCAATTTTGAATGCTTATATGCAGTAAAACTATTATTGCTTTATAATTCATTTTTGAGTTGCTTTTGGACAGATTCTGTTGTTGGGTATGTTGCATAGTTAAAATGAAGTTTAATGTAGAAATGGTTAATAACAAAGTTGTAGAGAATTTCTTAATCTATCTTGTGTTAAAATTTCAAGGAAATAGGCCAAACAGTTTAGGAGTTATAGCTGTTTAAAGTTGGTTTCCTAAAATACTAGTTCTCTAGAATTTTTGGATAGAACTGGATAGATTGCCTATTTTGGTTAGGATAGTGTTTGAATTAGCTTTTGATGATTAAATAGGAGTTGTAGGAAATTTTATAAGATTTCTAGAAAGTCTAAGATCACAATATTTGGTTAGGTAGAACTTCAGTTCTGATGTAAACTTGTAACTACTATATATAGATCTGAAATTGTCTTGTGATGAATATTGTAAGTAGATAGAGAAGAGATATACACCTAGTCGATAAACAAGGAGTTAGCATTGTTATCATTGTGTAACTTGACATCCTTATCATAGCATGTACATTCCCCTATCACATCATCCATGATCCTTCTTATGCATTAATGGAACTTACTTATGCATATGCATGCAATAGGTGCAACCGAGGAAATCACGTTGGTGGAGCTCGATGATGATCCATAAGAGGAGAACCAGGAAGCTTAGCACCGAGAAGCTCTAGGCGAAGGTGATCTTGAGGTTGATCATCTCCCAGAGTGCCCTGATCATTAGCTAGCCATGTTCATGAAAGGCAAGCCCCGAAGCATTATAAGTCTCCCTATTTTATTAATGTCACCTAAAGTTATTCGTATTGATGCATTATGTGATAGGAGTTGTTTAGAAACACTTGCTGCATATTACCTTTCCTTGACTATAAATATCTACCATGAATCCTATTTAAGTCCAGAAACGCTTATTATGCTTAGCTATGCTTAGACCGGTAGAAGTCGGGTGATTTCCTATCACCTGTGGGCTATAGGCGATAACTTGATCACGGTTGGCTATATTGTGCTATCGTGGAACATAACCTAGTGATGTTGATTAATTGGTGACCAGACAGAGTCTTATGTTGTGGTAATCATAGTGATTCCATCTGTGTCGTTTAATGACCGGTCGTTGGAGGTCATCTTGTCATGTTGAACGCATGCCTCTTACATAGTTGGCCGGATAAGTCATTCCGACCACGAAGCCGAGTAGCTCAACTCAGGCCGGGGACATGAGCAGTTAAAGTGCACACCCTGGAGGCAGTAAGGATATGTGGAGAGCTGATGGCGTAAGCCCAACGGTGGGTTAGAGTCCCGAGCCTCCTGGCAGATTGGTTGTATCTTTGAGGGTGCGGCGCTGGTCTTACCCGCGATTGTACTTGAGTTGTACCAAAGGTGACCTAAGACTACCTTGGCGTAGGTATGTCTGGGTGTGTGTTAGGAATAATTCCCCAATGGGTAGAAATCGATTCAATCGCCGTCTCTCTAGATAGTGAGAACTTGACAGAGTACGCTTCATCGTAGTAATTGATGGAAGTGTGGTTATGAGATTATGAAAGAACTCAACTGGATATGATTATTATTGTGATGACTTAATGGTACCAACATGTTTGGCATAGGACATTTGCTAATCTAGGATCTACTAAATTCATCTAGTTGTTCTAAAGAATTAAAACGGTCGGTTATTAATGGAATTCCTTGTCGGCTTTCCGTGAAATACTCGTTTGGTCGAGGACTTCCAAACACGTCATAAGCTAAACCCGTACTGACAAATAACCAACCCGCAATGAATAGGGAAGGTATAGTAATGCTATGAATAACCCAGTATCGAATACTGGTAATAATATCAGCAAAAGAACGTTCTCCCGTGCTTCCAGACATGCTGAGCTCCCAAAATTTTTATTCAAAAAAGGAATTGATTCCGTAAAAGATGGGATCCACCAGTAAATAGAAAATTACTGATATTTCATCCTTGTGAGATTGTCAATTTTGTACCAAAGGTGTATTTTGAGTATACCGAATTAGTATAGCTATCCTTCCTATGGCACAGCAATCCAGTTTTGCTTGGTCCCGAAACAGAATTCCTTTTTTCTCTTTTTTGTTCCTTGTCTATAGGAAAATTACATGTTATTCAAGGCATCAATAGAACCTCACAATTTTTGGGGTCCTACTTATTTTCATTGTCTTCGGAATAGTAGAATAATTTAATTTGGAATAGCGGCCAAGATCTTGGGAAAACCTAAGTTAATGATTAATAAGATAAAGAATTTAGGAAGGATATTCTCATATTGACGCAATACAAAGATAAGTATATGCAAAATCTATCCCTTTTTAGTTAAAGGAATTTAATTGGTTAGCATAAAATAATATCTAATAAATAGAAAATCGAATAGTGGATAATCCGTTATGAAAGAAACGGAATACATTCTTTGAAGAATCAAGATTCGTAATCAATCCTTGTCTTGTTTGTTGGATTAGGTCTAACTTTCTTGACCAAACAGCAAGCATGGAACTTTACAAGAAGAACTTAAAAGAAAAAGATAATTGAAGTAACTTCGAATCAACTTTTGTTGGGGTTCAAAAAACGAATAAAAATAAATAAAAAAAAAGTAAATTCAAGGAATAGTTCCCTTTTTGAGGGGGCCCCTCGGGGGTCGTGGAATGCTTTTCTTCTCCTCTTATTCCATATGGAATACAATGAGTTAAAATAAGAAGGAATAGGGGAATATTCGACCGTTTGCTCCAAAAAGAGGATGAAATCCATCCTATTAAAAAAGAAATAATCCGAAATAGAAAGAATTTCTTTTTTCAAATGAAATTCTTTATTTATCTTTTATTCAAAAATTCCCCCGAAAATCCAATTTCATTTTTCAATGGCGTTAGATGATCTAGTTCTTAATATTATTAGTTTACTTAACTGACAGATTCCACAACAAATCTCTTGATTCGGAATTAGGGACTCATGTTACGTCTGATGAATCGATTTTCTCTTTTTTTTTACACTTCTGTATCTCACTCTATCTTGAACTTAAACTTAGGTAAGTGCTTTACCAACATTATGTAGTGTAGTAAAAAAAAATGGAATTTAACCCCTTCATGCTTACTATAACTAGTTATTTCGGTTTTCTACTGGCTGCTTTAACTATAACCCCAGCTCTATTTATTGGCTTGAACAAGATACGTCTTATTTGAAATGAATTGAATGAATAGAAGAATCTTTCTTTTGGATTCCTGGTACTCTAGACTCTTTTCCACACTAATTACCAATTCTTTTCTTGGTCATTGAGATTCGTGGGTAGTTTAGACTATTATTTAGAGATAGATCGTACCTCTTTTTTTATCCCCTCGAACAAATCGAAATGATTGAAGTTTTTCTATTTGGAATCGTCTTAGGCCTAATTCCTATTACTTTAGCGGGATTATTCGTGACTGCGTATTTGCAATACAGGCGTGGGGATCAGTTGGATCTTTGATTGAGTAATATTTCTTTTTTGATTGACCTCCTCTCTGGTCTGGAGGAGGTCAAATTGGAGTTGCAATTCTACTTTGTTTTTTTTAAGTTATTTTAGTTTCGACATAAGATATATGGAATCACGCTCTGTAGGATTTGAACCTACGACATCGGGTTTTGGAGACCCGCGTTCTACCAAACTGAACTAAGAGCGCTTTCAAAACAAAAAAAAGAAAATCCTTTTCTATTCCTAACGTGTCTCACGTCCGTATAGTATCCACAAATTCAAGTTATACCCACTTTACTTTAATTGATCTCCCCACTACTGCCCATAAAGAAGAGATAATTAATAGGTAGGGATGACAGGATTTGAACCTGTGACATTTTGTACCCAAAACAAACGCGCTACCAAGCTGCGCTACATCCCTTTTCCAAATTGTTGTACAATGCCATTGTACACAATTCCTTTCTTGTTTTCCACATCGTAATTTTCTTCTATTTCTTTATCCATATAGAACTTTCTTGTCATTTCTTGTTTTTGGTCTCATATAATCAAGGAAGGGTATAAACTAAAATCCAGTCAAATTTCACCTATAAAAGAAAGACTACTATTCCTTAGTAATGTATAGGAAGAAGGGGTCATCTTTTTTAGGGATAGGAAAATCTCGTCTATACGGTTCATTCTATATATATAGAATATTTATTTTGTTTTTTTAGTTAGGAATTTCGCCTAAACAAAAGAAATACAAAGGATCTTGGGCAAGAGTATCTGATCATATATGTATTCCAATACCGAAGGAGGATTTTCAATGCGGGATATAAAAACATATCTCTCTGTAGCACCCGTGCTAAGTACTCTATGGTTTGGGGCTTTAGCAGGTTTATTGATAGAAATCAATCGTTTATTCCCAGATGCTTTGTCATTCCCTTTTTTTTAATTCTAGTTATTCCTATGCAAGAGATAGAATTCTTCGTGACATGACGAAAATTTTCCCTTTTTGAATTCTTTTTTAGTATATGAAGCAAAAAGAAAGAAAAGATGGATAAGGATTGTATTCTTTAATTATTTCTCTATGTTTTATTACTTAATTTATGATTTACGAATTTCCATTTTTTTTTTATTCTATTGGATTGGATTTGTTCGAGAATTCGAAGAATTACAACAAAATCTTTAGAAATCACATTTTTAGTTAGGAACTTCTATGGATTTTATTCTTCTTCTTTTCTTGGGATCCAAAATAGAAGAATAAAAGAATAGGTATAAGAATTAAGTTAAGTCGATCCAAAAAGGAAAGGAGGTTCATGGCCAAGGGCAAAGATGTTAGAATCCGAGTTATTTTGGAATGTATTAGTTGTGTTCGAAAGGGTACCAATAAGGAATCGACGGGGATTTCTAGATATAGTACTCAAAAGAATCGCCACAATACGCCCGGACAATTAGAATTAAGAAAATTTTGTCGTTATTGTCGAAAGCATACCACTCATAATGAAATAAAGAAATAGGAGCATCGTGTGTTCGATTTTTCCAAAGAACAGAAAGAGTAAGAACTTCTTATTAAATATATAGAACATAGATAGAATACAAAATACAAATCAACTAATCTGATTTTAGGTAGATATTATTTCATATGTATAGAGGGTTTTTATTTTTATATATTTGGATTTTATATATTTTTATATAGTATATTAATCAAATAATATATGGACCAAAGAAAGACTACTTCTTCTGGTTCTGGATAAAAAATTAATAAAATAAAGAAATCTTTTTTTTTTTTCAAATTTTTAAATAAGGAATAAATCATGTATATATCTAAACAACCTTTTCGTAAATCTAAGCAACCCTTTCGTAAATCCAAACAACCTTTTCATAAATCTAAGCAACCTTTTCGTAAATTCAAACAACCTTTTCGTAAATCCAAACAACCTTTTCGTAGGCGTTCTCGAATAGGCCCGGGGGATCGAATTGATTATAGAAACATGAGTTTAATTAATCGATTTATTAGTGAACAAGGAAAAATATTATCCAGACGAATAAATAGATTAACCTTGAAACAACAACGATTAATTACTCTTGCTATAAAACAAGCTCGTATTTTATCTTTCTTACCATTTCGTAACTATGAGAATGAGAAGCAATTTCAAGCCCAGGCAATTTCAATAATTACTGGTCCTAGACACAGAAAAAATAGACATATTCCTCAATTAACACAAAAGTTCAATTCCAATCGAAACTTAAGAAACTCCAACCAGAATTTAAGAAACAACAATCGAAACTTAAGTTCCGATTGTTGATGTTTTATTCGAAAGGCTCAGACTCATATATAAAGAAAGTAATCCAATTTTGATTCTTGTGTTTGTTATAAGAAAGAAAAATGGGAAAAAAGAAATAGTTTTTTTATTTATTGCAACATGCTCGTTGATTCCTACCACTTAATCTTAATTTATTGTATCTTCCCGGAGTTCCCTCTCCGGGAATTCGGTTTTAATTATTCCTGTATATTACTTTTTTATCCTTTAATTGATAGTCCTTATTTTATTGGAAATCGTGTAAAGATTATTTGGATTTGATACAGCTACTTGTGCAAGCATTTTACGATTAAGAATCAATTCCTTCTTGGACAGATTGTGTATTAATTTACTATAACTATTGAATACGTTATATACCCGTGTTGCTGCGTTTATCCGAGTGATCCACAAACGACGAAAATCCCTCTTTTGCCTGCCTCTATCTCGATGAGAAGAAACAAAAGCTCTTCTTACTTGTTGAGTAATCATTCGATTAAGTCTTAAATGAGCCCCTCTAAAGTTTGAGGCAAATGAACGCATTTTTGTTCGTCGTCTCCGAGCTATATATCCTCGCGGAACTCTGGTCATTGAATCAAATTAACCTTAATGAATAACTAATGATTTCTCTTCTTTTAACCCTCTTTTTTCCCATTAATAACTAAACGGATTATTCCGATATATAAAATATTAATTCCAATGGCTTTTGCTACTATAACCTTCCCAACCACGATTTTTTATTCTATTCAGTTATTTCGCATAGAAATAACAAATTCTAACGATACTAAAAAAACAGTGGGTTCCATCGTTTTTATGGTTCCCTTTTAAACGGCGAGGCCCTCTCTATACACCGGAGCCCTTTCTTTCATTTCATCAAAAGGTATTGTGAACTTGTATAGTTCACATTCTTTGGCTCTACCTATCCATTATAGAGTGAATAACTCTTTTCACAATAAGAGTTATTCATACAGTGACGGTATTTAATTATGAAAGTTGGCTAAGTAGCTGACCCTTTAGTCCGTTCTTTTAAGATAAAGGAGCATAAGCCTTTTTCTTTTTATTACTATTTCCTCCGCTTAATGGATAACCATTTGTTACCAATGGGGGAATTGCTTCTTCCAATCTAGATGATTGGATTTGCACCAAAGGAAACCATAAATTCCATATACCATAGAAATCTAGGATAGAGCTTCTCTATCCTATTCATTGGTACCGATCATGGATACTTCAAAAATTTTATTATTTGTTTGAACTCATGATCTGAACGAGTCGCACATACACCCTAGCACATGTTCCTCGACGCTGAGGACATCCCTTAAGCGCGGCCGATTTTCTAGCATTTCGTATTGGCTGTCTTGCATTTCTAATAAGTTGTTTAACCGTTGGCATGTCGTATGTATATATAAAATGGATTGGTTTAGATCGATCTTAACCTGATGATTCATCATCATGAAGTATTTCTATTTTCTATAGCATAAAACCCGAATTTAGGTTTGAAATAAATTTACAAGGAATCCACCCACTACCAATCCTTAAACATTTCTGGAAACCACACTGGATCAGTATCGCAGTGCTCGTCAATCATTTCATCCCCTACAATATCGACAAGTCCATAAGCTTTGGCTTCGTCTGCTGACATAAAAACATCCCTTTCCATGTCTTCGGATACAACCCAAAAAGGCTTGCCTGTTCTTAGTGCATAAACCCTTGTGATCATTTCGCGAACTTTGTGTAACTCTTCCACTTCTAGTAAAAATTCTGGTGTCCTTGCCCGATAATAAGCACTAGCAGGTTGGTGAAGCATAATCCTAGCGTGAGGGAATGCTATACGCTTGGTGGGTTCTCCTCCAAGCAGAATGAAGGAGGCCATGGACGCGGCTATTCCGAGGCATATTGTATATATATCAGGTGTCACCGTTTGCATCGTATCAAAAATCGCCATTCCTGAGATTAGCCACCCGCCAGGGGAGTTTATAAACAAAAAAATATCGCTATTTCCATCTTCTATACTGAGATATACCATCAGACCTGTAATATGATTCGTGATCTCGCAACGAATCTCTTGACCTAAAAAAAGTGTCCTTTCTCGATACATAACATTGTATAAGTCAACCCAAGTCGCTTCTTCATCTCCGGGAATCCGGTAAGGTACTTTTGGAACACCAATGGGCATATTAGATTAATATTATTAAATTTAAGTAAAAAAACTACACTTTAATATGGAAACGTAAGAATGGAAGAGAAAGAAAGAATCCGCAGTTTATTATCTTCATTTTTTTCTTATTCTATAAGAATACTATAGATTCTATTAATACATAGATTGAAATAATACATAGATTGAAAGATTCTACATATAAGGAAGGTAAGACAGATTGAATAAAGAAAAAGGAATCCGTGATTCGAATGATAAACAAAGAGGGATGAAGGATCTATTCTTCGTTTTTAAAAATAGCCCAAGCTACCCATTGCATATTGGCACTTATCGAGTATAGAATAGATCTGCTTCTCTTTCTTCTTACAAACAGAATTGGCTTGTTATTTTTAATGGAATGAAATAAATATTCACGCTTTCTGACATAGAATCCCCTAGAAGGGTTAGGTACATAGAATATGTATGGACAGTCTTTTCCAATGCGATAAAATAAAGCGACATCGTGTCTATTTTTCTTTGCTAAAGGGGTATTTCCATGGGTTTGCCTTGGTATCGTGTTCATACTGTCGTATTGAATGATCCGGGTCGATTGCTTTCGGTGCATATAATGCACACAGCTCTAGTTTCTGGTTGGGCTGGCTCGATGGCTTTATACGAATTAGCGGTTTTTGATCCCTCTGATCCTGTTCTGGATCCAATGTGGAGACAAGGTATGTTCGTCATCCCCTTCATGACTCGTTTAGGAATAACGAATTCGTGGGGTGGTTGGAGTATTTCAGGCGGAACTGTAACGAATCCGGGTATTTGGAGTTATGAAGGTGTGGCAGGTGCGCATATTGTGTTTTCTGGCTTGTGTTTCTTGGCAGCTATCTGGCATTGGGTATATTGGGACCTAGAAATATTCTGTGATGAGCGGACGGGAAAACCTTCTTTGGATTTGCCCAAGATCTTTGGAATTCATTTATTTCTTGCAGGGGTGGCTTGTTTTGGCTTTGGTGCATTTCATGTAACGGGTTTATATGGCCCTGGGATATGGGTGTCCGATCCTTACGGACTAACTGGAAAAGTACAAGCTGTAAATCCTGCGTGGGGTGCAGAAGGTTTTGATCCTTTCGTTCCGGGAGGAATAGCTTCGCATCATATTGCTGCGGGTACTTTGGGCATATTAGCGGGCCTATTCCATCTAAGTGTCCGTCCGCCTCAACGTCTATACAAAGGGTTACGTATGGGCAATATTGAAACTGTACTTTCCAGTAGTATCGCTGCTGTTTTTTTTGCTGCTTTCGTAGTTGCCGGAACTATGTGGTATGGATCAGCAACTACCCCAATCGAATTATTTGGGCCTACTCGTTATCAGTGGGATCAGGGATACTTTCAGCAAGAAATATATCGAAGAGTTAGCGATGGGTTAGCCGAAAATCTTAGTTTATCAGAAGCTTGGTCTAAAATTCCCGAAAAATTAGCCTTTTATGATTATATTGGTAATAATCCGGCAAAGGGGGGATTATTCAGAGCAGGCTCAATGGACAATGGGGATGGCATAGCTGTTGGATGGTTAGGACATCCCGTCTTTAGAGATAAAGAAGGACGCGAGCTTTTTGTACGTCGTATGCCTACTTTTTTTGAAACATTTCCGGTAGTTTTGGTAGATGAAGAGGGAATTGTGAGAGCGGACGTTCCTTTTAGAAGAGCAGAATCCAAATATAGTGTTGAACAAGTAGGCGTAACGGTGGAGTTCTATGGTGGCGAACTTAATGGAGTAAGTTATTCTGATCCTGCTACTGTAAAAAAATATGCGCGGCGTGCTCAATTAGGGGAAATTTTTGAATTAGATCGAGCTACTTTGAAATCAGATGGTGTTTTTCGCAGCAGTCCAAGGGGTTGGTTCACTTTTGGTCATGCTACCTTTGCTTTGCTCTTCTTTTTCGGACACATTTGGCATGGCGCTCGAACCTTGTTCCGAGATGTTTTTGCTGGTATTGATCCAGACTTGGATGCTCAAGTGGAATTTGGAACATTCCAAAAAGTTGGAGATCCAACTACAAGGAGACAGGCAGCCTGATACCACATTGCTATGGTATCTTTCACCTCTCTTTTTTGTTTGATTTGACATGAGGAACATCTCCTGTCCTTTCTTTGACTCTTTTTCTTTTTTTATATGGGAAATGATCCCAAATGATAAGTGAATAGGTGTGGAAGTTATAATTGTAAATAAACCAGGATCGAATCTATGGAAGCATTGGTTTATACGTTCCTTTTAGTTTCGACTTTAGGGATAATTTTTTTCGCTATCTTCTTCCGAGAACCACCTAAGGTTCCGACTAAGAAATGAAATTTTAATTGAAGGAAAGAAATAATTTAATTGAAGTAAGAAGTCCCCCGGAGGGGAGACTTCTTACTTCAATTAGTCCCCGTGTTCTTCGAATGGATCTCTTAATTGTTGAGAGGGTTGCCCAAACGCGGTATATAAGGCATACCCAGTAAAGCTTACAAGTAAACCAGATATGGAGATGGCGACTAAAGTTGCTGTTTCCATTTTTATAGAATTTCAAGATTACAATGGATATACAGGCAGTTCCTGACGCATTAATTAAAACCCTTAATTTCTTATTGCCGTCGACTTGGGAGGATTGTTGACATCAATCTTGAAGACGTGTATTAACGATAGCCTTATGTTGAGGCGGAGAATAGAGAAAAAAGTGGACCGAAGTTTTCTAAAAGAAAATAGGCCGTGTATTAACGATGGGTATGTCCAAACAGTCAACTACTATATGTGTATGTTGATAGATAGGCTGTAAATGTATATATAGCCAACAATAGACTGTATTATTATCTATGCTCTGAGGGAAAAGACGATGCACTGTGTGTCTTTTAGCTAAAAGAAACCGGAGCCTAGCTAGGTCAGTAGCAATGTAGACTTAAACAATTGTCAGTTGTAGACTTATGTTCTGCTGAATATCAGGCACGAGCACCGGTACTTTTGTAGGCTATTCTACCAGACCACCACTCTTTGCGACATGGAACCTAAACCCATAGGTGGATGCTAGGACAGCACGCCACCATGAGTCCATGATGTAAGCCCTCTTAGCATGACTATACTGAGGCAATCTGGTATAGCAGATTAGCTGTGTTAGACAGAAAGGGGAGAAGCTATACACAGCAAGTGTACCTGCTCTGTAAGCGGGCGGTGACAAGGCTTTTTTGGAGAAATAAGAGGCTGCTATGGGTTTTTTTTTTTTGTCCCTTTTAAGGTCTTGTTTGGATGCGCATGTTTTTATCTCAATCCACGTGTGTTGAAGTGGATTGGAGTGGAATTAAACTGAGTTCCATTCCATTTCACTCCAACACACATGTAAATTGAAGCGAATACACATGCATTCAAACGAGGCCTAAATGAGATGGTGCACTGGGTGCTGTTAGTGGCTGATTGATTGGAGCCAAGTCATGCTCTGACCACCCGCCCCGCATCCTAGCACGCTTTCAAGTATTGGGCCTAAGTTGCCTATCTAGTTGGGTTTTGATTATTCTCTGACTGCGTTTTTTACGAGACTGTTTTTTGTTGGTAGTTTGAGATTCGATCACTTGCATGCACACAATTCTCTCAACATCATCCATGACAACAACAGGTCCACACATGTGAAATTAAAACAATTGCAATCCATACACTTCTAACAATGTGACATTGTAAATGGTTGACATAATTAACAGAGTCGGGCATTTGGCTGGGTCGTTTTAACATTTGCAGAGACGTCTTCCGTGGATGCCCCTCTATTAACTAAAAAGAGACTGCCTTCAAAAATGGTTTTTTTTAGCAATGAATGCCGGCATGGCTCAAAATCTTTTCTAATCATGCTACCATGAATCTACGTTTCAAACGAATTTAACAAAAACAAAAATATATTACATATGGAGTTGCATTGTGATACTATGCAAGGCACAGCGCGAATAATATACGAAACGACTTCACTTGGCAAACTGTTAATCGGATAATAAAAGTTTGCAAGATAGTAGTAATAATAGTCGCCACACTATTGCACACCGTTTAAACACAAGCACTTTTAAATAGATTTGGCTAGCATTCACCGAGCACAAAATACCATACACTACGGGAGACGCGCTCTTTGCCGAGTGCTCGGAGCTTTGCCAAGTGTCGAAACACGGGCACTTTCGGCAAAGAAGCGGTTTGCGAGAGTGCCGCAAAGCCAGCCCTCGGCAAAAGGTCGTCTTTTGCCGAGTGTCAAACACTCGCAAGCGTCCTATTTGTCGAGTGTGAGACACTCGGCAAAGAATAACCCTCGGCAAAGAATAACTCAGCCGACGCCGGTGGCCCTCCGTCATCCTTTTTGCCGAGTCTTTGGCCGTTAGCACTTTCGGCAAGCGTCTTGTCTTTGCCGAAAGTCTTTGCAAGCTGGCACTTTCGCAAGAGGTTCCTTGCCGAGTGCCAATTCAACACTTCGGCAAAGTATTTTTATTTTTTTTAATTTTGTTTTCAAATTTTTTCTGTGGCATTTATACAAGATTTTGAAACACATGTTCCAATTTGGAACTTTTCTATGACTTTTGGTATATTTTTAAATTTTTATGTTTACTTGAATTTTCTCGAAAAAGTAAATTTGAACTGCAGTGCAAGAAATATTAGAATTTAGCGATTCAAAAAATGGTATTCATGTTTTTGAGTGTATTTTGAGGCCGTGTCTGAGGGACATTCGTGAAATTTCGAACATCTATTTCATGAAACATGACCACCAACTTGTTAAACAGTGTTTTTAATTATATAAAATGCAAACGAAGTCCGAAAATCACGAAACTTGTAGAGGTGTCGTGTCATCGCATGTAGAGGCTGTGGTAAAAATTTAGAAGTTTCCGAGTAAGTTATGATGTACGATGCCTAAAACCCGGACATCTCCACATGTGATCACATATGGATTGAGCGGTGTAACACCCAACAATTTCAGTCTTTTAAAATAAGAAAATTCGATTTGATTATGTTATTATGTGAGCATTTAAATATAGGAAAGAAATAATTTTTGTGAAAATAAAACCAAATATAAGGCTAGTAACATGTTGATGCATTCATGATGCTTTATTTGGTTTTTGTAATGATTAGATTTGACCAAGGTTTGAATTGAATTCAAATTCAACTTGAAAACGAAATTGGAAAATGTATTTGGAAAAAAGAAAAGGAATTATTTTCCTCCTTCCTCGGTTTATTGCGCAGTTCCCTTTCTTCCCCGCTGCCGCTCGCTCTTCCTCTCTTTCCTTCTTGGGCGGCCCAATAAGCCGAAATATTTCCTCCACCGCACCTAGCATCGACAATTGCCATTGCCGCCACGCCTCGCTCACGCGGCCCCACAACGCCAGCGCCCACCCAGCAGAAGCCGCCATTGCCGCCGCCGTCGCCCGCTCTCGGCCGCTGATGGCTCGGGCCCGCTTTGTCGACGCTTTCCCCTCCTCCCGCGTGTCCACGCCCGGTCGGCCATAACCGCCACCGCTCCGCGCCCACGTTCGCGTCGTGGGAGCATCCTCCTCGCGCCGGCCTCTATAAACGGCGCGCCGAGCCCTTCCCGCTTCCCTCTGCTGTCTCCTTTCTCCTCTCGCGTCGCCTGCCCGTGGTAACCGCCCGCGTCGAAGGTCGCCGGGATCCGCCGTCCGCCCTCGTGCGAACCGCCGTCTCGAGACGCCGTCGACCCGTTTCTCCCATTGTGAGCTTCGCGTTCTCCTCTCTCTCTCTCCCGTTCAGTTTGTTTCTCGATTCGTGGCCCGTAGACCCGTTTTTGCGTGCGCCATGAACTTCCGCCATGCCGCCATGGCGACCACCGCGCCAACCGCGTCCCACCGGCCCCATTCTCGGCTGGCCGAGGTCTCCTTCACCCCTCTATTCCTCGGTGTTCTCGGATCGCGAAAACGAGGCTTCTAGGCCTTGTTTCCGTCTTGCGCCGACGAGGTCCTTACCGTCGGCCATGGCGGCGGCCGCCGTCGGACCACCGTTCAACCGGCTCCCTCCCTCTCTCTCTTCCCTTCTCTAATCTAGGCCGTCCCTTGATTGATCGACGCCCGAATGGCCGCCGATACCCTTTCGCCTGGCGATTTTGCTTAAGAGTCCCTCGGTTTGGATGAATTGAACCCGCCGTCCCTAGCGTAGTTTCAGTCGCGCTTTCTCGTTTTGAAGACGTAAAGTATAGGTTTTAGTCCAAAATACGTTTTCACTATTTACATAAATGCCACTACACCGTTTTGTTCATAAAATCGCGCGTTTTAGCTCCGAATTGACCCGTTCAAATTGCGTTAGTTTCGTAATTTCATAATCTATGTGTTAGTACCACTGTTAATCAAGTTTGTAACTTTTAAATTTCATGGTTAGATTTAATTAAATAAATTGCTATAGGAAACCCCGTTTAATTCATAACTTTCACTTTTTAGCTCTGTTTTTCGTGAACTTCGCGTTGACGTGATCGTAGCGAGACGTAGATTCTTTTCATAAACATTTTATCTTGTTTTCTATACTATTGGTGTACTGTTCTAATTATAGGAATGTTTGCTTTGCATGAATGCCTTTGGAATGTTGTATGTTCTTTGTGTTGGTTGCGTTCTGAGGCGGTGAGGAGAACGTTGGAGACCAAGAGTTCTTCGACGACCAAAGCAGGACCCAGTGGGGAGTTTGCTAACCAAGGCAAGTATAGCATGGGATCTACCTTGATGCCTATTCACCTTTATTAATTACTCATTTGCATGTGTCTAATTTTGATACCCGTAAGGACATCCTAGTGATTGATAATCCTGTTCCTTGTCTCCTATGGGTTATATGCATATGGGTAGTTTGCTAGTGCTTAACATAACTATACATGAGCTACATATTGAACAATGATTCTATGGAAAGAAAAGGTAAAAGTTGCTTTTAAACAACTAGATTATAGGGCGATGGAGCAAATGACTTTCGATCATGATGCTCTCGGCCCTCTATAAGGACTTATCTGTCGGCAAAAGCTGGGACCGACAAAGTGCAACCGTGAGAGTCATATGGCTCGACTTTAGCTCATAATAGGACCTTTTCTAGCTTGTTAGAGGTTACCTTTATGGCGCAAAAGGGCTTGCTTGCCACGTTGGGTATAGGACCCGCCTCTATTCCTATGTGTATAGCCGCGATGGATATGTGCCATAGGAAAGGGGGTTCCTACATCCGCTCGCCAAGGAAACCTAGCGGCCCTAACTTGTTAGAGAAACCTATGAAATTGCTTCATAGTGTACCACTGCCTGCTAACCTTGGCGGTGATATGGGAGTAATTAACCCGGGCATATGGGAATCATGACTCACGGTGAATGTGCACCACCTCTGCAGAGGGTAACAAACTGTTATAACAGCCGTGCTCACGGTCACGAGCGGCCCGGAAAACTCACAGAATAGATGGCTACTTATAATGTTGTTTATACGAGATGATTATGATGATATTATGATGATGTTACATGACTCAATTGGATCAGATATATGATCATGTGGGTTTAAATGGGAGCTTAAGCATAACTTGATAATAACTGACGATAAAATCTTGACTTACTAAAAGTGCTAACTGCAGTAAACCAGTGTCATCCTTTTTGAGCCTCATGAACCTCATGTTGTCTTGTTAAGTACGGGAAGTACTTACGCTTGTTTATTTTATATATTTAGATAAAAATCCCGGATGGGTAACAGACGACAATGGATATGAGGAGTTCTCTGAGGACTATTAGGCTTGTGGTCAACTAGTTGACCGTCCCTGTGTTGGAGCTACCACGAGAGAGCTATCTTTTTACTTTCCGCTGTGTTCTGTAAGACTCTGTTATGTTATTAATCGTGATGTAAGATACACCGTGATGATACTTTTTATAATTTGTCAGCTTATGTATGTGACTGATCCCTGGGCACACATGAGTTTAGTGCATTCAATTTTATCCTTAAAATTGGGTGTGACAAGCGGCTTCTTCCGTCGATGGTTCGAGGCTACGTCCCTGAGAATGTCTGGAAGGTGCTGGCAGAGTTGAGCTTTTTCTTCCGCTAGCTTTGTGCCAAGGAGGTATCTGTGAAAGTGGTTGAGGAGTTGGAAAAAGCGGCACCTCTGTTGCTCTGTAAGTTGGAGAAGATCTTTCCACCTGGCTTTTTCTTATCGATGCAGCATTTCATTTTAAACCTCCCGTCCGAGGCACGAATGGGGGGGGGGCCGTGCAGAACTGTTGGTGCTATTCAATAGAGAGATGTCTAAAGACTATTCACAAGAAATGTGGAAACAAAGGCGAGGATTGAGGCTTCCATTGCTTTGAGGCATTCATTCATGAGGAGGTGTCAAACTTCACAACAACATACTATAATGAGAACCTTCCTAGCGTGCATAATCCACCCGCTTTCGGTACAACGAGGACGAAAATGAATCGACCCTTAGCCTTTTCAAAGGGCCATGCGGGAGAGCAAGTGGAGCGACCACAAAGACCTTGAGCTATGAAGAGTGGCGCAAGATCATGCTCTGCGTGTTGACCAACCTTGACGAAGTGGAAGCGATGTCTGGGGTAAGTTCTCAACGAACTTGTTACATACATACTCGTAACTTTTGTACATCCAACAACATTGTTCCTTGTCGGTGTAGGGAATTTTTGATGAATCCTGGCATCATTCAAGGCCGCCTTCCGACCATGAACGAGAGACCTGCTTCAACATGGTTCGCTTTGATTTCATTACATGGTTCCAAAAAAAGTACCGCCAACTTAGCTCTTACTAAGTTTGACGTTCCAAGTTGTCCGATTTCATTTCTCTCACGCTTGAACTTGCGATTGTGCAAAGGGATGTGTCTATAAGTGCTGAATTACGACGGTGGCCAATGGCTTTGACTATAAGGTCTTGTCATTTAACGCTTATGACATGAATGGATATCGCTTCCACACAACAAGGTACGAAAGCAGAGTCGTCCCAATCCAAGGACCACGAATACCGATGTTAACACTTTGGATTTTGGTCAATTACGGAAGATGACAGTGGACCCACATGCGGGAAGAAGAGTGTTCGCAAATAACGCAAGCGGTCGGCTAAATGCTTGTGCGGTCGGTTATTCGGAAGGCGGTAACTCCATTCGGGAAGCGTAAGATGGCAAGCAAAGCCGATCGAGAAGATGAAAGTTGTAATAATAAAGGACTCTGAGAGTTTGGGGCAAGGAATCGTAGTTTCCAAGTTTATTTAAAGAGTTCCTTTGTAAATCGTAGTCTTTTAGGACTCGTGTTTCGTCTAGGGTATAAATATTGACCCTCGACCATTGTAATAGGCGTTCACAACCAAATCAATACAACCGGCCCCGTGCCAACTTTCGAGTCCTTTTGTCGTGTCGTCGAGTTCTTCGAGAGGAGTCATCGATCCGTCGACCTCCGTAAGTTCCGACAACCTTGTTATCATGTTTAGTATCATGCGGTGGATTTAAACGTGATGCAAGTAGTCTTGTTTGTTTTCAATGATCGTGCGGCGGATCTTTGCTTGACAATCAAGAAGTCTTCGCTTATACTTTGTTTATGAGTAGATACCGTCTGCGGCGTTTTGCTCAATATGCTTAGTGGAAGCAAGATGCAGGTTATCGGCTCTATTAGATTACGGCAAAATCTAAATAGATTCATCAAGTTATCCTGTGTTGCATGTTTTAAATATTTTATATATTTGTAACACACTTTTGCCCAATCTAGATTGATATTGTTCGGCCTTCTTCTATGGTTTTATTCGAGCTTCAATGATCATTACTTTCATAATACCTTTGCAAATAGATAACATGCTCGTAATGGCTGAATTATTTTAATCTAGATTGTCACATGTTGTGGGTTCATGTATGTTAATCACGTTTAAGTTTTTGACGAAACTAGGTGTCGTCAGCGCGAGCCTTGAGTTTTAGATTGGCTTAATCATGTTTATCTACACGTTCCTTCTTCATGGACCCCAACTCGGCCGGATTGTTTGAGCTTGGATATGCATTAACGCGTAATCAATTTCACTTGTTCAAACATGTCTTCCCATGCATATGCATTCGGCAATCGAGATCTTTACGTATGTCCATCTTACGATTAGCCGAATGATTTATAAACTTGTTGGCGCATGACTTCCTATAGTCGTATGTCGTTGTAAAATAACCGGGGCGTATATATACGGAATCTATGCGTCTCACCCGACATGTTCCGGTTTGACATTTAACTGTTTTATCCCTTGTCGGTTTCTTTCGTGTCAAACCGACCGCACGTTCCGGATCACGAAGCACCGGGCACCCGATTGAAGCCACGCTTTTAAACTTGTTGTGTAATGCGACAAGGTCGTCACATTTTGTGTCAACACACTTTTGGCACGCCCGATGGGACAATCTGCTAGTTCAAGATGGCATCCGAGATCAACAATGATCATGTTCGGATGTAAGCATGGCGAAATGCCGATAATTACAAGGATTTAGTGCTACAAGCGTGTGAGCAATACCAACGGAAGTGCTTGATGTCCTTTTCCAAAAACAAGAGCAATAAAGTATTTCAAAAGCGGTCAATGCCAAGGGTTCTTCTTCCGCATCAAACTGATTACCTCAAGAGGAGGATGCTCGGAAGATGGCAGCCCCGGTTTATAAAGCTATGGGAGAAACCATGACAAACCATCACACAACTTTTACGAATACCTTTCGGGCAATCATGATCAGTACTTTTGGTCCAATGGTTGATAAATACTTGAGGAAAATGTTGGACCACTTAGTGGGCCGATGCTTTTCAATGTTCCAAAGCATCAAGAGAAGCCTGTTGGAAAGGAAGTAGCGTCGCCTTCAAATATAGGTGGATTGACTCACACCAAAAGCAATCACATCCCACTTATGGCCGATGACATTTGGTACCACAGAGAAGTGCCACTTTCAAACTTATAGAGTTTCTCCGGCATCAAATAGATTACTGAGAAGAATATGTATGGAGATGGATATCAAGAATTTCTTGATTCTGATGCTATCAATGCCGTGTGCCAAACCTGTGGTATAGAAGTATTTCAGGATTGCCTTACGGAGTGCAAGTACAAGGAAACCAGGATCCGGTATTGATGTTTTGATGCACAGGATGGCTGATATGATGCGAGAATCGGTTCGACTTGAAGCCAAAGAATCAATCCTATTCATACAAATCTCCTTATCCGTAATGGTACAACAGAGTGGCATTGCCTCCAAGGGTGAAGCCTCCAACAGATTTGACCAAGTTTTACGGTCAAGATGATACTAGTACCATAGAGCACATCGATTCGTACTTAATGCGACTTGGAGAAGCCGCTTGGATGAAGCATGGAGGATTCGATATTTTCCTTTGTCTCTTACAGGACCGGCTTTCACATGGTTCACGTCTCTACCAAATCATTCCATTGGTACGTAAGCGTAACTAGAGCGAGAAGTTTCATTCATATTTCTATACGGGTACCAATGAGAAGAAATTGGTTGATCTCATGAGTCCGAGGATGAGAACAAATGAAACACCATTGGAGTATCTTCGCAGATTTAGGGAGACCAAGAATATGTGTTATTCTCTAAATTTACCGGATGATCAACTACCGGAATTGCTATAGTAGGAATGTTGCCGAATATCGGGGAGAAGTTGTTCGGTTTAGAGTTTGATGATCTTGGTCAACTTGCACAAATGTTTAGCGACTATGAGTAATCAAGCCCAAGGATTCGGGAGAGATAATCGCTTTCGGAAGAACAATGCCACTAATGAGGTGTATCGTGGCTTTACGGATGAAGCGAATGAGTATATTGATGAAGATGAGATAGGCTGCAATGAGTTAAATTGGGACAAGGAACCCACTCAAGTTAGTCAACATTGGTTGAAACAACAAAAGGGAACCTATGATTTTGATGTTACTAAAGGCGAGATGGACTTTTTGCATTGTTGATAAAGGAAGGACGCATCAAGTTACCGGAAGGACATCCTATGTTACGTCTCCGAAGGAGTGAAAGACAAAAATATTGTGGCTTTCATAACACTAATTCTCATTCTATTAATGATTGCCGAGTGTTCGAATGCACGATCCGAAAAGCTATCCAAGAGGGACATTTGAGGTTTGATGGCAAGATGAAAATTGATGATCGACCTTTTCCACAAAATATGATTTCTTTCTCTGTGAATGTGGTATCCGCCAATGATCTCAAAGGTAAAGGCAAGGTGAAAGTGTTGACTTCGATAGAGCAAAGGAGAGTGGTCTTTGTTGACCCGGATCGGCAAATCACCAATGAGAGAGTCAGAAGACATCGAGTTCGGTTTGAGAATAGCCGAACCGAGAAAGGTCAAACTTCCAAACCCGAGTTACATCACGTATTTTGCTAAACAAGTGGCGGAGAGAACAAGAGAAGGAATCTTGAAGAAACAATGGTTTATGGAAGAATGCCGGAGGTATGAGGAAGAAGTATACCAAAGGGAGCAAGAAGAATACATGACGGAACAGGAGCAGTCTCATTGGGGTTGTTCGTTCTTTAGGCATTGTTGGAATGAAGGTTTGAGGTTGCTGCAAGAAATAATTGTCCGGAGTGTAGTGCTCGATTACTCGAGTATAGGCAATCTCGAGTCAACCGCCGTCCCGTCTATGAAAGACTTGGAACGAAGATTCTCAAAGATGATCGGTAACAAAAAATAGGTGGCTTTGAGAATCAAAGAAAGGAAAAGAGTTGCGAGTTCAAAGTTGGATTCATGATAGAATGCATAATGAAGAAGTGACTTTTGTAAATACGTGGGCAAAAGGACGGTGGTGTCCTCCGAGGCCTAAGGAAAAGCCGGAAAAAAGAGTACAACGATTGAGGAATAGGGAGTTGGAACAAGAAGTTGCGAAACAAAAAGCAAATTTGGCGTCCCCAAAAAGAAGCCTGATGGATGTGGTCCTTGACTAATGCTTGCATGGCTTTCTTCCTCCCATCGAGTTTATAGCTCCCCGAAGCCAAGATTTCCAAGAAGAGGTGTACTCTGATTTTGATGAAAGTGAATGTCGAGGATTTGATGGCTCAAACATATTAACACAAAGAAATTTGTTTTGATAAACCAATCAAGAATCGTCACTTGAGGCCACTCTATTTAAAGGGATATGTCAATGGCAAGCCTTTAACTAAGATGTTTGTCGATGGAGGGGCTGCTATCAATATCATGCCTTATACTACCTTCTTGAGAAACTTGGGATGACTAATGAAGAATTACTTGAAACCGACATGGTGCTTAGGGATTTTGTCGGCAATCCTTCCGATACCCGAGGTGCTATCCATGTCGAAATGACTATTGGGTCAAAAACTCTGATTACTACCTTTTTGTCATTGATGGCAAGGGGCATATAGTCTACTCTTGGGCGAGATTGGATCCATGCTAATTGTTGCATTCCTTCAACTATGCATCAAATTCTCATTCAATGGATTGGAGATGATGTTGAAGTTGTACATCTTGATAATTCGGTGAAGTGTTCTTGCACGGAATCTACCTATTGGGAATATGAGGGCGTCGATTGTTTCTCCGGAAAAGTGTGGAAAGAAGGTCCTGTAAATGTTTTTAGCGAAAGCCAACAACCGATCCAAGCGATTGGCTCTCATAGCAATTTTAATGGGAAATCCGTCGATGGCAACAAAAGGAAAGTTGGGGCGTGGTTTTATGTCACCGATAAGTTGGAGGAAATCAATGTTGGTGATGGTTCTAAGCCAAGGCCGATGTATATTAGTGCAAAGTTAGACCCGAATATAAGTCAAAGTTGATAGATTTGTTGAAAGAGTTTAAAGACTGTTTTGCTTGGGATTACACGGAAATGCCCGGATTGGATCGTTCCATTGTTGAGCATCGATTACCCATTAAACCTGGGTTTCGTCCTTATAAACAACCTCAAGGAAGATATACAAAGAGGAGGTATTGGCCGATGTGAAGAAGGAGGTTGAAAGGTTAATAGAAGCAAACTTTATTCGGCCATGCAAGTATGCAGAGTGGATTTCAAATATAGTACCGGTATATAAGAAAAATGGAAAAATGAGAGTTTGCATAGATTTTAGAAATCTTAATAAGGCTACTCCCATGGATGGTTACCCAATGCCGATTGCCGATTCTTTGGTAGATCTTGACGAGTTATGAAGTCATTAGTTTTATGGATGGTAATGCTGGCTATAACCAAATTTTTATGGCAATAGAAGATATTTCGAAAACAGCTTTCAGATGTCCTGGTCATATTGGTTTGTTCGAATGGATAGTCATGACGTTTGGGTTAAAGAATGCTGGTGCAACTTATCGAGAGCTATGAATTATATTTTTCACGAGTTGATCGGCAAGATTGTAGAAATCTACATCGATGATGTAGTAGTCAAGTCTAGAAATCATGAAAGACATTTAGCCGATTTAAGAAAGACTCGGAATGCACAAGAAAGCATGGATTGAAGATGAATCCAAACAAATGTGCCTTTGGAGTTTCGGGTGGCGAGTTTTGGGATTTTAGTTCATAAAGGAGGAATTGAAGTTGGGAAAAAGAGCATGGAAGCAATAGACAAAGTTGTGCCGCCAACTAATCTCACAGAATTGCAATCATTGTTAGGCAAAATCAACTTTGTAAGAAGATTCATATCCAATTTATCGAAAGAGTTTACCCTTTTCCCTTTATTGAAGCTCGGGAAAGATCAAAAATTTGTATGGGGTGACATACAACAAAAGGCTTTTGATGAGATCAAACAATATATGAAAGCACCACTGTCTTTGGTACCTCCACAACTTGAAAAGCCTTTTAAGTTGTATGTGGCGACCGATAGCCTAACGATAGGATCGGCCCTTATGCAAGAGTTTGAAGGAAAAGAAAGAGTCATAGCTTATTTTAGCCGAAAATTTATTAGACCCGGAAACAAGGTATTCGCTCTGAGAAACTTTTGCTTGTGTGTATATTACTCCTGTATCCAAATCACGGCACTATTTGTTGAATTCGAGTGCGTGGTGGTTTCTAGTTTTGATGTAATCAAACATATGTTATCAATGCCGATTTTGAATGGAAGAATTGGCAAATGGATTTTAGCATTGTCGAAATTTAATTTGAGGTATGAATCGGCAAAAGGCGGTAAAGGTCAAATTATTGCTGATTTTATTACCCAACATCGGGATCTTTCTGTTGAGGCGATAAACATTGTGCCTTGGGCCTTGTTCTTCGATGGGTCATCTTGCAACAAAGGTGGTGGTGCTGGTATTCTTTTGATTTCCCCACAAGGAAAAGCTTTTGAGTATGCACGGTCCTATTGAATTTCATGTTACTAACAATCAAGCGTAGTATGAAGCATTGCTTAGAGGGCTTCAAACTTCTTATAGAAGTAAAGGCCGTTCTTTGTTGAAATCTTTGGGGATTACGAGTTGGTGATTAATCAACCTGAATGGTCAAGATATGAATGCAAGAATAATGTGTTGAGAGAATATTATGAGGAATGTAGAGAACTTTTGAAGAATTTTCTCGATAGTAACCTTGCATCATATCCTAGAGAGTACAATGAAGAAGCAAATAAGTTAGCTCAAGCCGCTTCGATATCGAGAGAATCGGGAAGTTTTACTATAGAGGAAGATGTTTTAAATATCGATCCAATGAGATGGTGATTGGAGATACGAAGTTACCAATTATCCTAAAAATCCATCTCAAAGGGTTTCCGAAAACTTAGGTACAAAGCTCTCAAGTTTGTGTTTCTTGATGATCGGTTATATTACAAGTCCATCGATGGAGTATTGCTCAAATGCTTGAGTCGGGAAGAGGCCAAGAAAGTGATGTATGAGGTTCACGAAGGGTTGTGTGGTGCACATCGATTCGACTTATCGGATGAAGTGGATAATTAGGAGAACTGGTTATTTTGGCCAACTATGTTGGAAGATTGTTTTGAATATTACAAAGGGTGTCACAATTGTCGAGAAATTCGGCAATATTCAAAAAGTTCCAGTATCGCTATGAATCCTATAATCAAGCCTTGGCCGTTCGGAGGATGGGGAATAGATTTAATTGGTCGATCAATCCTCCTTCTAGTAAGGGACACAAATTTGTACTTTTGGCCACGGATTATTTCACCAAGTGGGTTGAGGCTATCCCTTTGAAGAAAGTAACGTCGAGAAAATATGATCGGTTTTGTTAAGGAACATATAGTTCACAGATTTGGGATTCCTCGGACTATAACAACTGATCGGGGGACTCAATTTACTTCTTCGAAATTTTGTGACTTTGCCAAAAGTATGGGGATTAAGTTATATAATTCTTCTCCTTATTATGCACAAGCTAATGGTCGTGCGTAGCATCAAATAAGATTATGATTAAAATTATCCGAAAGAAGATTGATGAAAAACCAAGGAAATGGCACTTGGTTCTTAATGAAGCAATGTGGGCTTACCGAATGGCTTGTCATGGATCCACTCAAACGTCTCCCTATGAACTGGTTTATGGGCATCATCTTTGTACTACCATGGGAGTTACGGTTAGATTCAAAGCGAATTGTGTTCTGAAAAGAATTGGCAAAAGAAGATTATAAGAGTCGATGATGGATGAATTGGAAGATTTACATTTGATTCGTCTCAAGGCATTGGAAAATATTGAGAAAAAATAAAATACGCGTTGCCGTGTATTATAACAAAAAGGTTAAGGTGAAAACAATTCGCGAAGGAGATTTGGTTTGGAAAAGCTGTATTGCCGGTTGGGACAAAAGATAGAGCGTTCGCAAATGGTCTCCAAATTGGGAAGGTCCTTTCCGAATTGTAGAATGTGTGCACGCAATGCATACATATTAAAGACTTTATTCGGAGAAGAGTTTACGAGAGCTATTAATGGAAGATTTCTTAGAAATACTACCCCAAAGTTGAGGTTGGTTCGTAAATATAGATCGGAAAAAACCGGAGAAGGAAAAATCGTCTTTGGCCTAGAAGATTGGATACATGACTAAAAATAGCCGATATTGTTCATATCGCCTTTAGCCTAAAAATCGAGATCTGAGATTGGAAATAGCCGATATCGTCTATATATCGCTTTTTTAGCACAAAATAGCCGATGCGCTTTGCATCGCCTCTAACACAAGAATGTTTATCCAAAAGCTGGGTTGTTTTCGGCATTTTTCCGATAATCGCAAGTGGGATTTTACCGAAAAGAATCAAAAAGTAAATATCATTCCAAAGGATGAGATTATTTATAAAAGTTCGTCCTAATACAAACTACTCCTCAAATAACTTATTGAGGACGGATTGAGGGTTTGTGATTTCGGCAAGGGCGCAGATGATGATCGTCGTAGGCCTCCAGGGCGCTCTTGATGTCGTCGACTTCGTCCAAGCGTCCTCCAACAAAGCCAACTGGCAGGAGGAGTAGTCCTCGTTGGTTTGGGAGGTCATTGCCGCCACCCGAGAGAAGCGCCGAGGTGCACACCTTGGATGACGGCCGATCAATACGGGCCGTCCACGGCATCAAGGCGTGCCTCGGATGTCTCCCCTTGAGCATTCACCTTGTCGGCAATCTTGTTCGCCGCCGTCTTCAAGCGGTCATTCTCCTCGCGGAAAGAGTCAAGCGAAAAAGAAGAAATGGGTCGACAAGCAAGGGAAGTCGGGTGACAAAATTAAAATGAAAATATCAAACCGGTGATGGCGTCATAAAATTGTTTCATTGGTTCTCCCATTCGGCTTGATCAATGCCGAACTTCTTGGAGACGTCGCCTAGCTCCTCCCGGGCTTCGTCCCTCTCCTGGCGAAACTTGAGCGCCTCCTCGTGAGAGTATGGATGGTGTGCGTCTGCTGGCTCTGCTGAACCCCAAGGATTGGAGTGGTAGGAGCTTGAGGAGCTGGAAGACCCGGAGGAGCCGGATGATGGGGTTCCCGGTTGAGCTGCCGTTACTGGAGGAAGGAGATGGTATTGGCTGGAGCTGATGACCCTTATCCTGATGAATGAGAAAGAGGAAATCGAAATTAAGAGATGAACAAGGGAGTTGCAAAGGGGGCAAAAAGCCGAATCATACCCACGACGCCGGCAGCGCGATGCCCTGCTTCCTTCGGCTTCCCCGTCGGCAGGACGCTTGCCACGGTTGCCACTGTTCGTCATTTGCTTTGATGGAGGTTAGGGTTTCCTTCTGGAGTGAATCGGATGAAAGAAGTGGAAGAGACGGATGTGAGAACGCTGAGGCGAAGATAGTGATGAAGGCCAACGGAAAAGTCTATTTATAAGCCGAAGCGAGGGATCGTGGCGAGTTCCACGGGGTTGTGGGGCGAGAATCCCGAACGGCGGAGTAGGTTTTCTCCCTTTTGATGGACCGTTACTGGACTGGGCCAGTGTTTGGATTGGATTCGTTCGGTTATCGGAAGAATGGAGACAATCGGCTACATTCTAATCGAGTAATTTAAGGGAAGATGGCCGATTGCTTTTTTCCGAACGGATGAAAATAAGTGGACATAAAGTTGTTTAATCAAGGAAAAAAGGGTATCACACTTAAAGTTTATTACAAGCCTAATGTCTACTGGTTCAGAAGATGATTGATCGCTTCTATGGCCTCGGTCCTGATTCGGCTAACATTATCTAGCACTTTGTGATCTTCATCTTCAGAACTCTGGATACTGGATAACTTGTTTTTGATCTGCTGGTCTTCTTTGATGGTCGAAGCTATTTTTAGTGAAGTTGCTTCTATGTTCTTCGGCAGATTGGTTATATGGGCCCTGTGAGACTGAATTTTGGCATTCAGTTCGGCTAGTTGAGCTTCAAGTCTGATTTTTTCATCCTCCATGGATCTCAGTTCAGGCTCCAAGGTTGCTAAAGAATTTCTCGTAGTCTGGATATGAGAGTGAAGATCTTTAATCTCCAGTTTTTTCAAAGATCTATCCTTCTGCAGAGCGGCCCTCGAAGATATGTTCTTGGTTGCCCTTTTCACCATAGCAAAGTGATCATCAAGATGGGCTGCAGATTCTAGGGGAGCTTTGAGAGCAGAAGGGATATCTTGATCAATGAGTTCAAGGAGGTCTTTTATCTGGTCTGCATTCTGAACCAGACTAATGGTATCCTTATTCAGTAGAATAATCACTTCTTTTAGCCGAGCCTGATTCTCCAGTGACAAAGTTTGATGAGAAGTGATCTCTTCACCTTTCTCAATAATGTAGTCCTCAATAGAGAAGGAGTAACTGGTGGTCAGTTTAGTGATGTTCTTCTAAACAAAGAGAAAGAAAGAAGGTGTTAGCCGATTGGGTAATTTTGCTAAAAATATAGTATGAGACAAGGCGTTACACATTGGGCTGATTGGTCATCGTGGATGAGTTATACCACTGGCTTGGTCGGAGGACTTGATTGAAGGTTCGGAGGAGACGGATCTGAGATTGATCGGAGAAGTTTCCCTTGCCGGTTCATCTAAGATCTCATCTATTTTCAAGTAAAAGTAAGTGATAATGAGCATAAGAGATAGATGTTGTTAAAGAGAAAGGAGAGGAGAATTGGTTGAGCAATGTTACCTATAGTTTCATCAGGTTTATGAGCCTTTGAACCTTCACTTCATGGGTCTCTGAAATTTCGCTATCATGAATTTCTTCATCTTGATGAGAGACTTGAGGGTTGGTTCTCTGAGTTTGAGAGGTATTACCCAGATAGGAATTTCGACTTGTGTGGCTGCTGCAGTGGAAGGAATGAATGTAGAGATAGTCGAGCTTCTTGCCAAATGAAATGGTTAACTGATAAGAAAAACAGAAGGTTCATGCCTTAAGGGATAATCTGGCTTTCTTGGTCCTTGGTTTCTTGGGTAAGAGAAAACTTTCGGTGTTTTCCTTTTGCTTTTTCCTCTGGAAGATGCAAAGAATGAAATAACAGGAGTTCTTATGAGTGCCTTTAGAGGTGCTTTGAATCCAAAGTTGCGAAGTTTTCATGAATTCCTTTAAATTTGGAGCATCAAACCCCAGGCGGGTTTTGGGACCAGCCGGATAATCTTGAATTGCTTTGGCGGGAAGTAAACTCAAGATCCTGTGCATAACCGGATGTTAAAATAAGAAGTGGATTCAAGAATAAGAAATGATGGGCATAATGAAATTACCTCACCGTCGTAAGCAAAATCGGGTTGCAAGTTTTTGCATAAAGAATGAACTGCTATATTGAAGATATGAGCATGCCATTCTTGCCACCAAGAGACAAAGAGGGATGAGCAGCATCTATTAGCCCAAATGGAGATGGTTCATATATTGGTAATTCCCATCCTAATTCAAAGACCTTCTTGGCTTCCATTCCTTCATTTATTGCTTCCCTTGATTTTATGATTGTTGAGAAGAGGAATTTTGAGGGCGATTGGCGCATCCTAATTGTCTGGCTACCATGTTGGGATAATAGAACTCATAGGTGGATTGTACTAATCTCCCATGATGAAATTCGGTTGGCAAAGTGCAAGGTTTGATAAAGGAGTTGAAAATCTCTGTGGATTCTTGGCCCGAACAACCAATTTCATAGCTAAACTTGCGAGGCAAAGTCGATCTTCATTTTCCTGTAAGGAAACCAGAGCACATTGCGAATCCTTTGAAAAATAGCTTGAAGAGGTGACCAATGTCTATATCAATGCTTATAGATGCTGCTTTGCTTCCCCATAAGTCGACAAAGCTTTAACCTTTCTTTGTCTTGCCTTGACATAGTTAAGCGAGGGGAAGCTTAGGTTGAAGAGGCTCACAGAGGGTTATCTGATGCATATATAGTTGGAGCCACATTTGAATTAGCCACCGGGGCCGTTCACACAAGAAATTTCTCCACCTTGGCACATCTCAAGGGTGATCGATGCATCATATGATAAGCGAGACCCTAAAGATATTTGCCTAATGGGATCTGGGTGCTGCAGACTAAGTCTTCACCATTACCATGTGATTCGGGGTTGGTTCATTGGATTTTCCACAAAAATGAATCAGCATAGCCACATATTCATGAAAGCTTTCAACTCTTTGTCGAGAGACGGCGCCAGATGCATTCATGTAATTACGAATATGTTTGACCCATCCACATCCGTAACTAACGGCTCTTTGATTACTCTTGCTCTTGTACTTATAAGGATATATCGGCAATGACACATTCAAACCGGTCATCATGTATACGTCGGCTAGAGTGATGGTCATAATACCATGGCGAAGATAAAGGCATTGGTAGCGTCGGACCAAAAATGAGAAGTCGCTATCGAAGGGAATCATTCACAGGTGTCTCTCGCTAAAGATAACTCCAAACAATGACCGATGTCTGACTGTCCCAATGGGTCTGCTGCTCTTCTCCAACATTCTCTGTACCAGTTCGCCATCCGGTGATTGGGGGAATGGCCAATTCTTGAACGTGTTTGGCCATCGGTTTGGTGAGGTAATTCCAGACTTGAAAGGAATTCTTTGAGTTTCCTTCTCAATGATTTCGGAAGGGTCGGGGTTTCCCATTGGGCCAAGGAAATAGGAGTCGGGGTTGGCGGCGTAAGGGATCAAAATCGGCTCTTGTACTCCTTTAGAAGATGATTGAAATCGAGAGGGAATAAGTCAAAAGAGGAGCGGAAGGATGGGATGAAAGTTGCGAATATAAATAAAGTTTACCTCTGGGGATTTCATCCAGGTCGCCATTGAAGATTTAGAGGAGGTTCAAGTTGCTTACTTGAAAGATTGAAATTTTGGACAATGGCTGCGGTTTTGAACGGTGATGACCTAGGAGGATGAAAGAGCTTGTGGTCAATTTCGAATAAAACAACTTTTATCCCGAAATTGAGGGGCATGTGTTAACACTTTGGATTTTGGTCAATTACGGAAGATGACAGGTGGACCCACATGCGGGAAGAAGAGTGTTCGACAAATAACGCAAGCGGTCGGCTAAATGCTTGTGCGGTCGGTTATTCTGAAGGCGGTAACTCCATTCGGAAAGCGAAAGATGGCAAGCAAAGCCGATCGAGAAGATGAAAGTTGTAATAATAAAGGACTCGAGAGTTTGGGGCAAGGAATCGTAGTTTCCAAGTTTATTTAAAGAGTTCCTTTGTAAATCGTAGTCTTTAGGACTCGTGTTTTTGTCTAGGGTATAAATATTGACCCTCGACCATTGTAATAGGCGTTCACAACCAAATCAATACAACCGCCCCGTGCCAACTTTCGAGTCCTTTTGTCGTGTCGTCGAGTTCTTGAGAGGAGTCATCGATCCGTCGACCTCCGTAAGTTCCGACAACCTTGTTATCATGTTTAGTATCATGCGGTGGATTTAAACGTGATGCAAGTAGTCTTGTTTGTTTTCAATGATCGTCTGGGCGGATCTTTGCTTGACAATCAAGAAGTCTTCGCTTATACTTTGTTTATGAGTAGATACCGTATGCGCGTTTTGCTCAATATGCTTAGTGGAAGCAAGATGCAGGTTATCGGCTCTATTAGATTACGGCAAAATCTAAATAGATTCATCAAGTTATCCCGTGTTGCATGTTTTAAATATTTTATATATTTGTAACACACTTTTGCCCAATCTAGATTGATATTGTTCGCCTTCTTCTATGGTTTTATTCGAGCTTCAATGATCATTACTTTCATAATACCTTTGCAAATAGATAACATGCTCGTAATGGCTGAATTATTTTAATCTAGATTGTCACATGTTGTGGGTTCATGTATGTTAATCACGTTTAAGTTTTTGACGAAAACTAGGTGTCGTCTGCGCAGACCTTGAGTTTTAGATTGGCTTAATCATGTTTATCTACACGTTCCTTCTTCATGGACCCCAACTCGGCCGGATTCTTTGAGCTTGGATATGCATTAACGCGTAATCAATTTCACTTGTTCAAACATGTCTTCCCATGCATATGCATTCGGCAATCAGATCTTTACGTATGTCCATCTTACGATTAGCGAATGATTTATAAACTTGTTGGCGAACGACTTCCTATAGCTGTATGTCGTTGTAAAAATAACTTCGAGGGCGTATATACGGAATGCTGGTCTCACCCGACATGTTTCGGTTTGACATTTAATCGTTTTATCCTTTGTCGGTTTCTTTCGAGTCAAAGCCGACCGCACGTTCGGATCACGAAGCACCCGGCACCCGATTGAAGCCACGCTTTTTTGTTGCTTTGTGTGTGCGACACGGTCGTCACATTTTGTGTCAACACCGAGTATTTACGCCCGCACCGATTAGGAGGAGTATTATGGGATAGTTGAAGAAATATACGAGCTCGACTACCGTGGTTCCAAAGCACTTAATCCTATCATATTCAAATGCCGATGGTGGTTTGATCTGCGGTATCAAGAAAGTCCCATCAACTTGGGATAGTCGAAACTCGGCAGATTCCTTCTATCTAGGAGAAGATGTCTATCTTTGTGGCTCAACAAGCCACACAAGTTTATTATTGTCCATATGCTTGCAAAAACCGACCCACGTCTTTAGGGTTGGTATATTGTGCACAAGGTATCACCACACGGTAGATTACCTCGCCCAAACCCAGATGATTACAACTTGAACCCAAACACGCATGACGGAGAGTTCTATCAACAAGAAGAGGGGCTACCAGGATGCTTGAGATAGACTTAACCGGAGAGATCGAAATGGAAGCGCATTTAGGAATGGGTTATTGATGAGGACGCTGCAAATGAGGTGCATGATCCGAAGGACTTGGAAATGCTTGACGGACTATGACTAGGCAATGACAATGATGAGGATGAGGCTGTTGAGGATTTGGACAATCTTGATAGTGATGACGATACCTATCGTCCAGATAATCCCGATCATGAAGAATATTAGAAATACATGTAATACTATGTTATTTTGTAATTATATTTTCTTTATTTTGCATCTCTTACTAAGTATGTCTCGTTTATCTATACTTACTGGTTTACTCTTTTTAATTGCAGGTGATGGGGCCCACTAGGAGGAGCTGCCCCTCGGTTTACGCCAACCAAGGGACATGGCAGCGGCTAAGGAGGCGGAGGGCTACAGAGAGGCCAAGGAGGCCGAGAGGCGAGCCCCTGTGGGAGCCATTAACTAACCACGAGCACAGCCTCACGTGACTCTGTGCACGGCATTTACCGACCTTCACACACGGTGGGCGGGGGCGGGGTCCACTGGACGGAGGACGAGGAGGTGGTTCCAGCGACGGAGGACTCGAGGCGGCGATGGTAGGGGTTCCACTTCCTCCGGTATGTCGAAGCCCTACCGGTGAGGTCCCGCAAAGCTCCCGCGCGACCGATACCTATTGAGAGGCGCCCACCGATTGCACCCGAGGCGATATGTAAGTAACTTCATATGTTCTTCATTTGATATGTTGAAAAATCATAATAACAACTAATAACTATTGTGGACCACTTGTGAAGGAACTGGGTGCTTGTGGACCAAAGTGGCCCAACGCGCAATGTCAATGGCATCCTGGGACTTCGTGCGAGGAACACTTCCTGAGCCCGTTAGGAAAGGAGATCGATTGGGAGCCAACACGGACGTTCGACCACTATGCCCTCGTGTAGGATGCTCCAGATCATAATGGCATCCGCTGCGAAACAAGGCGGATCGGGTGATTAGGGAGTTGTGGGTAAGTCTTTCTTGCACTACATTCCTCAATTCCTCGCATTCATTGGATATTCTTGAAATAAAATAATGGATACCTCGTGTCTTTATGCGGGACTTCTTCATAATCCGGGAGGGACCAGGGAGGAAAGTGCGTGTCGGTGGCTTACGCTTCTGTAAAAAGGCGTGTCACGGACTTGCACTCTGAGTCCCGCCTGCAGCCCACATAGACTACAACGCCAAGTTCCTACTCAAAGGCGTGTCAACAAAGAGGAGGCAAGATGGATGGCCGCCGACAAGGGAGCAAAGACATACAGGTAAATACAAAACATGAATATTCATTTCTTTTGAGATTAAGTATGCCTAATTTGATCTTTTGATATGTCGTCTACTTGATGTCCTGTAGGCGATTCCAAGCTGGTGCGCCACCCACCCCGATTGCTGGGAATATATTGTGGACACCTGGTTGGACGGGGGATCCGCGAAAGAAGCACGATGAGGCCTGCGATAGGTGTTTGCGGATGCCGTGTACCTCACCATCAAGGCAGCCTTGACCCTCAAAGAAATATGCAAAGGCATATGTAAGTCTCTGCCATTGCTCTAATCTAGCCGCGCTCAATTCTGCATCATTTCTAACCACATGTTGTTGTCTTTCTCGTAGTCGGATGCACACGGTGGCCAGCCAGTTGGTCAACTCAAGGCATATGCTCTGTGGCTCACATGGGCAAGGCGACGGCCGACATCGAGTACGACCCAAATGCCCCGCTTGAGGCGTACACCAACTCCAGCGTCCACACCCGCCTCTCTTCGTACACGGAGGCGGCAAGGTCAGTCCATGGGCCGGGCTATGATCCGAGAACCAAGGAGTGCCTTGATCCTCAGCTCGTGATGAGGGTGGGGCAAGGCAAGAAGCATGGGCGGTTCTGGATTGGTGACGGCATCCTCGACACGGCCTCTACTCCTCCTCTCCACCAGCTCCGAGCAGTGAGCACGAGCTCAAGCGTGCCCATACGCCAACGATCGACCGCGGTGTCGGCACTTCAGGTAAGCATTCCTATTTCATTCGTCGTTCTTTGACTTTTACATACCTTACGTATGCATTATTGAAACATTGGGGTCAAATGCTGCAGGCCTAGGTGCAGGAACTGTAGGCCGAGCGGGAGGTCGAGCGACAGAGGCTACAGGCTTTGGAGGCCCAGCGGGAGCAAGATCAGCGGTAGATGGCCGAGATGATCAAGTTCATGCAGCAAATTGGCTAGCAACAAGGTTGGATGATCCCACAGACGCTACTTGCTCCAGATCCACCTCCACAATGTCCTGATTCTACCCCGGTGAGTATAAGTACGAAGTTTTACTTTCTATGCTGAAACTTAGAGAAACCTAGTGAAACCTAGAGAAACCTAGTGGTGGTGGTGGTGGTGATGTGGTGGTCATGGTGGTGGTGGTGTGTGGTGTTGGTGGTGGTGGTCACGGTGTTGTGGTGCTCATGGTGGTGGTGGTGGTGGTGTGGTGGTGGTGGTGGTCATGGTGGTGATGTGGTGGTGGTGGTGGTGTGGTGGTGGTGGTGGTGAAGTGTTGGTGGTGAAGTGTTGGTGATGGCGGTGATGTGGTGGTGGTGGTAGTGGCGGATATTTATCTTGCATATTTATCTCTTCTCTTGTCGCTCACGTGCAATCTCTTCTATTTTGTGCAGCATCAATCGGGGGCGGCGTCGAACCACCTCGGAGGGTCGCTGGGATCGCACGTTTGGCCATCCCAACCCGGACCGTCTCCGTGAACTTCAAATGGCAGCCGTTGTGATATAATGCACTTGTGAACTTTGTGAACTTTGTGAACTATGCTTGTGTGTTTGGACTTTGGACTTAGGAGTGGAGATTGTGATACTTGTATGCTATGTTTGTGTTTGTGGTGGATTGTGATATACATTTGTGTGATATATAGTTGTGTTATATATATATATGTGATGTATATCTTGTTTGCAACGATGGAAGACTAAAAACAAAAAAAATCGAATTTTTTCACTTCTTTGCCGAGTGTCATGACCATGACACTCGGTAAAGCTGGGAATCTGCGACACTCAGCTTCCCAGCTTTGCCGAGTGCCATGGGCAAGGCACTCGGTAAAGAAAATTGCTTTGCCGAGTGCCAATCTACAGCACTCGGCAAAGAAAATCCAAAAAAAAAGAAAACAAGCTTTGCCGAGTGCCAGATGCGAGCACTCGGCAAAGCATTTAAAAAAAATAAAAAACACATTTCTTTGCCGAGTGCCGACGCGTGGCACTCGGCAAAGGGGCCGTCATCGTGACCTGTCCGTCACGGTAGCTTTTTTTACCGAGTGCCGTCGTGGCACTCGGGAAATCCTTTGCCGAGTGCCCGACATGCGGCACTCGACAAATAAGCCTTTGCCGTGAAGGGATATGCCGACAGCTCTTTGCCGAGTGCAGCACTCGGCAAAGACTTTGCCGAGTGCAAAGCCTTCTTTGCCGAGTGCAATTGCACTCAGCAAAGCACGCATCTCCCGTAGTGATAAGGCTATTATATTTATTTGTAGTAGGTATTAAGTTGGCATGCATACATACCCCTATATATGGTCTATGCTCCGATCTTCTCCTTCAGTTCATCAACAATCAATGGGAAATTTAGCACCAACTGAGCAAAGCCTTCGGTCAACAAATCCTTTATCTTGAAGTCCTTCCCCTCTCCGAAGAAATCAATGCACTTCTTTTTCAGCTCCGGGCAGTTGTATGTTTCAGCACACATCAAAGTGGTAGCTACCGTATCCACTGATATTTTATCCCACAGCTTGCTAGCACAAAAAAGCTTCAAGCGGTCCCACCCAAACCGGTCAGCGGCAGCGAGCAAGTCCTGAAACATCTCACTCGGGGGGTCTCCGAGTTCGGATTCTTCAGGACAAGCATCAGTGTATATGAACCGAAGCATGACTTTGAACGTTGCCGGCGCTATGTCATGCAATGTGATGGATGGCATCTTAGCGTCCGCCATGGATCATAGGAGTTGCGCCTTAAAGATCGGTGAGCGAGCGGCAAGCACAGCGCGGTGAGCTGGGAACTTCTCGTCGTCTACGATGAATGAGACATCGGAGCCCTCTGCACAATCCAGCAGGAGGCCGAGATGGCTTCCCATGTCCGATGGCGGAACCTCGAGGGGGTCGTCATCAAACACAACTTTGACCGTGCACGTGATGATGAACGAGCCACTAGTCACGTAGAGCGACGCGAGGACTCTTCGCTCCACGAATTGATGCCATCCCCTGCCGTTGGTGTTGCTGCCCTTATTTGGAGGGAAAACGCGCACCAAGCTTTTTCTATGGGATGAAGATGGAGTACAATCTTTGTTCATGACGAAGGCCCCAAAGATAGCTTTGGCATCTTTGGATTTGCTCACATGCTCGAGGGAGATACATAAGTACTCACCGTTGTCCTCTTCCCTCTCCCCACGCGGGTAGCAGGTGATCCTCCAGAGGTGCCCACCAGCGGAGATGACCTCGGAGCAGACTGAGTGCCCGATGGCGACCTTCTCTGTCTCCAAAAAGTTGAGTTTGAACTGATGCATGCATGGCATCGAATGTGCTGGTACTCATGTTCCTTGGCAGAGATTGAAAGATGCCCATGATCGATCCTGGCACCGTTGCACGGTGCTTGAGCTTGCGGGGTGCGGCAGCGGAGAGCGCGAGGCGAGCGCGGCGGGCGGCGACACGGCGCGACGCAATGGCCGTCGCTGCGAGCGCGTGCGGTCTGTTACGTGGTGCGGCGTCCCGGCCGCGTCCGGTTTACATATACAGGTCATCAGACATGGTGTGGACTAACATATGCGTGGAGACCCGAGACCGTCTCGTATTCTCTTTCTTTCACGAGTACGAGTAGTATACGCATAAATATGCGAATACGACAGCCTGATAGGCACATCCATCCAATCGATCCGGCTCCCGCACAGGATGTACTGATTCCGACGCCTTGTCAAAAAAATTACTTTAGGAGATATAAATGTTTTGATTTAGAGCATCTTCAAGAGTTCCCTGAACATCCTCATAATCCTGTTTTTTAAAAAGATGGGAAAAAACCCTCTCCAACAACTACTAATATTTACTCCTAATATTTTAGGACTTGGGAAAATCCTCTCTGTTCGCTGTAACTTTCTCCAATGCGAATATACTCATCCGTAGCATCAGCTGAAACTCAATATGTTAGCATACGAAATGCTGCTGTGACTTTCTGAAAGCAACTTCATCCAAGAACATTGACTGCACTCCTTTTTTTTGACAAAGTAGTCATCGTATGATTCTACAGCATTCATTATGCGTCTGAAAAAGGTCCCGACTCATCATATACCTGAAATTAAAAAATAAAATAAATGTTAGAATAATTATTTAGCGTACTAGTGATCATATCACAAGTGAATGCGCACAAACCCCGACGGAATAAATCTGGGCCATATGTCGGATCATCAGCCAAGTAATCTTGAAACATCCTTTGGTGCCCGTCTTCTCTATCTCGATAAATAAATTTATGCCCTAGAACAGAACCACCATGTCTTCCTTTTTTTATTTGAATATGTTTCAACAATTGCAGCTGCTGACATGATGAGACAATCATCGCCGCCGATGAGGAATCTTCTAATTCTCTTTGCAACAGAGACTTGCCAAAACGCCATGATTCTACCGAGGCGAGAATCCTGATGTTGGTGTTAAATCTCGCTTGCTGCTCCCGGTTGGGTATTCTGGGACTGGATAGATGTCTACACCTTGCCGTGTAGAAGCAGTAGTAGTACTGCTCGCGTCGTTGGGAAGGAAGGAGGCGGCGGTGACTAGGTGGTGGCTGCGTTGGCTGGGACTTGGCGGCGGCGGTAGGGAGATCGTGGGCTCGTGTGCAGCACGCCGATATGTTTCCCGTGACAAAAAACAAAAAAAGCCGGAAAAAGTTGATGTGGGCCTCAATTTGAATTTTTTTAGATGTCATTTATTAGAAACTCTTGGAGATGACTATCTTTTTTCCTTCCAATATCTTTTTAGGAGTTGCCAAACTACAACTTTTTAGGAGAAAAAGTAGGAAACTCTTGGAGATGCTCTAAGGCAGTGTGAACGTGAACAGCCTACCATGCATGCCTCCACCTGATTGACCGGTCCGTGTTAGTGTTCGCTGCCTTCGCTCTCCCCTTCGTCCAATCCAACCGGCGATCCGCACGCACGATGCATGCCTTCACATTGAGCGGTCCTATAGACTATATGGGTCGCCATGTCCATTGTTATTTTGGAAATGCTGTGCTAAGGAACTTCCGTCCGTCGGACGACTTTGCCGTTGATTGACCATGACCCCAATGAAA
This sequence comes from Miscanthus lutarioriparius, assembly GCA_904845875.1. NCBI lineage: Eukaryota > Viridiplantae > Streptophyta > Magnoliopsida > Poales > Poaceae > Miscanthus > Miscanthus lutarioriparius. The sequence goes on from CAJGYO010000013.1 coordinate 7,021,030, forward strand.
TGGCCCAACTCCACTTGCGTATCCGTTCGCCCCAACCTTATTTGCTCATGAGTCCGTCATCCGTTCCTCTCCATTCACCGCACCACCGTCGCGTGCGCACCTCCGCACGCATGCTCCAGCGTGACAACACCGTCGCGACGCTATCCACCGCGTGCGTGCTCTAGCGCGACCATGCCGCTACGATGCTCTCCACCGCGCCCGATCGCTGTCGTCCTCTCTCTCCACCACGCTCTAGTGCTGCCACCGCCATCCTTCGTCTCCACTAGGCCATCTGCCCATTGCGGCGTTCTCCACCGCGCCGGCCGCCTTCTCCACCAGAGCGACCTTCTCCACTGGAGTTGTGCAGTATCGAGCTCCATGCCGGTGTATGTTTCAAATGTTACAGATGTTTCAGATATATGTTTCAAGTATTTCATATGGATGTTGCAAAAGTAGATCAGGATGTTGCAATGATTGTACATGTATGTTGCAAACCTCTGTTCACAATGTTTCATCTATTTTTCAGACGTATGTTGCAAGTATGTTTATCTGGATGTTGCATATGTTTCCCACATATGTTGCAAGTGTGTTTATCTGGATGTTGCATATGTTTCCCATATATGTTGCAAGTGTGTTATCCGGATGTTGCGTATGTTTGCAATGGTTTTCAAGTGTTTTCAGGTATTTTTGCAAGTGTTTGACTCATGTTTCAAGTGTTTTTTCTGTTTTTAGACGTACGTAGCAAGTGTTGCATCTGAATGTTTCAAAAGTAAACCAGATGTTGCAATTGAAATGTGACCCACCTGCTGCAGCTGCTGGAGGGGGCATGTGGGGTTGGGCGCAGGCGCAGACACGCATGGGGTCGGGTGGAGCGCAGACACCATTGAAAGCTCTAGTTTGGTTTTGGTGAATTGATGAAATCCTAAGTGCTAACCTAGATTATCAAAGTGTTCATGAGATAGGTAGCACATTCTAAGTGGTGAAGCAGATGAAGATCATGACATGATGAGAATCAATTGAGTTCCAGTTGATGCTACGGATGAGTATGTTCACATTGGAGAAAGTACCGCAATTGAGAGTCAATTGAGTAAAAATTGTTTTCTATATATTTGTATCATCCAACAACTTTTCTATATATTGAGCGTAGTTTAACGAGTCATCCTCGCTTTCTATCTTTGGCTAGCGAGAAATCAGGAATAGAGAATGTCTATATCTGGAGACCCAATGAAAGGGTCTTGTTGGAAAGTAGTTTTTCACCAAAATATATATCCTATAAATTAGGAAGAATGTAAAGAACCTCTAGTTGCTCTAACATAACTTTCCAAATCACTCTAGTCTAGGATAGATTACATAAATAGAATGAGGTTGCCCCAATGGTTGCATTTGTGCATTTGGGCAATCAACATGATTCAATCAAATGGAGTCTTACTAAACAAGAATCATTTATGATACAGTCAATGTATAGACAATTAGTAAACAAAATTGTATCTTAAAAGTTAAAATTACATCTTAAAAGTTCAAATTACGGTATGTATAGACAATTAGTAAACCAAATTGTATCTTAAAAGTTTAAATTAAGGTCTTTATTTGGTACCTTTTTAAGGGTGTAATGTTAACCAAAGGCAATCTCCTTAAGCGAAACTGAAATGACACAATAATTGGTTGCTTTTTCAACAACAAAGAAACCATCCATCACCTAAATTTTTAGGGCACACACAATGCATAAACTATGAATAGTTTCTATACCCTAGGACAATGTGTCAAGAAACTATCTTGTAATTTTTTTCTTGGGGTCTTCTCAATCATTTACCCATTCTCCACCCGGATCCTCTGCGCCCACATTCTTCGTCACCACCCACAACCACAGATGAACGATGAGATGCAGGCAGCGACGCTAGGCTGGGCATGTAGCGGGGCAGACGCGACGAGCCGGGACGTGGCAGCCGCGGTGAGCTGGACAGGGGCGACCGCGAGCTCCATGAGTAGGGTGGACGCGACAAGCCGGGACATGGCAGCCACGGCGAGATGGACGGGGGCCACCGTGAGCTACGCTACACGACGAGCTAGACGGGGCGGACACAACGAGCCGGATGGGGCGACCACGAGCTCCTGATCTTCACAGGCAGCAAGATCTCAAGGAGGAGGCTGGGAACCCGCTGGAGGTCATCCTCGTGGACACGGACGTCGGCTCGACGGCCGCTCTCCGCGGGCGTTGCCCGTCGATCAGGGCGTAGATATCTTCAAGGGCGGTAAGCGGGGTCCGGCGACGGCACTCGCCAGTGGCAAGGCGTTGTCTTCCGCGGGGTGCGAGCCGACGACGGCAAGGCAGCATGCCCGAGCGCGGCGAGGAGGTGCTCGTCGGCGGGGAGGTGCTCCTCGAGCGGCCACGCGCAGAACGGCGAGCATCAAGCAGTGCGTGTAGGGTGGTCGTGTCAGGCCACCACAGATAGAAGAATGAAGAAGACGCACTGAAGCTTTACGTTTTCCTGTACTGCAAAACATTATATATTTACATGTGGTAATTCGTTTGTATGACATGTGGGCCATAGGCCAGACCCAGCTTATAAGCTGTTGTAAGCCAAACTCGGGAACTATTGCTTATCTGAAAACAAAATCGGATAGAGGAAGATTCCTCCTCCGCTCCCCATCTCTTGCATATCGATCTCGATCTCCTCACGTCGACGACGATGCTCGACAGCTACCGAGGGGCGTGAAAGGTGGTATCAGAGACCAATCCTTCCTCGACATGGGCGGTGAGCCTCATCAGCTCGTCTCCAGCGTTAGTTATCGGCGACGGCGGCTCCCTGAGTCCAGCGCGGCCATCCTACATCCAACCACCACTACGGATGCGTCCTCTCTTCCTTGGTAGTGCTTCCCGTCTCCGTTTGCTTCAATCACAATTAGTAATTCTAGGTGGCTGGTCGATCTCCATCTACCCCTGCAGGGTGTTCGATCGGAGGTCCCGTAGGTCCACTCTTTGGTGGAACTGGGTCAGCAGCGGTCTCGACGTCGCCTCCATCAAAGATTCATCCCCAATCCCACCATCAACCCCAATCCACCAACACCACCCAAATCCACCACCACTAGCCCCAATTCACCACCACCACTTGGATCCGTTCGATCTTCGACGCCTAACTCGACTGGGGGACTCCACCGGCAACACTTTGGTTCAGGAGGCGAGAACCAGGGTGCAGCCTCTAATTCTGCTCCCCAACTTACCTTAGCAAGCAATCAGTCGGGACAAGGGTTGCGGGGCACTGTCTCTCATGTAAAATTCTGGAGTCTCTTGACGCTGATTGTTGTCCACATACTCAGGTTGCAGAGCACGTCTCTGAGTAAAATCCCTTGGTGGTGCCTCACTTCCAGGAGTAGTCGATGACGTGGTGTAGCAAGCTCATGGGGAGGTGTATACCAAACCGATTGCTCCACCAGCTTCAAGTTCCTATTACCAAAATAGTCACCATGGCTCCACCCAAACCATCAAAGCAAACCCAGTTCGTACTCGACGCCATGTCAAAAAACTTAGATGATGACAAAGGCCATTGGGACCAAGTGATGAAAAACTTTGATCTAATTTTTCAGCAGATGAATGACATTGGGTTGATACAGTAGGAGATCAAACACGATCTCAATGCCATGAAGGATGATCAGAAGGTGATAGCTAAGCAGGTTCATGCTAATGGGCAGGTAGTTGCTAGTCTGACTTTGCGTCACATGGAGAAAGAAGCAATGTTCGACCACTTTGATGATGTTTCTGTTGTTTTTGAGGAAGAAGAAAATGACTTCTAGAATGTCTTTACAACAAAGAAACATGACTTCAGGCCAGGCTCTTCCAAGCAACCCAAACAACATGAAGAATCTCTACCTCATCACAGTTTGCCCAAGATACATTTCCCCAAGTTTGATGGCTCCAATCCAAAGATATGGTTTGACAACTGTGTCAACTACTTCACCATCTACTCTATTACTGAGAGGTTGAAGGTAACAACTGCAACAATGCATTTGGAAGGCAATGCCTCAAAGTGGTGGTTGGCATATAAGCATAATCATGCTATACCTGAATGGAAGATTTTATGTCAAGTCATACAAGAGAAGTTTGGGGCTGATGACTACATGAATGCCATTAATGAGTTGCTCTCCCTCAAACAAACTGGGTCTGTAGAGGAATACACAATAGCTTTTCAGTCCTTGCAGTTTGACATTTCCATGCACAATTGCCACTATGATGAACTCTTCTTTACAACCACATATGTCCAAGGATTGAAAGAAGAGATCAGAGCTACTGTGGAACCTCATGTCCCTGTTACAGTGGAAAAGGGCATCAATGATTACTAGAATTCAGCAGAGAACAATAGAGAGAAACAAGACCAAATACAACAGAGTTGTCCCACCTCAGAAGCCTGTTGTGCATAGAGGAGACAATCCCCCACAACAGTCTAACTACAATCTGCAAAGAATAAGACAGCTCAGGGATTATAGAAGGGCAAACAATCTCTGTTTTGCTTGTGGTGACAAGTATGAACCTGGCCATAATGAAGTCTTCCCTAAGAAACAAAAACCCTAGGTACATTCCTTGGTCCTTAATGACCTTGACAAGGAGGAAATTGCTGAGGAGCACCTGAATCAGTTAGCTATGGAGGATACTCTCACAAAGGAATTCTGTCAATTATCCTTGCATGCCTTTTCCAGTGCTGATACAGATTATTCAATTAAACTCAAAACCCTGGTTAAGGACAAGGTGATGCTAGTATTGCTGGACTTAGGCAGTTCATACAGTTTTGTCAGTGCAAATTTTGTGAAATTGGCAAACTTACCAATAGTTCCTATCACACCCAGGAAGGTTAAACTTGCTGATGGTCATTGGTTAACAACTACAGCCAAGGTTACCAATCTTCAGTGGTACCTACAAGGTCACGCCATATCTAGTGATATGATAGTATTGGAGATGGCACCTTATGATACCATTTTGGGCTATGATTGGCTCAAGAACAATAGTCCCATGACTTGTGATTGGAACAGCAAGACTTTGGAATTCACTCATAAAGGCAGATTGATCAAGTTACAAGGGTTGTTACCTCCTCCACTGACAGCAAGACCAATATCAGCCACCAAACTCTATAATACAACCAAGGGAAATGATGCTTGGGCCTTTGCAGTTGTCACTACCACAAAGTCTGCCCTGAGTCAAACTGATACTGCCAATAACCAGGTACCATCCTGCATTCAGCAAGTCCTGGACCAACATAGCCAAGTATTTCAAGACCCACAAACTCTGCCTCTCTCTAGAAGCTATAATCATGCCATACCATTGATCCCTGGTGCAGTGCCTATGAATGCTAGGCCTTACCACTATTCCCCACAACTAAAGACATAAATAGAAGAGCAAGTGAAGCAACTTTTACAGGCTGGACTCATTACCCATAGTCACAGCCCATTTGCATCACCTGTACTCTTGGTCAAAAAGAAAGATGGAACTTGGCATTTTTGTGTGGACTACAGAAAACTAAATGACCTCACAATCAAGAATAGGTTCCCTTTACCAATTATAGAAGAAATTTTGGATGAACTATCTGGCTCCCGGTTTTTCACCAAGTTGGACATGAAGTTAGGTTATCACCAAATCAGGATGTTACCTGAGGATGAGTACAAGACTGCTTTCAAAACTCATGATGGTTATTATCAATTTAAATTAATGTCATTTGGCCTTACCAATGCTCCTGTCACATTTCAATGTGTGATGAATAAAATCCTACAACCATTTTTGAGGAAATTTGTATTGGTCTTCCAGGAAGATATTTTGATCTATAGCAACTCATTAGAAGAACATAGTACACATCTACAGCTAGTACTTCAAACTCTTCAAAAGAATCAGCTCTTTCTCAAGCAGTCTAAGTGCTCCTTTGCTCAACCACAGCTTGAATACTTGGGACACATAATTTATTCTAAGAGGGTGGCTACTGATCCAAACAAAATTTCAGCCATGTTGCATTGCCCAACACCTACTACATTCACAGAACTTAGAGCTTTCCTGGGGCTGACAGGGTACTATAGGAAATTTGTGAAAGGCTATGGAGTGCTTGCTAAACCTCTCACTAACTTACTTAGATCCAAACAGTTTCAGTGGTCTACTAAAGCTCAACAAGCTTTTGATCTGCTCAAACAAGCCATGACCACAACCCCAGTTCTGGCTCTACCAAATTTCAGTGCCCCATTCACAGTGGAGACTGATGCAAGTGGTGAAGGCATTGGTGCAGTCTTATTACAATCTGGGCAACCTGTTGCTTTTTTGAGCAAAGCCTTGGGGGAGAAACATAAAGCATTATCCATTTATGAGAAAGAATTCTTAGCCTTCATCATGGCAGTTGAAAAGTGGAAGCATTATTTACAAAGACAATAATTTGTCATTCTCACTGATCATAAATCCCTATCTTATCTTAGTGAACAAAATTTGCACTCTGAGATGCAAAGAAAAGAAATGACAAGATTGATGGGGTTACAATTCAAGATTGTCTATAGAAAAGGTAAAGAGAACATTGTAGCCGATGCACTCTCCAGGATACAACATCTCAATTCCTTCACTCTGTCTCAATGGTAAAACATGACTGGATTCAGGAGGTGCTCAACACCTATGCTACTGACTCAAGGGCTCAGGATTTGTTAAGACAACTAGCTATCCAAAGCACAAATGTTGCAGGCTATACTCTGGACAATGGTCTGATCAGATACAAGTCCAAGATCTGGATTGGCAACAACTCTGCACTCCAAACTAAGCTACTGGTTGCATTTCATTCTAGTGCTATTGGAGGCCATTCTGGTACTAAAGCAACTTACTATTGCCTCAAGAACCATTTTGCTTGGAAGGGTATGAAACAGTGCAGTATCTGTCAGCAGGCCAAACACTCAAACAGTTTGCCTGCTGGTCTTCTTCAACCCCTCCCAATACCAGAAGGAGTATGGATGGACATTTCAATGGACTTTGTAGAGGGACTGCCCAAATCTCAAGGTTACAGTGTCATCATGGTAGTTGTGGACCAACTGACCAAATATGCTCATTTTGTGCCTGTCAAACATCCCTACACTGCAAGTTCCATAGCTCAACTGTTCATGGATCACATAGTCAAACTCCATGGCTTACCCCATTCAATTGTCAGTGATAGGGACACCATATTTGTCAGCACCTTTTGGAAGGAATTGTTCAAACTCTACAGAGTGAAGCTAGCTATGAGTACAGCATATCAGTCTGATGGACAGACAGAGAGAGTGAATCAATGCATTGAAATGTATTTGCGTTGTGCAGTACAAGACGCTCCAAAGAGTTGGACAACCTAGTTATCACTGGCCGAGCTTTGGTATAACTCTGCATATCACACTTCATTAGGGTGCTCTCCTTTCAAAGCTCTGTATGGTGTAGAAGCCAACATTGGGATTCCATCCTCTTCTGATGCATCTACACCCATCACAACACTGAATTGATAGAGAACAGAGAATTCCATCTTCAATCACTGAAGCAACACTTGGTCCAAGCGCAAAACAGAATGAAAACAATGTCTGACAAAAAAACGTTCAGACCTTCAATTCCAAGTGGGTGATAAAGTATTGCTCAAGCTCCAACCTTACACACAATCTTCAATGGTGAACACACCATATCCCAAACTTGCCTGCAAGTACTTTGGTCCCTTCAAGGTTCTGGAGCGCATAGGCATTGTGGCCTATCGTTTGGAGTTGCCATCCCACAGTAAAGTTCACCCTGTATTCCACGTTTCCCAACTGAAACCGTTTGTTGCAGATCATACTCCAGATTACTCCACTCTACCGGTGACAACTAATCTGGAAGCCTCGGCAGCAGTACCTGAGCAAGTGCTGGATCGCCGTCTGGTCAAGAAGGGCAACACCACAGTTCCGCACGTCTTCATCAAGTGGACTCACCTGCCAGCAATATTTGCTACTTGGGAAGACTACAACGTGCTGCGCAAGCGTTTCCCTGATACGCCTGCTTGGGGGCAAGCAGGAACTTCTGCCGGGGAGGGGGGACTGTCACACCACCACAGACAAAAGAATGAAGAAGACGCACTGAAGCTTTACATTTTCCTTTACTGCAAAACGTCATCTATTTACATGCTGTAATTCGTTTCTATGACATGTGGTCCTTAGGCCGGACTCAGCTTATAAGCTGCTGTAAGCCAAACTCGGGAACTATTGCTTATCTGAAAACAGAATCGGACAGAGGAAGATTCTTTCTCCGTTCCACATCTCTTGCATATCGATCTCGATCTCCTCACGTCGACGGGCGACGCCGGGCGGCCAAAGGGCGTGGATAGGCAAGGGCGTCGAGCGGCCGCACAGATGTGGCCGCTCTAGCGGGCGCCTGCGAGGGAGGTCGAGGCGGCAACGGCGGGCCACGGCTGGAGCTCCATGGCGGTGGTGCGGAAGGGGTCAACCGGCCGCGTTGGGGAGGGAAGAAGAAGGGAAGGCGCACGGGATCGCTAGAAACCACGGTGGAATTCCCCAACGTAGGACGCTTTGGTTTCTTCTACTTCGTTTGGAGCGTAGGCTTGGTTTCCATCTTAGACCCGGTTTCTTCATTTTTTTTCCTTCAATAAACACAGTGCCACATCAGTAAAAAAACAATAAATAGAGGTATAATAAATGAACATATAAACCATGGTGGAGTCTGCATTGTGAGTGCCCTTATAGTCATTTTGCACGTTTGAAAGCAACTCAAGTACTACTTTTCTTTTGACATGGAAGTAATCTCCATTACTCATAAACCAGAATACAAAACGGAATACTATCCAAAATTGGATTAGTACCCTGACTCAAACTTGCCCCAAGGGCGGCTAAGTGGTGGGCTACCAGATTACAAGAACGGGGATCATGGATTACATCAAAAGCAACAAAATTGCTAAATGAGACCATTAGCGAACATGCATCCATACACGTGTTACATTAAAAAGGTAGAATGGAAACATTATAGCCGTGGTTGGCGCCTCGTCATGGAACGGGAGCACCGCCAAGAATCAATTGCAGATATGCATATATTTACACAATACATATTGATTAAATAAAACTTTTTAATTTGAACTTTATTGATTACGAAAACATACTTATAAGATTACAACAATAAAGTTTTATATATAATGGAACGTAGGACAAACATAGCACGCACCAATCATACATTCATACTACACTAGAACAACTATAGCGTGGCAGTACTACTCCTTAGCATAGAGGTAATAAATATTCCAAATATATTTTTTTAGATAATGGAAAAATCCGGCTTCAGCTACTTTCAAGAAAGAAGCATCACTCCACGCTTAAAACAAGTACTACTCAGCATATAGGTAATACTGCATGCAATGCATACTCGAGGGCAATTAAAAACCTGACTCCCTATAAGCCAAACCATCTGATACGTATCTTCATATATTTCTGTCGACAGAGCTCAAAATATTTCTGTCGTGTAGAGTGAGTTTGCAAGCAACCATCGAATTGTATAATGTAAGAAACAAATTCAAACTAATTTAAGAAAAACAGACATGAACATACAGACTTGCATTGTGAATTTGTGATACTAGCTAATATGCAAGACACACAATAATACAAATAAGATATACTCCCTCTGTTCCAAATTATAAATCGCTTTGACTTTTTTTGTTCATCCATTTTGCTATGTATCTAGACATATTATTTATCTAGATACATAGCAAAATAGATGTATCAAAAAAAGTCAAAGCAACTTATAATTTACAACGAATGGAGTAATAACGACTTCACTTACCAAATTGTCGATCAATTGGATAATAAAAAACCTGCATGCATGACAGTAACATAATAGTGGCAACACTTGCAAACCGAAAAGTCAAGCATTTTTCAGTAGATTTAGATAGCTTTTGCCAAACTTAAAATGACATAAAGCTAGTACTATATATAGCCATAGGCTAGCATGTATACATGCTGCCTCTATGCTCCAACCTTATCCCTCAGCTCATCAAGAATCGATGGGAATTGTTGCGCCAGCTGAACAAAACCATCTGTCAACAAAGCCTTTGTCTTGAAGTTCTTCCCCTCCCCAAAGAAACCAATGCACTTCTTTTTCAGCTCCGGGCAGTTGTATGTTTCGGCACACATCAATGTAGTGGCAACTGTGTCCAGTGATACATTATCCCACAGCTTGCTCGCACACAAAAGCTTCAGGCGGTCCAACGCGAACCGGTCTGCTGCAGCGAGCAAATGCTGCAACATCTCGTCTGGGGAGTCCCCAAGCTCAGCATCCGCAGGACAAGCATCGGTGTACATGAAGCGAAGCATGACCTTGAAGGTCGCCGGCGCGATATCATGTAAGGTGATGAATGGCATGCTGGCGTCGGCCATGGAGCCCAGGAGCTGAGCCTTGAAGACCGGGAGCGGGCGGCAAGCACAGCCCGATGAGCAGGGAACTTCTCACCACCAACGACAAACAAAACATCAGAGCCACCGTCGTCTGCGCACTCCAGCAGGCGCCCGAGATGGCTCCCAATGTCAGAGGGAGGCACGTCCAATGGGTCCTTCTGCATAACCTTGATCCCGCACGCAATGACGAAGAATGAGCCATTGGTCAGGTATAGGGACCGGAGGACGCTTCGCTGCAGGAAATGATACCAGCCCCAGCAAGATGCAGCAGCGCCACCCTGTGGTCCATAAACACGCACACACCTGCTTCTATCGGACGAAGATAGAGCCCCGTCTTTGTCCATCACCAAGGCCTCGAAGATCGCTTTGGCGTCTCTGGATTCGCTCACATGGTGTAGGAAGATAGATAACCACTCGCCGTTTTCCTCTTTCCTTTTTCCACGCGGGTAGCATTCGATCCTCCAGAGGTGTCCCCCAGCCAAGATGTCCTCAGAGCAGACCTTGTGCCCGATGGCGACGTTCTCCGTCTCCCAATAGCCGAGTTTGAACTGATGGGTAAAATAAGAATAATCGAGCATGCTGGCACCTATGTTTAGAGAAGTTGGACGGGATTGCAGATTTGAGGATACGTCAACAGTGTATAAATAGTGCTACTACTACTCAGGAGGAGCCTGCCCAAAGTCCAATCCGCACCTGCAGCCGCAGAACGCCAGAACCGCTGTGGACCTGCCGAGGGCCGACCTGGTCACCTGGAATCCTGGGCTGGCCGCCGGCCGCCGGCCCGCCTCCCACCGCGCCGCCGCCCCTGCTGCCTAGGCGCGGTCGCGTGGAGAGCCGCGGAGGCCGTGGCCCGTACTGCCGTGCAGCTTGCCGCGCGCGCCGCCGCCTGCCGCCGCCGCCGACTAGGGTTAGGGAGTCCGGGGTCGCGCCGTCGCGGCTCTCGGGGAAACAGGGGGGTGAGGGCGTGAGGGGGTGAGGGCGTAAGGCCGTGAGGGGACGGACGAGATCCTCTACCATCGAAGACTCTACGGCAGAGGGACGTCGCTACGCGTTTGGCATCGGATGGTACATAGCAAATAAGCAAAGAAGAGTACGCAGTCCTGGCCCATATACGTGATTTGGCCCATGTTCTAGAACCGCAAAACACAAATGAAAAGAAGGGGAAAGAAAACCAGAGCGCTCCAGCGATTCGCCGTCGTGGCGCTCGTGGAGATGGCCGGCGGTTTCTTCTGCCCCCACCCCGTCGTCGTTGGAGCAGACATGCAGATCCAAGGAGAAGCACTCTCCACCCTCACCGTCGAGCTCTGCGCCGATGACGGCGGATTCATGGTTCTGGCTTCGACGGGCCATGGGAGGATGCTTCGACGGACCGTGGGAAGATGATGGCTGCTAGCTCACAGCCCTGCAGGACGCTGCTCGACGTCGCCCTTGAGAAGCCAAACTCTAAAGTTCAGACTATCAGTAAACAAGCAGTAGTGTTGAATTATCATTGTGTAATTGATGTGAGTTGAGATTGTGGCTCAGTTTTCTTTGTGATTGAATGGCTGTCAATTCGAGAGTTTGATTATTATGTGTATTTGAGACTTCACTGCTGTTGTGATGATTGTGTTGATTTGAGAACTTTGAAGGGTGAAAAGAGATTCAGACTTGGCACTGAAAATATGTCAGTTCAGTGTGTGCTCAGATTTAGCTATAAGAGAATTCATTGTTTAGAATTTTCAGGTATTACAAAAGATTTACTGGAAGCACTTATATAATCCAGATCCAGATTTACTGCAAGCACTTATATATAAAAGATTTGCTTGCAAAATGATAACATAAGGCTGAGTTTGTCCATCTAGTACCAGATAACTGATTTATAGCAAAAGAAAGCTGAACTTATATATCCACTTGGGAGCAGATCACTTATATGCGATAATCCTCCATACTTCTAAAACACTGAAGTTCTTCATAACAACATCACTAGAATCCACTCATCAGGTCATGTGTCATTGGTCCCTGCATGTTAAATAAAGAAGTAAGTTTTTTTAAAAGACGTATCATCTCCAGATTTGTAGAGTAGCTATATGAGCAGATTACCACCAACAACTGCGTGAAGCTAACTTGTGCTTGTGCTTGTGCACCACTTGAATTAGAGGGTTCAGGAAATAATGAACACAACTCCTCTTGTACCTGTGCCCCACCACAACCTGCCTCCTATTCATGTGCAGCATCATTATTAGCCGCTTCGTCAAACTGAGATGTAGCTTCATTTTGACTCTTTTTTCTAGCCCGGTGCTTCTTATCGAGCCAAGTTCTTTTTCTTTTTGAACTTTTTGTTTAGACATCCTTTCTCTTTAGACTAGCATTAATGAACAAATCATTTGGTGGACTAGCATCTGTGCAAACTGTACTAGCATCCTGCAAAGTGATTGGACTTGTATTGATCTTTTCTTCAATTTGCTTGCCAAGGATGTCAAGTGTGTTGTCCACTAACATTGTGCATTCAGGGAAGTTAGCTGCTCGATGTGCCAAATTAAGAAATTTGTGGGACATATATCTGAACCGAAGTACAGCGTCCATCTTTGGATTTTCAATTATATTTCTCCCTTGATTGTCTTGTACAGTTCCAGCCCGTGCTTCCCGTGTCCAACGCCTTAACACATATTGTGGTGGTAGTGTCTTGATATTCATCAAATCAAGAACCTTAAGAGCGTGAGCACACAATATCCCAACTCTATCAAATTGCCTGCAGCCACATACAATTGTTGGCTTCAAAGGATCGCCAACAACTTTATACTCCTCATCATATGTAAAATCTCCTACTAGATATTCATTAATACCATCCAACGCTTTGATGCAAGCTGCCAAAGATCTTTCATATTCATCTTGAAAAACTTCAAATATAATAGGTGTATATAGCTTGCTTGCCTGCACCAACATAGGTGGCGGCCTACTCATACAGATTTTATGCAACTTTTTCCTTGAGTCAAATTCTAAATTTAATTCATTGTTCCTTTTCCCTTGCACCACCCTTTCAAAATGTTTGAAGAACCGGATGATATCAAAATCAGATTTGAAATGGATTTTTAAGTCATTGTTCAGACTCTCACTCAATTGTGTACTTCTCATTCCTAATGTGAAGACATCCTTCATGTAACATTCAGCCCATTTTTCTTTCAACTTGTATATACTGTCTAACCAAGTTTGCTTGCTCACCTTTTGCCTTATGAGGTTAAATTTTTGATCAAATTTTGCCTGGTTTTCATATTCAAACATGCATGCACTGAAATCTGATAGAATACTTGCATCTTCATTCTTCTCCTTTTTCTTCCCTTTTTTCTTTCCTTTTTTCTTATCTTCATTGCTCTCTTCATTCTTCTCTTCATGTAGATGTTTCATAGCATTTTGCATGATGTGAAACGTGCACAATCCATGCCATGCTTCTGCAAACACTTGAGAAATTGTCTTCCCCATTGCAGCATCTTGATCTGTAAAGAAGGTTCAAACGCATTATCAACTACTGGTTTATCTAGTTCTATGGTTCACTACAAGGAGAACAGGAGAAGACCAAAGACCTTAAGACCAAAACAAAACTTACATTGGAGGGCTTCTTAGTCCGCGTCGCCGTTGTCTTGGTCAGAGAACTTTTTGATGAAGGTGGTCGGTCATCGCTTCCCTATGAGCGCCACTTGTCGTCCCCGCCTCCCTGCTCGCGAAAGCCGCCATGAGGGCTGCTCCTTGGTTGTGTCGTGCTGCTCGCTGCCTCCTTGCGCTCTTGCTCGCGCCACCATGCCGGCCACTAGGCCCCATGCCGTGCGCTGTCCAGTCACGTGCCGTCGAGCCCGTGCCGCCACTGCTTGTAGAGATGCAGATTAGGGTTAGGGTGTGAGTAGGAGTGGGAGTCATCAAGTTAGGGAGTGTCCGGGCTATATTAGGGTGGGGTTGGGGACGGGGGGGCGGGCGCTGGGGCGTTGGGCCGTGGTGAGCTGGCCGGCTAGGGTTGCTTCCCCCTCTTTATGCGGATGCCCTGAAGACTTCGGTTGCTACGGTTCTTCGGTTCGGTTTGTGTAGGAAACCAAAACTAAAGCCGAGCACCGAACATCTGAAATGTAGGAATTGAAAACTGAATAAACCGAATTTTTGGTTCGGTTGAGTTGGGTTTGCGGTTTTTGGTGGAAAAGTGCCTAGTCCTAGCTAGAAATAAAAATGTATCAGTTATTGAAATTCTTAGTTTTACACATCTTAACATAACTTTCTAAAGGGCTCTAGTCAAGGATATATTACATAAATGGAATGAGGTTGTCCCAGTGGTTGCATTTGTGCATTTGAGCAATCAACATGATTCAATCAAATGGAGTCTTACTAAACAAGGATCACTAAAGGTACAGACATGTATAGACAGTCAGTAAACCTAATTGTATCACCTCTAAAAAAAGCTTTATGGAAGTTAAAATTACATCTTAAAAGTTGAAATTAAGGTCTTTATTTGGTCCTTTTTAAGAGTGATTTTAACCAAAGGCAATGGCAATGTAATTGTTGCTTTTTCATCAATAAAAAAACCATCCATCAACTAATTTGTTATAGTCATGTTGCACGTTTAAAATACAGCTCAAGTCGCATTTTTTTTCAAAAAAAAACACTTATAGTCCATGCTTAAAACAAGTATACTACGACGACTCAGCATAGAGGTAATATTCCAATACATACAATACTCGAGGGCGATTGAAAACCTGACTCCTAGAAGTCCAACCATCTGATGCGTATCTTCAGATATCGACACAACTCAAAATATTTCTGTCATGTAGAGTGAGTTTGCAAGAAAGATTCGAATCATATTACAAGATAAAGAATCAAACGAATTTAAAAAAAACAGACATAAACATACAGATTTTCATTGTGAATTTGTGACACAGATACGCAAGACATGCAATACGAATAAGACACAATAACGACTTCACTTAAGAAATTGTTGATACTAGGCTAATAAAAGTCTGCATGATAGTAACGTAACAGTAGCTGACACAAACAGAAAATTTAAGCACTTTTAAATAGATTTAGATAGCATTTGCCGAACCTAACATGCCATAAAGCTAGTACTATAGCCATAAGCTAGCATGTAGACATGCATGCTGCTTCTATGCTCCAACCTTCAACCTCAGCTCATCAATAATCGATGGGAATTGTTGTCCCAGCTGAAAGAAACCGTCTGTCAACACAGCCTTTTTTTTAGCTCCCCGAAGAAATCGATGCACTTCTTTTTTAGCTCCGGGCAGTTGTATGTTTCGGCACAGATCAAAGTAGCAGCAACAGTATCGACCGATCTTGCTAGCACAGTGAAGCTTCAGGCGATCCAACGCGAACCGGTCCGCTGCTGCAAGCAAGTGCTGCAGCAACTCGTCCGGGGAGTCCTCGAGCTCGGCATCTGCAGGTCAAGCATCGGTATAAATGAAGCGGAGCATGACTTTGAATGTCGCCGGCGTGATGTCATGCAAGGAGACGGATGGCCTCTTGGCCTCCGCCGTGGAGCCTAGGAGCTGTGCCTTGAAGACAGGTGAGCGGGCGGCAAGCACTGCCCGATGTGCAGGGAACATGTCTCCGTCGACGCCGAATGAAACATCGGAGCCATCTGTGCAGTCCAGCAGGTGGCCGAGATGGCTCCCAATGTCGGAGGGCGGCACCTCGAGGCGGTCGTCGTCAAGCACAACTTTGACCCCGCACATAATGATGAACGAGCCATTCGTCACGTAGAGTGACTCGAGGACGCTTCGCTTCACGAAGCAAGGCCATCCCCGGCTGTCACTGCCACAGCCCTTCGGTGCGAAAACGTGCACCAACCTGTTTTAATGGGATGAAGATAGAGTGCCACCGTCTTTGTCCATCACGAAGGCCTCGAAGATAGCTTTGATGTCTTTGGATCTGCTCTGATGCTGGAGGAAGATAGATAAATACTCACCGTTGTTCTCTTTCCTTTCCCCACGCGGGTAGCACTCAATTCTCCAGAGGTGCCCACCGGCGGAGATGCGAGGTTTTATTTTCGGAAATTAAAATTTATCGGGGTCATAGATAAAGAGAATAAACAGGATATATCGGAAATATCGGACCAAATTCAAATAAAATTTAAATAAATTTAAACAAAATTTATATGAAAATAGATAGATATTTCCTTATCGGCACCTTTGGACTGGATAAAGAGAGAATATATCGGAAATATCAGGAGATTTCGCCAATATTGGAAACCATGCGGAGATGTCCTCCGAGCTGACTGAGTGCCCGATGGCAACGTTCTCTGTCTCCAAATAGTTGAGTTTGAACTGATGCGTGAAACAAGCATCAAATATGCTGGTACTCAGGTTCATTGCTGGCAGCCTGGCAGAGATTATTGAAGCAGAATGTAGTGCGATTTGCCTATTTCGGATCAACATTCACGTACGCAAGTGTCAGATCAATGAGTCTCAATATACATTAATTTCTCAACAGAATGTAAAGTGTATTGTAAACTACCCTTCAAATTGCTAGATCTAACAACTTAATTTCCTCAGGATTGAATGCATGCAGTTCCTGAGGTCTGAAAGCAAACGGAAAGAAAAAAAAAAAGTAAACAAACAACCTTAGCCTAGCCTGCTACAGCTGCACTTACCGATGAGGGGATGATCAAGCCGTGACAAGGAAGCAAGGCGCCGTGGCGCGGTGCTTGAGCTTGGCGGGTGCAGCAGCCGGAGAGCGCGGATGACGCAAAGGCCGTCGCTGCCGGTCTGGTCGGTGGTGCGGCGTCCCGCGTCCGGCGTCCGGTTTACCTAGGTCATCACCATATCGTATTCGCGTGGATTGTGTGGGCCGGTATCTGTTCCAGTCAACAAGGGCCTAACATGTTAGTACGTACTAGAATTTGTAGATACATAACGCTTCTGTGAGGGCACTTGTCCGGACGTGTCCGCGCCGGACGCGCCGTTCTGGGCCTGCGCGGCGATCGGCCGAACATCAACGGGCTTGCAGCCTTTCGAAACGTCCACTACCCAACTCGTCATTCGCTCACTCCCACACCAAGTCCCTCGCTTCCCCCTCACTTCCGCGCTCGTGCCATGTGCGCTACCCCGACGCGCGGCCGTGGGTGCCTCTGTGGCCGGCGGTGGCGCGCTCCCCCACTCCGGCGTCCTCCTCCCCACCTCGGCAGCCCCTTCCCCCACCCAGCGGCACCCCAACCCATCGTCCTCACCCATCGGGAGTGCCCAACGCCCGCAGATCCAGTGCCCCTCCCCACCACCCCGACGAGATCCATGGAGGTGGCACAGCAGTGTTGCAAGGGAGTGAGTAGCTCTGCCCCACCCCTGCACGGCGCCCTTCCCACCCCCAGCGGCCGGAATCAACTGGCCCTGCCTTCCCCTCTCATATGTTGCATATGTATGTTTCAAGTGTTTTAGATGTTTCAGATGTAGGTTGCATTTGTTTCATATGTGTGTTGCAAAAGTAGATCGGGGGATGTTGCATATGTTGCAATTGTTTCAGAGGCACGTTGCAAGCGTATGCTCCGAGTGTTTCAGATGTATGTTTCATCTGTGTTTTCCGGACGCATGTTGCAAGTGTGTTTATCTGGATGTTGCATATGTTTCACACATACGTTGCATGTGTTTTATTTGGATGTTCTGTATGGTTGCAATGGTTCCAAGTGTGTTTCGGGTGTTTTTTTCAAGAGTTTCAACTGCCTTCGGACGTATATTGCAACTGTTGTATTTGAATGTTTTAAAAGTAGATTGGGTGTTGTATCTCTCCTACCCACCTTCTGCTGCATCGTCTCTCTTGGAGCCGGCAGGCCATCCATATGACGCGGCGGCCGGGTCCTTCCGAATCGGAGGCGCCGCGCACCCTTCCCCTCTTGTTGTTCGGGCGGCGTGGGCCCTGCGTGCAGCGCGAAACGGGCGCAGCGCTGCACAGCGTGGCAGGGGCCTGCGGAGGGGGTGCGGTACTGTACAACATGGCAGGGGCCTGTGGAGGGGGCACGGCGGGGGGCTTGCAGAGGGAGTGTTCCTGAGATGGCGGCGCGGTGGCTGGATAGGGGTGTGGAGGGGATAGGCCACGGACGGGGACGTGCACACACATGCTGGCGCTGTTTCTGTACGCAGGTGCCGTTTTCTAAGGTGTGTCCAGACGGATCCTGTGACGCCGGACGTCCACAAGCTAGACGTACCGTTTATAGATAGAATCGCTAAGGCTTCGTTGGGCTACATGGGGTTATTATTATCGACGGGGCATATTCCACCCAGACGTGGGAAGGGTTGATCCACGCAGACCGCCCAATGTATAGCCACTGCTATACACGGCCACACTATTTTGATTCAACGCCGAAATACACCAGATTGGTTGATCCAACAGCAGTTCTGATCATTTAGCAAATATTTATATGATGCAAATACTAATTAAAACCCCATGAAAAACAAAAAGAGGAAAACATTGAATAGTAAAAACCCCAAAATCACAGAACAACCCTAAAATCAAAATCTGGAAGAAAAAAAAAACTAAATGGCAATACATGAAATATTTACACATGATCTTACATCTATGCATGACTTCAAGTAATACAATAATTCATTAATCCCAAATGAACATTATGACCCGGCCTCAAAAGTATTAATGGCAGCAGAATACGTGTTTGTGCTATAAATTTCCAAACGGGCAGCAAGGAAACGGGCCGCACGGGCCCGGTCTTCGAAAAAAAAGCACGGCCTTAGCCGGTGACGGCCCGCCCGTAGCCGCGCTCGTGCTCAGGCGAAAGGTCGGACCAGTAGTGCTGGCCAGAGCACGCCGTTCAACGGGCGGCAGAAGGCGAGCACGGCCCGTAGCCGTCGGATCGCGGAGGCGGGCGTGAGCCGTTGGATCGCCGGGCGGCCGGGGTCCGTATATAAGCCGCCCGATCGGCCGCTCTCCCCACCCTCACTCGTAACCCTAGCCTCTCGACCTCTCCTCTCCGGCTCTCCCGCTCACTCTATCGCTCACCCGCCTCGCCAGACTCGTAACCCCTAGCTCCTCGCTTTGCTCGCCGCTCTTCGCCCTTTTCAGAATTTGGGCTCCTCAAAGCCATCACCATGGAGTCTTCCGGCGGTAAGGGGTCGATTCCGGTGGTCGGTGGTTTCCTCTTCTCCTCTCCGCCTCAATCTCCCTCTTCTCCCTTAGATCCGGTGGTTCCTGCCCTCAATCTCCATCTGCTCCCTTATTCTTCATCCTCGAACGTCGATTGAGCCTCGTTCTCGGCATCCTCGCCAGATCTCCGTCATCTGTCTGTCGTCCACATCGTTGGTCGCCGCCACCTCCGGCTCTCGGTCTCCGCTGAGGTACCGGGGGTGTGCAATCGGTCCGTCTCATCGTCATCGTTTATGGGGCTCCGGCCGTAGAGGGTATGTAAGTGCAATCAAGCCCTATTGTGGGTTTTGGTATTGATGATCACCAAATTAGAGAACTAATAAGATTTATCGAGATGACAAGCGGGGGAATCAAAGAATGAGGATGATGTACAAAGTTGCAGGTGTCCTAATTACAAAAGGTGGTCGGACCTAGCTCAAAGGAGGTTTAAATTCCTTTATGTTTTGAAATTGAGTTTAAGGAAAGCCCATACTATTAAGAGAGATTTTAGGACAGTTGGTCAACTATTGAACCAGATGCTCAAATTTACAGATCTATATCCTTCCACCTAGTCAAAACAACCACCAAATTTCATATCATATTACTGTTTTTTAGGCTAGGGCGGCAGCTCTTTTAATCTGATCACCGTTGGGCTCGGGGGTATTTATACCCTTCAGTTCCGCCCACAACAAATATCTTCTCCATCGACTCACTGCTCAAAATGCAGACAAATCCAAAGCTCACCCTCTCTCTCCATTGTTGCTCCTCCATCCCTCAAGCTAATCCTTGATTCTAACCATCAAAACTTGAGAGAAAAGGCAGCAAAACTTGATTGGAGAGGAGATCCACCGATTCCCAAAGTCTAAGAGCATTTGGTTCACGTTTGGCCGGCGGTTCTAGGGTTTGTTACTCTTGAAGCTTGCTCCTAGCCGGCTAGGCGTCACCCTTGTGCTTGCCAACTCGTGTGGCAGTCTTGGGAGGTTTGTAACCTCATTTAAAAGCTAAGAAATCACCCCTCACTTCAAGAGTTCACTCTCTTGATTTGAGAACGAGGGTAAGGCAAGCCTTAGTGGCAAGCTTAAGCCTTTTGTGGCTTTCTCAACAACGTGGACTTAGGCAAACCTTAGTGGTGAGTGAACCATGAGATAAATCTTGTGTCTTATGTGCTTCATCTTTACTATACTTGTCATTTCTTCGTATTGCTAGCTGTTGCTAGGGTTTAGTTGCTTGATTCACTGTTGTGTGAAGATTCTATGGTATCTAGTCTTCGAATTGGATCTTGGCTTTATATTATAGGATTAAGCAGCTAGTTTGGTCAGGTTCATATCTGTTAAATCTCAACTGTGTTAGATTATTTTTTCGTGAGCGGCAAAGGTTGCCGCCCTCTCATTCTAACAGAGTTTTGAGTTAAATTTTTATAGGTCTATTCACCCCCCCTAGGCCTCCTTTATCTTCCCCGTCGATCCTACAAGTGGTATTAGAGAGAGGTTGCTTCGTATACGCTTTATCGCATGAAGTATGGAAGAAGGAGAAGGTTCAAAGAACGTTCGCGTTGCGGACGCAAGTGGTGTGCACGTTGAGGATGTCGGCAGCAGCAGTGAGTTGTCCATGTCCACAACAAATGATGCCACCATCAAAGAACCAAAGACCACCGATGCCGAAAGAAGAAAGGCAAGAAAAGAAAGAAAAGCCGCCAAGATCGCAACAAGAGAAGCTAGAGAAAAGAAGAAGGAAGAGCAGCGGCTCAAAGATAAGAAGAAGAGAAAAAAAGCTAAAAGAATCACAAGAGAGGCAAGAGCTAAGAGAAGGGCAGCAAGAGCTAAAGAGCAAAAGAAGAATGAGCATGATGCATCATCTAGTGAGCTCTCTAGTAGCTCGGACGATGGAGATGATGATGTGTCATACCATGCTTCAAAAGATAGCAAGGAGGTGAAGAGCAAGGACAAAAAGAAGGATAGCAAGGACAAGGAAAGCAACAACAACAAGAACAAATATGCCGTCGTATCCTTTAATTATTCTTATTTGTCTAACCATAACAAAAGGTCTTTTGTCAATGTGCCCGCGGGCAAGTTGCCTCATTTTAATGGGACAAACTTTGCCAAGTGGAAGCACTTGATGAGTGCCTATCTTGTAGGTCTTCACCCCGGTCTTTGGGAGATTGTGGTGAATGGATTGCAGCCACCGAAAGATCCCGAAGCACCAACAAATGAAGAGCTAGCTGCTGTCCATCTCAATGGCCAAGCCACAAGTATTCTTCTTAGTGCCTTGGATGGAAATGAGTACAACCGAGTGATGAATGTCAATGTCGCAAAGCAGATTTGGGACACTTTGCATCTAGCACATGAAGGTGTTGATAAAGTAAGGAAGGCAAAGATTGATTTGTTGATGGCCAAGCTCAATAGATTTGTGATTGTTGATGGAGAGGGACCACAAGAGATGTTTGATAGATTGATGACCTTGGTGGACAAGATTAGAGGCTATGGATGTGATGAGCTTGATGATCACAAGGTGGTGAAGGTTATGTTGGAAGCATACTCACCAAGAAATGAGACCGTAGTCACCTTGATTAGAGATAAGAAGTTTGAGCATTTCACACCAAATGATGTGCTTGGAAGATTGTTAATATTTGACATGCAAAGAGAAGAAGCAAATGAGAGGAGAAGACTTGGTGAGTTGCAAGCCAAGCTAGAAGGCATGAAAATCAAGGAAGTAGCTCTCAAGGCAAATAAATCAAGCAATCAAGGCACCTCCAACAAGGCAAAGGGCAGCAAGCAAGCATCAACAAGTAAACCCAAGGAAATCAAGTCAACTCCACAAAATGATGATCCAAGTTTATCCTCAAGTGAAGATGAAGATGATAGGGCTGATTATATGAAGATTGATGACATGGCTTTGTTCATGAAAAGCTATCACAAGGGGTTGAAAAAGAATGGATATAAGATAGTGCAAAGAAGGTTTCCAAACAAGAAGAAGAGGACTTGCTACAATTGTGGCAGCACGGAGCACCTCATTGCTAAGTGTCCCTATGACAAGAAAGAAAACTAATACAAGAGGGACAACAATAAGGGCAAGCATGAACACAAAAAGAGATACAAGCAAATGAGAGAGGCACACATTGGGCATGAGTGGGACTCAACCAAGGAGTCAAGTGAAGAGGATGTGAAGATTGCAACCGTGGCCATTCAAAAGCCATCCTCTACACCAAGGCTCTTCAACAACATGTCCGAAGATAATGACCACCGCTCCACTCACGTTTGTCTTATGGCAAAGGGTGAGAAGGTAAAACGAAGAGCCAAATCTTCTCCACCTCCAAGTGACATCTCTAGTAGTGAACTTAGTGATTTTAGTGATGATGATACTAGTGATGTTGAGAAATATGCTAAATTGACTAAGAAGTTAGATTCTAAAACCAAGCTCTTCATCATGAATCTAATGGAGGAATTAGAAAGTGTCAAAGCCGAGCTAGCCGATAGAGATGATTATCTTGAGGAAACCGAAAAGATGTATATTGGCTGCAAGGAAGCTCTTGAGTTAGAGAGAAGTGAGGTGGACTCTTTGAACAAGGCCTTGGCCGAAGAATAAAGAGAACATGCTCTCATAAAGAAGGCAAATATTGCACTCAATGACAAGTATTGTGTCTTAGTTGAAAAGCACAACAAACTTGAGAAGCAATATAACCTTCTATGCGAGAGCACCTCACATCCCTCCAACATAAATGACACTTTTATTCCCTCCACTAGCCAAGGATGTGGAAAATACTATAATCTTGACTTAAATGTTCATTCCACTAACCTTGCAAACTTGGAGGTTATGAAAAAGGAGATCGCTAGGCTCAATGCTATGTTAGGAAAAAGGTGCATTGAAGGCAAGAAACCTGCTGGTGGCAAAGGTGAAAAACCAAAGAGACCATAATACAAAGATGGAAGAAATCCACATATCAAAAATGGGCTCGGGCACACTCATGGAGGTAAAACCAATGGAAGAAAGGTAATAAATGGATATGAGTGTGTTCAGTTCGTGAGCAAAGGGCAGGAAGGTATAGATAGGTCTGCACAGATGGTGGCACAAGGCCAGCCTAGAGCAGCACCGCGGCCTATGGGCGGCCGTGCCGCTGTGAAGGGCGGCAGTGCCGCCCCCCCACAGAAAAGGGAAGACCACCTCCTCCTCCTCTGCTCATGTCAAGCCCAAGAAGAAGGTGTCTCATCTAGAGCAGGTTATCCAGAAACCAAAGAAATCCATCTGGGTCACTCCAAATAGATATGCTTATCAACCAAAGGCAAAAACACATCCTCAATGTTTGGATTCTAACTTTGTTTTGCAGCACAACAGTAAGGGGGAGGTGTTTGCCAAGTTTGTTGGCAATGGTCGAAATGTTTATCATAATGCTTTCATTTGAGTTCCTAAAGTTCTTGTGACTAACATGTAAGGCCCCAAGAATATTTGGGGACCTAAGACTAGGAACTAAACTTGTGTTGCAGGCATACTCCTTCGGTGGGTCAAGTTGGGTGCTTGACAGCGGCTGTACAAATCATATGACCAGAGAAAGGAGTATGTTCTCATCATACTCCCCAACTACAAATTCAGATGAGAATATCATATTTGGTGATAATTCAAAAGGGGGTATGATTGGACTTGGTAAAGTAGCTATTACACTTGATTATTCAATTACAAATGTCTTACATGTTGATTTCTTGAAGTACAATCTGCTGTCCGTTTCTCAATTATGTGAGATGGGCTATAATTGTCTCTTCACGGATAAGGGTGTGAAAGTCTCTAAGAGTGAGGATTCCTCTATTGTCTTTACGGGTCACCTCAAGAACAAGCTTTACCTAATTGATTTCAGCAAAGGGAAAGTTAAGCTTGAGACCTGTTTAGTGGTAAAATCTAGCATGGGTTGGCTATGGCATCGCCGGCTGGCTCATGTTGGGATGAGGAACTTGGCCAAACTCCTAAAAGACAACCACATCCTTGGACTAACCAATATTCAATTTGAAAAAGATATTATTTGTAGTGCTTGCCAAGCCGAAAAGCAAGTAGGTGTACCTCACCCACCAAAGAGTATCATGACTACCACACAACCGTTGGAGTTGATTCACATGGATCTCTTTGGACCGGTCGCCTACATAAGCATCGGGGGTAACAAATATGGTCTAGTTATTATTGATGATTATTTCCGTTTCACTTGGGTGTTCTTTGTTTATGATAAGTCCCAGGTACAAGAGAAAATCAAGATATTTATGAGAAGGGCACAAAGGGAGTTCGGCCTTCCTATCAAGAAGATAAGAAGTGACAATGAGACCGAATTCAAGAACACTCTAGTTGAAGAGTTTCTTGATGATGAGGGCATCAAGCATGAGTTTTCAACTCCTTACACCCCTCAACAAAACGTTGTAGTAGAGAGGAAGAACCGTACACTTCTTGATATGGCAAGGACAATGCTAGATGAATACAAGACGTCGGACCTCTTTTGGAGTGACGCCGTCAACACCGATTGCCATGCCATCAACCGTCTCTACTTACACAAGAAACTCAAGAAGGCTTCATATAAGCTTCTAACCGGTAACAAGCCAAAGGTGTCATACTTTAGAGTGTTTTGGTGCAAATGTTTTATACTTAACAAAAGACCCCAAACCTCTAAATTTGCACATAAAGTTGATGAAGGCATTCTTCTTGGTTATGGATCAAATGAGCATGCCTATCGTGTCTTCAACAAAACCATGGGTAGAGTTGAAGTCACAGTAGATGTGACATTTGATGAATCTAATGGCTTTCAAGTGGAGCAAGTTGATTCAAGTGTTGTAGAAAAGGAGGATCCACCATGTGAGGCAATCAAGCAAATGGCTATAGGCGATATTACGCCACAAGAAGATCAAGCCACTGATGATGAGGATCCCCAGGCTGTTGCTGCACAAATTTTTGGTGACATACTCCATCGACAAGGGCAGCACTCACCTGCTGAACATCAGCAGGGCGGTAGTGCCGCCCCATCCACCTCAGCAGCAGTTCCTTCAACTCCTACTCCACCACCTCAAGGACTCAACCTGGAGCCTATCTTTGAACAAGAAGAGGCTGAAGGTCCAAAAGAGGAACAGGGAGGTGTTGAGCATCCAAGGCTACGTCAAACTATACAACGGGATTACCCCGTTGATAACATCCTTGGAAGCATTCGAAAGAGGGTAACAACTCGTTCACATTTAGCAAATTTTTGTCACTATTACTCGTTTGTTTCCTCTTTGGAACCTCTCAAGGTAGAACAAGCACTTGGAGATCCCCGATTGGGTCATGGCCATGCAAGAAGAGCTCAACAACTTTGAAAGAAATCAAGTGTGGAAATTAGTGGAAATGCCCAATACCAATGTCATTGGTACCAAGTGGGTCTTCCGCAACAAGTAAGATGAAAATGGCATGGTGACAAGGAACAAGGCAAGATTGGTGGCCCAAGGCTTCACTCAAGTAGAGGGCTTGGACTTTGAAGAAACGTATGCACCGGTGGCAAGACTTGAGGCAATCCGAATGCTTCTAGCCTTTTCTGCCCATCATGACTTCAAGCTATACCAAATGGATGTCAAGATTGCATTCCTCAATGGCCCAATACAAGAGTTGGTGTATGTGGAGCAGCCATCGGGGTTTGAAGATCCCAAATTCCCCACCATGTCTATAAACTCCAAAATACGCTCTATGGGCTTAAGCAAGCACCAAGAGCATGGTATGAATGCCTTAAGGAATTCTTGCTCAAACAAAGCTTTGAAATAGGTAAAGCCGACCCTACACTCTTTACTCACAAAGTTGGAAATAATATATTTGTGTGCCAAATATATGTCAATGACATAATATTTGGTAGTACTAATCATGTGTTTTGTGAAGAGTTTAGTAGGATTATGACTAAGAAATTTAAGATGTCCATGATGGGTGAGCTGAAATTCTTTCTTGGATTTCAAATCAAGCAAATGAAGGAATGGACATTCATTAGCCAAACCAAGTACACCCATGATATGCTTAACAAGTTCGACATGGTGAATGCCAAGCCTATCAAAACTCCCATGCCAACTAATGGACATCTTGATCTAAATGAAGAAGGAAAGCTATCGACATCAAGGTATATCGTTCCATGATCGGCTCTTTACTTTACTTACGTGCATCTAGGCCGGACATAATGCTTAGTGTGTGCATGTGTGCTAGATTTCAAGCCAACCCGAAAGAGTGCCATTTAGTGGCCGTTAAAAGAATTTTGAGATATTTAGTACACACTCCTAACCTTGGCTTGTGGTATCCCAAGGGCTCTAAGTTCAATCTACTTGGCTATTCAGATTCCGATTATGCCGGTTGCAAGGTAGATAGAAAAGGCACTTCGGGGACATGTCAATTCCTTGGACGGTCCCTAGTGTCTTGGAGTTCTAAGAAGCAAAATTATGTAGCACTTTCCACCGCCGAGGCCAAGTATGTTGTAGCCGGTGCATGTTGTGCTCAATTACTTTGGATGAGGCAAACCCTTCGTGATTTCGGATGTTAATTTACCAAAATCCCACTCTTGTGTGACAATGAAAGTGCCATAAAGCTTGCAAACAATCCCGTAAGCCACTCAAGAACCAAACATATAGACATCCGACATCATTTCTTGAGAGACCACGAAACCAAAGGAGATATCGAAACTCGTCATGTGAGCACCGAAAAACAACTAGCCGATATCTTCACTAAGCCTCTCGATGAGTCAAGGTTTTGTGCTTTGCGTAGTGAGCTAAATATACTTGATTCTCGTAACGTGGTTTGAAATATATCACACCTCTGTTTGACTACCTAGTAAAGTAGGAAAATGATTTTAAAAGATATTATATTGTGTTTCAAAATCATTTCAAAAAGGCCAACTAAGTGTCATGACCATTGTCTGTATTGTTGATTGCTTACTAGTCATGATATTTAGAGAATATATATCCATATCTGAGGTGAAGGAGGTCATAAAGTTTCAGCGTAATCCCTGCAAAATTAGCAGGGCGGCAATGCCGCTCTTCTTGGCCGGTAGTGCCGCTCTCTGAAAACTGGGCCGTTTTCAGCCAATTTTGGCTGGGTCGCGGGGCCCATTTTCTTCTACTTATTCCTTCTCTGGCCCCTGACCCAACTCTCTCCTTCTCTCCCAGCCGACATCGATGCCTGTGCTTCTCTTTTCTTCTCTCTTAAGCACGCGCCGCCACCGTTCTTCGTGACCTACCACCCCGGTAGTGCCGCCCCTGCAGCAGGCCGAGACTCTTCTTCGCTGGTCACTGTAGGAGGCTCCTGACCGAGCCGTTTCTTCTCTTCTCCCTCCACTCCAACGGTTTGGAAGCAAGGTGAAACCCTAACCCCTTTTCGATCTATGCAATGTGAAGCCTTTAGTCATGGATTTCAGTTTCTAGGGGGAGTATGAAGGGTTTAGAAATGTTTTTTATGGTTGAATCGAGTTGATTTTGGATTTCACCGGTTGGATGATTTTGGGGAGAGCGGCAATGCCGCCCATGGGACCATTAATGGCACCCCTAGCAGATTCTAACTGCTATACTCAAGTTCATAAATCCGATGAAGTTCAAAATGGATTGGATTCACTTATCAAAGATTGTTTCTAAAATTTTTATACTCAATCTTTCAAATCTAAGGCTAGGGTTTCATGTATTCTTTGCTTAGACTGTGATTCTAAAATTATAATGATGAATAGATATTGTTGGAAATAGGATTTAACCAGAAAGAGAAAATTGAAGATGAAATAGTAAAGCAACTGAGGGCGGCAGTGCCGGCCTCAGGGGGTGGCAGTGCCGCCCTACCATGTTGATTCCAAATCCAGCACAGCTTCCTGTATCATCTTCAAAATTCTTTTTCTTGTTAAAACCTACCTGCAGTAGTGTCTAACTCATTATCTTATATAGTTTCTTATCAAGTCTCATTTAATTGCATAGATGGACCATGGAAAAAGGAAGGTGTTGACAACCAAGCAAAAGGTCAAAAGAGGCAGAGGACAGGCAAGCTATACTCCTAGAGACAGAAATCTTGAGGAAGATCTTGTTGAAGAGGAAAATATTCAGAGAATGGGAAGAACCATTCATGTGTGGCCTAATTCTCCTTTACATCTTTCAGAGTTTGATAGCAGCTACATGAGAGATAATACTGATAGGTTCGACCTCATTCCTCCCCAAAACAGTGATGGTCATAGAGTTGTTGATTATTCCATGAGTTGGAAGAAGACATGTGAAGCTAGAGAAATTGATCCCTACTCCTCTAACAGATTCGATGGCATTGATTATAGATTCTAGAATGCTTTCCAATCTGATTTTTATACTACAGCCATCTATCCAAGTCAAAGGGCAAGATTAGCAAGATGCAGTACATTGACTTTGGTGACTTGGAGAGCAGGAATGATCATCAGTTTGCTACAGCAATCAAGACCTGTGACCGCTTTGAGATGACAGACATCATGAGTTTCAGGTATGATTGGAACAGGGAGATTCTTGCTCAGTTTCATGCCACTTACTTTTGGAACAGGGAAATGGATGAGCTTCATTGGATGACTAATGGGTGACATTATCGTATTGATTTTGTCACCTTTTGTCGTATTCTTGGTTTTGGTCACATCCATAGGGGATATGAAAGGATACATAATGAGTGTCGTCTTGAACCAATGGAAGTAAGCTTCATGTGGGAGGATCAAAATCTGGCAGTTCCTGATTGGTCAAGGACAAAGCTTAAGAGCTTTTATTACATCATGAACAATCTTTTCAGGATCACTCTAAACCTTAAAGACAATGCAATAGACTTGAATGGCTATATTACTAATGTGTTGTCTAGGTTTCCCAGCAATAAAAAGTTCAATGTTCCAAGATTCATTTGGGTTGAGCTAGCTTATGCCATGGATGATGGGAGGAGATCTTTGCCCTATGCTTCTTACCTCATGTTTATGATTGAGAGAGTGACTAGCATGTTGTTCCCTAAGGATTGTGAGCACACTGTTTACAAGATCAAGAAGACCCATGGTGGCTTAGGGGGACTTGGTTCTACTACTCAGCACACTAGTTCTAGAGGACTTGGAGATAGTGGGGCAGCAGGCCTTCACCCTTCTGGAGCCTTACAGAGAGATATTCCTGAGCCGTCCAGGGCTAGGGAACAAAAGAAGAAATCAAAGTGGGGAAAGATGAGTGCATGGATGAAGGCAATCTTTGCTCATTGTGCATATACTTCACAGTCTGTTTATGAGGATAGAATGGAGAACAGGGAAGCTATGAGGCATGCTAGGGAGATGACAGGGCTGCCACCACTTCCACTAGTGCAGTCACCACCTCGGTTTCCTGACTTGCCTCACCTTTCTTCTTCTGATGAGGAGCAGGATCAGTCACATGAGCACCATGATGAGCAGCAGCACGAGCACTCATATGAGCCTTTCAGTTAGTACTATGGATACCCACAGGGGTAGCATTTTGAGGAGCCCCCAATGTAGCAGGACCTTGGTGCAGAGATTCACCCTACAAAGGCCGATCCACAGGTACAGGCAGCTTTGTTTTGCACATACTCTAGGAGACCGCGTCCTTCGACGGATCAGGCAGGGACTTCTACTTCAGCTGGGGTAGCACCTCCGTGACGTTCAGCATGCTTCACTTCGCACACCCATATTGCCGGACATGCTCGCGTCGACTCCGATAGTGATGAGTGATTTCTCTTCTTTTTCTTCTCTTTTTGGTATTTGATGCCAAAGGGGGAGAAAATTAGAGGGGTCAACAAGTTTTTTGATGCCATGTGTTCTTCGCTGCTACGCTTTTTGTTCAGATCCGTTGCGAGTAGTTAGGTTGTGAGTTTGAGAAACGCTCAAAACACTATTTTATGAAATTATGCTACTTTGTGACTTAATTTGCTTCGGATATGGACATGTATTTATGGTTACTATTTTAGCTTATCATATTCTGAGTTTAGATTGTTTTATATACATATGATCTGCTGTAGAAATCAGATTGCTATCTGACTGATATAGTCAGGACGGCAGTGCCGCCCTATGGGGCCGGTAGTGCCGCCCTCCTCTGTATCAACCAGAATCTTGTGTGCTTGAACTGATAAAACCTGTCATATGCATTATGATTATTCTTGTGACACTTTGTGCAGCACCCCACAGCAGGCATGGATGTAGAGGGAGGTTCCCATCACACCTAAAATGTGAATCATGGCATTTTATGCCAAATTGAGAATTCAAATATTTATTCACATATTTAGGGGGAGGCTCCTACACCCATGGCTCGAAAATCTCATTTTAGACTTCATATCATTTGTAAGCTCTAATTGGGTTATCATCAATTACCAAAAAGGGGGAGATTGTAAGTGCAATCAAGCCCTATTGTGGGTTTTGGTATTGATAATCACCAAATTAGAGAACTAATAAGATTTATCGAGATGACAAGCAGGGAATCAAAGAATGAGGATGATGTACAGGTTACAGGTGTCCTAATTACAAAAGGTGGCTGGACCTAGCTCTAAGGAGGTTTAAATTCATTTATGTTTTGAAATTGAGTTTAAGGAAAGCCGTACTATTAAGAGGGATTTTAGGACAGTTGGTCAACTGTTGAACCAGATGCTCAAATTTACAGATCTACATCCTCCCACCTAGTCAAAACAGCTAGCCAAATTTCATATCATATTACCTATTTTGGCTAGGGCGGCAGTGCCGCCCTGTTAAGAGCGGCAGTGCCGCCCTTAACTGACCGTTGGGCTCGGGGGGTATTTATACCCTTCAGGCCCGGCCCACAACGGTCATCTTCTCCACTGACTCACTCTGCTCGAAAACAGACAGAACCAAAGCTCACCCCTCTCCTCCATTGTTGCTCCTCCATCCCTTAAGCTAATCCTTGATTCCAACCATAAAAACTTGAGAGAAAAGGCAGCAAAACTCGATTGGAGACGAGATCCACTGATTCCCAAAGTCTAAGAGCATTTGGTTCATGTTTGGCCGGCGGTTCTAGGATTTATTACTCTTGGAGCTTGCTCCTAGCCGGCTAGGCGTCACCCTTGTGCTTGCCAACTCGTGTGGCAGCCTTGGGAGGTTTGTAACCTCATTCAAAAGCTAAGAAATCACCCCTCACTTTAAGAGTTCACTCTCTTGATTTGAGAACGAGGGTAAGGCAAGCCTTAGTGGCAAGCTCAAGCCTTTTGTGGCTTTCTCAACAACGTGGACTTAGGCAAACCTTAGTGGTGAGCTGAACCACGGGATAAATCTTGTGTCTTGCGTGCTTCATCTTTATTATACTTGTTGTTTACTGTATTGCTAGCTATTGTTAGGGTTTAGTTGCTCGATTCACTGTTGTGTGAAGATTCTGTGGTATGCAGTCTTTGAACTGGATCTTGGCTTTATATTGCAGGATTAAGCAGCTAGTTTGGTCAGGTTCATATCTGTTAAATCTCAACTGTGTTAGATTATTTTTCGTAGAGCGACAGTGCCGCCCTGTAAGGCCGGCAGTGCCGCCCTCTGTTCTAATAGAGTTTTGAGTTGAATTTTTATAGTCCTATTCACCCCTCTCTAGGCCTCCTTTATTTTCCTGTCGATCCTACAAGGTAAGGGTAAACCCTAACCCTAACCCTAACCCTAACCCAAACCCAAACCCTAATCCCCAACCTAACCCTGCTTTTATCTGTTGATTGTGGTAGTCGTCGAGGAACCGGAGACGGCAGAGATGGCCCCAGGCACCGGGCGACACGATGACGGGGAGTTTGACTACTCCCAGAACGACGAGTTGCGTATGTGCGGGATGGCCGGAGATGATGAGGACGATGATGTCCACGAGGACGCTGCCATGCTCTTCGATCGTTCTGCTACTGATCCCCTTCTCGTCGACGACTTCGACCCCCCAGTCGACATGGCTGATGCCGACGGTGGCCAAAGCGAGGTTAGCCCTATCGGTTCTAATCGACCTTCCACATCTGCTGTCTGGGAGGACTTTGAGAAGCACTACAAAACTGAGAAAGGTAGAAAGATCAGGTTTGCTACCACTTGCCTTCATTGCCATAAGCGCTACTCTGCTTATTCTGCTCATGGCACTGGGCATCTTACTCGATATCTTGCTAAGTGTCCTAAGAAACTTGAGAAGACCCGAGGCATGACTCAGACTCATATTGCTTTTAATTCTGATGGTTCTGTTCGTCGTTGGGAGTACAGTGCTGAGGTAGCTCGTGTTGAACTTGTTCGTATGCTTGCTAGATTGGACCTACCTCTTATGATTGGTGAAACTGAGGCATTTAAAGATTATATTAAAACTGCTCATAACTCTAATTTTTCACCTGTCTCTAAGCAAACCACTGGTAAAGATCTGTTTAAACTACAATAAGAAACGTGATAAACTGATGGTCTATTTAAAGGATAATGTTGTTTCATCTGTTGCTATTACCTCTGATATATGGTCTGGAAAGGCTAAAGAAGATTATTTATCTGTTGTGGCTCATTTCATTAATGCTGATTGACAATTAGAGAAAAGGGTACTTGGTTTAAGGTTGATTGATGTGTCCCATAATGCTGAGAACATTGCTGAGCGTGTTGCATCTGTCCTTGCTGAGTATGGTATACTTAACAAGGTTTTTTCTATAACTTTGGATAATGCATCTGCAAATAAAAATGCTATGGATAAACTGAAACCTATACTTAAAGAATATTTGGGTTCTGATCTGTTTTTGCATCAACGATGTACTTATCATATTATTAACCTGATTGTGAAAGAAGCACTAGCTACTGTGAATCCTCTCATTGAGGATTTTAGAACAGCAATCTCTTTTATGAACTCCTCTAATCAAAGAATTGCTGCATATAAGAGTTATTACATTGCTAGTGGTGTTAGACCTAGGAAGTTTAGATTAGACATGGATGTTAGATGGAACTCTACCTACCTAATGTTTAAGCACTTGTTGCCTCACAAGAGTACTTTTAGTACTTTCATTGAGGCTAATTACCCTAGAGGTTCAGGTAGTGGTTTCCTTTTGACTAATGATCACTGGGCTATGGCAAATAAAATCTTGAAATTTTTTGAACTGTTCTATGACTCAACTGTTGATTTGTCTGGTGTTTACTATCCTACTTCTCCACTTATGATGCATCATCTTGTTAAGATTGCTATACACCTACATAGGTATCAACGTGATGAACATCTAAGATCTGTTATCCAACTATGATTGACAAATACAATAAGTACTGGAAGAACATACCTGATCTTTATTCTATTGCATTCATATTGGATCCAAGAGCTAAAATTAAGGGATTTACCAAAGTACTTAGGAAGTTACATTCTCTTTTTAATATTGACTACACTAATAAGTTGTTGGACACCAGAGCTCTTCTGTTTAAAATGTATAACAGGTATGATGTAATGTATGGCTCTAATAGGCTGAAAAGGGTTGTTCCTCCATCCCTGTCTGGTAAAAAAAGAATAGCTTGGGCTAAAATTTATGATGATGAGAAGTTGGCTGTTGGAGCTGGCTGTTCTTCCCTCCCTTCTAGTCTTGATCATTCTAGGAGTGTTTCTGCCACTTCCTTGCTGCAGGCAGCAACTGCTAGTTCTAACTCTAGTGAACTTGCATCCTACCTGGACTGTGACACAATAAGTCAGTTGGATGATGAGTTTGACATCATGCAGTGGTGGCATGAGCACAAGCTTACTTATTCAGTACTTTCTGTTCTTGCTAAAGACATTTTGATAGTGCCTATGTCAACTATTTCTTCAGAGTCTACTTTTAGCTTAACTGGCAGAATCATCGAGGAACGGCGGTGGAGGCTGAATCCTGAAACTGTAGATGCGCTTACCTGTATCAAGGATTGGGAGAAGGCTGAACCCTGAAACTGTAGAGGCGCTTACCGGCAGCACATGGTGGAGGACAAGGAGCTGGAAGAGGCCTTTGCTAGTCTTTATCTTGATGTCGACTAGTTCACTTCCCATTTATGTAATGGTTCTGTAATAACTGAGACTTGGACTTATGGTGATGGATGTAATGAACAATTAATCTAGGAGCTGGCTGTACTCTTTTCCTGTTTAGGATTTCTCACAAGAGTGAGTTTTACCTAAACAGGTTTTTAACGAGGCAACCATTGCACAGCTCCTACTTAAATTAGTTTTAGTTTCAAAAACTTGTGTTCTTTACTGTGCTGTGTTCTGATCTGTTTTTGATCTTTTGTGAACTTAATCATTTTATATCTCTTTGAATTGTTGTGCTGAGTTCATTGAGGGGTTTTGCCAGTTTAGTGCCTGGGCCGGCACGGACACGCTGAGCCTGGAGTCGGCATGGCACGACACGGCATGCTCCAGGAATGATAGTGCCGTGCTTGGGCCTGGAGTCGGGCACGGTGGCACGACACGGCACGGCACGGTTCATCAGCCGTGCCTAGCGTGTCGTGCCCAGGCGTGCCGTGCCGGGGCGGGCTAGTGCCGTGTAGTGCCGTGCCGGCACGTTTGGAAAACTATAGTATGTGCCAATCAATCACTCATCCAAGCACCTATATATAGCAAAGTATGGCATATCATATAGCTGTCATGGCTGAGTAGAAAAAAGAAAATGACTAGTAATATGCTTACGATGAACGTGATAACTTTGGAGTAGACAACTCAAGAAGCAAAAAAGCAACAGAAAATTTTCATCCCTGCATCACATGAAACAGAAAAACAAAGGACAAAAAGGTTCATTAACGTTCTATACACCGTTGAACAGTAATGCCAACAAAACCCTGAACTGATGCACTGTTGAACATTCTATACAAAAGGTAATTACAGAAACAAGAATTTCATCCCTGAGACTAACACAGGGCTATTACAAATATATGCATATGAATTTGTAACCTACTGAAGGTGCATACTTGTGCAAATTATTGGAGTTATCACTGATACCAACCACTGGTAATAATGCTCAGCTAACAAATCAGTGTAAACATACACAACTCTGAATTAACCGATTGCGAACACAAGGTTGATATGTGCCCTTGTGTGTCGAGTTTGTGATGAGTGATTATCAGCGATGACCGGCTTTGGTTGAGGGCCTCCACCTCACCTCCGTGGCCCGCTACCACCTTGCGCACCTCCTCGTCCTCAACTGGTCGCGACGCAGACACAACTCCAGAGACCAGTTCGGAGGCACAGGCGCCCACGGGCGAGGTCGAGGTGGCCCCGGCTAGGCGAGTCCACCCCGACGAGCGCTCTTCCTCCTAGGCCCCGCCCACATCCTACGCCGCCCCCTCAGCCTCTGCCGGGGCACGCCAGCATCAAGGAGGACCCAGCTGCCACTGAGGTAGAGGCGGAGCAGCTGGTGCCGAATCGGAGTGGGACACTGCCGTGGAGGCAAATGTAGATCAGGGCAGGCGCAGAGGTGGAGACGGCCATCGTCGACCGGATATGCACGGAGTCTATACTTCCCGAGCGGTCCACGTCGATTCCTTTACAGGGGCAATTTAGTCCTTTCGCTTTAGCGTTGGTATGGGAGAGAGTCTAAAATGACTGTTTTTTTAGGGACAGAGGGAGTATATAAGACGTTTTTTATTAAAAAAAAGAACAAGCACTCTATAACTTACATAAGAAAATTGAGAGAAATAACAATACAGTTTCTAAAGCAACATGAAAACAAAGCTGATCGACCTTCTAATAAAAAAAAAAGAGTATATGACGGCATAAATGCAACAAACATGTATATAACCTACATATATGGTCCATTGTATATTTTATTTGGAACATGTTTATTGAACAAAAAAATTCAATCTATTAACTACGTGTTAGTAAAAGTTTAAAAGATTGTGAAAATCACTGTATTGTTTGTGTTTCATATTCAGATCTCAAAATCCAAATATTTTAGGAAGTGGCATTTATTATTGAAATATATGCATGGTTCCATTACAACGCACAGGCATAGGTTGTACTCACTTTGTTTCAAATTCTAAGATATTTTAGCTTTTCTAGATACCATTACTTCTATTATGCTAGAAAAGTCAAAGTTTATAATTCATAAAGGAGGAAGTAGTAAATAATTATATAATAAAATTATGATGAGCGGTGATACAAACAGGTCCGGTGTGGTATATTCTGGATCACAAATCGGAAAAAGGAAAATATCCGGATGGAAAAAGAATACGAATTGGAAAAGAAAAAGAAAAAAAATGGAGCTCAGGAACGGGCGCTCCGAGTGAAAAATATCCTCCTTGTCCTTGTCTACCTCTACCACTTCATTAAGCTGATTCTGATTAACTTCATTTGCAACAGTTTCTATCGGTGTCCCCTTCTAGAAATCGAAAGGTTCAAACACATTATCAACTAATGGTTCTGGTTCTGTGGTTCACAGTAAGGAGAACAGGAGAAGACCGAAACCTCAGGACCAAAACAAAACTTACATTGGAGGATGCTCAGTCTGCGCCGCCGTTGTCTTGGTTAGAAAACTTTTGATGAGGGTGGCTGTAAGTAACGCCCCAGCCCGAGAAGACGCCTAAGATCTACTCTACATGTTGAATGGACCACACCTTCTAATTAACTCTCTGCGCTTTAGTTCTCGCTCGCGCAAAAAGGTTCAAACCGAGTTAATTTCCTCCCAGGCTCAGGCTTTTAAGTTGGTTCAATTTCCCCTAAGCTTCCGGTACGGGACTAAAGTCCCGTAGCTACAACACCTTCCATGGCTACAGTACTCGGCCATTTGGCCTGGCCCATCAGACCAGCCCAACTTAGCCCATTTAGCAGGGTCTCACAGTGGCCGATCGTCGCTTCCCTACAAGCGCCACTTGCCGTCCCCGCCTCCCAGCTCGCGAACACCGAAGCGAGGGCCACTGCCTGGTCGTGCCGTGCTGCTCGTCACCTCCTTGCGCTCTTGCTCGGGCCACCATGCCGCCCGTCGGGCCGCTTGCCGTGCACTGTCTAGTCGCGTGCCGTCGTGCCCGTGCCACCACGGAGATGTGGGTTAGGGTTAGGTGTGAGGAGTGGGAGTCACCGAGTCAGGGAGTGCCCAGGCTATCAGGGTGGGGTTGGGGACTCAGGGGGACTGGGCTCTGCAGCGTTGGTCCGTGGTGGGCTAGCAGGCTGGGGATGCTTCCCCCTCTTTATGCGGATGCCCTGAAGGCTTCGATTGCTAAAATTCTTCGGTTCGGTTTGAGTAGGAAACCAAAACTAAAGTCGAGCACCGAACTTCTGAAATGTAAGAATTGAAAACTGAATAAACCGAATTTTCAGTTCGGTTCAGCTGGGTTTGCGGTTTAGGGTGGAAAAGTGCCTAGTCCTAGCTAGAAACAAGAATGTATTAGTTATTCATATTCTTAGTTTTACACCTCTTAACATAACTTTCTAAAGGGCTCTAGTCAGGTATATATTACATAAATGGAATGAGATTGTCACAATGGTTACATTTGTGCATTTGGGCAATCAACATGATTCATCATATGGCGTCTTACTAAACAAGGATCACTTATGGTACAGACAATGTATAGATAGATAGTAAACCTAATTGTATCGCCTCTAAATAAGCTTTATGGAAGTTAAAATTACATCTTAAAAGTTGAAATTAAGGTCTTTATTTGGTCCTTTTTAAAAGTGATTTTAACCAGAGGCAATCTCCTTAAACGAAACTGAGATGGCACTCTAATTGTTGCTTTTCATCAATAAAGAAACCATCCATAGCCTAATTTCTTAAAGTCATGCACGCTTAAAGAACAGTTCAAGTCGCCTTTTTCACAAATGTGTGCTACCATGCACGTCTTTCATTAAGAGAATAGAATTGAAACACTACATACATGGCCGGCGCATAGTCATGGAACATGAGGACCTGAGGACCGCAAAGAATCAATTGTTCATTATACTTTGTGGTTCATTTGGTCTAAAAGAAACTTTGTCCGAGAGGAGGGACGCAGGCGTCCAGCAGAGATTGTGGCGAGAGCTATCAAAATCTATGTTGGGGAGATGGGTGATCCTCCTCAAACGCAGCAAAGAGCGAAGGTGCAAAGGGTACAGCGCTGGACCAGGCCGCCCGAGGGACATCTGAAACTGAATTGCGATGCTTCTTTCATCCCAGAAAGAAAGTGCGGTGGATGGGGCTTTTTGACCAGGGACAGTGATGGAGATGTTGTGCTAAGTGGATGGGGGCGTGTAAATCATTTGCTGAATGCATTCCAGGCTGAAGCGATTGCATGTCTGTAGGGTGTCCAAACCCTGGTGGCTGGTGGCATTGTCGAAGAACTGAAGCTCATAGCATCTACTGTTTTGTTAGTTTTGAGTGCGTTCATGTTCTGAGAAATTGTAACAATGCAGCTCATGTCCTTGCTGCTGTAGGTGTGGGTAGCACCGAAGGGGAGGAGCACTTGTCGTGCAACATCCGGGATTGTGTCAATGTAATTATTGCTGACGATTTGTCAGCACGAGTGCAATGAGAATTACCCAAGTTCAAAAAAGAAAAGAATCAATTGTAGATATGCATAGATTTACAGAGTATATATTAATTAAAAAAACTTTGAGCTTTCACCCTGTTCGTTGATGCTGAAATTTAGCTTATGCTGAAATGTTGTGAGAGGAAAACACTGTTTCATGACAAAAGTAGTTTTGAATAAGCTCAAGCGAAGAGGGCGTTTATTGATTACGAAAACACACATATACTCTTACAACAATAAAGTTTTATATCTTTCATGGACAGTAGGCCACACATAGTACTACTCCATAGCATAGAGGTTATAAATGTTTCAAATACATTTTTTAGATAATGGAAAAAATCCGGCTTCAGCTTTCTTTCAGAAAGAACGAAGCATGAGTCCATGCTTAAAACAAGTATACTACTCAGCATAGAGGTAATATTCCAATACATACATACTCAGAGGGCGATTGAAAACTTGACTCCTAGAAGTCCAACCATCTGATGCGTATCTTCAGATATTAATATTGACACAGCTCAAAATATTTCTGTCATGTAGAGTGAGTTTGCAAGAAAGATTCGAATCGTATAATACAAGAAAAAGAATCAAACGAATTTAAAAAAAAACAGACATAAACATACAGATATTCATTGTGAATTTGTGACACAGATATGCAAGACATGCAATACGAATAAGACAATAAAGACTTCACTTGCGAAATTGTAGATAGTATAATAAAAAGTCTGCATGATCGTAACGTAATAGTAGTCGACACTTACAAACCGAAAATTTAATCACTTTTAAATAGATTTAGATAGCATTTGCCGAACTTAAATTAAATTGTCATAAAGCTAGTACTATAGCCATAGGCTGTCACTATTGGATTCAGGCTCCAAAGGCCAAATTGCACTCGGCAAAGCCTCTCTCCGAAAAGTGCACTCGCAAAGAACACACGGCAAAAAATTGATCGACAAAGCCCTCTTTGCCGAGTGTCTTTTATCGGGCACTTTCGGCAAATGCTTTTGCCGAGAGCCCCGGGGCACTTCGGGCAAAAGAAAAGCGACCGCCACGGCGCCAAAATTTATTGATTTGTCGCTTTGCCGAAAGTGCCAACCCCGCAAGCACTCGGCAAAGATTTTTTATTTTTTAAAAAAATTCTTTGCCGAGTGCCCTCTATCCGCCCTTGGCAAAGATGTTTTTTTCTAAAATTCTTTGCCGAGTGCCCTCGGCCGACGCCGGCAAAAAGTTTGAATTTTTTGTGGGAAAAAAAAAATCTTTGCCGAGTGCCCTCCGCCGGCACTTTCGGCAAAGTTTGAATTTTTTTTGGAAAAAATTATTTGCCGAAATACCATGAAATCGTGGCACTTGGCAAAGCTAGAAAATGGTTTTCTCGAAAGGTCCATTTTTCCAGCTTTTGCCAAGTCTGTGACCATGGCACTTTCGCAATGGGGTCCATGAGAGGCAGACTGATGCTTCATGTTCTTCTTTGCTCTAGCAAAATAAGTATGAAGGCATCAAACATTGCAATGTAAATATGTAATACATAATTTCATAAAGGAACCAGAAATGTGCTCACCTCAGTTACTGAATTGTAATCAAAAGTGATTTCCTCGCCTTCTACAATTGGTCTAAGTGTGTAAACTCCAATCTGGTATTTACCATCCACTGCTGTCACTCTATTGTTAAAAAAAAATCAAGAAGCACAAATTAGTGGACATTAGCCTTAGGGAGAGAAAAAAAGTCCAAGCATTTTGAGACATGCAAACATGGTAGCACATACATGTATTCAAGTTATCAATGGTTGAGTATCAATTTAATTAGCACAGAAATGTATAAGCATAACCAAGCAAACACGTACTGAAGTTTGTCAAAGCAACTTGATACATAAATCCCAACTCAGAATAGAACTGTGCTCCATGAAATGGAATGAAGCTGGATGTGCGAGAAAAGCTACATTATATTGCTCTATGCTCAGCCATACTGATTTCCAGACCCGCAAAATATAATAAACATTATTTATGGAGTGCCAAGTATCACCCACAGCAGAATTCCAGAAAAAAAAGGATTTATTAGAGTAACAACAGAGCAGTGCAAATTTAGGAAGTAAAGCTGCAATGAAACAGTTAACATTCACAAGGTAGAAATCTGAAGCTCAAAAGGAGCTTACTTTGCTTCGCAGTTAGGGTTGCAGGAGTGGCAGATTCTACTCGCGTAGTTGGCCTTGTGCATCGCATCAACAAAAACCAAGTCATATCCATCTCGGTCTGGAATATGTCTTTGTAAGATTTTATTGTGGTTGTTCCATCATCAGCAAAGGAATATGTCTTTGTAAGCTTTGTGTCTTCAAAGTACGGGTTCTCAGAGAAGTTCTGCCAGATTTTTAAAATTAAACAAGTAAATACAAGTGAACCAATGTGGAAACTGTAATTGACTGTAAGAAATGATACTTACAAGATGAATGGAGTATCCTGCCTTAACATCAGAGAGGCACTACAGAAGCGCCTCTTTGCCGACTGCTTGCCCCGGTCGGCAAAGGCATAAACCCGGGCCGGCAAAGGCTTTGCCGACCGCAAAGCCACGTAAGGCGATCGGCAAAGAGCAATCGGCAAAGCCTGGGTCGGCAAAAAGCGGATTTGCCGACCGCCACGTGGCACACAATCGGCAAATCCTTTGCCAACCGCCACGCCAAAGAAGGCAAGCATAGCCACGTGATACCGTCGTATGACGGCGAGCTTTGCCGATCACCGGTTCCTCGGCGATGGCAAAAGAATTATTTTTTCAAAAATTGTTTGCCGGCCGCCGCCAGGTCGGCAATCGCAAAAAAAGAAATTTTTTTTTGAATGTTCTTTTGCCGACCGCTTTCCGAGTTGCGCGGGCAAAGATTCTTTCTGGTTTTTTGCCCGACTTTGCGATCGTAAACGATCGGCAAAAGCTGGAATTTTTTTTTTTCCGATTTGCTTTGAGTTGCAATGATCAGCAAAGATTCTTCCTGGTTTTGCCCGACTTTGCCGATCGTAAACAAATCGGCAAAAGTCGGAATTTTTTTTTGCTTTTGTTTTCTATTTTCTCGCATCAAAACCTCGCAAAATCACAAATTATAATCCAATTTCACCGTAAGCACCCCAGGTAGCACCATTTATATCACAATTTCATCACATTTGTCGCCAACATCACCACATATATCACAATAACGCACAACATCACATATATGTCACAATAACAACCACACAAGTGCATTACAACCATCACATGAAGTCCAACACGTCGAACACCATAAGTCGACGTCCATCACACCAAGTTCAACATAACAAGTCTAGGTCCATAACGAAGAAAAGAAATACATGACAACAACTTCGACGATACGGTGGATACATGATAACAGAATCGACAAGTACCTAGCTCGTCATCGCGCCGTCTCCTCTCGTCGTCTCGCCGCGCCCGCCCCAGAGCCCCTGGGGTTTGCCCACGGAAACCCCTTGACCAAATCGAGGCGCTTTACAGCGTCGCCACCACTCTCCGCAAGCCGCGGCCACGAGTACGTCGGAGGAGGGCCACGCGAGGTGGATACGGTGGATAGGTGTGGTGTGGTGGATACGACATCATCGATGGCGGGACCTCCAGAGACGGGTTCAACCCATGATCGTATTCTCGCATGTTAAACGCCAAGTGATGTCATTAGTATCTGCAGCATGGACGCACAAGTTAAAGCAAGAGTCAATATACTCACCGGGTCCCTCCGGGGCGGCAGGAGGCGAGCACAGGAAAAACTCGAGGAGGAGGCGGTGGAGCGAACATTGGAAGAGGAGGCGGTGTAGACGCCCGAGGCGTCTGCATGGACCGGAAGAAGCCGCCATGTTCTCGCATATGAGTGTTGTAGTGCTGCTGCGAGCTTTGCTTTGGTAAGCCATCTGTTGCGCCATCATCTGCTGCGGCAACGTGGCGATCCTCTCCTCCATCTTGGCCTCCATCTGGGCCTGCAATATTACATCCGCAGGTGTTGATTGTATGTACAAAAGCGAAACGAGTGAATGACGAACGAAACGGCACTTACCTGTGGACGCCGATCGCCGCCGGGCGCTTACGGGATGTCGCCGGAGCTCGTGGGCGTGGATCAACTCGGGTCGGTAAGAGGAACTCGGGGACGGGTCG
This sequence comes from Miscanthus lutarioriparius, assembly GCA_904845875.1. Taxonomy (NCBI): domain Eukaryota; kingdom Viridiplantae; phylum Streptophyta; class Magnoliopsida; order Poales; family Poaceae; genus Miscanthus; species Miscanthus lutarioriparius. The sequence goes on from CAJGYO010000013.1 coordinate 7,063,976, forward strand.
AGGGCGCCAGGGGGCCATGTAGTAGCGGCCGCCGTCTTTGCTTCTGGTCCCAACCTCTGCGCAGGAGGTCTGTGTCTGGGGCTCGGCGGTGGGTCGAACGTCTCCCGTGAAGGCTGGCGAGCCGCGACGGTGTACTCGGTGGCCTTCTCGTGGCGGTGGGGTTGGTGTACGCGCCGGGCCCGCCCTCCGGGTTGTAGACGTTGTTCGGATCCGTCGCCTTGCCCTTGTGAGAGAGGAGGTACGCGGTGTACTCGTTGATTTCACCACCGTGCGTGCTCATGCGCATTGAAAACACAAACATGGTTACAAGTATTGACAATTGAGCGCAAGGATTAAGACATGAACGGACGCATACCCATCTTGTCGCGAATCGGGAGGGGCTGATTCCCTTGGTGGTGTGACACCCTCGCATCTGCGTCGGGCGGTTCTGACGGCTTGTCGGCGCGCGCCTCGCGACGCTTCATCCGCGGCGCCACATGCGCACAATCTCCGCCCAAAGATTCCTCGTGGTTGTCGCACCACGACGGACACACACTCACATGACATCAAGTATTTGACATGCGAGAAGATTAGTGTAATGTTTCATCAAGGAATCTGAGCGAATGTTGTCATACTTAATTACTTGCTCAGTATTGCGCTTGGGTGAGGTCGGCCTCCCTCGAGTTCATTCTCCGCGAATTTGGGGCTTCTTGATGTTCTCTCCAAGCACGTTAGCGTGGAAGTCGCGGGATGGCTTTGTATCGCGCGCCTCATAGTACAGGTCCTTGAGACGATCTTTGCAGACCGCCTCTCGCACTCGCGCCGCCGGGCCGCTTTTACCCTCCTCGCATGTGAAGAAGTCCTGCACACGGACACATCATGTAGCATTTCCTTTTTGCAAGAAGTCCGACGAATGCGTATTATTTAGCAATGCGGTGCGATGAAAGACTCACCCAAAACTCCCTCTTTATCTTTGCCGCGATGGTCTCGCCACCCTCCTCGACGAGGTAGAAGTGGGACCACTTGGTGGGCACCTTCATCTCGCCGTTGACGTTGACAAGGCTGGGTAGTACTCCTTAATCGAGAGGCCACGGATGCCATTGATATGGCGTGCTTGACCTGCTCCACTCACAATCTTCCGAGAACCGCACGAGTCATTAAGAATAATTGTTAGTCTTCGATTCGATTTTTGACATGTCATATGAACAAGTAGTGAAATCAATAATGGTTACTTACGTCATTGCACGGTGATCATCACCAGGCCGTTGGTGGAATTGCGGCCGCACCTAGGAAGTCGCATGGGCCCGCGAGTACACCTTTGGCCACGCTTTGACGGTCGTCGGCCTCCTCGCTTTGGTGTAGCGCGTCGTCGCCGCCGTCGTCGTCGTCGTCGTCGCCGCCATTGCTAAATCACGCCGACGTCGTCCCCCTTGCGAGGACGAGAACGAACGATACCTCTGGTCGCTCGGCGATGTCCGGGCTGGGGCTAGGACCCCATCTTTGGGCGACCAGCGCACGACACACCTCCTCCTCCTCGTCGTCAAGTAGGGACACGGTGCGCCGAAAGCGTCTTGCTTTCGATCTGCGGCCGCTGCCGCCGTCCGCTTTGCATTTTGCCGAAAATGCCCGCAATGACAAAGAACAAAACTATTAGCATAAATAAATGACAAGTACTTGTAAAGGAACATAATAATAACAATATAGTATTACATGGCCTCGTAATTATCTCCGTGAACGGCAATATCTCGGGCGTGGAGTCGTCATCTCTATCACTATCGTCGTCATCGCTATCAATATTGTCGAGCTCCCTTAAGTCATCACTTCATCATCATCATCCTCATCGTCTCCATAGTCATCATCATGTACCTCCTCCCGACAACTCCATCGCACAGCATCCGCCATCGCTCAAGCATTCTTAAGTCCACGGCATCCTGCACCTCCTCACCCTCGTCCTCATCGATTTCGTTGTCTACTTCCATGCCCATGAGCGAACCAATGTCGATCTCCAAGGTACCTTCTAGCCCCTCGGGTTGATAGAACTCATCGGTGCTTGGGTCAAAGTTGTAATCGCCGCCGTTTGGGAGAGGCGCTTTGCCATGTGGCGACACCAAATGCACAAGGCTCCACCCCGCAAGCTTCTCGTCTTTTGGCACGCCCATGGGAGGTAATAAACTTGCGTATGGCGTCTCTTGGTTGGCCACAATGTAGACATCGCCTCCTTTATAGTTGGAGTCCCGTCGAATCTCGACTTGACCTATCGTAAGGTCTTTCCTCGTGATATCGTGGATCGAACCAATGGCATTTGAATACCACCGCGCTAAAGTCCCGGCACCCTTAAAGTTGAGCTCAGATATCTCTTCGACTATGCCGTAGTAGTCCTTCCCATCTCATGTTGGGTGTATCTAACTCCGCAAAGACATGGTTTTTAGGTTGGGTCGACTCTCCTCGTAGCTTCTCGCGGCGAAGCGATAGCCATTCACATCATAAGCGGTGAATGACTTCACCCCACGGGAGAAGCCACGGCCCACCTGTTTCAATTCATCGCTCATTTCGCATCCGTTCGGGCCTGCAAGGGTAGAAGATCGTTACATAACTCGCTCCGGGAGCAAAGTGGAATCACAAAGTCGGAAAGAGGTTAGTTGGTTGGTACCTTTATGCGTAACCAGAGATGAAATCGGGCACACCGTGTCTAAGAAGATTGTCTTCTTCTTGCTCGGTAGGAGCCCTATTGCCTCTCCAAAGATTGACTAATAAATTCCCTAAAAGAAGGAAGAAACTAGAGGGTCGACCATGATAGATGGAGGATAGTGACGGCGTGGTAACAAGCTCATTGAGAACTTACTTACGATAAGGAATCACTTCATCAAGGTTGATCAACAATGTGAACATGATAGTCTCCGCCACTCCGATGGTTCAACTGCTTGTTGGTACTGCGCTTCCACCCCGAGATCCCCTTGGAAAAGGCCGAGTATCGATGAGTTCTCGTCGTCGTTGTAACGAGGGGTTGGATTGTGCATGCTGCGAAGCTTCTCAAGATAAATACGCTTTGTGTGAAGGTCGACACCTCCTCTAGAACGGAGGCCTCTCCCACGGAAGCCTCAATCTTGGCTTTATTTCTACAATTTTTCCAAGAAGCTTTAGACACCTCTCGATTGGATAGCACCAACGGGCTCAAGACGGACCCCCCAACCGTGCCTCGCGCAGGTAGGTGCAAGATCGATGTCGCATGGACGAAAGAAGCCGGGTGGAAATATCATCTCCAACTTGCGAGCAACAGAGGTGCAGCCTTCTCCAGTTCAACACAAACATCCCGAGACAACTCCTTGGCACAAAGTCAAGCGGAAGAAGAAGCTCAACTCTGCCAGACGCCGCCACACATGCTCGGGAGGTATCCCCGGGTCATCGCAGGAAGGATCCGCTCAATCCATATGTGGAAGTCATGGCTCTTCATCCCTAAGACTTTCATAGTCCGCAAGTTCACACCCCGCTCGCCAGATTCGCCAGATACCCATCGGGAACTTTAACGTCTTGATCCATCAGAGAACTTCCTTCCTATCTCGCCTTTTTCGGATGTAATCGGCCGCCCCTTTTCCATTTCTCTGCGGGCGCGGGGTCTTCATCACCGTGTTTGGTCTATCACAGATCATCTCCGTGTCCATCTAGCCTTGACGTTGTCCTTCGACTTTTTGCCAACGTCCATGAGTGTTGCCCAGAGTGCCTCGGCCACATTCTTTTCTCGTGTGCATTACATCGATGTTGTGTGGAAGAAGAAGGTCCTTGAAGTAGGGGAGCCTAGTCAAGCCCGATATATGAGTCCACATGTGGTCCCGAGCATATCCCTTAAACCCACCTGCTTCCTCGTGTTCGAGAGCCTCAGATGTCGGCAAGGGACGGCGCGGGCTCTTAACTCATGAATGGGGCCGTGACTTGAACGCCTTTCGTGAAGTGCTTTACATCTAGCCTGAATTCATGGTTCTCGGCAGAATTGGCGATGCTTGTCGAAAGAAGAAAACTTGCCGCCTTTGGCCGACCAGTGAACATCACATCCGCCTTGCATGTCGGGCAAGGAACTTCCCGTGAACACACCACCACCGAATAAGCCATACGCCAGAAGTCATGCATTGAATCTTGGTACCACACATGCATTCTCGAAGTTCCTCTTCAGAGTCTTGTCATGCGTGAGTACCCCTCTTCCCAAGCAAGTTCCAATTCATCCCACACCGGCCGCATGAACACACCCATATTGTCGCCGGTGTCCGTGTATTATCGGCGTCAAGAGCACGTTCTTAGGTTCAAACATGACGCTTGGGGGAGATTGAGGGGATCACAAACACGGGCCAGCAAGTGTACGGGCCGCCATCATTCCAAACGGGTTGAACCCATCATTGCCGGCCACGCTGCGTACATTCCGAAACCTCCATAGCCTTGACAGATTCATGTTATCGGCGTGCTTCCATGCATCACCGTCCACGCGGGTGTACCATCTTGTCGATGGTATCTTTTGCCATTCTTGTGCCACGTCATCTGCTTCGCGGACTCCTCCGTCATATACACCCGTTGCAGCCTCGGTAGGAAAGGAAGGTGCCGCACGACCTTCTCGGGACCTTAGATCGTTTCATGCCGCCATCGAGCCTTCTACCAACACGAACCTAGAGGCATCGCACTTCGGACAGGTTTTGCTTCCTCGAGGGTCTCCCCGAACAGGGGCGCACCCCTTCGGACAAGCATGGATCCCCTCATACGGCATCTTAAGTGCACGAAGGAGCTTCATGTAGCGTAGGTGTTCGCTTCGGGACATGATCTGCCGGAAGCAGTCCCCCAACAATGCTCAACACGAGATCGGCCGCCTCGACTAATGCCCACCGCGACTTCAACCCTATCAGCGTGAGACGGCATCCGGCCATGTAAGCTTTGTCTTCTCGTGAAGGGGCTTCATGCCGACTCCATCATGTCGTAGAAGGCCTTCGCGGTTTCCTCCGGATCTTCCTCCACATCCATTCCTTCGCCAAACCGTGCTTCGTGGAAGTGCGCCGCCATCATGTCTCGCCATCCGGCATCACCATCATACTCCTCGAGGACGGGTCGCACCACCTCGTCCCTAATAGGATGGTATTCACCATGGTGGCGCCTAACGGTATAGTTTGGAACGAACCCGCGCTTGAACAGATCTCTCAACACCGAGCCTTTACTTTCTTCTTCTTGTTCCTCGCACTCATCGCTGCAGGGACACGCATCCGAATCGACCCCTTTAGCAACCGGGCCAAATGCATGCTCCAGAACTCAGTCCCCCCCGATCCATTCGTGGCTCTTACTTGCGAAGCCCGAGTACATCCACTCACGGTCACCCATGCTCATCATGCGGCAATGTTAACATGTGATAAAACCAAAGTGCATCTACAACGCGCTCCTACCATCTAATAGGTGAAGGATAGGTCTCTAATCCCACCCGAGAGATCTTGCAGACGAGGTTAGCTTCCATTCCTCCGTCCTAGACGGATTTTCAGCGACCTCCCCATTGCTCTCCCGATACACGTCCCCAGGGAGAGTGTGTATCCAGAGAGAATAACGGGAGGTCTCGCCAAACTCCGACTTCGGACGGAGCGGAACATGGAGCTAACTCGTCATCACATCCTCGCCGTCCAAATAACGTGGACAATCCAAAACGGATACGGTTATACATATGCGAAGAACGCATACTTCCAACCGTATCCGCTTTGGACGGAGACGCCTAACCGGGTAACGTGACCTACGACTACATGTGGCGGAAAGAGGGTCATACTGCAGTGCCGGTGAAGAAAGGCTAGCGGGGCGGTCGTCCGAGTCGTGCTCCTCCTGCTAGCCTCCAATGGGAGCCCTCCTGAAAAAGAAAAACAATTAGTGAGAACGAAAAATTTGGCAAAGACTCCCTGTGACGGGAAGGTTACCAAACACTCAAGAAAAAGACGCCACGATGGCCGATAAACACATATACATGTCGTGCACGATGGCGACAACCACAAATGTATTTCCAATCCATGCGTAAGAATATAAGCGTATTAACAAAGTAAACTACTACTACTAGTAGTACTACTACCTCGTCGTCACACCAGACGGCGTCACCGGGCGCAGCGGAGCGAGGCGCGCAGCGAGGACGGCGAGGCGAGGCGAGGACGGCGCTATGGCGAGGACGGCGACGCAGGCCAGCGGACGGCGAACGGCAGCGGACGGCGGACGGCGACAGACGACGGACGAGCGGGCACGCCGGATCGGGGTGGGCAAATGACGGCAAAAAAGGGTTTGGGCGAAGCGAGCCATGCTGCAAGGCCGCAGGGCCGACGCCGAGCTGCAAAGGCAGCGCTGCTGGCCGGGCCGGATCGGGCGGGCAAGCCCGGTGAGGGCTGGGGGGGGAAGAGGCGGCGTCGGGTGGCTAAAACTCGGACATCATCACATGTGGAGATGTCCGTGTTTTAGCCACCCGACGCCGCCACTTGCTCAAACTTTCTCAAATTTTACCACAGCCCTCCGCATGCGATGACAAGACACGTCGTCAAGTTTCGTCATTTTCGGACTCGCTTCGATTTTATAAAATTTAAAAACACTTTTCACGCTGGCGTGGCTGCGGCGTTTCGACACCAACACGGTCGAAATTTCACGCGAGGCCCCGCGACACGGCCTCAACATGCTCCAAACATCATGAATATCATTTTCCGAATGGCGGATTCCATTATTTCATGTACCTGCAGTTCAAATCTGGAGTCACCGAAAAAATCAAAGAAATGTAAAAATCAAGGGAATATAGCAAAATAAATCAAAATGACCCCAAACTTGGAATATATCATGTACTTACTGTATCAAGGCAACACAAAAAACTGGGATCGAAAATAAAAAAAAATAAAAATTCTTTGCCGATTTGCCGGGAGGATGGCGATTAACAAAGCTTCATGCTTTTGCCGATCTACGACGGAGTGGCGATCGGCAAAGGTGACGATGGATGGCGCCAACCATGGCCTGCCTTTGCCGATTGCAATTCTTTGCCAACTGCTCTGGCAATCGGCAAATCCATGGCTTTTATAACTTTGCTGGCGATCGGCAAAAGTCGAGCGATCGACAAATCTCGCTTTTGCTTATTGCAGGAAATTCCAGTTGGCAAAGGGACCTCTTTGCCGAGTGTCGAAAAAAAAACAGTTGGCAAAGAAAATTGCAGTCGACAAAGAACCGGTTTCTGTAGTGAGGTCCACATCAATTGAGTCCAAGTACTTGAATATCTGCAAAGAGAGATCATAAGATAACTCTATGTTACATAGATACATGAAGAATAACAAACCTGGTTTTAAATTCAAAAGGTTTATTTTGCTTTCCAATTCAATATTCATAATTTCAAGGGATTGGGAAGTAAATTGTTTGAGGTATAGAATACCTTCTGATCCTCTTCAGTCAGAAGCTCACTTAGTAGAGGATGGCTCAAAAACTGTAGGGTAACAGCATATGACACAATAGATTAGAATCAGATGTATCCGTAAACACCTCCAACAGAAAGACCCATTTGTATAGCACAGAGTAGCCTACGAACCGCTGTGAGCCAAAAGTCCGGGATGGTCTTGATAATGTCACCCCTCTTGAGATAGACAGGTCTGCGAATCTCACTGTATTTCTGCTCCACCTCCATAACCTTGTCACTTGCTTCCTCATTTACCTGTCAGCAATGAACAAGCATTATGTTTCATTCACAAAACTTCCATAGTAAATAGTATAGGCTCGGGAACAAATGATCTCTTTGACTTGTCTAAAGAGGTCATCTTTTTTCAACAAATTGCCTCATATGTATGCCATGGCTGAGTGACGTGGAGTATCAGGGCGTGCAATCAACAAATGAGATAAGGTAGCAAGAGTTTTTGAACACATGATCTGTGTTGCTTAATTTTGGTTATAAAGACATCATAAAAAGTTCCACAGGAACACCCTGCCTCGAGCATCAAAAGTTACACAGTATCCACATCAAAATCACCTAAATGCTGTGACTAAACTAGACATGTTTCGGAACGCTATAAAAAAAATTCTGCACCAAAACAAAAGTTACTAACTTCATCCGCCAGAAGCAACTTACGTATCAGCCAGGGCACAAGCCTCCTACGCAAGCTACAGACTGCCACTAGAATTCCATCCTCCAACCTCCAGTGGCACAATTGGTACAGTGCCCGAACAAAACTAGCAACAACCGAACCGATACTGCTCAGTGCCGGAAAATTCCGGCATACCACAACCGCAGCGGTTTTCTTCCAAGTTCCACACGACCTTACGCTCCTACCCAAACCCCACTGCCAAATCCGACATTACCGACCACGCACAACCCACCAAGCCGCACGAAGGACAGCCCAAAAATAGCCCAGAGAGCGGAAGAAGAGGCTTGCGGCTAACCTTCTCGAGCTCGTCCTGGATCTCCTGGAGCTTCTCGATGGAGAGGACGAGGGCGCCGTCGATCTGATCGTTCTCCTCGCCGCTGTCGGCCTCGGTCCTGGCCTTCTTCCCCTTCTTCCTCCTCCTCCTTCTCTTCCTCCTTCTTCCTCCTCTCCTCCTCCTCTCTTTCTCCTCCTCCTCCGGCGGCGCGGGCGCGGGCGTGCGTGTGTGAGGGCCGGCTCGGCCGGCAGGTTAAATCCCCTTTGTCGAGTGTCCGGATCAGCCAACTGGCAAAGTTTTTTTTATTTTTTTTAATTCTTTACCAAGTGTCACCTGGTCTGACACTCGGTAAAGAGAGGGTTTTTTTTTAAAAAAAAATTATTTATCGAGGGTCACCGATTTGGCACTCGACAAAGTATTTTTTTTTATTTTTTTTTAAATTCTTTGCCGAGTGCCACCCTTACTGGCACTCGGCAAAGAGGGATTTTTAAATTTTTTTAAAAAAAAATCTTTGCCGAGTGTCATACGTACTGGCACTCGGCAAAGAGGCTCCTTTGTCGAGTATTATTTTTTGACACTCGACAAACCATATTTTTTTTATTTTTGACTTCCAAACTTTTTATACAGTTCTCATACAATACCTGGTACTACATGTTCCAATGTGACACATTTCTCGAACTTTTTCTATATTTCTTTAATTTATTTTATTTTATTGAATTTTCTTGAATAATTCAAATTATAACTGCTAGTCATTTGAATAAAGAAAAAAATGAATGAAAAATGATATTTATGTTATTTAGTATAATGTGAGGCCGTATCCAGGAACAGACCACCAATTTCGAATATCTTGTTCACGAAACATGACCACGAACTTACGGTCGAGTTGTTTTTAAATTGTATAAAAAGCAAACGAAGTCTAAAAATCATGAAACTTGTCAAGATGTCATGATATCATATGTGGAGGTTGTGATAAAAAAATAAGAAGGTTTCGCGCAAGTCATCACGTACGATGCTTACCACCTCATCGGCCTCTTCACGAAATCATGAAACTTCTTCAGAAATTCTTCGGTTTGCAAGCATCGTACGTAACAACTTGTGCGAAATCTTCTCAAATTTTTATCATAGCCTCCACATACGATATCACGACATCTCAACAAGTTCGTGGTCATGTTTCATGAACAAAATGTCTGAAATTTTGGGTCCGTTCCTGAATACGGCCTCACACTACACTCAGTAACATGACTATCATTTTTTGAATCATTAAATTCCATTATTCATACCACGTGCAGTTCAAATTAATATATTTCGAAAAAATTCAAGTAAACGAAATAAAGTAATTAAATATATCAAAAAGCCACAAAAAATCCCCAAATTTTAACGAGGAGTTCCTGGTACTTAAAAAGGACTGCACAAAAAATTTGGAGGCCAAAAAAAAAAACTTTGCCAAACGCCGGGGCATGGCACTCGGCAAAGGGGGTCTTTTGCCGAGTGCCAAGAACAAGGCGCTCGGCAAAGAGGAACATCTTTGCCGAGTGCCTTCACAGGGGCACTCGGCAAAGGTATTTAAAAAAAAGTAATTTTTTTAATTCCTCTCTTTGCCGAGTGCTGAATCAGTGGGCACTCGGCAAAGACATTAAAAAATATATTGAATCTTTGCCGAGCGCTGTGTCAGGAGCACTCGGCAATTATTTTCCAAAAAAAAAATCTTTGCCGAGTGCCTAACAGCAGGCACTCGGCAAAGAAGGATGTGGCCGAACACCGTTACGTGGGGCAGTCTATGTCGAGTACCACGCTTTTGCCGAGAGCCTGGCACTCGACAAAGAAGTCATTTGCCGAGTGTCCTTTTTGCCGAGTGCCCGGCACTCGGCAAAGAACTATTTGCCGAGTGCAATACTTTGTCGAGTGCTCGATTTTTGATACTCGACAAAGCAGTTTATACTCGGCAAAGGCTTTGTTTCCAGTAGTGGGCATGTATACATGCGTGCTGCTTCTATGCTGCAACCTTCGACCTCAGCTCATCAATTGCTGCTTCTATGCTCCAACCTTCGACCTCAGCTCATCAATAATCAATGGGAATTGTTGCGCCAGCTGAAAAAAACCATCTGTTAACACAGCCTTTGTCTTGAAGTCCTTCCCCTCCCCAAAGAAATCAATGCACTTCTTTTTCAGCTCCGGGCAGTTGTATGGTTCGGCACAGATCAAAGTAGTGGCAACTGTATCCACTGATACATTATTCCACAGCTTGCTAGCACACAAAATCTTCAGGCAATCCAACGCAAACCGGTCCGCTGCAGCGAGCAAGTGCCGAAACATCTCGTCCGAGGAGTCCCCAAGCTCATCATCCGCAGGATAAGCATCGGTGTACATGAAGCGGAGCATGACTTTGAACGTCGCCGGCGCGATGTCATGCAAGGTGATGGATGACATGTTGGCTTCCGCCATGGATCCCAGGAGCTGCGCCTTGAAGACCGGTGAGCGGGCGGCGAGCACAGCCCGGTGAGCAGGGAACGTCTCGCGGTCGACGACGAATGAGACATCGGAGCCCTCCGCGCAATCGAGCAGGAGGCCGACATGGCTTCCCATGTCCGAGGGCGGCACCTCGAGCGGGTCTTCATCATGTACAACTTTCACTCCGCACATAATGATGAAGGAGCCATTCGTCACGTACAGGGACTCGAGGACTCTTCGTTTCACGAAGGGATCCCAACCTGTCTCTTTCGTTGCCGCTGCCTTTTGGTTTGAAAACATGCACCAGCCTGTCTCTATGGGAGGAAGATGCAGTACCGTCTAAGATAGCTTTGACGTCTTTGGATTTACTCCGATGCCGGAGGTAGATACTAGTAGATAAGTACTCACCGTTGTCCTCTTTCCAACCCCCACGCGGGTAGCAGTCGACCCTCCAGAGGTCCCCACCGCCGAATGTTTGGGTAGCCCAGGGCACAAGTATCCCCCCTGTAAATGGCCGTGCGATGCGTTTGAAGATTCGTGCTAGTTTATCACCTGTATAGTCAAACTCAGTACTTAAGGACCATCAGCTCTGTAATGTTTCTGACCACTTTATCACAAGAGACTGCAGTTTCTTGTATTGCTTGCCCGGTTGCTTCATCCTTTTATTATTACGAATATTCGAATCACCATATTTATTAAACCATACATCAAATTTAAAATCCGATTGAACTTTTATGTTCCTTACAATTAAATCTCTAAATTAAGACTAATATTGATTATTTTCTGATGCAAAATAAAACAACAACAAGCGGGCCCCACATGAAATGCTCACGGTTTTTATATATTAAGCATATTTGCCATAACAAATAACCATACATAAAGTTTTGAAGCAATTTTTATATGAAAATTGTATCTCTCGACGAGGTCTATAACTTTCTAGTTTTTGGTTTTTTCATCTAATGTCGTTAAGATGCTAAAAAAACATCAACATTATATTAATCGCGTACTTGTTTGTTGCCTTACAAAAATCATATATTTCTTATATGATGCCAAATGAAGATACTTTTTATATGAAAATTATAGCCCTCGATGACATCTATAATTTTATGGTTTTTAGTTTTTTTTTTATTTTAGGTCGTTAAGATGCTCGGAAAAATAACATAAAGTCAGCAGCATATTAATCATGTACAAACACTTGTCCCCTTAGAAAAATCATATCTTTCTTGTACGGTATCAAATAAAGATATTTTTTATATAAAAGTTGCAATTCTCAATGAGATCTACAACTTTGTAGTTTTTAGATTTTCCATTTAAGGACGTTTTAGTGTTTAGGGTTAAGTGTTCAGGGTTTAGGGTTTAGGGTTTTAGAGTTTAGGGTATAGGTATTTAGGGTTTAGGATCTAGGGTTTTGGGGTTTAGGGGCTATTTGGGTTTAGGGTTTTATGGTTTTAGGGCTTTATGTTTTAGGGTCTTAGGGTTTAGGGTTTAGGGTTTAGGGATTAGGGTTTTAGGGTTTAGCATTTGGGATTTAGGGTTTAGGGTTTATTAGTGTTTAGGGTTTTAGGTTTAGTGTTTTAGGGTTTAGGTTTTTGGGTTTTGGGTTTAGTGTTCTAGAGTTTAGGGTTTAGGGTTTCGGGTTTAGGGATTAGGGGTTAGGGTTTAGGGGTTTATGGTTTTGGGATTAGAGTTTAAGGTTTTAGGGTTTAGCATTTGGGATTTAGGGTTAGTGTTTAGGGGTTTAGGGTTTTCGAGTTAGGGTTTAGGGTTTAGGGTTTATGGTTTTGAGTTAGAGTTTAGGATTTAGTATTTAGGGTTTAGAGTTTACAGTTTAGAGGTTTAGGGTTTAGGGGTTTACGGTTTAGGATTGATAATTAGAATCAATCAAGCATAATTGATAATTAAAAATATAGAGTTGAAAAAATACATAAATGGCATACTTTAATTACATAGCAAGTAAATAGACATGTAACCACAAGCGGTTATGTCTAGTTATATTTTATAGCGAATATGCTTAATGTATTAGAGGTGTGAAAATTTCATGTGGGGCCCACATGTTGTTATTCATTTTACAGCAAAACATAATCAATATTAGTCTTGATTTGTTGATTTAATTTTAAGGAACACAAAGGTTCAATTGGATTATAAATTGGTCGTATATATATAGTGATTTGATATTCATAATGACAAAAGGATGCACATTATCACATCCATCTAGAGGATTTTATCTAGGGCTGTCGGTGTTTGATGACCAGCAACTCATCACGAGGTTACTCGGGACGATGTTCAAAGGGCTTCGGCTTACATAACTCGATAGTAAACGTAAAAAGACAAATGATTTATATTGGTTCTGGCCCGCTTGTCGAGTAATAGCCTTTACGTCCAGTCGGCGTGGCCTTTTGCGTTGGATTGATTATATGATTGTTAGGGTTACTAGGAGGTGCGTCATACCTCTCTTTATATAGGGGAGAGGGTAAGGGCATGTATCTAATCCTAGTCGGTTATAAGAGAAGAGTTCTATTCCTATTACAGAATCTAGCTTTTATAGTAAACCGACTAAGTTGATCTGGAATAGCTTGAAGTCCATGCCACCTTGTCTCGCATCCTTCAACAGATCATGGGCCATCCTAGGGCCCATTCGAGTAATACTCCCATGAGGAACCCCTAGGACCCTGGTCCATCAAGCCCCCGAGCGTGTCATGGTTGAACTCGAAAGCCTTCTTGTTCCACCTAGTCTTGCCGAGTAGAAACAAGTGTAATCCGAGTGATTTCGTGAGTGATGCTATAAGGTGCTCTATAAAGCCTCCGGGTGACGTGCACTTTTTAGGAAAGTGCACTCACTGAGTGTAGCCCCTGAGCCTCTTGCTGTTTGCAAAACAAAGAGTTAGAGGGTCCAAAAGAAAAACATCCATCGAGGATATGTACCCTGTAGCCCTCGAGCCTATGTCCGAGTACTTGTACTTGAGACAAGAATCTAAAAAGAATATACTCAAGAATGAGAGTGCCAACGAAAATTATTGCCCTGTCTGCTTGTACAGAAACAGGTAGGACTTGTCGAAGTCACATGCAAAGCTTTAGTACCATTGGTCCAAAGATGCTCAGTATATTCATGAGAATATGCCATCCAAGATGCTACCAGGTGTACTGTAACTTCACATGTGCTTGGGAAAAGGCTGCATGTACACTAAAAAGGTGTAGTGGGGTGCACTGTATCCTTGAAGTGTAGCACGTGAACCTGTGTAAGAGTCAGTAGCTTGTCCGTGTATTTTGTGTGAACCTGGTCTATAGACATCGTCAAAACATCTATAAAACCCCTCCTAGCGAGCACTTGAACCTCAGTTGTTGAAGAAGCGAAGTGGCTCAGAGTTTGTAGCCTACAAATATGGTAGTGAGTGATGTAGACCAGCCTCGGGGAGTACTCGGTTGGCATAGCCAAGAGCTATAGTGACTAGAAGAATTCTTCTGAGAGGGTTTTAAGGTAGGCTAAACCCGTAGTTGTGCATAGTAGAGTAGTCTGGATCTACAACTAGAAGAAATCTTGTGACAGCTAGTAGGGTGGCACATCCAGTAGTCCCATGTCAGTTCTTCTATGGTGCCTGTCGATGTATGTCCATGAATACTCGGACCCGAATGTGTATAGATGGCGTCGGCTTGGTGGCAAGATGTGCGAGTAGCTCATCCTGCATACTAGTATGCAGGCTTCCTCTTGCAGTAGCTATGCTCCTAAGGGTAGGCTAGGATACATCGCATACATTATCTATCCGGATGCATTACTCTTCTCTTGGATCTAGGTGCATCGGGTAGAAAAGTACCTATTGAGAAGCACTTAGAGTATGAGTACTTTGTTATATCCGAGTAGGTGTTGTCTTTGTTATTGACTAAAAAAATCTTGTACTAAGTGGTTTTGAATCTTGTAAAGTGTGCAACTTTGTATCCATTGTACTGTTGTTGAATAAAAATCTTCATCCGAGTACTATGCTATGTAATGCATACTATCAAGCAATTGTCCAATTACTGTAGAATCATCTAGGTACTGCACGATGTGGTTGTGTAGATAACGGTTGTATCGTGGCCGGTACCTGAACAGAGGAAATCCAACAGATAAGTCTGAACACATTCTGACGCGTTGGAAATCATGAAAAGGCATGCAACCGTCGTATCAATCCGCACAGCATCATTAAAATGGAAGGGAAACTGAAATGTCATGCCCGTTGGCGTGATTATCGGGCCACGCTGTAGTGGAATCCCTATATAAAGGGTAACCACCCCGTGCGTCTTCTTCCTCCGTCGCATTCTGCATTCTGCTTAAGCCTCTGTGCCTGCTGTGAGCGCCGTCTCCCTCAAACCCTAGATCTGAAAAAGAGCTTTGCTTGATGGGTAAGGGCAAGAACCCGAGCATCGCCGCCAAGAAGGTTGCCGAGAAGAGGGCGTTGGAGGTGCCAGAGATGGCCATCGTCGCCCAAATCTGGCCGAGGCCAAGCACGAAGCCGAAGCACCTTCAGAAGCTCCACGATCAGGACTATTTGCCTGACCCAAGCTAGGGGAATGGAAGGCATCTGGTGAGCAACGCATTCCCAATCTTGAGCTGGGTGTAATTGTGCTCTTTGTTCTGTTCATCCAGCATGGGTTAGGGTTGCCAGCTTGTCCGTTTTTACATGGGTTTTTGCATTACTACAGCATAACCCTGAACCATCTGAACCCTAACTCCATCATGCATCTCTCGATTTTTGTTCATCTTTGTGAAACTTTCCTTGGTATTCCCTCCTCCATCACTCTTTTCTGCTATTTTTTCAAACTGAAACCGCACCCAGACACCGCAAACCCAAGCATTTTAGGCGGCGCCGGTATTCAGTTCCAAGTGGGGAAGAAGAAAGATTATCTCCACTATACCCTTGTTGATTCTGTAAAGAATTGGAGGGCCGAGTGTTTTTATGCGGGGAATATGTGGCCACCGATTGAGATCCATAGCAACGCCGCCCAATGCCCAATGCCCGCTGGGAGGAGCCAATGAGTGCAATAGAGCTTGAAGGAATTCGCCCATTCCTCAAGCAACTCTCGGCCATGAAGGATTAAGGCCTGAATAGAGTTGGAGTAGTCATCAGCTTCATTAGGCGCCGAGTGCAGTCGCTGCAGGAGAGGGTGCACTATAGCTTCGAGTACATTAGGCCACAGGATCCAGCCCGGGTGACAACTGAGGAGCTAGCAGAAGAGGAAATCCTAGAGAGGATTCAAGATATACTCCAGGCGGTATTGGTGGTACCATACCAGTATCCTGAACTGGTCCATGAAAATCCACCTACTGTCGTAAGTATTCGAACCTTTGTGACTTTGCAATGACTTAATATTGTGGGGGACTAACTCCTATATATTAATAATTGTTGGCACAACACTTGGATCACAACTTCAATGACCAACCCGCCCTACCTCCGCATCCTGGCTTTGGAGGAGTTGGTGGAAGCGGAGTGGCGTCCGTTGGAACAGGTGGAGGGAGCGCCGCCTCCGCCATCCCCGTGGAGCAAGAGAGTGACAGCGACTTAGGGAATCCAAACGATTTCATGGTCCAGGTTGATCCAAGTGCTAGGGAGGCAGCCGTGAGCGGGAAGCGGTCCCTAGAGGCCAATGTTGCTGCCAGCGAGAGTGGGCCAGTACCAAAGAGGCCCCATCGGACTTGTACACTGAGACCAGGTAAGATGTATGAATTATCTCCGTGTGGTCTAAATTGTACCTTATGTTGAATCCAAATTGTGAATAGTTATTGTAGATGAGGTTGTTGAAGAACAAGCGAAAGAGGAGGAAGACACCTGGTTTTTTGTCCTACAGTAAGTTTTTTTTTTGAGTAAAATTATGTTACTGAAGTCTGTCATAGATGTATTTGGTGACATTAAACTACTCTTGGTAGGATGCCACCACCAGATCTGTGGAGCACCCGAGTGCCAACTCAGGGTGATGGAATCACACTTGGACATGATGCTAGTACTGCGAGTCACCCAGAGGACTCAGTACTATCAGCATGAGTGTCAAGTTTAGGGCTGGGTCGATCGCTTAGTGGGATGTCACTAGGCAAGCCCACCCTGAAGAAGAGATCCAGTGCCAAGTAAGTGTCAAAAAATTCCTCTGTATGTTACTTTTGTTCTCAGGACATCACTTGTCTGCTGCTCATTTTAGGGTACAAAAGGCACTGAGTACCCGGGCACAGAGTGAGGAGCCCCGGGTTGAAGAGAACACGTGAACTGAGGGTGATCGGGTAGAAAAAGGCTAGGTAAATAGGCCTGTGTCTCCACCCGGGTCTACTGAAACGCCCCGGACACAGGGTCCGATGTCTACTATTGGTGAAGCAGAACAACCTGGGCAACCAGGTACTACGGAAAGGGTGGAGGTGCCCCAGCCATAGGTAGCGATGCCTGTTGGAGATGAAGCACACCAGCTGCTAGGGCCGGAGCCTATGGAGGCTACTTCTGATGAGGGAGTACAGAGCATAGGTGATGGCCCAAGCGCTACTGCACCAAGTACTCCTACCCTAGAAGTGCCGGCGACAAGTGCCCAGCAAGCGGAGGTGGGTGATGTCATTCCAGTTACTAGACTGGGTACCTAGCTCCAGGCATATATGCCCGAGGTTTGCTGGGTTGATGTGGTCATGGTCTGGGCTGTTGGACCAAGCTTCTACCTTCGATGGCTAGTTGAGGGTAAGTAAACACATTTTGTCATTTCCTGGTATAAATAACTTCTAAATTCTTATTCTGAGAATAGTCATATGCTCAGGGCACGGAGTCAAGACTTCTACCGAGGTCCAAAAGATCTAGGCAGAGCTCACTAGGCTGAAGGAGGAGCAGGCCTAGAAGGAGTCCGAGTGGGAATCTGCACAGAAGCATCATGAAGAAGTCCTCTGTATCCTCCATTCTCAGATTGGTGAAGCCGAGCGCTAAAAAGCAGCCACCGAAACAAGAAAAAGCGATGCCTTTGACTCTTTGTTGAAGATGACGGAGAAGGCCGAGCTCTTTGATACCAAGCTAAAAGGTAAAAGAACTATACTTCTCTCTAGTTCATGACACGTAGTAGTCGGTGATCATAATGATGATCGTTGTGGTCCTTTTTGTAGAAGAGCGTATCAGAACCCGGCAGTTGGAAGGCGAGGTGAAGGAGCTAACTAAAGCCCTGAGAACCAAGCACAACCAAACTGAAGGGATAACTGAATGAGCGAGTGAAGAACTCGCTCAAGCTAAGCTAATAAAGCGAGGAGCTGATCGTGATCTGATGCAAGCTCTAAAGTTAGTGAATGACATGAAGGCTCAGCTAGAGAGAGCGCAGTCAGAGCGGAACACGCTTTGGGAAGCCATGAAGCCACTCGTCCTCCTCTTTCATAAGCCAGAAGATGGTGAAAAGTGGTGGGTAGATATAGTAAAAGATATCCCCAACAGCTTTGAAAGCTATGTGCACGGAGCCACCAAGGTCTGTGTCCGGAATGTACTCGGTACGCTCCGAGTGCTATACCTGGCTATAAATCTACGGATGATAACCATGGACTATGATGACGAGGGACATCTTGCTGCCGTGGAGAGAGCTAAGGAGGAACTCGACGGACTCGCCACCACCATAACTAATGAACAAGACCTTAGGATGGAAAATCCTAATGAATAGGCTGTGTAATTTTGAAAAAACTTGTTGAGCACATGTGTCGGGTAGGCACGTTGTAAGAAACATTGTCCTTTTGCTTATGTAAGCTTGTTAGTTTAATGACAAAACTTTGCCTGTATGTTGTGAATATGATCCATCTTGTCCAGATACTTAAGCACCTAAGACGGGTTTTTCAAATCGTTTAGACTTGGTAATCTTTCAAGTAAGACTGTAGTCTGCTTAGGCTATAAATTTGTCTTGTCGTGTCCTTTAGAAAGGCACGAAAGACTGAGTAGCCAAGTAAAAAGGTGATCAACGTAGTCGCTATGATTAAAATCATGTTGGACCCTTCTATTGATGTTAAGTGCTCGAAGTCACTTGTCCAAGGAACCCATGTAATGATTGTTTGCTGTTAGGATCCTATCTCGTAGCAAATGAATCAGGTTACTTGCTTCTGGGAATCACCCCACCCAGAACGACATGCAATAGTTAAATTAAATATCGGTAATTAGCTCCCGGCCAAGGAATTGTAAGCCATCCGGGTAGGAGGCGTATCTCGTGTAACATAGCTTAGTACTCGCTATACAGAACAAGAACTATGTGTCATGTGAATTGATCATATTAAGAGATGTGTAGCCACGCAAGTAGTCAGCTATATATCTCGTAAAAACATCAACAAAGAGAAACAACTGAAAAGTTGTGTAAAAAAGTAAAAAGATAGATTTATCTAGTGAAGAACGTTGATTCTGTATTAATAAACAATCTTAAGTTCAGGCGCTAGAACACTGAATTTACTTAGATAAGAAAACTACTTAATAATATTAAGCATAAAATCTCCGTAGCTAGTCGATATTCTAGGAGTTAGGCATGGGATCGCCGTCCTCTGTGAATAACTCAAAGGAACCTGGCCGGGTAACTTTGGAGATAATGAAGGGGCCTTCCTAGGGGCTAAGTAGCTTGTGGCGTCCTGAGGTATTCTGGATACGTTTGAGAACTTGATCTCCGACTTGAAAGGTACGAGGGTGCACGCTCTTGTCGTAGTGATGTCGTAGGCCTTGCAGGTACCTAGCAGACTGGAAGAGTACGTTAAGCTTAATTTCTTCAGCACTATCAATTTCTAGCCATCAGGTTTCGTCTGCTTCGCCTTCATTGTACTGTTCAACCCTAGGAGAGTTCCACATCAAATCTGCTGGTAAGATGGGCTTTGTCACTCTGCTTTGCTGAGTGGGCAATCCCCAAACCACCTTGGGTAACTCATATATCCACTTGCCGCCATAGTCTTTAAGCTCGTCGAATAGCCTAGGCTTTAGTTTGGCTAGAAGTAGCCTGTTAGCCCGCTGAACTTGACCGTTTGCTTGAGGGTGAGCTACGGAAGCATAGTCGATGCTGATACCGCAATCTTGAGCCCAACTTCTAAACTCGATAGCTATAAAGGGTGAGCCGAGATCTATAATGATTCGATTGGGCAAAGCAAACCGATATATAATGTCTTGCATGAACTTGACTGCCTTTGTAGCGTTGAACTTGACTAGTGGCTTGTACTCTATCCACTTGGTAAACTTATCAATAGCCATGTAGATGTACTCGAAACCACCCGGTGCTTGTTTGATGGGTCCAACCATGTCGAGCTCCTAGCATGAAAAAGGCCATGATGGAGGGATGCAGATAAGGTTATGAGCTGGGACATGGGCTTGTTTGGCGAAGAACTGATAGCCCTTGCAGTGTCGCACTAGCTCTTCTGCGTCTTTGAGTGTTGTAGGCCAATAGTACCCAAATCTAAAAGCCTTGTCGACTAAAGTCCTAGAGGCTGCGTGATTACCACAGCACCCATAGTGGATTTCCTCCAAGATCTGCTGCCCTTCTTCAAGTGTAATGCATTTGAGGAGAACACCAGATGATGCGCCCCGTTGGAAGAGCCTGTCTCCGACTAAGACGTAATTCTTACTTCTGCGTGTGATCTGCTCTGCTTCTACCTTGTTGTTGGGCAACTTGTGATCTAGGATGTAATCAATAAATACTTGTGTCCACGCCGAGTTGACTACTAGTACCTAGAGATCAGGAGTCGGAGTACTAGTGGGTGTGGAGGCCTCTTGCTTGATTGAAGGGACTTGGAGTTCCCTGTACAAACACATCAGGGGTACCTAGGCTCTGTCTGATCCCAATTTGGCCAAAACATTAGTTGCAACGTTGAGATCTCACATAACATGGAGGATTTCTAGACCTTGAAAGTGTTTCTCAAGTTTACGGACTTCTACGCAGTAATTGTCCATGGTTTCCTTGGTGCAGTCCCAATCCTTGTTAAATTGGTTGATGACCATCGAGTAGTCACCATAGATGAGTAAAGGCTTGATGCCAAGTGAGATTGCTACTCGAAGGCTATGAAGGAGGGCCTCATACTTGGCTTCATTGTTGGTAGCAGGCCAAAGTATTCATAGGACATATTTAAGCTGCTTTCCATCTAGAGATATGAAGAAAATGCCAGCGCTTGCACCTCCTAGCTTGAGGGAATCATCAAAATACATCTTCCAATAATCGAGGATAACTGTTGGAGGGGGTTGTTGGGCTTCGGTCCACTCAGCTATGAAATCAATCAAGACTTGAGATTTGATAGCCTTGCGGGAGACAAACTCAATGTTTTGAGCTCCGAGTTCAACTAACCACTTGGATATGTGTTCTGTTGCATCCCGATTGTGTAAGACATCGCCAAGTGGGAAGTCGGATACAAGTGTTACCTTATGTTCATCAAAGTAGTGGCATAGCTTGCGTGAAGTGATTAAAATGGCATAGAGAAGCTTTTGCACATGTGGGTACTTGGCCTTGGATTCTGATAGCACCTCGCTAATATAATAAATAGGTTGTTATACCTTATATACATGCCCTTCTTTAGCCCGGTCCATGACTATTGCCGTGCTGACTACCGTAGTAGTAGCTGCAATGTAAAGTAGGAGTGGTTAGTGCTTCTCAGGTGGAGTAAGTATCGGAGAGGTGGACAAGTACTCTTTGAGCTTCTAGAAGGCTTCATCAGTTTTGGTTGTCCACTCAAACTTGCCCATCTTTTTCAACAACTTAAAGAAGGGTAGATCTTTCTCCCCGAGTCGTGAGATAAAATGATTGAGGGCCGCCATGCACCCTGTCAGTTTCTGAACATCTTTGACGCAGTGAGGTTGAGTCATCTGAGTGATTGCTTGAATCTGTTTCATGCTAGCTTCGATACCCTAATGGCTCATGAAGAAACCCAATAGTTGTCCGAAAGGAACTCCAAACACACACTTGGTTGGGTTAAGCTTCCACTTATACTTACAAAGATTGTCAAAGGTTTGCTTTAGGTCTGCGATCAGAGTAGAGGGATCCTTAGTCTTGACGACGACATCATCCACGTAGGCCTCTACATTATGTCCGATCTGTTCGCTTAGGCATGCCTAGATAGCCCATTGATAGGTTGCCCTGGTGTTTTTTTAACCCAAAGGACATGGTCATGTAACAATAGGCACCAAACGTAGTGATGAAGGATGTCTTGCTCTGATCTTCTTTACGGAGGGCAATCTGATGGTATCCCGAGTAGCAATCAAGGAAGGATAAAAGGGCTAACCCAGCCATGGAGTCTACGATCTGATCAATGCGAAATAAGCCGAAGGGATCCTTCAGGCAGTGCTTGTTGAGATCTGTGTAGTCGATGCACATGCGCCACTCTTTCAAGTTCTTCTTCTGGACGAGTACTGGATTGGCTAGCAAGTCAGGGTGAAGAATTTTCCTAATGAACCCGACTACCAATAGCTTGGTGATTTCCTTCTTGATTGCCGCTTTCTTATCAGGCAAGAACCATCATAGACGTTGCTTAACCGGCTTTGAGCCAAGATTTAAAACCAATTTGTGCTCAGCCAAATCTCTCGGAACACTTGGCATATTAGCCGGTTTCCATGCAAAGATATCCTTATTTTCTCTGAGAAAGTTGGTGAGCGTGAGTTTCTATACTTTAGAGAGGTGGGCTCTCATGATAGCCATCTTAGAGGGGTCACCAGTACCTAGATCAATCTCAATGGTATCCATCTTAGAGGGTGGTGCAATGATTCCCGCCTTCTTAATCGAAATCTCCATATCTTCCAGCGTAGTCTGTTGTGTAATGTTGGCAATCTCCTGTGCTTCATAGGCTTGCTACATTCTGGATGTGATCTAGACGGCTTCCGTGTCGCAGTCATATGAGCGCTTGAAGTCACCTCAAAAGGAGAGTATGCCATTGGGACCCGACATCTTGAGCAAGAGGTATGGGTAATGAGGTACAGCCATGAACTTGGCCAAAGCAGGTCGACCAAAGATAGCATGGTATGATGATTCGAAGTCAACTACCTCGAACTAGATGAACTTCATTTGAAAATTGTTTGGGTTGCCAAACGTTACCGGGAGCGTGATCCGTCCGAGTGGCATAGCAGCCTTATCGGGTACTATCCCATAGAAAGGGACGTCAGCGAGAGTGAGTAGGCTAGTAAAATCTAGACCTATCTTCCTTAGCGTATATGTAAATATTATGTTCAATCCTGACGCTGCCATCGATCATGACCTTGGGGACTATCATGCCGCTATTTTTTGACCCAAGACAGTGGATAGTGGCTAGCATTAGTCACGCTAGTCCATTGATCTTTCCTGGAAAACTGGATTAGGTGCTCGGATCAGTTAAGGTACTTTAGTGTTGAAGGTTCTCCTGCTATGATGTCCCGAAGAGCCAACTTCCCAAAGCACTTGTTTGATGAAGTCGGTAACCCCACAAAGATTACCGCAATTTAGCCCTTGGACTATTGAAAGCCAGGGTCAGCGTTGTCATCTTCATCTTTATTGTTATCAGCTTTACCCTTGTCTTTGTTGCTTTTGACTTAGAAACCCAGTTCTTGAAGTTGTCTGCACTCGGCCACCGTGTGCTTGGCGTTCTTGTGGAAAGGGCAGGGTAAATTCTTATTATTTTTGTTAGACTTCTTGGACCTATCCATGGAAGCAAGGGTGTTGTCGGGTCCTCTCTTTCTGGTGGATTGTCCACCTTGATTGCTTCTAGGGTGTAACCTTTGTCTTGTGGGCCGTGTGGGAATCGTTTGTGAGTACGTTCTTCAGATGCAATCATCTTCTATACTGTATACTTGAATTCTTCGGTGGTCTCTAGATTATCATCACAGAACTTTTCAAACTGCCACTTGTATTTGATCCCATTGGCGAAGTGATCTATCACCTCCCTGTTTGTGATATCAAAGACTTGGGCTCGTATTTCAGCAAAGCGGTGATAATATTGCTGGAAGGATTCATCTGGTTTCTGTTTGTAAGTTCTAAGCTCATTCCAAGTACTTGGGTGGGTGAGGACGTCACAAAAATTTTCATAGAATTTGCGCTGAAGCTTACCCCAAGTATCGATGGAGCGGGCTCGTAGTCTATCAAACCAGGCGAGAGGCACACTATCGAGTGCCATGGGAAAATACAATACTTTGATGTTGTCGTCGCCACCTGCCAACTCGATGGATTGAGAGTAGATGCGCAATCATTGGTTGGGTTCTGTCTTCCCGTCGTACTTGGTATGGTTGGACGGCTTAACTTGTAGGAAAGCCGGACAGAGAGTAGTCTATCAGAGAAACATTGGAACCTATCCGACGGGATACCGGCCTCTCGGTACTCGGACTCGCCTCTGCCTTCCCTATTACTGTACTGGTGCCCATGATAGGCCGACTATACGGCACCCTGATTCCTGTTCTGGTTACCCTACGGCCCTAGACGGGAGTGGGGTGGTTCTCGTTGTTCTCCTCCTTGGTTACCCTACGGTCCAAGACGAGAGTAGGCTGGTGCCTGCGCCTCTGGTCCTCGGGAAGGGTTAGCTTGAGATGTTGCTTTTCCAGCCTGCATTTGAAGGGCTGTTGATTCCAAAATGACTTTAAGTCGTTGCTGATCTGGAGTAGGGTTTTCTATGGCCACCATCTCTTCTACCAAGGCGTAGATGTTGGCGTAGGGCGTGGTAAAGACCCTGTGGCCAGCTACTTCCATGAACTCAGGCTCAAGGTTACGTGATGCGGATGCTCTGACGGCATCATGGTCTTTGTGTTGTCGTTCTGCTTCTTCATCTTGTAGACGCTGTTCATATGCTGCCTCTGCAACCAAGCATTGTCGTTCTACGTCTCGACAAGCCGATTGATACCGCTGCCACTCTTTCCTACGGTGTTGGGGGCGTGGTTGCGCTGAAATTGTCGAGCTCTATTTTTCTTTTCCCTATCCATCCTCTGCTCGTCGGTTTCTCCGTTAGGTGGCATAGTGTCTAGGGAGATGTCAGACAAGGCTTCCTCTCCATCTTGGATATCTAGTGAGTTAGGCATAGGGATCTAGGGTGATTGCCCAGCCATGAAGACTTCTTTAGAGTGCCTCGTGGCTAAGTGAGTTCTAGATTCTGCAGTCCTGAAGACTTCTCTAGAGTCATCGCAATGTCCAGCCATGAAGACTTCTCTAGAGTCGTCTTGTGGGTGGTTTCCCAGCCATGAAGACTTCTCTAAAGTCATTGCAATGTCCAAGATCTCTGAAGAATCATGATCATTGTTGTTCGTTGGAAGTGTGCTGCCATCCTAATAAGGCAAGAGCACCATGCCAACTAGACGAGATAGATCTGTTAAAGAAGTGTTAGATCGAGCACCCAGCCAATGGACAATGCCTCCTTCGAGTGTGATGGATAGAACCAATCCTCTCTATGCACCCACAAGAGAGATCTCTTGCTCAGACTAGCACGAGGTGGTTGATCGTATCTTGATAGATTGAAGCCGAATTCTTGAGTCCAAGTGGAAAACGAACAAGGTCTTCGAGTTGGACTTCAGATGGGGTCTCCAGCCTAGACAAAGGTGATGTGTCTTAGTGGGAGTCATGGTTAATGGTGACCTCCTAAACTTGAGTTAAATAGAAATTGAGAGGTGCGAAAACTTCTCGGCGAGTTGATCCAGCATGGTCGTCGAGACATCTGGTGAAGCTTGAGGTGACGGAATCTTCATGAGACGACTTTGAAGATTGTCGTTGTCGTCTGCCTTGCAGATCTAGGAGCCGAAGATGAAGGTGATTCCTGCCGAGAAAATCATGTCATCGAGGTCCGTCGAGCTCTCGATCGCGAAGTCGTCAGAAAACCCCTACCTGGCGCGCCAGCTGTCGGTGTTTGATGACCGGCAACTCGTCACAGGGTTACCCGGGACGATGTTCGAAGGGCTTCGGCATACGTAGAACTCGGCAGTAACCGTAAAGAGACGAACGATTTATTCTGGTTCGGGCCCTCTTGTCGAGTAATAGCCTTTACATCTAGTCGACGTGTAGCTTTTTGTGTTGGATTGATTGTATGATTGTTAGGGTTACAAGGGGCTGCGCCATACCTCTCATTATATAGGGGAGACGGTAAGGGCACGTATTTAGGGGGTGTTTGGATCCGGTGACTAAAATTTAGGAGGTGTCGTATGTGGTGTTCGAATACTAATAAAAAATAAATTACAAAATCCGTCGGTACACCACGAGATGAATTTATTAATCCTAATTAACCCGGCATTAGCACATATTTACTGTAGCACCACATTGTCAAATCATGGATTAATTAGGGCTTAAAAGATTCGTATCATAAATTAGTCATAAATTGTGCAATTAGTTTTATAATTAGTCTATATTTAATACTCCATGCATGTGTCCAAATATCCGATGGGACAACGACTAAAGTTTAGAAGGAGGAACCAAACGCTCCCCGTAGTCCTAGTCGGTTACAAGAGAAGAATCATAGTCCTATTATAAAATTTAACTTTTATAGTAAACCGACTAAGTTGATCTAAAATAGCTTGAAGTCTACGCCACCTTATCTCGTGTCCTTCAACAGATCGTGGGCCATACTAGGGCCCATCCAGGTAGTACTCTCATGGAGAACCCCTAGGAGCTTGGTCGATCAGGAGCCGCATGTTGTTATTTTATTTTACATCAAAATATAATCAATATTGGTCTTGATTTGTAGATTTAATTGTAAGGAACACAAAAATTCAATCGGATTATAAATTAGATATATAGTTTAATAAATATAGTGATTTAAATATTTGTTGTGATAAAAGATATGCACATTATCACACACGTCGTAGCCTGGCCACCCTCACATGGCTGCTAGTGGCGCAAGCAAGTGCTACCATGCTCCCACGCCATTCTGCAGGCTGTTCTATTTCGTATATGGATCGTAAATTTTGACTCGGTATAGTATTTTTTCTCTCATACTAAATTAGTTAGTAATATTTTTTTTATGATTTAGCAACGAACAAATTCAGCCTGCCAAACAGGCTGCTGATGTGAAACCAATAACCAGTAGTCAAAGTAATAAATGCTCTCTTCCCTCTTTTCTCGGATGGAACAGCGGTCAGACTATTACAGTTTTGATTCAGATGGTATTTAAGTCTCGTTTAGTTTTCAACTTAAAACTTTAAGTGATGTCACATCAATATTTAAACACACACATAAAATATTAAATATAAATTAAAAAATAATTAATTACACAGTTTACGACAAATGTGTAAGATGAATATTTTAAGTCTAATTAGTCCAATTTAATAATAAAGTGCTATAATAACACATGTGCTAATGATGAATTAATTAGACTTAATAAATTCATCTCATAGTTTACCGACGGATTCTATAATTTATTTTTTATTAGTATCCGAACACCCTATGCGACACCCCATGTAACATCCGATGTGATACCTCAAAACTTTACATGCTGGATCTAAACAAGGCCTAAATTCAAGAAGTAAAGTTTAGGAATGTCACATTAGGTGTCATACGGGGTGTCACATGGACGTGTTCGGACAGTAATAATAAAACAAATTACAGAAGTCCTCAGGATTATTCGGGAGACGAATTTATTAAACCTAATTAATCTGTTATTAGCACATATTTACGGTAACACCACATTGTCAAATCATGGACTAATTAGACTTAAAAAATTCATCGCGTAAATTTGTCGTAATCTGTACAATTAGTTATTTTTTAATTTATATTTAATATTACATGCATGTGTCTAAACATCCGATGTGATAGAGAGTAAACTTTATGGAAAGGAACTAAACAATGCCTCATACTCTAACTATCATATGTCCCCATTTAATATAGGTCATATTCGTTTGTCTTATGAGCCGTACTGTTTTAAGCGAAGGAATTATTTTTTCTCTCGCAACAAAATAGCAAACAGTATTTCCCCACGAACGGGGCCATATTCGATCCTAGCCGTTCGCACAGGGAGGATACCTGTGCTCCGAGGCACTACATCCGCAGCGAAGATATCCTCAGAACTGACTAACTGCCCGATGGCGACATTCTCCGTCTCCAACAAGTTGAGCTTGAACTGATGCGTGAAACTGCAGGAATCGAACACGCTGGCACTCATGTTTACAGTAGTTGGACGGGGTCGCAGGTAGAGGAATGTAGGACACTACTGCATCTCAGTGTATATATAGTGCTACTGTCACGGTCATCAGTGGGTGTACAGACGAGGCATGGCGACGCATGAAGCTCGGAGCAGCCGAGCAGTGAAGAATGCAAGTAGGGGAAGAGATGGATCGTCTCCGGAATAAGGAACGATGTGTTGTTGGGACTATGGAGTAATTAGTAAAGAGAGAACGAAAGATCGATGTCTGCTTGCCCGCTTGTGAGGGAATCGGAGTTCGGGGAAGGCAGCAAGAAATAGGGATAGCTCAGACGAGTGATTGAATTGAGGAATTAGGGTTCATACAAAATTGTTCATGTCCTCTGCTCACTTCTCTCTTCTCTCATATAGACTATCAACTACTTGCTGCAGGCTGGGCCGGCGTAGCGGCTGCTGGGCTTCCTGATCCTGGTGGGCTGGGCCACGGTCGACGCATCAGCGAAAGCCGGGGTCGAGTCGGTAGCCGCTGCAGGTGGGTCCGGGATGCTGACATCCCCCTCCTCTTGGAAACCGGCATGACCGGGTGCTGTCGGGAACTGTTGTCGCAGAGGAAGTAAGGCCCCAGCCCAAAAAATTTTTGACTAGCTTTTTTTGCTTTTTAGAACTAAACGGCAGCCAAAATATTTTGGCCTAGGACTGTTCATGGTGGGGTGTTCGGCCCGGCATCATGCGGTTTGGGAGGCGTGAAGGACGCCTGGTACCCCGCACCCACCCCTTATCCATTCATCACGCTTGGCCCGACACCGCCCTCCATCCTCACTCTCATCCACTCTTGAACCCCTAGCCCCACGCCGCCGGTCACTCCCTCCCACCGCCGCTGATCTCCCGCCATTCCAACGCCGCCGCACAGATCCACGAGCTACACCACTAGATCCATCCCGTCGGAGTCCGGATCGAGGACCACCTTCGCGCGTTCGGTGATGGAAGGACACGACGGCGACGACATGAACGGCACCGGCTACAACGGCGACAATGGCATCGACGACGCCGGCCCGCACGCAACGACACGCACCGAGGATTTCTGGCGCCCGGTAATCCACGGGGCCATGCCGACGATGGCGGCCTCTTCCCCGACGCGCGCAAACCTTCTCGTGTTCAAGCAGATTCAACCAGTCCCGGCCGGGTTGAGTCGCCGGATCTCAACGCCGGCGAGGATCGGCGCGAGATCTTGAGCCTCGCGGGCTACATTCGGGGACAACGAGGTCCCCCATGGCTCCCACCCCATCTGCGTGACTTCCCCGCAGCAATCGCGCGCAACCTCGGGTCGAACACTCGCCATCACCGGCGGAGGAACATCCGTTGGAGGCGGCATGGGTGGAACATCCATTGGAGGTGGCTTTGTCCCTCCTCTGTCTCCTCCACGGGAGGCGCCGGTGGCCGTCGCGAGGGGCCGCGGTCAGCGCTGCGTGTCACGGGCCGGGCCAGCCATTCTTGATGACAACTTCAATCAGGGGCGACAACACTCACGCCCATGAAGTCCCAGGTACAAATTCCACTCCCTTTCTCCTTGATCTTCTATTTAAGTAGTAGATCTGCCGAGTTACATGCATGTGTCTAGGGTGCTATATGTATTATTTAGTTGCTCTTGCTATGAGTGTTACGTGATACAAATTTAAGCTACAACAGTTGTAAATATTGATTAACCTAGCTTAAGTGTTTACCAAATGGTTTAATCTCTCATGTACATGTCGTCCAATCAAACAAGCATCGTTTAGGCTATGAAACACAAGGCCAATCGGACTATACCGAAACACTAAGAAGTTACATGACATATGGTGCCATGAAATTGCCATTGGCAATTGTACCAAGGAGTCATGAGCAAGATCGGGTGGAGGGACCTCATAAGGAGGTACCAAACAACAACAGGTTTGGTCCATGACAGGGAGCAGATTGCTGGTAGGCTAAGGCAGCTCAAGGCTCAATGGGCATTCTGTAACAAGCTCCGCTACGCCTCTGGCTTAGGCCATAGCGACGATGGAACTGTTGAGGCCACTGAGGCATGGTGGAAAGCAAATACCAACGTAAATGATCTATCTATCTCTTCTGAGTTTCAGCACTTACTAAGTAAAACATTGCATAACAAAGGATTTCATATTGCGGGGCAATTTGATTTGATGAAGTTCGGAAAGGTTTGCTGAGTACTTAGATCAAATGGACAAAATGTTTATCGGAAACACAGATGAGATGGCTCCACATCTTTTGTTGCTTGGTGAAAGTGGTACTATTGATTTGGATGGTGGAAGCTCATGAAGAGGCAAAGAGATGAAATGGAAGACCAAATGACCCCACCGAGCATTGGCAACAAGAGGGCCAAGCAAGACGACGAGCACCACCGCATTCAAATTTCACGCAAGAGGTCCAAGAGCCCAAAGACCGAGGGCAATGGACAACAACATGAGGACACACAATGAAATTTCCAACCGTAGGCTTTGCCTGATGGAGAGCATGTTTGAGCACAGGAAGCAAGAGGACCACAATTCACGGTCGGCCCTTAGCCAGAAGATAGATAGGGTCACCCAGATAGCAAGGGAGATGGGTATAAGTGCACAGACTCCAACATTGTTCAGGGGCCTGTACAAGATCATCCACAATGAAAGTGATATGGACTTCTTCCTTGCCAACGACCCTGAAGAAAGGATGATCATCATCGAGCAAGCTGCGCCGGTCGACCCATAGACCATCTTATCTTATTTCGTCTATGAATTGAAGTTCATGTCGTAATGGTGTCCTCAAACAATGTCGGCCATGTCCTATGTCATATGAACTAAGTCTGTACTGCATGAATGTGTGTTTCAACTATGTTTGTGATGTTTCTTATTTCAACAACTTAAATGTAGTAATGTTTGGTGAACTTCAAGTATGGTGACCATTTCAACTATGTGATGCATGGGTGAGAGGGAATGGCAAATGTCAGTGAACGTAGTCATGCATGACATGAATTGTAATGTGATTCATGACTGACTTTAGTCCTTGTTTGTTTGGACAGGTTGATGTTGTATCAGCAGCAGCAACCCATTGTGTAGACCCTTGGGATGTTTTCCAAGAGATGATGATGGCTGAGTTAGAGGATGCTGAAGATGATGATGCTTTTATCTATGGTATGTACCAGTATGCCCTGCACATTGACAAGCATTTGAATAGGGCTGAGTATAGGCAACCTGCCATGACTGGTTTGGAATGGGTACAGAGGAAGCTTGGGGATAGCAAGGCCTGTTTTAGCATGTTTAGAATGAGCCCACCTATGTTCCATATACTGCATGATCTTTTAGTACAATCATATGGCCTGAAATCTAGTGCTAAGTCCACCTCGGTTGAGGCTCTAGGGATGTTTCTTTGGATGCTTGGGGCACCACAATCTTTTAGGCAAGCTGAGGATAGATTTGAGAGGTCACTAGGGACTGTCTCCAACATGTTAAACAAAGTTTTTAAAGTGTATGGTGAAGCTTGTCACGACATTATTAAGCCTATCGACCCATAATTTAGAACAATGCATCCTAGGTCGAGAAACCCTAGGTTCTATCCCTACTTCAAGGACTGCATAGGGGGTATAGATGGGACTCATGTACCTTGTGTGGTGCCCAATAATAAGTTTGTGCAAAGACTTGTGCATAATGGCATGACTACACAAATGTCATGGTTGTCTGTGACTTTGACATGAGATTTACATTTGTTCTTGCTTGGTTGGCCGGGTCTGCATACATGACATGAGAGTATTCAATGATGCAACAACAACATACAGACCATGTCTTTCCACATCCACCGCAGTACACACCTATCGGATAGCACATTTGGGTCTTGTTGTTCAACTATATGAATGTAAAATATTTTTTTTCTTGATGTAGGAAAATATTACCTTGTGGACTTCGGGTACCCTAACCGGCTAGGTTACCTTGCTCCTTACAAAGGAACTAAGTACCATCTGCGGGAGTATCGAGATGCCCCGAACCCCAAGGTAAAGAGGAGACCTTCAATTATGCACATTCATGTCTTGAATGTCATTGAAAGGTCATTTGGAGTTTTGAAAATGAGGTGTCGCATCTTGCATCGGATCCTTCTTATGCACCCCATAAACAAAGTCAAATCATAGTTGCATGTTGTGCTCTACATAATTTCATTAGGATAAGTGGCATAGGGGATAGACACTTTGCAAGGTGTGACCGTGATGATAACTATATGCCGCGAGAAGCGTCCCGAGAATCGGCTGACCCGAGAAAGTTGAGGATGAGTCTGATCGATGAATGAATTTCGTGATTCGATTGCTTATGCTTTGCTAAACCGTTTTTGACAGCTTTGTGTGTTTGAGGTCATGTATTTGTACTGCATATGTACACAATTCGTCGATCTGATTTTGTGGATGATTCATGCATGATTAATTGTTAATTACATCTGTTGTGTCATTTGGATCAAACATGCATGATGTTGCATGAGAGACAACAACATGCATGCATGCATTTGAAGATTTAGCATGCATTGGCTGCATGCATGTGTCAAGATGCATTGGCTGCATGCATGCAATTGTTAATGGTGCAGCTGCTAGGTTTTGGGAATGGCAGCTAAAAATTTTTGGCAACTAACAACAAACCTCAAAAAATTTTGGATCTCAGGTTTTTGGCCAAAACCTGCTGCTGTTAGGTTTTTGAGCTGAGGCCAAAATTTTTTGGCATCTAAACGCGGCCTAAAGGCTCCCAGGTAGCGAGCTCCGGCGGTGAGTGCGACCACTCAATCAGACCCTGCTCCACAGGTCTATCTCCGGCGGTCCAGCGACGTTGTAGCACCCGCTTTGGCACTTGCAACTGCTGCAAATCATTAGGAAGTGAGGGTGAGGTCTTGTTTAGATTGCAAATTTTTGCAATCTGAGACACTGTAGCACGTTTCGTTTGTATTTGATAAAATTTATCCGATCATGGACTAACTAGGCTCAAAAGATTCGTCTCGTGATTTACAATCAAACTGTACAATTAGTTACTTTTTTTACCTACATTTAATGATCCATACATACATCCAAAAATTGATGTGATGGAAGAGAGTGAAAAAACTTTTTTGAGGAAAACCAGGCCTGAGACCTGTTGAGCTCCTGGTGACAGCTTCACAACCGTGATACATGGAAGACATTATGGATGGCTGCAGAGGCTGGCAACTCTAAGTTTGTAGGCTACTGTCCCAATGCGCTGCAAGATCTTGAAGGGTCCAAACAACTTGAATGACAGCTTGTTGTTCGAGCGCCGAGCAACGGACGACTGAACGTAAGGCTGCAGCTTCAGAAAGACCATGTCTCCAACAGCATACGAGCGCTCTGTACGCCCTTTATCAGCTTGTCGCTTCATATGAACTTGTGCTCTGTGGAGATGCTGCTTAACCAGTGCTTGCATTAACTCGCGATCTTGCATCCAGGTCTGCAGATCTAGGACGACAGCCTCTAGTGAATCAATGTCTAGGCCGAAGTGGCGTGAAGGGTACCCGTACAGCACGTCAAACGGTGAACGGTCCAAGGTAGAATGAGTGGATGAGTTATACCAAAACTCTGCCAACGACAACCATCTGCTCCATTGAGACGGACAGGCATGCACGAAACAGCGCAGGTAAGTTTCGAGGCACTGATTAACGCGTTCGGTCTGCCCGTCGGTCTACGGATGGTAAGAAGAACCGAGGCGAAGTTCTGAACCAGCAGAGCGGAAAAGGAGCTGCCAAAACTTACTGGTGAATATCCTGTCACGGTCAGATATGATGGACCTGGGCAAACCATGCAACCTCAAGATCGTATCCATGAATAACTTGGCCACCGTTGCAGCTGTAAACGAATGCTTCAGAGGTATGAAGTGCGTGAACTTGGAAAATTTGTCAATGACGACAAGGATGGCATTCGCGGAGCCGGACTGAGGCAAACCCTCAATGAAATCCATGGTTATCACATCCGAGGACGAAGATGGCACAGGAATAGGTTGCAGCAGCCCGGGGTACGAACACGCTCTGGCTTAGCCTGAAGATAGGTAGAACAGGACTGAACGAATGACCAGATAGCTCTTTTCATACCCTGCCAGTAGAAGAGCCGCTTGATGCAGTTGTATGTTGCTGGGACACCCGAATGCCCGCCCACAGGGCTGGAATGAAAAGATTCCAGAATCCGCTGCTAGAGGTCTTTAGATGATCCCAACCATAATCGGTTCTTATGACGGATGATACCCTGAGATAGCGTGAATGGAGGTAGAGACTCCGGAGCGACTGCCAAGCGTGTCGGCAAATCAACCGCCACAGGGTCTGATTGATAGGAGGCGACCACTTCTTCAAGCCACTGGTGTTTCACTGAGGAAATAGCCAACACTTGGTCAGGGTGGGCACGACAAGACAACGCGTCCGCGGCACTGTTGTCAGAGCCCTTGCGGAAGTGGATTCGGTATTGTAGGCCTTGTAGTCGTGCAAAGACTTTCTGCTGCCAGGCTGTATGGAGCCGCTGCTTGTTCAGATGAGTAAGGCTTTGATGATCCGTATGTATGACGAACTCAGCTTACTCCTTTTCGTACACCGTGAGTCCCTGATTCCTCGGGCTAAGGGTGCGTTTAGATCCAAAAAATTTGGATTTTGGCTCACTGTGCATTTCGTTTGTATTTGGTAATTAGTGTCTAATTATGGGCTAATTAGGTTTAAAAGTTTCGTCTCGCGATTTCGATTAACTGTGTAATTAGTTTTTTTTCATCTACATTTAATCTTTGCATGCATGTGCCGCAAGATTCGATGTGACAGGCATACTATGCAAAATTTTTTTTAACCAACGAACGGGGCCTAAAAGGTCTGCTGACGAAGGCCAGAGGGTGGCCATTTTGATGAAGGACAGCGCCAATACCCATGCCGGAAGCATCAGTATCCAAGTGAAAGGGCTTTGAGAAATCTGGCAGAGCCAGGACAGGCGCAGAAC
Source organism: Miscanthus lutarioriparius (assembly GCA_904845875.1). NCBI lineage: Eukaryota > Viridiplantae > Streptophyta > Magnoliopsida > Poales > Poaceae > Miscanthus > Miscanthus lutarioriparius. The sequence goes on from CAJGYO010000013.1 coordinate 7,098,733, forward strand.
AGAGAGCATTCTTCAACAGCAGAAAGGCTTCGGCATGAGACTGAGTCCATTCAAACAGTTGGTCCTTCTTAAGTAAGTCAGTAAGTGGCTTAGCCATGATCCCAAAGTTACGAACGAACTTGCGGCAGTAACCCGCTAGCCCCAGGAAGCCCCTCAGTTCTTTGACACGGGATGGTGTAGGCCAATCGACGATGGCCTAAACTTTTGTTGGGTCTGTAGATACGACGGCAGCTGAAACCATGTGTCCCAGGTAAGAGATGGACTCACAGGCAAACTTGCACTTTGTCAATTTCAATTTCCATTGATCGGCTTGCAACCACTGAAACACTTGACGGAGGGGATCAATGTGTTCTTCTAGGGTGCGGCTGTAACCAAGAATATCGTCAAAACAGACAAGCACGAACTCCCGCAGACCTAGTGCCAAGGTTGCGTTCATTGCACCCTGAAAAGTGCCCGGTGCTCCAGTCAGGCCAAAGGCCATCACGCGAAATTCATATTGCCCAAGGTGTGTCTGAAATGCCGTCTTATGTTCCTCGCTAGCACGGAGCAGAATTTGGTGGAATCCGGCCTGGAGATCCAAAGTCGAGAACCATCTGGCGTCATGGAGTTCATCCATGAGCTGATCAAAGACTAGAACTGGGGACTTAGACTTTTGAGTCAGAGCATTCAGATGTCGGAAATCAACACAGAATCGGTAAGTTCCATCTTTCTTTTTAACGAGCAGCACCGGTGATGAAAAGGCACTGCTACTGTGTTGAATTTAGACGGGCTGCGCACCAGGGATCAGTGGAATGGTCACAAGACCGCGAAGGCGGCAATGATGTAGGTTCAGCAAACAAGTCCTTGAACTCATGCAACAACTGTTGAACGGCATCTGGAAGTCGAGATGGTGTACTGTCAGTTGAGTCTGGGACTGGCAACAGTTCAATATGCAGTAACAGCTGTTGAGGTAACAATGGTGCGACACCTTGTAACACTCTGATCTGGCCACCATATGGGACTGCTAGCCATTTGTGACGCCAGTTAACTTGCATTGGACTATGGGCCTCCAACTAGTGCATACCGATTACCACATCGAAATTTGCCAGTGGCAATGTCCTGAAATCAGAACTGAAACTGCACCCATCCATAATCCAGTGAACATTGCGCAGGATCGAATCACAGTAAAGCACACCGACGCCTGCGACCTGCACTGAACTCGGCACACTGGAAACTTGCAAATGCTGTAGCTGAGGGACCAATGAATGATTGATGAACGAAGAAGAGCTGCCGGAATCAATCAAAATCTGTACTGGTACGTTCTGGAGTTGGCCCACCAATCTTATAGTACGTGCTGCCTGAGTGGAGTGCTAACACCCTTCAAACTATTTGTGAAAATATGCTAACACACATATACAAATGTGATACACATTGTATTTAGCACTTGGGAGCCAGGGTTCGAAATTTCACCGGCGGAGTGTCCGACGGTGCCACCAACGCCTCCCTATCTGAAAAAGACAGGGTTTTGCACAGAATGCACCGATGTCTGGTCACGCAGCGCGACGGACCGGACGAGTCCAGCGTCCGGTCGATGGCGTCTTGAAAAAACCACCCTCAGTCTCTTCACCGGACGCAGACGACCGGACTATGGTTGAACACTGTTCAGCGTCCGGTCATGCTGATGTGGCAGCGCAGAGAAGAGAGGGAGTGATCGGACATTGGGTGAGTCTGGTCAGGCGTGACCGGACGCGTCCGGTCGAGAGTGGAACCTTACTGGAAACGACCGGACGCTGGTGTTGGTGCGTCCGGTCACTTCGAGCAGCGCGTCCGGTCACAACTTAAGTGTACTGATGACCATTGAGATCAGACGATCAACATTTGAAGCAGGGGCCACGTGGCGTGCATCGCGCGACCGAACGCTAGGGTCCTGTGTCCGGTCTATCTGACCGACGCGTCCGGTCGCCCCGAGTTTTCAGGGAATAGAGAGCCAACGACTCTATTCGTGGGGCTCTCTATTTAAGCCCCTTGGCCGGCTCAAGCTCACTCTCTTGGCCATTTGCATTGACATAGCAACCTTGTGAGTCTAGCCAAAGCCCTCCCACTCATCTCCATCATTGATTCATCATCTTTGTGAGATTGAGAGAATCCAAGTGCATTGCTTGAGTGATTGCATTTAGAGGCACTTGGTGTTCGTGTTTTGCTGCGGGGTTCTCTTGTTGCTCTTGGTGATTGCCACCACCTAGAAAGCTTGGTACAGCGGAGGAGGATTGGCACGAGTTGGTGATTGTTCGTGGCCATCTCCGGTGATTGTGAGAGGACTTGTGCCTTCCCCGGCGGAGCGCCGAAAGATAACTTTAGTGGATTGCTCGTGTCATTGAGTTATCTCACTTGTGGATAGGTTCTTGCGGTGTCCAATTGTGTAGATGAGGTTCATGCAACACCTCTTAGCCGTCGAACCACCAAGTGTTGGTCGACACAACGGGGACGAAGCGTGTTGGCAAGCATGTGAACCTCGGGAAGAAAATTGGTTGTCTCTTGCTCTTTGGTATTATCCCGGTGATTTGAGTTAGTATTCATCTTGTGATTGGTTCATTCCTCTACGCGGTGGTATAATCACCTTACTTACATTTATATACCCGCAAACTAGTTATAGTAAGCTCTTTATTGTAACCAGAATTGAGAGCTTGCTTTATAGCTTAAGTTCATCTTGTGGAGCTCTTTAGTGTAGTAAGTGTGAGAGCTCTTAATGAGTAGTGACTTAGTAAATTATGTGTCTAGTGATCATAACAACTAGAATTATTGGATAGGTGGCTTACAACCCTTGTAGAGCTAGAGCAAGTTTACTTTTCGCTATTTATCATACTAATCAAATTACTCTAGTTGGTTTATAGATTTTTAAATAAGCTATTCATCCCCCCTCAAAGTCATATTAGGACCTTTCATCTGCTCACTTCACTCTTCTCTCGTATAGTCTATCAAGTAGACTACTTGCTCTAGGCTGGGCCGACGTAGCGGCTGCTGGGCTTCCTGATCCTGGTGGGCTGGGCCACGGTCGACGCATCAGCGGAAGCCGGGGTCGAGTCGGTAGCTGCTGCAGGTGGGTCCGGGATGCTGACACCACTTCACGCCTCTGCGACTGCAGCGCGCAACATGATGGGAGGCGGGCCGGCGGCAGCAGGAGACGATCCAGTGACCAGTGGCATGGCTGCACGGCGCTGGCGGGGATGCAGGATGCGGGCCGACGTCGGTGAGAGGCTGCCAGGTGGGGCGACGGCGCGACGCAGGCGGGATGCTCGCGGGGGCGGGCGGCGGCCGGCGCTGGAAGCGGCGGCTCACGGGTGTTGGAGAGGTGAGAGTGAGATGGTGTCTGCTTTATTTGGAGAAAATTGGAAATTTTGGATTTATGGTTTGGTGAGGTTGTCGGTGGGCTGGCCGGCGGGATTGAAGTTTCTGGCTATCCGTGACCATGAAAATTGGACCGATATATGAATTTTATCTAGGGAAAAATATGAAATTTTAGAATTTTCTTTTTTTTGGCGAAATTTCGCTCAAATTGCTAGCCCTTCGGTACCCAGCAAAAAGTACGAAATCGCCGGATTTTTTTTTGCGAAAAATTGTGAAATTTCGGTACCCACTCGATGTCGATGACGACTCGTGATTCGAAGAAGCCCTTGGGTACGGACGTACGGTGGATGCACCAGCCGTCCTGAAGAGGCCAAATGCACCCTATACCCGTGCGCATCACCTTGCTAGTCGGTAGAAACAAGAATGTAGTTTTATTCATAAGGCCTCGTTTGTCTCTTCCTCCTAAACTTTAGTTTTTATCACATCGGATGTTTAACACATGCATTATGTATTAAATAAAGATAAAAAAATAACTAATTACACAGATTGCGACTAATTTACGAGATAAATTTTTTAAGCCTAATTAATCCATGATTTGACAATGTGATGCTAAAATAACACATGTGCTAATGATGGATTAATTAGGCTTAATAAACTCATATCGCGGATTACTGAGGACTTGTGTAATTTGTTTTATTATTACTGTCGGCACACATGACACCCCCACGTGACACCCCTAAAATTAGCCCCTGGATTTAAACAAGGCCTTATAGTTCCACACCTCTTAACCATTAACTTTCCACACCTCTTAACCATAACTTTCCAAAGGGCCCTAGTCAACGATAGATTACATAAATAGAATGAGGTTGTCCCGAAATGGTGGTGACCACCGAGTTCTCGATCTTAGAGCTGGCTTCCGGTGGTCTCTTAACCATTAACTTTCCACATCTCTTAACCATAACTTTAGATTACATAAATAGAATGAGGTTATCCCGAACCGATGTGGTGACCACCGAGTTTTTGATCTTGGAGCTGGCTTCCGGTGGTCTCTTAACCATCAACTTTCCACACCTCTTAACCATAACTTTCCAAAGGGCCCTGGTCAATGATAGATTACATAAATAGAATGAGGTTGTCCCGAACCGGTGGTGACCACCAAATTCTCGATCTTGGAGCTGGCCGAGTTCTCGATCTTAGAGGTCCACCGAAACTGACAATATATAAGGCCTTTGGGCCTTACTCAACCCAAAAAACTAGCCTAATAGGTGGAGGTTCTTCCGTCTTATATGTTGTGCTCCTCCACCATCACTACACGATGTGGGACTAAACCCCAACAGTATCTAGCTTGAACAGCTGGAGTAGCTACCTTTTCGCAACTCTCATGTACGGTCCAGTTAACTGGAACGTTTGCTTGAAATGAAAGTTTGGTGGGGAAACTCTCCCCGTTTGATTAAAAAAAAATTACGATCTTTATTTGGTCCTTTCAAGGGTGTGATTTTAATGACCAAATTAAAGGAAATCTCCTTAAGCAAAATTGAAATGGCACTGTAATTATTGCTTTTGCATCAAAAAAGAAATCATCCATCACCTCATTTTTTATAGTCATGTAGCAAGTTTAAAAAGAACTTCAAGTCACATTCGCTCACAGACCGCCAAAAAGTATGTCTATGTCTGCACTATCAAGAGTAAATCAAGAAGATAGATGAACTGCAAAATGGCAGATTAGTTTGAATGTTTGATTCATCGATCCTACAAGCCACTGCCAAAGAATATGTGGGCTCTCGCAGTCAATTTCAGATATGCAGATTTACACACATATTGATAAAAAAAATTGAGCTTTATAGATAACAAAAACATACATAGCAGTATAGCACGCGCCAATCGTACTATACAATGGGACAACGGGTAGCAATAGCACACCTTAGCATAGAGGTAATAAATATTCCACATACATACTTGAGGGCAATTGAAAATCTGACTCATAAAAGTCCAACAATCTCATACGTATGTTCAGATGTTTCTGTCGATACGGCTAGAAGTCTGTCATGTAGAGTGGTTTTGCAAAGCAAACTTCGAGTCATATATAATATAAGAAAGACTCAAATGAATTTAAGAAAAACAGACATATACATAAGGACTTGCATTGTGATACTACGCAAGACATGAAACACAAATAAGATACAATAACAAGTTCACTTACCAGATTATTGAGAGGATAATAAAAAGTCAGCATGATAGTAATGTAATAGTGCGACACTTACAAACAGAAAAATTAAGCACTTTTCAATGGATTTAGGTACCATTTGCCGAACTCAAAATGCCATAATAAAGCTAGTGCTGTAGCCACAGGCTACAATGGATACATGCTGCCGGCCTCTATGCTCCAACCTTCTCCCTCAGCTCATCAAGAATGGATGGGAATTGTTGCGCCAGCTGAACGAAACCATCTGTTAACACAAACTTCTTGAAGTTCTTCTCACCTGCAATGAAGTCAGTGCAGTTCTTTTTCAGCTGCGGGCAGTTGTATGTTTCATCGCAGCTCAAAGTGGCAGCAACTGTGTCCACTGACATATTATGCCACAGATCTGCAGCACACAAAATCTTCAGACGATCCAAGGCGAAGCGGTCCGCTGCAGCCAGCAAGTGCCGAACAATGCCATCCCTCCTCAGGATAAGCATCGGTGTAAATGAACCGGAGCATGACTTTAAACGTTGCCGGCGCAATGTCATGCAAGGAGATGGATGGCATCTTGGCGTCCACCATGGAGCCCAGGAGCTGCGCCTTGAAGACAGGCGAGCGGGCAGCAAGCACAGCCCGGTGAGCAGGGAACTTCTTACCGTCGACGATGAATGAGACATCAGAACCCTCTGCGCAATCCAGCAGGAGGCCGAGATGGGTTCCCATGTCCAAGGGTGGCACCTCGAGGCGGTCTTCATGTACAACTTTGACTCCGCACATAATGATGAAGGAGCCATTACTCATGTACAGCGACTCTAGTACGCTTCGCTCCACGCCTCCACCAAGTGAGCCCAACACCAGCCGTCGTTGACGCTGCCTTTTGGTTCGAAAACGTTCACCAACCTTTTTTTATGGGAGGAAGATGGAGTACCGTCTTTGTCCATCACGAAGGCCTCGAAGATAGCTTTGACGTCTTTGGATTACTCTCATGCTTGAGGGCAATAGATAAGTACTCACCATTTTCCTCTGTCCTAACCCCACGCGGGTAGCAGTAGATCCTCCAGAGGTGCCCACCAGCGAAGATATCCTCGGAGCTGACTGAGTGCCCGATGGCGACCTTCTTCGTCTCCAAAAAGTTGAGCTTGAACTGATGCGTGAAACTGCAGGAATCGAACACGCTGGCACTCATGTTTACAGCAGCTTGACGGGGTCGCAGGTAGAGGAGTGTAGGACACTACTGCATCTCAGATTTTCAGTGTAAGTATAGTGCTACTATTACGGCCATCGATGGGTGTACAGACGAAGCATGGCCTATGCTTAGAGCTCCGAGCAGCCGAACAGTGAAGAATGGAAGTAGGGAGGAGATTGATCGTCTCCGGAACAAGGACCGATGTGTTGTTGGGACTATGGTTAGTAAAGAGAGAACGAAGATCGATGACCACTTGCCCGCTTCAGGCCTTTGCTCGACTGCAGCAGCGCGACGATGGTGGGAGGCGGGCCGGCGGCAGCGGGAGACGGTCCAGTGACCAGTGGCTTAGCCGCGCGGCGCTGGCAGGAATGCGGGATGCGGGCCGGCGTAGGCGGGACGCGAGCGGGAGAAAGGGCAGCCCCGGCGATGGCGGCGGCGGCGGCTCACGTGTGTTGGTCTGTTGCAGTCTGTTCGATTTGGGGGAAATTGGAATTGGGGATACGGTCGGAGTGATTTAGGGTTTGGTGGGAATTCTATGGTGGGCTGGCTGGCGGGAATTGAAGTTTCGGGCCACACGAAATTTGGGCGCGGGCCGAACTTGGCTCAGAAATTTGACCGGTATGTTTTTTTATACCCAACAAAAAATATGAAATTTTGAAATTTTTTTGGTGAGCTTTCAGTGAAATTGCAAACCCTTCGGTACCCAGCGAAAACTACGAAATTGCACAGATATTTTTTTCTAGTGCATTTGCAAGATTGTTACAAAATGGCGCCTAGATTATTAAAAGTTGTTTGCGAAAGCTATATATCCATCTATTTCAACATTGGATTTTTAAAAGCCACCATCCAAAGCTAGGAAAAAACGTAAACAAATCTAGGATGAACTAGATGGCTTTTAGTAAGAAGAAATTACGCCATCTATTTCGAAATGGTAAGCACATTTTGTAAAAAAGAAAATCAAAATTTTCAAACTTTGACCGGCCACTCGCCATCCCTGCTCGCAAACGTCGCCGCGATGGCTAATCCCTGGTCGTGCCGTGCTGCTCGCCGCCTCCTTGCGCTCTTGCTCGCGCCGCCATGCCAGATGTCGGGCCGCTTGTCGAGCGTTGTCCAATCATGTGTCGTCAAGCCCATGCCGCCACTTGTGGAGATGCAGGTTAGGGTTAGGGTGTGAGTAGGAGTGGGAGTCACTGAGTCAGGGAGTGCCCGGGGCTATTGGGGTGGGGGACTCGGGGGTTTGGGCGTTGGGCCGTGGTGGGCTGGCCGACTGGGGCTGCTTCCTCCTCTTTATGCAGATGCCCTGAAGGCTACGGTTGCTACGGTTCTTCAGTTCAGTTTGAGTAGGAAACCAAAACTAAAGCCGAGCACCGAACTTCTGAAATGCATGAATTGAAAACTGAATGCTCAGTTGGGTTTGCGGTTTTCAGTGGAAAAGTGCCTAGTCCTAGCTAGAAACAAGAATGTATTAGTTATTCATATTCTTAGTTTGACACCTCTTAACATAACTTTGTAAAGGGCTAGTCAGGGATATATTACATAAATGGAACGAGATTGTCCCAATGGTTGCATTTGTGCATTTGGGCAAATCAACATGATTCAATCAAATGGAGTCTTACTAAACAATCACTTATGGTACAGACAATGTATAGACAGTTAGTAAACCTAATTGTATCACCTCTAAATAAGCTTTATGGAAGTTAAAATTACATCTTAAAAGTTGAAATTAAGGTCTTTATTTCGTCCTTTTTAAGAGTGATTTTAACCAAAGCCAATCTCCTTAAGCAAAACTGAAATGGCAGTGTAATTGTTGCCTTTTCATCAATAAAGAAACCATCCATCACCTAATTTGATGTTGCATGTTTAAAAAACAGTTCAAGCTAGTCGCATTTTTCCACAAATGTGCAACCATGCACGTCTTTCGTTGAGAGGCTAGAATCGAAACACTACATACATAGCCAGCGCATCGTCATGGAACACGAGGACCACAAAGAATCAATTGTAGATATGCATAGATTTACACAGTACATATTGGTTAAAAAAAACTTTGAGCTTTATTGATTACGAAAACATACTTATACTCTTACAACAATACACTTTTATATGTATCATGGACCGTAGGCCAAACATAGCACGCTCCCATCATACTACGTTGGGACAACTATGGCATGGCAGTACTACTCCATAGCATAGAGCCTCTATGATAGAGGTTATAAATGTTTCAGATACATTTTTTAGACAAAAGAGAAAATCCAGCTTCAGCTTTCTTTCAGAAAGAACGAAGCATCAGTGCATGCTTAAAACAAGTATACTACTCAGCATAGAGGTAATATTCCAATACATACATACTCAGAGGGCGATTGAAAACCTGACTCCTAGAAGTCCAACCATCTGATGTGCATCTTCTGATATCTACACAGCTCAAAATATTTCTGTCATGTAGAGTGAGTTTGCAAGAAAGATTTGAATTGTATAATATATATGAGAAAGAATCAAACAAATATTTAAAAAACAGACATAAACATACAGATTTTCATTGTGAACTTGTGACACAAATATGCAAAGACATGCAATACGAATAAGACACAATAAGGACTTCACTTGCGAAACTGTTGATAGGATAATAAAAAATCTACATGATAGTAACATAATAGTAGCTGACACTTACAAACCGAAAATTTAAGCACTTTTAAATAGATTTAGATAGCATTTGCCGAACCTAAAATGCCATAAAGCTAGTACTATAGCCATAGGCTAACATGTATACATGCGTACTGCATCTATGCTCTAACCTTCAACTTCAGCTCATCAATAATCGATGGGAATTGTTGCGCCAGCTGAAAGAAACCATCTGTTAGCACAACCTTCTTGAAGTTCTTCTCCTCCGCAATGAAATCAAAGCACTTCTTTTTTAGCTGTGGGCAATTATGTGTTTCAGCACAGATCAAAGTGTCAGCAACTGTGTCCACTGACATATTATCCCGCAGATCTGCAGCACACAAAATCTTCAGACGATCCAAGGCAAAGCGGTCCACTGCAGCGAGCAAGTACCGAACCATGTCATCTGGGGAGTCCCCGAGCTCGTCATCCTCAGGATAAGCATCGGTGTAAATGAACCGGAGCATGACTCGGAACGTCGCCGGCGCGATGTCATGCAAGCTGATGGATGACATGTTGGCATCGGCCATGGAGCCCAAGATTTGAGCCTTGAAGACCGGCGAGCGGGCCACAAGCACAGCCCGGTGAGCAGGGAACATCTCACCATCGATGATGAACGAGACATCAGAGCCGTCCGTGCAATCCAGCAGGAGGCCAAGATGGCAGCCAATGTCTGAGGGCGGCAACTCGAGGGGGTCGTGCTGCTCAACTTTGACCCCACACATGATGATGAACGAGCCATTCGTCACGTAGAGCGATTCTAGGACGCTTCGCTCCACAAAGCAAGGCCAACCCCGGTTGTCGTTGTCACTGTCCATTGGTGCGAAAACGTGCACCAACCTGTTTCTATGGGACGACGATGGAGTACCGTCCTTGTCCATCACGAAGGCCTCGAAGATAGCTTTGACGCCTTCGGATTTGCTCTCATGCTGGAGGAAGATAGATAAGAACTTACCGCTGTCACTTTCCTCCCCGCGTGGGTAGCAGTCGATCTTCCAGAGGTGTCCACCAGCAGAGATGACCTCGGAGCTGACTAAGTGCCCGATGGCGACCTTCTCCGTCTCCAAAAAGTTGAGCTTGAACTGATGAGTGAAACTGCAGGAATCGAAATCGAACACGCTGGCACTCATGTTTACAGTAGCTGAATGGGGTCGCAGGTAGAGGAGTGTAGGACACTACTGCATCTCAGTGTATATATAGTGCTACTGTTACGGTCATCAGTGGGTGTACAGACGAGGCATGGCCGACACTAGCAGTGAAGAATGTAAGTAGATCATATCCGGAACAAGGAACGCTGTGTTGTTGGGAATTAGTAATTAGTAAAGGGAGAAAGAAGATCGATGACCGCTTGCCCGCTTCAGGCCTCTGCTCGACTGCAGCGGCGCGACGATGGTGGGAGGCGGGCCGGCGGCAGCGGGAGACGGTCCAGTGACCAGTGGTGTGGCCGCGCGGCGCTGGCGCGAATGCAGGATGCGGGAGGGAGGCGGCCAGGCGGGGCGATGGCGCAGCCGCGCGGGACAGGCGGGAGGAGGCAGCCAGGCGGGGTGACGGCGCGGCAGCGCGGCGCAGGCGGGACGCGCGCGGGCGGCGCTTGCGGAAGCGGCGGCTCACGACTCTGTTGGATTTGGGCGAAATTGGAAGTGGGGATACTGTTGGCAGTGATTTAGGGCGCGTTTGCGACCCTGGCCCGATGGCCTGGCTGCGCCCTCCGTGTGCAGCTTCCCGTGTTTGCGAGCTAGGGCCCACCAGCGAGCCAGGCCCAAACGATGCAAATCGCACTCTCTCTCATGGCTCCCGTGAAACGCGACTTTCCTTTGTTTCTTGAGCCCGCTCGTTGAAGCGCGTCTTGGGCTCGCGTGGGCTCGTGGTGGGGATGGAATCACCTCCGACTCCTTTCTCACCCACCGCGCAGAGCGGCGCGTCTGGTCGAGCGGCTGTCGGTGGTGGCGGAGCGGCGTCCGGGGATGAGGCAGAGGAGGATGAGGAGGGGGGCGGATCGCGAGGAGGCGGGGGCGAGGGAGGTCGGAGGTGGAGCGGGCGCAAGCAACTCGAGCCGGCGTCGTGTTCGCCGTCGTCGCTGGAGTCCTCGCGCTTCGCCGTCGTGGCGCGCGCTCGCCGCTTTCGCGTCTTCAGCCGCGCCGTCGTCGGGCGTCTTCGTCGTGGGCTGGCGGCGCGGCCGCCGCGCCAGCGGCAAGAACGACGCCAAGCGGCAAGCGATCGGTGGATGACGCAGCGACGCCGCCATCACCACCTGTGCCATTGCAAACAACTGCGCTTCGCCGTGCCCACCAAATTGCTTTCGACGAAATGCCTGTGAGGCCTTCTCTGGTGGTAAGGCTACCAACCCACACTTCTATGGTATAGGCACGCAAACACGCTCAATGCAGCCTGGTCCGTTTAGTAGGTGGAGGCAAACAAGATGAGTTGCAGCGGTTGAGGCCGCCAAGACCGGCTCAGGCGTCATGGGCGGCCGAGCCGGGCCGCAACCACCCTACCTCGCAAACGCACCCTTAGGGTTTGGTGGGGGTTGTATGGTGGGGCTGGCCCGGCGGAACTGAAGTTTCGGGCCAAACGAAATTTGGGCGCGGGCCAAACTTGGCTCGGAAATTTGATCGGTATGTTTATATATTCCCAACAAAAGTTACGAAATTTTGGTTTTTCTTTTTAGCGAGATTTCAGCGAAATTGTGAACCCTTCGGTACCCAGCATGTTTTTTACTATTCAAATATGCTTATCATTTTAGTACAGAGGGAGTATATATATAGTAAACACCTAAATTCACCTCAGCATGGACGGCATTGGCATACATCCACAATCTCAACCAACTAATACAGTATAGGTTTAGCAATTTAAGAAAACAGACATACACGTAAGGACTTGCATGGTGATGCAACGCAAGACACACAATATTAATGCGAATAAGATACAACAATGATTTCACTTACCAAATTGTTGACTGGATAATAAAAAGTCTGCATGATCGTAACGTAATAGTGCGACACAAACATTCAATAGATTTAGATAGCACTTGCCGAACTTTTTTGACCAAAGGCTTGACAGCCCAGCTTGTATTGAAAGCTTAACAGAGTACTGCTGGTGTTACCAACTTACAGAAACCAGCACTTTGAAACTCCACCCGAAGCCCCTCTAACCCACCACCACGACAGTAACAGACTACATCCAAAAGCAGCATACTAAAACGAAAGAAAAAGGAACAACCACCAGCAGCCACAAAACAGTACAAGTACATGACAAAGGTCTTCAGAAGGCGCATCTCACCAGGTTGCCAGCCCTTCAACTTCAGCACCCAACCTTTCATCTTGCTCCGGTCCTCCTCCTTCGACCCCTTGGTCTGCTGTTTTTGAAACCAAGGGATTTGTTTGCCACCTGCTTAGCACTTGCCGAACTCAAAATGCCATAAAGCTAGTACTATAGCCACAAGCTAACATGTTGTCAACGAAATCTGGTCGACAGTTTACCGAAGGGTATATACACGGTAGTAGATGATCGGTGAAGGTGCGCGTAATAGGAACCGGATGGTGACACAAGGCGCAGAGACAGCGATTTAGACAGGTTCGGGCCGTCTGATCGACGTAATACCTTATGACATGTCTTTGTTGGATTGTATTGAATATGATCTGATTTCGAAGGGGTCCATGCCCACCTTATATAGTCTGAGGGACAGGGTTACAAGTAGGTTAGATTTACATCTATTCGGCTATATGATAAGTATTTACAATGAATACGATATCTATCATATCCGAACAGATGCTTCTCTATCTTCAAGATTCTTTACTGAAATTGTATGATGCATGCCGATCGGTGTCTTGCGTCACACGCCTTCTCCTTATGGGCTGGACCTACCCTGGTGGTGCGGCCCATGTCTACTGCCGTGGGTACCTGGGGTTATATCCCCACAGCTAGTCCCCGAGCGCCTTGTATCCGCTGAGCATCGTCGTCTTGAGCAAGTCCGAGTAGTTTATCTTATAATCAGATAGTAAATCTAGTAATCCGACCAGTTTAACTGCTAATCCAATCAACAAAATGAAGTGCCGACCAGTTTAACTGGTGATCCAAGCGGTGGAAGTTGAAGCCGACCAGTTTAACTGGTTAGGAGACCTCGGACTTAACCAAGTAAAGCTTGCCAAAAGGATATAAGGGGCTCAAGATTAATTTAAAAAATTATTCACCTCAGATGAAGTGTAGCCACTTAGACTCCGTTTGCAAGGTCGGATAATTATCATCCGTGACTTAGTCAATAAGGTGGGTAAATCAGAAAAAATTGCATTACATTCACCGTCAGGTGAAGTGTAGCCACTTAGTCCCCGAGTCTACTAGAAGATGAAGAACGAATCTTGTAGCAAGATCAAAGAAAATAAGTCTGAAAGCTTATCGATGTCATCTGATATGTGCGTATCAAGACCCAGACGTGCTGTCCAGAATCAGCACCCTGATCCAAATAACATGGAGCAACTTGATAGCACACCGATGAGACATAGCGAGATCCGAACGCCAAGGAAGTCCCCAGCTTAGCCGGTGACTCTTGCACGAAGAATCCTAACGCTGAGTCCTCAGCTTAGCTAGTGTGGCAGAACCACCTAATCTAATGCCTCTCAGGAGTACCCGTCTTCCATTAGACACTAAGCACTCAAGGGAGTACACCAAATTACTCGGTTCCGTCGGGCACACCCCAGGAGAGAACCCGAAAATCCACATTTTTCCATCAGGATCACAAATGAGAGAATAAAGCTTACATCATTCTTAACCATTTCTTACATCACTTTTATTACAACATCATAGTATAATATTTATTATTACAACAACAGAATATAATCATATTATCAGAGTTATAAACAATTTAATCGAACAGCAGAATATAAACATGTGATCGTAATTACAATGAAAATAAATATCTAATCATGACATAATGAAGTATTGATATATAAACTACGACAACAGATTATGAAACTTTCATTTATAAAAGCATTTGGTGAGAGTTATAAATAACAACTACGATCGCAACGTAAAGAAATTCTCATTGAGCCCACCAGAGGTATCCACACACAAGGGTCGGCTCTAGCATCCACCGTCACCGCAATGGGGGAATAAAACCCCGAGTACTCAATTATACTCAATAGAAGACTTACCCGACAGGAGGAAAGAAGACTCCAAGGATATGCAAGGCTATCTCGCTTGTGGGTTTATTGTATTTGTAGGAAGCATTACTAAGCGCATGCGTCCTTATATTTGATTTTTATTAATAGCCGCATTGGTTCATTAACTAACCATTCTATGTAAGCACCTGTGCTACTTTCAAGCATGTGGTAAGCAATCAGATTTTCTTTTTCTATCTTCCATCTTTCATCTTCAGTTCTTACTACGGTGCTAGTCATGAAACAAGCCGTACTTCGGATTGTCCGTGATTCAGCGAATCAATGCCCCTAATTTGGTACCCAAAATACACGCCCGATTATACCCAAGGCACAAGCAGGACCAACCCATCACCCTCTTGTCCTAGGGTCCTAGGTCCCCGTCCAAACTGGGACTCCAAGCCCCCGACCCTAAGTCCGGACTCGGTCTGGTGCAAGAACCTCCTCCACACAAAAAAAACCTGACAGTCAGTCCGGAAAAGAGCCGGAACCCACGACAAGAGAGCAACAAGTCTTCCAAACGCCCATACCCAAGTATGTGCTCGGGATAATAAGTCTATGACTTGCCTCGATGGCTTATGCAACGATCGGTCCTTAACCGACATAGATAGGGAAAGCAGTGTAACTAAGCTATGCCCCAGCGTCCATGGCGACACAACCTCTTACACCCATCAATACCCAAACCATATCCCTACCCGGTGACCAATTTCCTTTCCACCATTTATATTTTCCAAGTGATAATAATTCAAGAATATATTTCCTATCTCTCATGAGTGACAGTAATCACTGACTTTCTATCGAGTCCCAGAGAGTATAGCAATCTACACGATCCTATCATACTAGTAAGACTCATAGGATAAAGATATATATATATATATATATATATATATATATATATATATGCAAGTGGGTTTCATTCAACTCCTTAAAACTTAATGCACAAATATAATTGAAATTGCGAGAAAAGTAGGGGTTATGCACCGGGCTTGCACTGGTAAGATATATATTAAAAAGTTAGTATCTCATCTTGGATCATCCACCATCAACTAAATAGAAAATCCATTACATCATCTCCTAGAGAGAATACCATTACACCATCTTGGATTCCCAATCCTCCTTCAATTGATCCCTTGCTCCATCATCGTATTCTATATGATATGCATTGATGCAAATACATAGATGTAAATAATCAACGACAAATAGAAATGCTTAGAAACCCGATCACGCCTCACAAGCTAACAAGCTCGCTCTAACGACGTCCGTACTTAGGCTACATATCCATGTTGGCGAATAAGGCGTTACTTCCCAACGAATGTTTTAGTTATATAAACCCAAGTTGTTTCTTTATTCTATTCTATCGATTTAATCATTATTCAAAATAGGGCGTCATTATTAATCTAGTATACTAATTATTCTGGAGCTACAAAAATTGCAGTGAGTACCTAATATTGTTAGGAGTCTACTGTAAACATTTCAGATTCAACACTATTACTATTTTATCACAAAAATTCCTACAAGTTTATATTTTTACACTATTAAGCACCTTAAATTAATTATATAGCTTCCAAGAATATTACCACACTATGTGAACAAACTATACTAATAGGTAGATTATGATTTTAGGAGACTAACAAAATTGGTTTTACCATTTTTGGATTCCTATACCATTTTATATTGATTTTACAATTTAAACTAGAAACCAATTTTAGAAAAGCATTTCAGAAATGAAAAGGGCCGACGACCACTAACTGGCCCAGCAGTCCAACGCTGACGCGCGGCCCAAAACGTGCGACACCGGACCGGCCCAAGCGGGCGCGCGGCCGACGGCCCAGACCGCGGCACAATGGCGCGGCGAGCGCTGGCCAGCCAGTTGGCGCAGGCGCGGCCCAAACACGGCGGTAGGCCAGCCTAGGCGGGCAGGTGGCGTGGCACATTTGCAAAATGGCCCCCGGACTTTCTCGAAACTACACGTAGTCTAGCAGGTACTATTCGTATGAGTCACATTTCTTGCGATGAGAACCCTATAAAGTTTCTATTCACACTGCTTACACTTCTCTTCCTCTCCAAAACAGAGGAGGCACGGGAAGACCATCCGTCGGCCCAAAGGAGTAGCTCATCGGCGACGGTGTTGTCGTAGGGCGACGGGCGAAAGCATCAGCGGATCCGGCCGCACCCGTGGACGGCCACAGCACAGCCGGGCGGTGGTGTCCACGGCGCATCGGCGTAGCGCCAGCACAGCCACGACGCGTGGACCGTGGAGGAGGCGCACGGAAAGGGGCAGCGACGTGGAGTCGAAGGTCTGGCGCGGCCATGGGGCACACGTGCTTGCGCGCACACGTGAAGGGCAGGGAAACGGCGTGGCCACAGAGGTGCTGCATGGCGTTGGTCCTCGGCACCGGCGGCAAGGCACGCATCCGGCCAAGGCGATGCCGTGGAGGAGGAGACGACGGAACGGCGCGGGCACAACGGTGGAAGAGGAGCGGGAAGGTAGCACCGATGGACGGCGGTCCAGCGCGGATCGAGGCGGCATAGTGGCCACGCACAGCTGTGGCAGAGGAGGAAAAGGAGGGGGCGCCACGGAGCAGTAGGGCCGTGTTGCGGCACAGACGCACGGGAGGGCCACGGCCCAGAGCGGACCGGGGAAGGGGCGGCGGCGCTGCTACGGGTGGGAGGCGCTCGGAATTGCAGCGCGGTGGAGCTCGCGCGGGGAAGGGCCAGCATCGACAGACGGTTGACATGGCACGGCGAGCATGCAGGATAAGGGGCGCGGGCGGCCGGACGCTGTGGCACGAGAGGAGCAGCGACGCAGGGCAACGGCGGCGCGGCCAAGGCACGTGCTGTGGGGCAGCGGTGGCCGCAAGGCAAGCTAGGAGGAAACGCAGCATAGGAGCGTGAGAGGAAGGGCAAGGAGCCATACACGGCTCAAGCACACCAGCGTGTGCGGTGGCCGGGCAGCGTCGTGGCTTGCACCAAAACGCCAAAGCCAGCAGCGGAGGCGAGCTGGAGAAAAAAGCAGGGGCTGGGGTCACGGCTCCAGCGCGGGCCGAGGAGCTTCGCGCGCGGGGGAAAGCCAAGGCAACGCGGGCGCTGTGGAGCTGCGGAGGCAGCGCTGAGGCTTGCATGCACGGTGGCCGCCCGCTGAAGGTGCTCGTCCTGGCGGATGCTGCGGTAAAGAAAAAGAAAGAGCAAGGGGACAGAGCGAATAGCGGGTCTACACAGGCCAACAAGACAAGTAAGGGCAGACAGAGGCAGAGACAGATAGAGAGAGAAGAGAGTGCACAGGCAGGTGTAGCATGCTGTGGCACTAGCTAGCTCGGTCCTCTCCACCTAAACACAAACGAAGAGCAGACAGCAGAGGCAGCACGACAAGGTCAATAGTTCGACGGGACAATGGAGACGGTAGCTATTCGGCGGTGCACGGCTGAGAGATGACACGGCGTGGGCAGAACCACATGCTCCCATTAAAAATATCGGACACGACGCAAGCGAGGGAGAGAAGACAGGGCGTAGGCAAATGGACACACCGGGGTGCTGAGCCACGATGGAAGACGAGACGGTGCATAATTGCAAAGCAAGTAGAGTACGCTGTACGTCGAAAAAATAAACGAAGCTGTTGCGCTCTCTTTCTCGTTAGTTCATGCCTAACAAAATAAACCCGTGAGTATATATATATATCGTTCTATTTATTAATGGATTTTATTTTATTTATAAAAGTTGCTTTTCATGCTTAATCTAACAGAACAAACTGTTCGCTAGAATCATCGTTTGACATCCCTCAATATCTTTACGCACTGAGTAATTTAACTTGGGCGTTTATTTGAGTCTGCAAAACTGAGTCACACCGGATTCGCTTATCGCTTCAAGTATATTTTAAATAAAAAATCCGAGAAACTCATTTCGAAAATTTTACTTAGGCCTAAATCGCGGTGCTAAACAAGCTCGTAACATCAGGGGTGTTACAGCTAGCGACGCTTGCACGAAGAATCCGAACGCTGAGTCCTCAGCTTAACTAGCGACGCTTGCACGAAGAATCCGAACACCGAGGAGTCCCCAGCGTGGCAGGCGAGCCCCCATTGTCATTGACGATGAAGCGACGGACAATCCAACCGGTTGGTTGGTGAAGAATCAAGCACCGAGCAGCCCAACCATATGGTCGGCGGTGAAATGACGTCGAATAGATGTGAACGCCGAACAGTCCAACCAAACGGTCGGTGACAAAGTCATAAACCTAGCGGTCCGACCAGTTGATCGGCGGAGAAATCCAAAAGCCAGGTGATGTGACCACCTACACGATAGTTCTGCAATACAAATATATAGAACGGGTAGTACATGATGAATTCGGTGATGAAGAAAACAGAGCGGGGTTTATCAGGAGCAATATATCGGTGAATCTTATATCCCACAGAGCAATTTATGCTTATTTGGACTTTGTTCATATTTATAAAAAGAATAAAATCCTTAAAATTTGTAGAGTGCTGAGCACTTAAAAATGGAGGAAATTGGAGAGCATTGAAGAACCGTGGCGAAAATGGAGAACATAGCGAAAATGGAGACCGTGGAGAAATTTGGAGACCGTGGAGAAATTATGGAGACCGTGGAGAAATTTAGAGACCGTGGAAAAATTTGGAGACCGTGGCGAAATTTAGAGACCGTGGAGAAATTTGGAGACCGTGGCGAAATTTGAAAACCGTGGCTTGATTACGACTCAGGCGGTTCGCTTAGCAGCTCGCTTGGCGGCTCGGTGGCATGGCAGCACGGCGGCTCGGAGGCACGGCGGCTACGTAGAGTCGTAGGTAAACGGACGTAATCAGAGCCTGGCGGAGTCAATTCGTGTGGGGAGGCGAAGCCCTTGAGCATGTCCGACCAAGGCGAAGGCGCAGTCCAATTTGAATGACGATAGTATGTGTCATCTTAAAGACGTTTAGCATGGAGAAAAGTCATTTGGAGAAAAATTATGGAAAACAAATGGAGAAAATGTCACAGATATAATTATTATTGAAATGCATATATACATAAAAAGATACATATCTTTAGTAGAACGTCTCAAGGATAGAAACGCCTAAGGTGTTCGATGTGCCAGGAATTAGGGATGTTAACGTCGTCTTGATCGCATAGCCTATATGACACCGGTCGGGTCATAGCTTTTATATGTATGGACCTTCTTAGAGTCAGCGATGCAAGCCTCCATTCTGGCTGAGAGGTCCATCGCTTCGACGATGGCGAGTCCTTCTCTTTCGCATTCGTAGGCGGTGGAGACGTTGGCACACAGGGTTAGGATGCCTTGCTCCGTTGGAATCTTCAACACTAGATAGACATAATGGGGCATGGCCATGAATTTGGCAAGAGCTGGTCGGCGAAGGATGGCGTGGTAGGCGGTGTCGAAGTCTGCCACAAAGAAATTCATGTACTCAGTACGAAAGTGGTCGGCACTACCAAACTGGACTGGCAAGGTGATCTGCCCCAAAGGTTGGACGCTTGGCCAGGTATAATACCCCAGAATTGAGAATCAACAAGAACAAGATGGTCCTTCGTGAGTCCTAACTCAGTTAGGGCTCCGGCAAAGAGGACGTTGAGGGCTCTCCCGCCATCAATGAGGACCTTCTTAAACCACACGTTGCGGATGGTTGGATCCAGCACGAGGGGGAAACGCCCAGGGTATGGGATATCTGCCCATGGGTCGGCCCTACTGAATGTGATAGGATGCTCCAACCAGTCTAGATATTTGGGATCGGCGACCGTGAAAGGTCCTTGTTGGTTTGGTAATTGAGTGACAACCTAGGTGGACTAATTGTGTTTATGTGAGATACATAGGTGATTAGTCCACAGGTACATGTGTATGAGCAACATATGCCATGGAGGTGAAAATGGCTTGGAGATGTTGAAAAGCTCACACATGTGATGATGAAGGAGCTTATTGCACATGAGACATGACATTGAGTCATGTGATCAAGGTGGAGAAGATCAAGACAAGACTTGGCTTGATGGACCGGTTGCAAGCGTGAAGGGCAAGTCAAAGGCTTTGGAGTGATGGACCGCGTGGCGGTGAAGCTTGAGCAATACTTGGCGCCGATGGACGATAGCAACGGTGAAGAGCAAGTAGAGTCAAGATCGATGAACCAATATGATCATGTGATGATATGAAGTGGATCATATCATTGTTGATCGTGTTGGTGCATGTGTTGCATCGACATTGAAGGAGATGGAATGGAATGCGCAAGGCAAAGGTATAACCTAGGGCATTTCATTTCACCGGTCATAGGTGCGTACAGAAGTTTATGACCGGGTTTATGATAGATGGCCGTACTATCAAGAGGGGCAAACTTGTTTGCATATCGGTCATCTAGTGCCACTCGAGTGATCTAACTTTGCATTGTCGCTAGGATCGAGTGGCGTGGCAAGTTGAGTGGCTAACATCATTTGGGAAATGATTGTGAAAATGCTAACACACATACACATGGTGGTGTACACTTGGTGGTGTTGGCACATTTACAAAGGAGGTGATGTTTGCAGGGGTGAGATGGGTTTGGGTCCCTCTCTCGGGAAAATAGAATGCCTATTTTCTATTGCGCCGGATGCAAGTTCTTGTGGTTAGCACATTGGAGCAAGGGTGATGAAGTTAGAAGTGAAAACGAGTTAGTCGCGAAGATGCTGGCGTCGGTCAACTGACCGGACGCTGGATCTGAATGCACCGGACGCTGCCGGCTACGTCCGGTCAGGCTGACGTACGATGACGCAGAAGCTGGAGTGTGGTCGGACGCTGGCTGCGTCCGATCAAGTGTGACCGGACGCGTCCGGTCGAGGTCGGTACCTTACTAGAAACGATCGGACGCTGGGGGTTCAGCGTCCGGTCAGTTGAAAGCTGCTGCGTCCGGTCAAGTCAAGTGACCGTTGGAACCGGGACACGTGGCCGTCTGCGGGCGACCGGACGCTGAGGTCCAGCGTCCGGTCAACACGACCGGAGCGTCCGGTCGGCCCGACCATTGCCTAGTGAAGGGGTAACGGCTAGTTTAGCCCTTGGGGCTATAAATAGAAGTGGCCCTTGGCCATGGCTGGTGCTGAGCACCTCAAGGGACTTAGTGTCCATGCTTGTGAGTGCTTGGGAGCCCTCCATCACACATATACTTGATAGTGATCATTCGATTGTGTGAATGAGCGATTCTAGTGCGATTGCATCGTGAGGTTGCATCGAGTGGCACTAGGTGGTCGTGTTGCAAGCCGGTGGTACTTGTTACTCTTGGAGGTTGCCACCTCCTAGACGGCTTGGTGGTGGTCTCCGTCGAAGCGCGCAAGAAGCTTGTGCGGCGCTCCGGAGAAGTGCTTGTGAGGGGCATTGTGCTCACCCCGCGGGAGCCGCGAAGAGCAACTCTAGTAAAGCGTGTCATTGAGCTACCCTCACTCAAGGGGTAGGTTCTTGTGGTGCCCGACGTGCGGGCTTAGCGGGTGATGCTAATTAGCCGCCGAACCACCAAGTGAGCGGTCGACACAACGGGGACTAGCGTGTTGGCAAACACGTGAACCTCGGGAGAAAAATCATCGTGTCAACCTTGTTCTTCCCGTTGGTTTGCATCCCCATTACACAAGCTTGCAATTACTTTTATACATATTAAGCTTGTGTAGTTGCTCTTGTAATTAGATAGCTTGTGTAGCTTGCTAATTATCTTCTTGCTTGTGTAGCATAGAAGTAGCTCCCTTGCGTGGCTAATTTGGTTTTAGTAACCTTGTTAGTCACATTGCTTAGTTTGTGTAGCTAAGTATTTGCACTCTCTAATTAGGCATTGGTTGCCTTGTTATTGAGCTTTGCTAGTGAGCTTAGTTGGCTTTGTGCTTTTGCTTACTAGCATGTGTAGGAGCTTCCTTGTTGCTTAAAGTACTAGTGGCATAGGTTTGTGTGACCTTGCTCCTAAAATTGTTTAGGAGAGCTCTAGCTAGCCCGGCACCTTAGTTGCATAATTAGTATCTTTGCAAGGTGCTAGTGAACATATATAGAGGGGTATAGTCTTGGCTAGACCGATTGTTTTTATTCCGCATTTATATCGGTTGTGCCGACGCGATTAATTTTAGAAAATACTATTCACCTCCCTCTAGTCCGCCATCTCGACCCTTCAATTGGTATCGTGAGCCCGGTCTCTCATTTGTGGTCTTCACCGACCCGAGAGGATGGCTAACTTTGGGCTAGAGGTTGTTTGTGACACACACATTTTTGATGGCACAAACTATGCACGGTGGAAACGTCATATGCTTGATCATTTCCGTGATTTGGGTCCCAAGGCATGGTGGATCATTGTTGTTGGTTTTTCTCGTGATGCTTTGGATAAGGACAACCTAACTCAAGCACAAGAGGATTGCTTACAACTTGATCATCGTGCTCTTTATTATCTAATATATGCTTTACATGATGATGTTTTTAGACGTGTGTGGGACTTGGAGAATGCACATGATATGTGGCTAGCACTCCAAGCCTTCTACGGTGATTCCTCCACATGGGATGATGGCAAATTCAAGAAGGAGGATGAGCCTAAGAAGGAGGTGCATGAGTGTGTCGAGCATAACCACAATTTGGTGATTGTGGAAGATTGCTCCACCTCATTGTCAAGTGAGGATGATGATGATCAATCCACAACAAGTTCACTTGACAAGGTTGATAATGATGCCACAAGTGTTGTACATGAAGATCCTACCTCATGCACACTTGATGGTGATGATGGTTCATGCTCAAACCATGATGATGCTACTACAAGCCCATCCACTACACCACATTGTCTCATGTCACAAGGTGACACTAAGGTATCAAATGATAATGTGGTTGATCATGTTGATTCATATGATGAGCTTGTTAGTAGACTTGCTAGCATGACCATGTCTTTAGAAAATGAGAAAGCTAAAACAATGAAATTAGAAAATGAAAACTCATTTCTAAAGAACTCTGTTGAAGAACATAAGAAATTACTTAATGCTTATAAATCTTCACCTGATAAGCTTAAATTGAATCATGAGACACTACTTGCATCTCATGATGAATTATTAGAAAAACAAGCTTCTCTCATTAAAATATTTACAAAGAAACTTAAAAATAATGAGAGCTCATCACATGGGTCAAATGATCAATCACATGTTGTTGCTAACCCTTGTGATGTAGGCAAGAAGCATGTATCCACCTCTTGTGATGATTTATTAGATATGCCATGCTCTTCACATATAGATGCTTGTTCTACTTCTATGTCTTGTGAGACTAACATTTTGAAGGAGAACATTGAGCTCAAAAATGAAGTGAAGAAATTGAGCAACAAGTTAGAGAGGTGCTACAACTCTCAAGTCACCTTTGAGCATATGTTGAAAACTCAAAGAAACTATGGTGACAAGTGTGGCCTTGGCTTCGAAAAGAAGATGACAAAGGGCGAAAGAAAGAGAGAAAGAGAGATAAAGAAGCTACATCAAAGAAAGCTCTCTCACACCATGTGCTACCGGTGTCATGAAGCGGGACACTTTGCAAATGGTTGCCCTAACATCGAGGAGCTCAAGTTGAAGAAAGAAGAAGAGAGGCTAAAGCATGTCAAGTGCTTCAAGTGCGGCACTTGGGGTCATCTTACCTCGATGTGCCCAACCAAGGAATTGGTGAAGCAACAAGTGAAGCCTCAACCAAAGCCACAAGTTGAGCAAAAGAAGACACCCCAAGAGCAAATTAAGATCAACCATGAAGATGGTGATAACTTGATGATAAAGAAGAAGAAAACAAGAAGGGGTGGAAAAGGAAGGCATCCAATGCAAATCCAAGATGCCAAGATGATGAGCAAGAATGAAGATGAAAAGAAAGTCTATGCTCACATCAAGTGCTTCAAGTGTGTAAGTACGGGACACTTTGCCTCTAAGTGTCCTACCAAGCTTGAGAAGAAGGCTCAAGCAACCCATGAGAGGCAAGGCAATGAGAAGCACAACATGAGCAAGAAAGAGAAGGCTCAAGCAAAGAGAAGGTGCTACTCATGCCGGGAAAGGGGACACATGGTACATTCATGTCCCCTAGGTAATATTTCTAAGCCTATTTCAATTGATAATAATAATGTGCTTAGAAAGGATGAAAATGGTACATCTATGATTGCCATTGCAAAACATCCCGCTACTCATACTAAGGCTATGCCTAAGTATGTTACTCCTAACTTGAGAGGACCCAAACTTGTTTGGGTACCATCAAAAAGTGGATGATTGATTGTAGGTACCATCGGCATTGGAAGCTTGGTTCAAATGATATTCATCTTGTTGATCATGTAGTTGAACCAAGTATTGCTAAGTGATGATCATTATCCCAATGCCATGACAAATTGAATGAAGTCCAAATGTGCTATCAACAATACAAGTGCAAAACTCAAGTTGTTGGTGAATTATTGGATATAATTGATGGCTTGCAAATAATTGAATTGAAGCTTGCTAGTTGGATGATCATGAGCTAACCAAGGTATATCTCTTGTTGATCATTTCATTTGGGTGCATATGAGTTAATTGAATTGGATAAATATGCAATGTTGCTTGCTATGAGATGTTTGAATGGATAAGTTGATTAGTAATCAAGTTTGGATTGATTTGTGATTGGATAAGTTCATAAGATGACATTTAGTAAGTATTTTGAATGGATATATGTCTTATGAAAGTATTCAAACAAGTTAGTTTCAAGTTTGATTCATACATGATGAAGTATAGCTAAATTGCTTGAAATCTGTCCTATATTCAAAATCTGAGCTAGCTGTGATCATAGCCATGTTTGAGTGATCAAATCTTATTGGATTGGCTTGAAAATTGGTATACATGCTCTAGACATATAGTATGAGATTCTGTAGAAATTTCATGGAAATTGGATAAGAAATGCTTCGGTTTTGGAGTGGTTCTTGTCAGCTATAGTGCAGCAGTTTTCAGCATGTAGCAGTGGTGGAAGAATTGAAATTTGGCAGCAATATATAAGTCAAATGAAGCTCAAATTTTTACAGCTGCTAGATAACCTAGTAATTCACATCTCCACCAAATTTCGTGGTATTTGAATTTGTACTTTGGGAGATATGCCTATTTCTTTGGAGAGTACAGAATCTGCCAGAAAAGTGACAAATATTGGATTGATCTACAGTCACTTTAATTGAAAGGTCCTCAAGTTGGAAACATGTTTACAAGTGATTGAGGTAACTAAGTTTGGTTTTGAGATGATCTAGAAGCATTACAAGCAAAGAGTACAAGGTCATTTGATTGAGAAGTGTATTTTGCACACTTTTAGTACTCAAGATAAAGATCAAGATCAAACTCAAGTTGGAATTGAAGTTTAAGTTCTAGATATGATTGGAAATCATTTGGTAGAAAGAAAAGGACTTAAACAAGAAGAAAGAAAAGGACTTAAAGAAGGAATCAAGGTTACTCATCAAGTTAAGTCCATCACTTGGATCAATCAATCAAGTTATTTCAAGTGAGTATCAAGAATGGTTCTTGGAGAGAGGTCACTTCTCCCTAGTGTAGGGGCTTGCCGCCTATGTGTAGGTGAACCAAGTGTGGTACTTGGAAGGCTAACAAGGAAGTGGTGATCCGAGGAACATTTGAGATGCTTAGTTGAAGCAATCAAAAGGATTGATCAAGAAAAGCAAGCAACACCCAAAAGAGAGCTAGTCATGATATTTCAAGTGGTATTCAAAAATTGATACTCTCATGTAAGCAAAGATCAAAAGATAAAGCAAGTCAACCACAATAAGAAAGTGTACTTGATCATAAGTGGTATTCATTTCATATGGGTGAAGAATGAAATTCAACATGGTATCTATTGGTCTTCACCAAGCTTATAATTGGACTTCGTATTGCTATTGGAGTAATGAATTGGAATCTATGTGACTATCCTCTACTCCAACATAGCAAAGGTATCATTATAATGTGCATGATCATTTCATC
This sequence comes from Miscanthus lutarioriparius, assembly GCA_904845875.1. Lineage (NCBI taxonomy): Eukaryota > Viridiplantae > Streptophyta > Magnoliopsida > Poales > Poaceae > Miscanthus > Miscanthus lutarioriparius. The sequence continues at coordinate 7,125,140 of CAJGYO010000013.1, forward strand.
CCTTACTAGTATGCGCTTAGTGCATATAGTACATGCTTCATAGGATCATGCATAACAAATGAAATGTTTAAATTCATAGCCTACCACTATTACTTGAATGATTACTTGATCTAGTGGTTAGTACATGAATTTGTTCATGAGCTAGTGAACCCAAGTACTTGACTTAATTTGTATTGCTAACAAGTGACAAGTACAACATTGACAAGATAACCCTTAAAAGAGGTGTGAAGAAGCTTGTCATTGGTTCAAACCGGACTTGGAAGCTTAGACAAAACAATTTAGTTCAAGTCAATCATAGAAGCTCATGATAGTAATAAGAGTACAAGCACAAGACAACAATGCAAATGGATATCTAGTTTATATGTTTCAACTCACAAGTGATATCCTATAAGTGGTACTCATGAAGATAGCAAATGTTCAATAAATAGTCTTTATTGATAATTCAAACAAGTGGTTCCATACTAGAAGATTCTTTCAAATGGTATTCACTTCCTACAAGTGGTATCTATACATAGTATCAATCATGCAAGATGATGGTTCCACAAGTGATCCTCAACTTTAAGTGATCATCAAATAAAGAATGCATCCCTCACCTACAAGAGCTTAAGTGAAATAAAATGGATGACCCATGCATAGAATGATAAGATACATGTAATACAAGTTACAAGTTCTAAATGGTATCTACTTGTGGTGTCATTCCGATATTCAAGTAATGTCCATAAAAAATGCAAGTCTCAACCATCTACCCCAAAGAGTATACCTTTGCATCAATAAGAAGCATACCTTTTGATGAGTACAGGCCCGATCTTCCGAGAGGTAGCCGGTAAGTTCGATTTGTGGAGATCTCGACGTTGGCGATCCGGCTTCAAATCAGACACGATTCGAACCCTGCAACCGTTACACCACCGCTCCATTGGTTATCAACCAAGCACAACTTGATTGACCTCGCCAAGAAGGCTTTTCCTGCAAGCGAATCGAAGAGCACAAGCAAGAAGGTAAAACACGCAATCTAAAATTGCAAATATGAATGACGCGAATATCAATAGAGGGTTCAAGAACTCAGTTCCAAAGGACTAATCGACACAGTGGAGGAGATCAAGAACGGGGGCCCTGGATCACTGTAAAAGGATTTGTCACCACAGTTACAATGAACGATTCAGTTTCTCGATGGAAAACTAAACTCTAAACAAAACCCAATTGTGTAGCAGTGGTGGCGGCTGTGGTTATAGTCTAAGACTCGACCTAGGGTTGGGGATGGCCAGGGGTTGGGCGCCCACAACTTGGGCTTAAGGCCCGACACGATACATGGCCAAGTTGGCCCAAATAGGTGACGCAGCACCTTGTCGTGGTCACACAGAATGATCCACGGACCTTCTGGAGCTGGGACCAGATCCAAAACGACAGCGTCGTCGTCCCCTTTCCAACGCATCCAAGAACGTCCCGTTTCGACGTCGTATGAGGAAGTTATGACCGAAACAGTGACGACGTGTCTGCTGAATCCGAGGGTGACGTGGCAGCTGAGTTGGGAACGAATTGCAACTTGGGGAAGACCATGGCGTCGGTGTGTCCAGCGTGGCGATGTCCTCATCACCTTTTATGGAAATTGATGACAAAGGGGGAGAGATTGTACAAAGATATGAAAGCTTGATTGAATGGGGGAGAAATTGGACATGGAGAGATGAGATATAAAAGAAATAGAGGTTGGACATGGACAAAGAGGGAGCAACATTGAAGAAAAGAGATGGATCAAAATTCTTAGACAAGAGAAGCACACAAGTAGGGGGAGCAAGCTCATAAACTTTGATTGATTGCATTTGATATGTGCATAATCATGTGCTTGCTTGCATTGCATAAGTTTTCAAATTCAATATGCATGCTTGTGTGGTGTATGCTAGTTATAGAACTTGAATGATGATTTGATAACTAGCATGCATAGGATGATAGCTAGACACTTGGTATATTCTTTAAGTAATGCTAGTACCTTGATGTTGATCTCATGAGGTATCTAGTGCTTTTATTTCCAAGTGATATCTAGCTAACCATGGTGCTAAGGATGAACTTAAAGGTGCAACTACGATTGGTACACACTTCAAAGGTTTATTCTATACACCTTAGCATCATTTTGTAGTATTTACTCTCCCACAATTTCAATCTATGCATATGTGCAAGCTTCAAATTAAATACACTAGCACATATGTAGGGGGAGCTAATATTACCATTTTGGGTTTGTGGTACTTGTCCAAAATCATTTTCACATGGTAAAATTGCTTGGGCAAGCAACATGAATCCAAAAGAGCTTAATTTCCATATCATTGTAGAGTTGTCATCAATTACCAAAAAGGGGAGATTGAAAGGTCCTTGTTGGTTTTGGTAATTGAGTGACAACCTAGGTGGACTAATTGTGTTTATGTGAGATACACGGTGATTAGTCCACGGTACATGTGTATGAGCAACATATGCCATGGAGGTGAAAATGGCTTGGAGATGTTGAAAAGCTCACACATATGATGATGAAGGAGCTTATTGCACATGAGACATGATATTGAGTCATGTGATCAAGGTGGAGAAGATCAAGACAAGACTTGGCTTGATGGACCGGTTGCAAGCGTGAAGGGCAAGTCAAAGGCTTTGGAGTGATGGACCGGCGTGGCGGTGAAGCTTGAGCAAGACTTGGCGCCGATGGACGATAGCAACGGTGAAGAGCAAGTAGAGTCAAGATCGATGAACCAATATGATCATGTGATGATATGAAGTGGATCATATCATTGTTGATCGTGTTGGTGCATGTGTTGCATCGACATTGAAGGAGATGGAATGGAATGCGCAAAGGCAAAGGTATAACCTAGGGCATTTCATTTCACCGGTCATAGGTGTGTAGAGAAGTTTATGACCGGGTTTAGGATAGATGGCCGTACTATCAAGAGGGGCAAACTTGTTTGCATATCGGTCATCTAGTGCCACTCGAGTGATCTAACTTTGCATTGTCGCTAGGATCGAGTGGCGTGGCAAGTTGAGTGGCTAACATCCTTTGGGAAATGATTGTGAAAATGCTAACACACATACACATGGTGGTGTACACTTGGTGGTGTTGGCACATTTACAAAGGAGGTGATGTTTGCAGGGGTGAGATGGGTTTGGGTCCCTCTCTCGGAAAATAGAATGCCTATTTTCTATTGCGCCGGATGCAAGTTCTTGTGGTTAGCACATTGGAGCAAGGGTGATGAAGTTAGAAGTGAAAACGAGTTAGTCGCGAAGATGTTGGCGTCGGTCAACCGGACCGACTGATCTGAATGCACCGGACGCTGGCGGGCTGCGTCCGGTCAGTGACGACGATGGCGACGCAGGTTAGAGTGTGACCGGATCTTTGGTACGTATTCGATCAAGTGTGACCGGACGCGTCCCGTCCGAGGTCGGTACTCTTATTGAAACGACCGGACGACTGGGGTTCAGCGTCCGGTCGCTTGAAAGTTGCTGCGTCCGGTCAAGTCAAGTGACCGTTGGAACCGGACACGTGGTTGTCTGCGGCGAACGGACGCCGAGGTCCAGCGTCCGGTCAACACGACCGGAGCGTCCGGTCGGCCCGACCGCTGCCCGATGAAGGGGTAACGGCTAGTTTAGCCCTTGGGGCTATAAATAGAAGTGGCCCTCGGCCATGGCTGGTGCTGAGCACCTCAAGGGACTTAGTGTCCATGCTTGTGAGTGCTTGGGAGCCCTCCATCACACATATACTTGATAGTGATCATTCGATTGTGTGAGTGAGCGATTCTAGTGCGATTGCATCGTGAGGTTGCATCGAGTGGCACTAGGTGGTCGTGTTGCAAGCCGGTGGTGCTTGTTACTCTTGGAGGTTGCCACCTCCTAGACGGCTTGGTGGTGGTCTCCGTCGAAGCGCGCAAGAAGCTTGTGCGGCGCTCCGGAGAAGTGCTTGTGAGGGGCATTGTGCTCACCACGCGGGAGCCGCGAAGAGCAACTCTAGTAAAGCGTGTCATTGAGCTACCCTCACTCAAGGGGTAGGTTCTTGCGGTGCCCGACGTGCGGGCTTAGCGCAGGTGATGCTAATTAGCCAACCGAACCACCAAGTGAGCGGTCGACACAACGGGGACTAGCGTGTTGGCAAACACGTGAACCTCGGGAGAAAAATCATCGTGTCAACCTTGTTCTTCCCGTTGGTTTGCATCCCCATTACACAAGCTTGCAATTACTTTTATACATATTAAGCTTGTGTAGTTGCTCTTGTAATTAGATAGCTTGTGTAGCTTGCTAATTATCTTCTTGCTTGTGTAGCATAGAAGTAGCTCCCTTGCGTGGCTAATTTGGTTTTAGTAACCTTGTTAGTCACATTGCTTAGTTTGTGTAGCTAAGTATTTGCGCTCTCTAATTAGGCATTGGTTGCCTTGTTATTGAGCTTTGCTAGTGAGCTTAGTTGGCTTTGTGCTTTTGCTTACTAGCATGTGTAGGAGCTTCCTTGTTGCTTAAAGTACTAGTGGCATAGGTTTGAGTGACCTTGCTCCTAGAATTGTTTAGGAGAGCTCTAGCTAGCCTGACACCTTAGTTGCATAATTAGTATCTTTGCAAGGTGCTAGTGAACATATATAGAGGGGTGTAGTCTTGGCTAGACCGATTGTTTTTATTCCGCATTTATATCGGTTAGCCGACGCGATTAATTTTATAAAAGACTATTCACCCCCCTCTAGTCCGCCATCTCGACCCTTCGACCGTGTCATACTTGGTCATAGACATGACCCGCCGAAAGATGAGAGTTTTCATTGGCTTGCTTTCTCTCACACACAGCGCATCCTCTGAAGATTGTGGCGACCGTCTTGTTGGCATCTTGGAAAGCAAGTCGTGCATCCTTAGGACGTTCCTCCTCCTTGCCATCATCGAACTCGTAGTCCTTGCACATCCGCCGTTTCGCTATTCATCGCGGAAAGCTTTGGCCATGCCATAGCATTGCTTTGCATGGTGTGTTTGCTTTGTTCTTGTGAATTGGGCACGCATCTGGCCAAGGAGCTTTTTGTAGGCGACATTAAAATTGCACTTAGCGCGCGGGTGCTCTCTCGTTGTTGATGAAGTTTTCCGGTCGGGCGGCATGATATGGTCGCAGATCCTCAATCCTCTCGGCTAATCATTATGCCGGTGTTCACGATCGTCGTAACGCTTTGTCACAATCATCGTAACACCGTTCTTCGCGGTGATCATCATCACGACGTGGGTGGCGATCACGGCGAAAGCACGAGCAACATCGTCCTGAACTACCGATCGCTTTCTTCTAATCTGCGTATGAGTTTGCAACCATGAGGAGTTCGTCGATGGTCTAGGGCCCCTTGCGGTAAAGTTTGGAGCGCAGCTCCCGATGGTGATGGAGTCCTCTAGTGAAAGCGGAGATGGCCTCGCTGTCCCCCATGTTGGGGATGGTGTTCCTTATTTCAAGAAACGCTGATGTAGCCAGCAGAGGTTCCCCAGAGGTGTGATGGAGTTTCCCTAGATCATATATTCATACCAGGCTGCTAGCACGTTGCCATGTAATTCTTGACGAAGATTTTCTTGAGATCATCCCAAGATTCGATGGAGTCCACCCTTAAGCCCATAAGCCAATTGTTGGTAGATTGGGAGAGCATGACAGGCAAATAATTTGCCATTACATCGTTGCTTCCCCATGCGGCACGTATGGTGATCTCGTAGAGCTACATCCACTGCTTGGGATTAGCGTTGCCATCGTAGGGATCGACCCCAAAGATCTTAAAACCTGCAGGCCACTGTACAGCTCGCATCCTTGCTATGAAGGGGCGAGGTCCTATTGGCTCGATAGCAGGGAGTGGTCGGAGGCCGATAGGGTCGCCGTGTTGGTTGTCGTACTCCTATCAGCGTTGGAGTTTTGCCTAATGTCGTTGGGCATGACTGTTCTCGATACGATTGTGGACATCGAGATTGGCGTTGATGCGGTCACGGGCGTCACCGCGCAGGGGTTGATTAACCTCCTGGTTGGCGTTACGAGCTGGTCGGACATGCTGATTTCGTGGTCCTTGTGATCCAGGATTCATGGCGACATTGCCCCTGGACCCCCTTGGACGATCTGGCCGCTATGGTAACGACTCCCCCCATCACGGCGAAAACTACGGGGTTACGATCGTTGCGTCGGTCACTATCGAATAAGACGGAGCTGGGTTCCGGATGTCGTTGACTTGGACTGGCCGCTTTAAGCGGCGCTTCAATCTTCGCGTACCTCCGTGTTGTTGGCGAGTCGAGCCAACTCGTGGGTGGCCACAACCAGATTGGCGCTCGGCGTCTGCTCCACTTGCTGGTTGTCCACCATGAGGAACTCCTGTTGGAGATTACGAGCGAGAGATGGTGGGTAACCTCCAGCAGCTTGGACGACATCTTCGCTTCTTCATTGCGACGCCGTTGGCGATCGGTGTTCCTGGTTTCATGTTAACAGCCACCGACACTGGTCTCTCCATCGATAGCAACACTATCATGGCTAACCATGAAGAGCTCTCTCCCTGTATGATGCACGCCGATCGGTGTCTTGCGTCACACGCCGCCTTCTACTTATGGGCTGGACCTACCCTGTTGGTGCGACCCATGTCTCTTGTCGTCAGGTACACAGGGTTATATCCCCCACACATGTATACATGCGTGTTGCTTCTATGCTCCAACCTTCTCCCTCAGCTCATCAAGAATGGATGGGAATTGTTGCGCCAGCTGAACAAAACCATCTGTCAACACAACCTTCTTGAAGTTCTTTTCCTCCGCAATGAAGTCAATGCACTTCTTTTTCAGCTGTGGGCAGTTGTATGTTTCAGCACAGATCAAAGTGGCAACCACTGTGTCCGCTGATATATTATCCCACAGCTTTACAGCACACAAAATCTTGAAGCGATCCAACGGGAACCGGTCCGCTGCAGCTAGCAAGCACCGAAACATCTCATCCGGAGAGTTCCCAAGCTCAGAATCCGCAGGACAAGCATCGGTGTACATGAAGCGGAGCATGACTTTGAAGGTCGCCGGCGCGATGTCATGCAAGGTGATGGATGGCATCTTGGCATCCGCCATGGAGCCCAGGAGCTGCGCCTTGAAGACCAGCGAGCGGGCGGCAAGAACAGCCCGGTGAGCAGGGAACTTCTCACCGTCGACGATGAACGAGACATCAGAGCCGTTCATGCAATCCAGCAGGAGACCGAGATGGCTGCCAATGTCTGAGGGCGGCAACTCGAGGAGTTCGTCCTCCTGCTCAACTTTGACCACGCACATAATGACGAACGAGCCACTAGTCACATAGTGCGACTCGAGGACGCTTTGCTTCACAAAGCAAGGTCATGCCACGCCGCTGCCGGTGCCCCTTGGTGGGAAAACGCGCACCAACCTGATTCTATCGGATGAAGATGGAGTACTGTCTTTGTTCATGACGAAGGCCTGAAAAATAGCTATGGCATCTTTGGATTTGCTTGAGGGAGATAGATAACCACTCACCCTTTTCCTGTTCCCTGCACCCACGCGGGTAGCAGCTGATCCTCCAGAGGTGCCCACCAGCGGAGATGTCCTCGGAGCTGACTGGGTGCCCGATGGCGACGTTCTCCGTCTCCAAATAGTTGAGTTTGAACTGATGCGTGAAACTGCAGGAATCTAAAATGCTGGCACTCATGTTTACAGTAGCTGGACGGGGTCGCCGGTAGAGGAGTGTAGGACACTACTGCATCTCAGTGCTACTATTACGGTCATCGGTGGGTCTACAGACGAAGCATGGCCGACGCTTGGAGCTCCGAGCAGCCGAGCAGTGAAGAATGAAGGAACAAAGAACCATGTGTTGCTGGGACTATGGAGTAATTAGTAAAGAGAGAACGATGATCGATGACCGCTTGCTAGCTTCACGCCTCTGCTCGACTGCAGCGGCGCGACGATGGTGGGAGGCGGGCCGGCGGCAGCGGGAGACGTCCCGTGACTAGTGGCGTGGGCGCGTGGCCGCCCGGCGCTGGCAGGAATGCGGATGCGGACCGGTGTCGGCGGGAGGCGGCCAGGCAGGGCGACGGCGCGGCCGCGCGGCGTAGGCGGCGCGCGCACGGGAGGCAGGGCAGACCGACGCTGGCGGCGGCGGCTCACGGGTGTTCGAGGTGGCGGCGGCGGCTGGCGCTGGACTGATGGAGTCTGTTGGATTTGGGGAATTTGGAAATCGAGATACTGTTGAGGATTTAGGGTCCGGTGGGGTTGTACGGTGGGCTGGCCAGCGGGAATTAAAGTTTCGCGCCACTTGGACCGCGGAATTTGGGCGCGGGCCAAACTTGGATAAAAAACATCGGAACTGTCAGCGTCCAGACGCTCGAGGCAGTTACGCCTGATCGCGCGCACCTGCTATGTCTTGATCTGCGCTCGTTTCCTCCACACTTGCCGCTCGCGCCCCACGAGCCCCTAGCTCGTCCCCGCAGCCCGACAGGTCGCCGCGTCCGCCTTTCATAGCGCCCCATTTGCGCGACGAGCATGCCCCCCGCCCCTGACCACAGCATCTCCATCCATTGACCTCCAACACCTCCATCAGCTATCTCTCCGGTGAGCCACGCCCCCCCGCCTGGTCCCCCCCCCCTCCTCCGCCGCCACAACAATATAGAAAGCTAAAATAAAACACGTGCAACAACACGGAACAACTATCGCAACATTAGACTCAAGCAAATGAAATATCATGAACATATTATTCCAACAACACGGAACAATCTGCTACAACATTAGGTCAAGCAATTTGAACACCATGAACATATTATTACAACAACACGGAACAACCGTTGCAACTGAAAGCTGGAATAAAACACGTGCAACAACACGGAACAACTACTGCAACATTAGGCTCAAGCAGTTAAAACACCATGAACATATTATTGCAACAACACGGAACAACTGTTGCAACATTAGGCTGAAGCAGCTGAAACACCATGAACATATTATTGCAACAACACGGAACAACCGCTACAACTGAAACAATTTGGAAAGTATTATTGCAACAATTGAGTGAACCATATAAAAACATCCAGATCAGAAATGATTGCAACATCGTGTAAAAACAGACGAAACATTTTGAACAAAGTGCTTGCAACAATCCTTTCAAACACTTGCAACATATCAACAAAAGTGCAACATGCCAGATCTACTTTTACAATCAACCATATGATTCTACTGCAACATACCTCTAAAGCTTATGAAACAATTGAAAGACACAATTACAACATGGGGGAAGAGAAGAGAGCCTGGCGTGGGGAGTGCCATGGCCGCCGGATCTGCAGGCGTTCGGAGCTCCTTGTGGGGGAGGAGGGAGGGGTGCCACCAGGATGGGGGAGGAGGGATGCCGAGGTGCGGGAAGGAGCCGCCATGGACAAGGATGTCGGCGTCGGAGAAGGAGCGGTTCGGGCGGGGGGGGCGCCACGCGAGCAGCTCGGGAGGGGTGCGCTGGCGACCTAGGTGGGGGCGGCACCGGCGAGGAGCTCGATGCTACCGCGAGCGGGGGCACACGGCTCGGGCGGGGCAGCGCCGCGAGCAGCTCGTGAGGGAGCAGCAGCGAGCGTCTCGTTGCTACCCGAGCGGGGGCGCATCGTATGGAGCGGGCTGAGCGACGTGGGGCAAGCGAATAAGGATAAACCGCGAGCAAGTAGAGGAGAGCAAGCCACGTCCGGAGGTGAAGTGAAGGGTTGGACGCCCGACATATATCATTACCGAAAAAACATTGACTCGATATGTTTTTTCGGTACCCAGCAAAATAGACAAAATTTCGTATTACTAAAATTTGTTTGTGAAAGCTATGTTGTATCCGTCTAATTCAACATTGAATTTTTAAAAGCCACCAAGCTGGGGAAAAAACTAAATCAATCTTATTCTTCTTTTTAGTTACATAGTATAACAAGTCGACAAATCTTCAAGATTGACAAAATTACCATAGGCTCGACGGAAACATCGTCTACCGTTGAAATCACAATGTCGTTAAATCATACAATATTAGCTTCCATGGGGAGTCGAATCGAACCCAGGACCTAAGGTGCTACCAAGGCTCTTCTAACTATTATGCTACATGCCTTTCGCAAACTAAACCATTCTGGATGAATTAGACTGCTTTTAATAAGGTTCATTATGACAGGGATCCAGATTCTCGTATAAACATTTCGGATCTAGATTCTTCAAAAAAATGTTTCTTGCAAAAACAAATTCACTTATTGGAACCGTTTGGTTGACTTAACTGATTCGGATTCCATGTGTTATCCATCCGTTAGCAGGCCCCACTCCATCTTCTTCCTAGCACACCTATAGCCCGTAACAGGGAGGTGTTCCCTCGCACTTGCGCCGCCGGGGAGGAGCTCCCTCGTCCGTGCTCGCATCCCCACAGCTAGGGAGGAGCTCCCTCGCCTGCGCATCCACATGAGGGAGGAGCTCCCTCGTAGCTTCACCCGTGCCACCAGGAGTCCCATGTGCAAGGAGGAGTCTCTGGGACGTCGCTCGAGGATGACCTCCTGAGTTGGAAAGGAGGAAGACTGAGTAGACGGAAGGCGAAACAGAACCGGTGAAACCAAGCAATCGCGGTTTCAATCGGACTTTTTATTTTGTAGTCTTTTTAAAAAATCACAAATATGCCCCTAGAGATATGATATCAAAATCTGGACCCTTAGTTCGGCGCCATCGTTGGTGGCACCGAGCTTACAATTCTCGGCGCCATAGATTCTAGCGCCTAGGTCTTGGGCTCGACGCAGACGTGGCGGTGACTTGGTAGGCGGCTCGGCCAGTAGATCCCGGGCGCCGAGCTTGGGGCCGTGAGATCCTGACGCCGAGCATGGCGCCAATATCTATGGCGCCGAGGTGGTGTTTTAACCCGCCCCCAACCTTCCTACCCCCAGCCTTCTTCCTCTTCTTTCTCCTCCCTCTTGGGGTTTTTTCTCTCCCACTTCGCCCTACCTCACGAATCGGCATATTGGACCTTGGAAAGTTTGATTTGATCCGTAGATCTTTGAGAGCAAGGTATCCTCGCTCCCCTCCTAGTTTTTTTCGCATCGATTCGGTATATATTAGTCAGTTTTTTCAACCTAAGAATCATCATTACTTAGGGTTTCATGTAATTTTTAATATTTGTATTATACAACCGTAGGATGCCAAGGCGTGGAAAAGCTACCAAACCAAGGTAACCTCGGCGCATGTTGTTATGTTATGGGTTCATTATTGTGCATCAAATGGGAAACCTTAGGTTTAGGGTTTAATCTTAATTGCTTTCGGTTCTTAGAACGAAATTGATTGAATTGTAGTTATGGCCAGATGATCGGAAGTGCCTTAGACCCATTACCTCTGCCTAGTGGTGTTCCAGTGCCCATGTGCTTGTGCGACGATCCTTGTAAGGTAGCCAAGTCTGATGAAGAGGACACGTATAGGCAGAGATATTAGATGTGTTCCAATTTTGCGTTTGAGCCTACACTTCGTCAGCGTCGCATTAACAAGATGGTGAGGAATTAATGTTTGTATCATATGACATCTTGTATGATTTTTTTGTTTTGTAACAATTGTATTTTTAGACCCCTCCACCACTCTGTGATTTTGAGCAGTGGATCAACACTGAGATCAAGCCTGAAGACAAGGAATGGATGCAGAACTGTTGCGGTGGGAGGCAGAGGACAAGGAGATGATGGAGAAGAGACGTGGAGAGGAGGCTACAAAAAAGGAGCACAAGGAAGAGGAGGAAAGGAGGCGTGTTGCTGCGTACAGGGAGGAGAGGGAGAAGAAGCTTGAGCGTGCATGCCGAGCGAAAGCAGCGATGGAGGAGAATCCCGATGCCCTGAGAAAGGGAAAGTGGCCTCATTGAACTTAGTAGTCTCCATAACTTGCTAGTTCTTTGGTTTATTCATGAACAATGTTGTCTATTGTCGGCACGTACTTCTAGTATTATTATGTTGTTTAATGTGGCATAGTATTGGACTTTTTATTATGTAGTTGTTTTCATTATTTATGGTCATAATATTCAGTATAATATTACGAATGTAGTGAAATGTGATCACATGCTGCAAACAAAACCTAACGAAGTAGGGCATTATATAATTCAACACACAAAACATATGAAATGGCATATGAGAACGTGTACCGAACTAGGGTACAGAGTTCCTTCGACTAAACCTAACATGCCTTAAGTAATTAAACCAAACAACAAACACATGGATGTGCCATGTCAATAAGATAGGGTCGTCCTAGTAGTATGGCCACATAGCAAATTGTATTGCACCTTCTCCATAGTAGCCTCCCATTGTTGGTGGTGGTGGTGGCGGGGGTGGCAGCGGAGGCCCCTTGTTCTTGTGGTTAGAGCAGGTGCAATATGGATCATTGTAGAGTGCCTCCTATGAATCGGCACCATTGTTGTTGTCGCCCTGTTCGTCGTCCTTGTAACCGCTGCTAACTTCCCTTTCTAGATCGAAGATATGGTCCTACAGGTAGTAGATGTACTCCGCATGCGGATAAATAGGTCGAGGATCGACCCACCTAGTGAAAACAGTTTTCTTCAGCCATGGAAGACTACAATAAGTATGTCATGTAAGTTATATAGAAGAGGAACATATTGAAGAAACAAATAGTAATAACAATTACCCATGCTCGCGGGCATTTGAGGAAGCGATGACCTCCATCTATTCCCTCGGTGAACATCTACACTAGGCAGTCCTCACCATGCATGCATTTTGGCCACTCTTCTTTCCATTCATCGTATCCTCTCAGTGGCGTCTCTTTGGTGAAATCACTTTTGCTCTCAACTAGGAACCTCTCATAAAGAGCTTCCTAAAAGAAATCGGGACCAAGAGAACCCTCCCACACAATAATAGTTCCCTTCCCCTTTCCTCTCCCTCTGGACGACCCTCCAAACATTGGTACTGCAACGAAAGAAAATACTAGTGGGGAAATAAGTAGCAATGCATCTAGCATTGCGTATATATAGGCAGAGGCAGGTTTAGTTGCCGTTTCAATGTGTTATAATTGGTCACAAGAAGCCTAATTAGTTTCACTAAAGAGCCACATCCACGACGCAGTGTCACCTGTGGCGTCGAGGAAAAGAACGTAGGCAAACAGGTGTAGGATCCACGCCCTACAGTAGTACCCAACTATCTCTTCATCTGCCTCCTCGGGGCACTGTGCGAACTCTTGCTAGAGCGAGGAGATTAGAACTCCAGAAGTGCGAGCCCATTGCTCGCCAACCTCACGCCCAAGGAAGGCCTCTACTTGTGCTCTCCAACCATCTGACATGCACTGCCCAGTCACTGCGTTGCCATGAATCCTCAGACCTAGCATCTTCTGATAGTCCTAGAGCGTGACTGTCATCTCTCCGAAAGGTAAGTGAAAGATGTGAGTCTCCAGCCGCCACCTACAGTTTAGACAAAGCAAGATTACATGTCAAAAAGGCAAGCGTATGAACAAATGGCTATGAATAGAGGCAATAATTGAAGACAATACATGTCAACCAACGTAGTTATGACCGCTGAGTTGAACTTGGGCAACCCACGATGAACCTAAAAAGAGATGACATCCAAGCCAACTCTTTGCAGGAAAGGTGTACCTGTTGTCGTACTGCATGTCCAATAACCCAATGTGGGTTCTAGGACAAAGGAGCGGAAGGTCCTACATGGAATAAAACATAGTCTCCTGTTACTTCACGAACACATGTACGCTCACAAAAATTTGAACAAAACATATAGATTATTACCTGCCCCTCCGCTATGAGACATCCTCGATGGGTCGTCTTGTACGTTGGGTCGAGTAGGTGGAATTGCGCCATCCTACAAAAAAAGTCAATGAAATAGAAATTCAATATACAATGAAACATAAACTTAGAAGTGTACAAGTAATTGACACAATTATAAGCATAAATTGAGACATGCATAATTAATTGAATGAATACGACAAATATAAAATAATGAAAACAACCAATAGTCGCACCTCACTAATCTGCCAATGGCAAGTGCGTGAATTGTGGCCTAGTCTACCACACTTGATGCACTCGTACTGCTCGGGGTCAGTAAGAAATGGGGTTCCTCTCCCACGCCTCGTTCTTCTGGGTATCTGATCCATAACCATCCTGTGCCTCGTCCTCTTCCTTGATCCATGCTTGTTCCAACGGTAAGCAGGATCCGTAATGTATTTTGGCCCATCATATGGAGGCCACTCTCCAAGGTCTCAGAAAGGCACGAAGCGGGGGCTCCATGTGTGCACAAGCGTGTCGACACTAAACTCATGAGGTATCCTGCTCTCGATATTATAGTTGCGATGCCTAGCTGCTGCCACCAAATGAGAACATAGAAAGTGGTACTACCTTGGTTTACCACAAGTGCATGTGAAAATCTTGGAGGATTATCACATGCATCCTCGACTCTCAGACCTCGCCGTCGGATGTTGTACCGCTCCTATGCTCGACCTAGTAAGTCCCTGTGGCATGGTCAAAACATGTAACCTCATGTGTGTCAGCCCTTTCATTTGCCTTCTTTAGGTGTGCCTTTGGTTTCGGAGCCCATATCTCTCTATCACTCCGCAACTTCAATGCATGGGCGTGTCTATCGTTGAACCAGGCAACAAGCTTGTAGAAGGTGAATTGAACGATTGCATTCACGGGCATACCACGTATTCCCAATAGCAACTTATTGAATGACTCCGCCATGTTGTTGCACTAAAACTCGCACCTCCATCCACCGGCGTCGTGAGCTCTTGTCCATTTCTCCAAATCCCTCATCAAACCTGTGAGCCATTGTCTACCTTCTGCATTTGATGCGATTCTGACCTGCTCCAACTTTTCCTAAAAGTACTTGTCCTCAAGCTATCGAGCAGCCTCCTAGAATAGATCAAAGTTATCCTTCACACCATCCTTCCGGAGTAGATTCTTGGCAAGGTGCTGAGAACACCAACGATGGTGCAAAGGTGCATACCCCTCTATCTGCTCTTGCACGACATTAAGTATGCCCTGGTGCCTATCAGATATGATGCCAACCTCCCTACTAGGCCCAACCACATATATCTGGACTAGCCTCAAGAATCATCCCCAACTGTCATTGTCCTCTTTCTCAACCAAAGCAAATGCCAAATGAACCAACTTGTTGTTCGCGTCATAGGATATGGCTATAAGAAGTGTGCCCTGGTATTTGCCAATCAAGAAAGTACCATCAATGGAGAAGACGGGACGACAGTGCCTAAAGGCCTCGACACACTAAGGGAAGCACCAGAAAGCACGGAAGAATATCTGCCTCCCATCCTTCCATGCATTTGGTTTTAGGATGTACTCATAATGCATGCCTAGATTCCCTGCTTTGATTGCATTGAAAAGTACTGGCAGCTGCTCATACCCATACTCCTAGTCCCCATATATCATCTTCCATGCTCGCTGCTTAGCCCTCTAAGCTTTACCATAAGTTATCACATAACCTCCATACAACGCCTCAATGGTCCTGATAATTGTCCTAACCTTCATGTTGGGTTCTCTCTACAATATTCTCATCAACCGCTTGGCAATGAGGGTAGATATCAACTGTCGATGCTTTAGTGTCAGCACATGGTCATCATAATTGTGTGGCCCGACAACTTTTGTGATCTTCCACTTTTCGGTGACCTTTTGCTTCCTTGCACAAACCCTCCATGGGCAATGTTCCTTGTCACACACAACTGTGTAATGGCGCTCCGCATATGAATGCAAGACCTTGTAAGGTCTCTTTCGTATCACTACAAATGCCTGCAACCACCTCTTCAATGTAGGGAGGTCCTTGAATACCCTCTCATTCTCAATTACCATGTTAGGGCCGGCCTTAGGAGCTTCTAGGAGCTCATCATCACGTCCTTCAGCACATGCCTGATCGGAATGAGCAAGATCATTGAACTCGTGAACTCTTAGATCACGACGGTCGGGAAAGATACGCCTTAGCATCTCAACGTCACTCTCTGTCAGCTCTTCAATAGGACGATCATCATCAGAATCAAGTGCCCTTGCCATCTCATATAGCTCCGAATCATTCATAATTTCAACACTATTGGAGCCACAGAATCTATCTCTATAGAGCACTTACGCAGCAACAGTGGGCACATCCACATTGTTAGGAATGTCTACTGCAACATAAGTAGAAAAATGAGAAAAGAATAAAAAATTGGATGTAAGGAATGGGGTAAGCTTCCAATAACCATGCGGATAAGACACTTACTCGGATGATTCTATGTCAAAGGGATCAAATGAGGAGGATCTACCACAACATCATGAGTCTGACAAGCATCTCCAACTAGCATATTGGGGGCAGATTGAGCATCGGGAACCGTAGGTGCAACCTCCACATCTATATCAGGTTCCGGGACGGGAGGGTCAAAGTGTGCCTGCTGACCCATTGATGGGGAAACCCCATGAGGGATGGGATCAACTAACACCCGACGCACAACCACGTTCAAACTTTGGAACTGGCACTTCATAGCCGATCTTACATAGTTCTCCCACTGGTCTGCACACCCAATTGGGATCATCTTCCTAAGGATGTTGGGAGGGGAACCTAGGTGAAGTACACCCTCCACTGCGATGCCACCATCATCATCAGCTCCATGGCAATGTAGCTTCTCCCGAGCCCTTGCAACCAACTCACTAAACGATGGCTTCTCATTGAATAACACAGGCACGCTTTGCATCTCAACAAACTCAACATATCCATAGCGATCTCTTTCCACGGTGCCTCCATGATATATGCTCACTAGATTGTCCATCTAGTTCAAACACGTAATGAAATACATGTCCTTTAGTCCAAATTAGACGATAGATGGTACCTAACAAGTACTTTCTAACTACAAACTAAGTAAATAAGATAATAATTACGTATATATATACAGTGCACTCACTAAATAGCTAGATCCTATTTAGTTAACTAAATATATAACTACCTATCTAAGTACCTATCTAACTATATCTATGTACCTATGTATCTATGTTTCTATCTATCTACATATCTACCTCACTAGATCACAAACTAAATCAACTACCTGAGTCATCATATTAGCTAGTAAATAACAAATGTCAAAACTACTACACTACAATTAAAGCTAAGTACGTACATTGCATATTCATAATTTTTACCTATCTGACGATGGAGTCACGGACGTCGATGGAGTCGCAGCGGACGCCGGGATCGATGGCCCTAGGACGGAGTCGCAGCGGACGTCTGGTGTGGGTGAGGCCGACGAGCCGAGCCGACGGTGGCGCGGCCGGGCGCTGCAGGGGTCGGGGCCACGGATGTTGACGGAGTTGCAGCGAACGCCGAGATCGATGGCCCTAGGACAGACTCGCAGCGGACGCTGGGCGTGGCTGAGGGCGATGAGCCGGGCCGGCGGTGGCATGGCCGGGCGCTGCAGGGGCCGGGGCCGGCGGTGGCGCGCGGCGGACGCGGGACGGCCGGCGCTCCGCGTGGCGAGGCCGACACGATGGGCGCGGGCGGCACGGTGGGCGAGGCCGGGCGTGGGTGGCACGGCACGGCGGGCGCGGCGCGGAAGCAAGCGCGGTGGCCGGCGCGGCCGCGGGCGCGGGTGCGGTGGCCGTTGCGGGCGTGTAAGACGGCGGCGGCGGTGCGCTGGTTCGGGGCGCGCGAGAGAGGAAGAGAGAAAGGAATGGAGGGCCCATACGTAAGATAGGGCTTGAAACCAATAACCACGACACCAAGCTCGGCGCCAAGATCTACGACGCCAAGCTCGGCGCCAAGTTCTACGGCGCCAAGTTGCGTGCCAAGTCACCGCCACGTCTGCGTCGAGCCTAACAGCTCGGCGCCAGCAACGATGGCGTCGAGATATGTAAGCTCGGCGTCAGCAACAATAGCGTCGAGCTAAGGGTCCAGATTTTAAAATCATACCTCCAGAGACATATTTGTGAAATTTTTTTAAAAAAAGAGCTACAAAACAAAAAATTTGACGGTTTCGTGTTCCTACGAAGGAAGTGCAAAACGGTTCCAATCCGATTCTTAGCTTTAGTATCCCGTTTGGAACCATTTGTCTTGATTCTCCCTAGAAACCGAAACGTTTCTCTAAACCAAATGGCACCTAAGAAGAAAATACTCCATCGTTTCAAAATGTTATGCGGATTTTGTAAAAAAAATATTTTACAAACTTTGACCGGACATTATTCAAATTATATATAAGTTAAGGATATAAAACTTGCATTAAGCGACTTTGTATTCGATGGGCCTCTATGAAATAATATTGATTATATAGTACATATCAATATTATAAGAAATTAAGAATAAAAATATATATGGTATAACTTTTTCTGATTAAATATGGTTGTTATTTTAGTACAGATGGAGTATATAATAGTAAACACCTAAACTCACCTCAACAAGGATTTGTTGTTCCCAAATGGCATCGGCATACATCGACAATTAGATCATGTTCGCTTGTCTTATAATCCGTACTTTTCAGCTTGTTTTTTTCAGCCGGAACAGCCTTTTCTCTCACAACAAATCAACCGGAACAGTGTTTCAGCTTTTTTTCAGCGAAGCGAACAGGGCCTTAATCTCAACCAACTAAGCTTGGCTTAGCTTCCTATTCCAAAGTTAAAAGTCAATGCTCTAAGCATACGCAGTTCTAAGGACATGCCCAACCTACTAGATGGTTTCTATGTTTACTAATCAGGGTGCTAACTAAGAAAAATGATGATGTGGCATTAGAACTAAAGAAGAGATAGGATAAAGCGTTTCATAAATAAGAAACTATGGGCTTATTTGGACTGCTCCAGCTCTGTTCCATAAACTCTACTGTGGAGCAATTCAAAAAAAAAAACTACAAATTCGTGGGCAACCGAAAGCGAGTGGGCCGGGAGGCGGAAAGGTGAAATCCAAATCTCGCCGGGGGATGCCGATGTGGCCACCACGAACGAGTGGGGGCGGTCTCGCTCTCGCCCGAATGGAATTTCGGTGGACCTAGTCTACACCCATGACACATGGACCTGCAGTTTGCAGGTGCTAGAAGAGTTTATGTTAGGGACAAATAAAAGAGCTCGGAATGGGTAAGGTTTGGCAATATTTGAGGTCATCATCGCTCTTTTTAGGCAGTTGATCAGGGACCGTGATCTTGCTTTCATGTCTATCCTGTCAGAGTTATTTATGTTTATCATTACCCTATGAAAGAAGCGTAACACATGTAATCTATGTCGTCAAAACTTGGCTGTAGTCACAAGTACTTTCTTTTAACACTACTAGGTAAATACACGTGCGTTGCAACGGGAACATATAATACCACGATAACATATGTATGAGCATGTGTTATACTGTTATCTAAAATAGATATCGCAATCATAATGTTCCGATCAATATTACATAAGTCTTCATGAAAGATAGATAGTTAAAATATAACTCTAAATTTGAATGTAAAACTAAAACATCAACTTTAATTGTCGCATCATTTCATGCCTACGATACGCGAAAGATAAGCTTGCACTTCTTTAGAAATCAAGTGCTACGGAAACATAATCATAACAAGTTTGTGTTTCACAATACATGTTTTAGAATCTATTCTACAATTAAGAATCTAATCTCTCAATAGTTCGACTAAGAAAACGTTCTTTGCACGAATATTAAGCTGTAGTTAGTCACCAATCAATGATGATCAGAAGATTTAGTTATGAATGTTTTAGTTGCAGATATTCTAATTCTACCTAAAATTTTTTCAATTAGGCACCGTAATTCGTTAAATTTCTTTGCATTTTTCTGCAATTGGGCAAAAAGTCATAGTACACCAGAAGCCAGAATGAACAAGACATAATTCATAGGATTATTACAGCCACAATTTTCCTGTAAAAAAACCAAAAACACACAAATGTTCTCATGCTCATGTCATGGGCTTCTCCAACAGCGCCGACATCGTACCACTTCTCCTTCTCCTTTCCCCTGCGGTTGTTCCACCGCACTTCCTGAACCCGACACGATCAATCATCGGCGCGAACATCACGTTCGAGTTGCATGGCGGCGCGAGACGAAGTGGTCCAAATGAACAAGCCCCGGCACGAGCACCACATACATGTCGAATAAATAGCGAACTCCAAATCACGTCGGTGGCCATCCATCCGCCGACGCCGAGGTCGTGCCCGGCGTGCACGATGTCCATGGTACCGTCGAGCAGGGGCAGCCGTGCGCGCGCGGTGACGTCTTGATGGCACCGAGCCGCGCAACGCGACGAAGCTGCCGAACGGCGTGTCGGAGTTGACGACCACGGTGAGCACGGTGACCAGCAGCGCTCGAAATCCAGCCCGCGAACGCGCCGGAGGGGGAGCCGCCGCAGAGGTCGAGCCGATCTGTATCGTCGTGCCGTTGGGCGCGCCGCGAACACGCAGCGTCGATGGAGTAGGACAGTAGCGCCATCGTCGCGCGCCCATCTGTTGGCCTTATTCTTATTCCCCCCATGCGGCGCGGTCGGCATCCGTCGTCGCAGCCTGGCTGATATCGCCGCCGCGCGGTGGTGGCCGCGAGGCACGAGTAGTTCTTGCACGCGTCGCGCTTCCACACGACGGTGGTGTCCGTGGCGTGGTCCGAGAGGCTCGGGCAGCGGCAATGGCTCTGGGTACCCCTTTGGCGACCGTGGGCGGCACCGACGGCGTGGCAGCGGCTCGTGGCACCGAGCATAAGCCTATGCACGAGCGGCTCGTCGGACGGGCACTCCCATGGGCGCGTAGTCCATGTAGCGTTCTGTGTCGCCCCGACACGGACGCATGCGTGGCCCGAAGACCGAGAACACCCGCCCCGCCATAGCCCGGCCACCTTGCGATGCGGCCGACGGCGGCGACTGAGCTCGCCGGTGGGCTCGCGCTTCCATCCGCAATCGGCGTCGTGGGGAGGTCCCGGCCGCCGTGGTCCTGCATGGCTTGGAGGAGCGTCTGGATGAGCTTCGTTAGCGGTGCGGACAGGCGTGGAGGTCCGCGAGGTAGGCGCGGCCGTGGTGAGAGCGGCTGCGTGGCGTTGAGGTCCGCTTGAGCGCCGCGAGCCGTCCCCAAAGGTGGACGATGGTGGCGGCGGGCCTGTAGCCGCTTCTGTTATGGCGGCGGAGAAGGGAGGGCCCGCGCCGAGGAGACGGCGGCGGCGACGAGACGGCGTTGGTGAGCTGGAACATGAGCAGCGTGGCCACCGTGGTGCCGCCGCAATGATTATGGGGATTGATTTTTGCTTTCTGATTTGCTGCGGGTGTTATGGGGATTGAGCTGATCGCATAGAGCGAAAAGTGCGCGTTGCCTTCTGATCTGATCGTATGGAGCGGCTTGGGTGTCGCACTGTGGGACGGAATAGTTATGAATGTTTTAGTTGTATAAAAACTAGTGCATACCCCTCCGTCCCTGAATAAATAGATTTACGGAGTTGTTTTTAGTCAAACTTTTAAACTTTGACCAAATTTATAGAAAAAATATCAAGATTTATGATATTAAACTAGTATCATTAGATTTACCATATAATATATTTTCATAATATGCTTATTTTATGCCATAGATGTTGTTACTTCTTTTCTATAAAAATAATCAAACTTAAAAAAGTTTGACTGACACGGATTCTATGAATTGATTTATTTGGGGACAAAGGGAGTGTATAAATATGATATATGGTATTAATGACGAGCGTTTTGTATGATTTGATCTATGTAAGATTGAGTGGGGGAAATTAAAAGTACTTCACAGAAAAATAATGCAAAATGGGTGCCCATGTTATTAACCAGAGCAATACACAACATTCGGGCCTCTTTTTTACTTGAAGGATTTTCATGAGTTTTGTAGGATCCTGATCCTTTGTAAATTTGGACATGTTTGATTTGAATCCTAAGAAAGTTGCCTGGACCAGGCAATAATCTCAGACGTTGCATTTTGGTTGACTGTGGCGGGATGTTGCTGCCTGGATGGGGCCTGTTCGTTTGAACTTATCACCGGCTTATCGCTTAGAATCTACAGATTTTTCTCTCACAACAAAACAGCTTTAGCCGGGTTTAATACCAGCCGAACAGGCCCCATGGACGAGGGCCGGCTTAGTTGGAGCCAAAGGTGGCCATGCCCCCTGTTGTTAGAAAGTTTCTTTAGTAAGGAGGTGTTTGGATCCAGGGACTATAGTTCTTGTCACATCAGATGTTTGATGCTAATTAAGAGGATTAAATATAAGCTAATTATAAAACTAATTGCATAGATAGAAACTAATTTGCGAGACGAATCTATTAAGCCTAATTAGTCCATCATTATCACATGTTTACTGTAGTATCACGTTGTCAAATCATGGACTAATTAGGCTTGATAGATTCATCTCGCAAATTAGTCTTCATCTATGCAATTAGTTTTATAATTAGTCTATATTTAATACTTTAAATTAGTGTCAAACATCCAATATGATAGGAACTAAATTAAGTTTAGTCCGGGGAACCAAACACCCCTAGGTACTCAAATTTACCATGTGTGGAGTGAGTTTTGAGTTTCATCTCTTAGCTTAGCCCCCTCCTCTTACGAAGATCCGCCATTGCATGTAGTTTCCTTTTACATCATCCAAACACACAACCTCTATTGTTCCTGCATTTTGAAATCATATAGAATATCTCATGTGAGACATTTTGTTCTATATTTTTTCCTATTTCTATGTTTTCAACTCATGCTTTCTAAATATAAGGCCTTGTTAAGATGAACTAGTAGCTTTCTCCTACAACTAAAAAGAACCAAGTGTGGACATTTTTTTGTCGACTTTCCAACTTTGTCATGTCGCTCTCTGCCCCGTGCGATACCTCTCACCCGCACTGTCGCCCTTTCCTCCCGCGGACCTAGGTCTCGATCCCCCTCCCTCGCTCGCTGCCCTTGCGCTCATCGCGCCTGCCGCGTGTACCCTCGCCCGAGAAGTCCCGAGATCCCGAGATCCAGCTCGCTTCTCATCGCGAGATCCCGCCGCTCCCCTCCCCGCGTCGCTCCCCCTCACGAAATCCCACTCGCTCTCCCGTGCGTGCGCCCCCTCACGAGATCCCGCCGCGCGGCAACGCGCCGTCATCCTCGCCATGCGCGCCCGCTCCGTCGTCGCATCCAACCCTACCCATTGGCGTGTCGCCATCCAACCCTACCCATCCTAGCGCTCGCCATGTCGGCGGCGTGCCTGGACCTGGCGACGACGATGACTCGGGTATGCTGGACGAATTGGTAGATGGACCATGCTGGACGGCGACTTGGATGTGTTGGACGAGCACGGGCCGAAGTAGAGAGGAGTCGCCGATCTGTCACCGCCCAGAGATCGGCAAAGATCCTCACCACAAGAGATCAGCGGCACCGAGGAGGATGAGGCAGCGGCAGGGGAGGAGGAGCATGTGGCGGCGGGTGGGCTCCCAATCCTACCCAGGATGGTTGATGGGAAGCAGCGGCCTGGCACCATCTTCGTGCTCGAGAGACAAGAGGGCCTGCCTAGAGGTCGGCAAAGGCAAGGTACAGTATTCAGCTTCAGCAAGAATTTCCTCTATTTTCTTGTACTATTCCTATTCTACAACGAATTTGATTCTAGCTCCATTTGATGTTCATGTCCAGTTAAGTCTCGTCCTTAGCTCAGGGGGTTCACCTATTGTTATCAGTAGGAAAAAGGGCAAAATCGTAGTAATTTTCACCTTATCATCATGAAACTGAAGTGTGCAGCTTGTTTTGACAGCTTTGCATAATGTGGAAATTAATGAAAAAAATCAAGGAATGCTCAGTATCTTTCTGATTATGCAACATTAGATGATTTTATCTTTGGCTTAGTGTACCCTGTTGAGATATTGATGATATCTTGTACATGTATGGTCATAAGTTTAATTTGTACCGGACCAATTGTTTACATGTGCTCACATGGCACATATGAGGCTTGTCATTTCCATTCTTCAGCATGGCCGGCCAACCGCCAAGCCACTGCAGCATCTCGAGTGGCGAGGAGGCAGGTAGTCGTTGCAGCATGAACGCTGGAGCTGTGGCCAAGTGCAGTGTAAGCTACATTCTACCTACTATGTGTTTGTTAAAATGACTGCCCATAACTAGATGCTAAATTAGCCCTCCTGATTTAGAACACATGTTTGTGCTAGTTCACTGCTCCCATTAACTACCATCTCCGCGACATGGTTCGGTGCCATACTGTCAAGCAAGATGGCATATTCAGATTTCGTGAAATACACTAGCAAATCTGCCCCTGTGCCGACCCCATTGAAGCCTTTGATGATCTCGCTGATTATTAGGAGCGCTATTGTATTGGGCATGATTGTGGTATACTGGTATAGTAGTAGACAATTAACAAAAAACTAACACTTTAGAATTATTTTAGGCATAGATGGACTAGGAGATATGAGGCGCATCTGTGGTACAACAGTTGCAGAAGGGAAGGACAAATTTGCAAGGGTCGCCAAGGTTGTTATTTTGAATATGTATATTTTTTAAAAAAAAAATAATCTTTCCACAAACTTGCAATGATTTGCTGGATTGAAATCAATTCTTGAATCTACAGTCTATTTAGATATGCAATTTCACTTGATTTAGATCCAACTACTTAATTTAGTTTGTTTCTTTTTTCCCTATAAAACATCTTTTTATCTCTACTTGGGCACCTTCAGTAAGTAGCAGAGATGTCAAGCACTTCCATTCTATATGTCACTACATTCTTGTCCACTTGTTCACAACATAAATATAGATCCAGTTATTATAAAAAAAAGATCCATTTAATTTGGCCAAAATCACCTTGTGTAAGGCTGTTGTGTTGACCTTTGTTAAGTTCCTGTATGTTTGGTGCATAACTCATTTGTGCTTTATTGGACCCTTTCAGGTTCAGAAACAAGTGTGTGTGATAACTTTGATCCTAGCTTTTACCCTAGATTCAAAAAGTGGTGCGATGACTATTTTTATATCAAGCTTAGTTTGTCTAGTTGTTTGTTTGATGCTACTGATTCTTGTGATCTTTTTATTTTCCATTTTTTATAGGTCTCACTGATACATGGCTATGATCAAGAAACACTTCTTCGCTTTGCCACAGGTGTCATACCATCTCTTGTAATCTTGTTGGTTAAAGGGGATCTTGATATAAATTATTCACTTTAGTGCATGGCAATCATCACTTGTAATCGGAGTTGCGACCGCTGGGTTGCCTTTCTTTCTGTCTTTTATCTCTGTAGAATTGGTCATTGAGGTGGTGGTAGTAGGGATGATGGACGGGGTGCCACCACCGCGGCGGTGGCCGTGGACACGGGTGGTGCCGTCGGCCCCTTGCGACTCGCCTCCTCCAATCCGGCCGAGCCAGTAGTTCATTGGTTTGCTTAAGGGCCAGGTAGGACAGTATGCTATAACTATATTTCTTCACCGGTTTGCAGATGCACGCGCCGTGGCTTGAGAATGTGTTGTGCAATTCTGTTAAATTACCCCCTTGCCGTCTTGTGTTTGCAGAACAGCGGGTTCAGACTTCTTGGGTGTGAGCGATATGACTGGCCCAAGTCAATGCTCATCCGTGCCACAATTTATGACCAGCGTTAGGAGTAATCACTTGAATGGCCCTGGTACTCCTCTTATCAAAAGCATAGATGTTGTCATGTTGATCAAATTGTTTTTCTAGAGGTAGTCTATACTTTTGATAGTCCTTGCTTGATTTTGGAAAAGAACAGGATGTCACTATCACAATTATGTCACAACTACATTCAACTCTATTTCAAACCTGATATGCCACAGCGCAGGATGGATGTAGAACTGAACATTAGCCTTTGTTGAGAAATAGAGGAAATAGTCAAGAAGTGAATGGGAAACACTTATACTTAGATTGCTTTACTAACTTTTTGTATTTCTGGATTTGATGCCTTCAGAATGATGAGAAACTACCTTTTTTTTGTTAATTGTTACTCCCTTCAATCCTTCCTTGCATTTTGAGCATTGCTGATAGTTTGTGAAATTCCTCTGTATGACAGGGGAACACACCTTGCAGAGCATTGCAGGGCTAAATAACCCAAAGGTATCAAATTTTGTCTTATGGATTCTTGCAGAACTTGCTGTTGTTGCATATGAAGTAAACTGCAATGGTCTCTGAAGTAAATTATGAAACAAATATGCTTTTTACTGAAACAAAACTTTCGATTATTTTTTTGTTAAAAAAAAACTCTACTGTAACTAATATGTTCTTTTTACTCCTGTATTCTGCATGTTCTTTAAACTTAAGTCCTTTTGCTACTAGATACGTTAGAATATTTTATTGGCCTTGCTAAAAGATGTTTGTTCCTGCAGTTCATACTTTGATAGTCATTTGTTTTTATGATACCGATTTGGTGTAGCTGCACAAAGAATATATTTGTTTATGCAGTATATAGTCATCTTGTATTCTTGTTTATTCTGTTAGATGGGCTTGCCTGACCAAAGAATATAATATTTGATAATGCAACTATATATCTACTATATAAATTATCCAATCCTTTCGTATCACGTGGTGTCCCTGAATAATTGCAAATCTATATTTTTATCAGCCGGCCACTACTGACGATTTCAGCGAATTGGTATTCAGTCTTATTTGTAATCAGGCGCATGATTTTCAAAGTGAGGTTCTTTTGGGGTAATTCATTGAGTTAATTTATTGACTACAACACTAACCCAAAAGTTTTTTATTTGTTTATAAGTCTACGCGATCGTCTGCTTGTTGATGAAGCCAGACGTCGCCGAGTTCAAGAATTTGCTAAGGACACCGTGTCGCGTCTCATAGATTTAGAGAACTAAATAATATTGAAATTATTTACACGCTTATGACATGCACTTTGAATAGATGATGGACATGAATTTAGTTTAATATAATAGTCATTTTGTGTATTTTCATTGGTCAAACAGGTTCAAAATATGTGGATTGAGCAATGTTTGTCTGACATATTTCATTACTTCATTTAGTTTGTAATATCGGAGACTTCTTTCCTATATAAAACATTATTTTAGCCGTGTCATGGAAAGGCCTATATAGTAGAGTTTGTGAGCCTGTGGTGCCGTGCTCTTAGTGACTGTTAATTTCACAAACTTTGCTTTTTGGATTAAATGCCAGTTTAATATCTTACATTATTGTTATCTTATCGTGCGATCCGTGTGTTTTTAATACAAAAGTTTAGTTATTTCGTAGCAATGCACGGACACGCTACCTAGTCAAGTTGACAAAGTAGCAAAGCCATCACCCGTACCAGACAATACACTAGTGTTAAAAGAAGTCCATGTGTTTACTGAATGGGTCTAAAAATTACGAGATTAAACTAAAAAAAGCAAAAAAACATCATTAGATTTTATCATGATCTAACAAATTAAACTAAATCAAAGAATTCACACCTAATAAATTTAACATAAAGTAAATTTGCGGTAATAAATTAACAGGAGTAGAAATTGATTTCCTTACAAATTTTGAAATAAAATACCTAAATAAAGAATCCATGTGTAAAACACAATCAATAAAAGACAAAATTTGAATAAATTAAAATATTCTTAAAAATAATATTTTGATCTCCAGATGAATTGAAAACAAAAAATATAAATAAATAGTCTATAAGTTGTAATTAGAAAGTATTTAAATTTAACATTGAAAAATAGTAATCTGATTTCCCTATGTTTGAAGAAATACATAAATAAAAAAATCAGCATATTAGTATAAGTAAAGTTATTAAGTCATCTTTTTTACTCCCAAGTGCTAAAACTAGCACATGATCTTATAGATCAAGATTGTAATGGTTTAGCGAACTTTACGATCAGTTCGCTAGGTTTCTTGTGGTGAAACTTGCTCATCCGGATTCAAGTCATCGACTTGGCATAGGTGTTCGCACTTTCATGAATTTATTCCAGAATTTAACGCGCTATGCTTTCAGTGGTAGGCGACGTCCCAAATCAACAATGAGACGCCAGCGGTGACTTCATGAATCTCGAGATCTGTCGGCTTAGTTCTTCGAATGTGCTCATAGGGGTAGGGTTTGCGTACGCGTGTTCATAGGGGTGAGTGTGCATACGTGTTGTTGACGTCTTCGAAGGTGCTCATAGGGGTAGGGTTTGCGTATGTGTATTCATAGGGGTGAGTGTGCGTGCGTGTTGTTGGCGTCTGCGTTCTACCGTGTAATTCTGAAAAAAGATTGTTTTGGTTTATATCCGCCAAAAAATAAAAAACAGTACAAATTCAAATATAGAAAGTGACCATGATATATATAGAATTTAAATATAGCATTACAAAATGACTTTTTCACGTAGATAAGCAAACTATAACTAAGTGATAAAATGCATGCATAAGAGCTATATTAGCTTGCCATCACTATATTTGGCATGTTCATAAAAATCATTGATGCGCTTCAAATTCCCACGTCGCTCCTTCTCCCATTGTGTTGTAAGCCTCACCATCTCAAATTGCTCTTTTGACGTAGCCTTAAGATCATTGATTCACTTTTTTCATTTGTTTATGTCCCAAAAGTTTAGTACCAACATCGATATCGGTGAAGGCAAACAAGTAGATAGTATAATGATCGTAGCTCAAATTTAAGGTATTTCGTAGTGATTGTGATGACCAAGGAGAATAAAACAAGTTCGATCAGTCAAGATTATGATAAAAACGTATCTTCTTTTGATACCTTACAAGCTATTGATCAAACAAAATTCCTTGATGCACATGTTTAACAAGTTCGCAAGCAACACAAAGGGGTATTATTTGGATTTTTTTTTTCGAGAAGTTGGACACAAGTGGAAACAGTTATGATCGTAGCATGGTTCATGCGGTGGAATGGCATAAGTAGTAGTCTAGAGATCACCAGCCCACTGGTCCACAATTTTATTTTAGAATGCTTACGTCAATGAATGTTGATGTGATGATGGGGCCGACCAACTAATCACCATGTTCGCTTGAGTTACTTTTCAGCTATGGAACAGTGTTTTCGTCTTATAACATTTTAGCATAAGCATCAGTATAAGCCAAATTTCAACATAAGCGAACATGGTGAATGTTCGAGGCAATATATTGCCTCTAGCAGACATGAATAGCATTGTGGTGAATTCGGTAATGGTTTATGGTAAAAAAAAAAGGTAAACGTGGATTTGTAAGTAGGAATAAGGCATTAGATTATTAGGATCTTATAAATTTGCAAGAGGGACAGAGAATAAGAATTAAGAAATGTTGTGATAGTGATTCTGTTAAGCTCAACAAAGAATTGAAAGTCACCTAGATTTGCATCAGTAAAAATTACAGTCATGGGATATGATTGTAGAAAGTAAGCCAAAGAATTGGTGACAACAGTATAAATTTTATGCAAGTGGACGTAGTTACTATATGAAGCATCAAAAGAAAAAAGACTTCTTCTGAAAAGTTACTTCAAAACTTAATAATTAATAATAGATATACAACGAGGAAAAAAGCTACCCGTCATCTTAATCGTCACGCTGAAGAATCTCTCCTATTGCTGCTCCCAAACCTTCACACTGGCAGTGACTGGCAGAGCCAGGCGGCAGCTGGGGACTCTTGCCTTGCCTTGCCTGCCCTGTGCCCTCTGGACATGGTCCCGGTCCACGAGGCATCCACCCATATAAACCCACGCGCCACCAGTCCACGCTCTCTCTCACAGTTGCCTCCCCTGCACAGCCCCCCCTCCTGTCCCTGCTTCCTCCCCGCTCCCGGCTCCCGCAGCGGGTGGCCTCCGTTCGCCCCGCCCGACCCTTCCCATCGCCTCCCTCACCTCTCCGCCCCGCGCCTCCCGCTCCTCCTGCAGTCCCATCGCATCCTTCGCCGCCTTCTCATCGCTTCCAAAATCGCAAAGCCGGATTGGTACTCGCGATCGCTGCTGGGGACATGGACCCGGACGACGAGCCGTCGGCGCAGCGGAAAGCCGCCGACTTGCACCGGTCGCGCGACACGGAGCTCCTCCTCGCGCCCGCGTGCACCGTCGCGCCGCACACGCGTGCTCTCAGCTACGGTGACGATCTCTGTCGCCTCCGCCTCGGCGCGCGGCTGCTGCTTGTCGTTCCCCCCACGGCCACGGCCACGGCCGCGGGCGGCGCTTCCGCCACATGGCCTCCTTTCGCCGCTGGGTCGACGGCGGCTCGGCGTCGGCGTCGGCGGTGGCGGCGGCATCGAGCGGGCCATGTCCCAAGACGGCAGCGTGGGCGGCGCGCCCGAGTTCGCCGGCGCCGGCGGGGCGAGGGCATCTTCCGCGTGCGCTCCGCGCGGCGATGCACCCAGCCCGCCGCACCACCTGCGGAGACGCAGGGGCGCCTTCCGGCGGACACTAGCGTGCGACCAGCGGCAGCGTAGTAAGCGGGCGGCGCCGAGTCCGGTCCGGTGTGGGGCCTCCACGAGGCGTTCCAGGTGGTGGCGGTCGGCGCCGGCACGCGCCGCCCGCGCGACGAGGAGGACGCGCTGTTCGTGGAGTATGTGCCGGTCCCGCCAAGCGCTCTGCGCGCCATGGTTGACGACGCCAACGGGATGGTGTGGGCGGGCATAGGGACGGCAGATCGTGGCATGGCGCATGGACCACGTCGCGCCCTTGCCCACCAGAGACCCCGCCGCATCGCGCCCATGTTCAAGGAGGCCCTCTCATGGCGAGCGTCAGCCCACACGCCGGTGCTCGTCATCGTCGCTCAAGTCGTATGGTAACAAGCTTTGCTTGCTCGATCATCTCGTTGTTTTTGTGCTCGTTGATCAGATAGACGGCCAATGGGCGAGCGGACGCACGACGCCGGGCCTCCCGGCCGCGTGCCTCTTAGGGCCACGGGCCTAGCCTTCGGCCCAGGCACGACACTATGGGTCGTTTTTCGTGCCGTGCCGACCCGCTATGCACGACCAGAATTACGGGTCGTGCCAGCCCACAACCCATTACCCTTGCATTCACAGAATCAAAGTCCAATATATTCATAGTTTCATATTTTCATTTCATTCACAGAATCATACAGATACAGAATCAAAGTCCAATACATTCACAGTCCAACAGATATATCAAACTCCAAAGCCAACAGATAACAGAAATAACCAAAACGAGCTGTTTAGTGTAATGCTGCCTCATTAAAAATCTTTCTAGGTAAAACTCACCCTTGTGAGAAACCCTAGAAAGAAAAAAATGATTGCAACCAGCTCTTAATTAAGTCTTACAAATCATTTTTCAAATGATAGACAAGTCTCAGAGACACTCTCTCCCACACTCACATACACTCACTCTTTCACAGTCACAGATCAGACTCACACTCTCAAGAGTCAAGTCTCAACCTCACTAAGTACCAAGAGAACCACCAGCAGCTTCATCTTCATCAAGGTACAAGTTCTTGAATGAGTCTTCCAGCTCTTGGTTGTCAACACATGTTGCATTTTTCTCCTAACTCCCAGTCCTTTATGCACGTCAGCATCTCCATAGTCTCTGGTGACAAGCGCCGCTGCCATTCCTCAATTATCCTGCCTGTCAAACTGAAATAAGACTCTGAAGAGACAGTAGATATAGGAACTGATATGATATCTCTAGCCATTATAGACAGGATTGAAAAGGTTAGCTTGTGGTCACGCCACCACAGAAGTAGGTCAAAATCATCATCGTAAGAAGTAACATTGTCACTGTCTAAGTAATCTGAGAGCTCACAAACAGCAGAAGTAGATGAAGATGAAGTGGCAGGGAGAGGGGAAGGACCAACAACACCTGATCCACGGCCAAAGATTCTTCTCCATGCCTGCTTTTTCTTAATTGTATGATTTGATGGTTGTGCAACCCTTTAAGACCTAGTTGCACTAAACTTGCTCTCATATTTGTTAAACGGTTTATACAATTCAGTTTTGACATCAGCATAGTAACTGTACTCAGAACCAGTGTATTCACCAAGTAATTACAGCACATTAAAGAAACCTCTCATCTTAGCTCTAGGATCAAGAATGAATGCATATGAATATAACAGAGGTATGTCCTACCAATATTTAAGAAAATTAAGCTTCATAGGATATACAATAGCTCTCAGATTTTGATCTTTTTCACATGCATACAAATGAGAAGCAATCTCTAGGATATGGTGCAGAACAAGTGGACTTGTAGGATAATAAATACCAGACAGAACAACAGTGGAGTCATAGAAGAGTTCTAGGAACTCCAATAACTTCTCAGCAAAATACTAATGATTTGTAGTCAACAATTATGAATCATAATGGGAATTAATGAACACAGAAAAGACATTCTTGTATGGAAGCAAGTGTTTAAGCATCAGATAAGTAGAAATCCATCTAACATCCATATCCAAGCCAAACTTTCTAGGTCTAACACCCTTAGTATTACAATATTTCTTAAATAATGCAATTATTTGATTAGAGGAATTTAAGAAGTTAATTGCAGTTCTAAAATCTTCTGTGTAAGGTTTCAACCTCTTTAATCCAGATTTTATAGTGAGATTAATGAAATGACAAGGACAACATTGATGTATAAAATTGTACTTATGGTTACTAGGATCCAAAGGATCAAGACCCAAGTAACCAGCAAACAGAGGTGTCAAAGTGTTCATAGCCTTAGCATTAGAAAAAACATTGTCTAACAGAGAAAATCTTGTCAATCAAACAATACTCCTCAACCACAGTAGCAATTCTTTCAGCAATGTTTTCACCAGAATGTTTAACCTCAATCAGCCTAAGACCAATAATCCTTTTCTGTAACTCCTAATCAACATTCAC
Organism: Miscanthus lutarioriparius; assembly: GCA_904845875.1. NCBI lineage: Eukaryota > Viridiplantae > Streptophyta > Magnoliopsida > Poales > Poaceae > Miscanthus > Miscanthus lutarioriparius. The sequence goes on from CAJGYO010000013.1 coordinate 7,157,743, forward strand.
ATAGTGAGCAACAACATTAATATAGTCCTCCTTAACATTACCAGACCAAATGTCTGACGTCAAAGCAACAGAAGAAGCATCAGGCAACACAAAATTCTTAAGCATCTCACGGCGTTCAGTAAACAGCTTACCAAGATCTCTAGTGGTGGTCTGTCTAGAAACTTTGGCAAACCTAGAGTTATGAGCAAGAACAATGTAATCCTCCCAGGCCTGTGTCTCACCTATACCTAATGGAAGGTCAAGCCTAGCAATCAACCGACACAACTCAGATCGAGCAACAGCAGGATTGTAGTCCCAGTTATGCACAGATCCATCATGATTAAAAAAAAGCCTAGACTGAACCCTAGCAGCGTGATCAGCCTTTTTCCTACAAGATTTCTGGTGCCTAATCCAAATGGCTAGTGCCAGCAGAAGATCTAGTAGACAATTTACTCTTACATATTTTATAGATAGCAGCAGTTTGAATCTTTGAACCATTCACAGTCTCATAGATCTCATCAAAATCAACCTAGACACCAGATTTATGCTTACCAAGAGATGAGATACCATCTGTGCTGTTGGAGCCGACCGGTGTCCCTGTCGCCGCCACCGACGGCGCTGGCGCCGCCCCTCCACCAACGCAACGCCGCCGTCCCGGATCGATCGGAGTAGAGCCGCTACCGACATCGATACCCAACAACGCAGCAGCGGCGTCATCACGGATGTCGTCGTCGTCCTTGGGGACCAGCCCTGCCGCGATTAGGTCATCGTTGTTTGGTGAGTGGATAGACGACATCGTCGTATTCGCCATGGCGACCTTGACCATGGACGGCTGATCTCCAGCGCCGTTTCTCAACGGTGCGTGCGGCCGTCGTGCCCGGTCTATGCCACAGGAAGAGGACGAGGCATCGGCAACCGACTTTGTCTTGAAGGAGAAAAACAGAGAGATAGAGATCTAGATCCAGGGTCAATCACTCAGTCTCAAAGACACAAGAAGACAGATCTAGGGTTAGGGTTAGGGTTAGGGTTAGGGTTCGTGGACTACCTGCGCAACCGAAGCCTGGTGCCGGAGATGACGAGGGCCACCCAGAGGAGAGACACCGATTAGAAACAACGATGAACGGCGGAGGAGGGACGGACGGGAACACGGTCACGAACTCACATAGTTCACCAAGAGCGAGAGGTCGAGAGGAGAGAGGGAGAAGGAGGAGAGTGGAGACAGGGTCAGACAGTGGATCGAGGTCACCGGAGTCGGGAACGATTTAACGAGAGAGAGCTCTCAGATTCGCCAGATCGTGGATGCGGCCGATCGCGGTGAGAGAGAGAGCGCAGAGATTGCGCCATGGCAAGCGAGACTCGAGAGACCGAGTGGGGATTAGGGTTAGGGTTGGGAGCGGATCATGGAGCGGCGAAGCGGGAGTGTGCTTCACCCGACGCCCCGCTTATATACTCGAAGCGGGCTGCGGTGCGGGGGGCCGACCGGTGGCAAGCCGGCCGCCAGCCGGCTGATGGTTGAGGAGAGCGGGCTGCCGCCGTACCAACCACGCGCTCGGGTAAGGCCCAGCATGGCCTGCTCCTCTCGGGCGTGCAGCCCGGGCCCGCCATCGCCGGGCTGGGAAAAAACGGGCCTTGGGCCGGGCCGACGGGCCTCGGGCTGCATGGCCATATATAGTTGACTGTTTCTAGCAATTAGACAATGCCACTTTTTTTGTGCCAGAAGGTGTGCTGGGAATCCGGAATGTTTGGTTTTTTTATTACTGGCTGATTTCACGTGACTGAATTGTGATAGCTTAGCAATAAACCCTTGTTCGCACGAGCTTATTCAGAACTATTTTTCAGCCATGGAACAGTATTTTCCTCTCACAGCATTTCAGCATATGCATCAACATAAGCCAAATTTCAGCATCAATTAAACAGGGTTCTGGGTCTCTAGTAGTCAGTATAGTTACTGACTTTGTTGATGACGAGAATTTTGAATCCCAAATTAGAATATTATCATGCCACCGTTAAATCTTAGCTATATATGTTAAGTACTTTATGTCCAAGTTTTGTTGTTTTGTATGAGGTGGGGACAGCTACAAATAGAGTAGGGACTAGCTACAAGTTATTCTGGAATGGCGCCATTCCCTTGTCTTCCTTAGGTGAATACGCATGGATTTAGCGCATTTGGTGTGTCTTTCTAGCTGGAGAAGTTTTGTTGGGTAGAGTTAGCCTTTGTGGTGTCTTTTCATACAGAAATGGAATTAGCCTGTGGAACCTTTATAACTACCATAATCCTTGAGTACTAATTTGCAAAATTCAAATCATTCCTTGTTGTTGTTGAGATGCTCAGTGATGTTATCCTTATCCATAATCTATATGATTCTTGAGATCAACAACTCTGTACTCTCGATCGAAAGTTCAAAACCTATTCTCCCAGCTTCATTGGGATACTTTCATTTTGCCTTCTGTCAATGTCTGAATCACTAGATCTTTATTGTTTGAGTCTATTCATCTCTGATGTTTTATAGTTCATGTGTTAACATAGATTCTGATTTAGAAGGGCTAAAAGGTATCCAAATTTATTGTTTCATTTAATCTCTTGGAAACAGGTGAAATTTGGTCAGGATCGGAAGGGGGTGTCATAAAGGCATGGCCTTGGGACGCCATTGCTAAGTCCCTCTCATTTACATCAGGAGAAAATCATATGGCTGCCTCGCTGGTTGAAAAATCCTATATTGACCTTAGGAACAATGCTACAGTTGGTAACATGTGCTCTTTGCCTGCTGCTGATGTGAAACACATGCTTGCAGATCGCTGCAGAGCAAAAGTTTGGAGTCTAACTAGCATGACATTTGCTCTTTGGTATGCTTTGATAAATATAGATATATTTAACAGTCTCAAGTTCACCGGCACTTATTTATATATATATTTTATACAGGGATGCTAAGACTAGGGAGCTTTTAAAAGTATTTGGCATCGATGGCCAAGTCGACTTAGCTCGGCCAGAGGCCCCAGTAATGCCAGAACAGTTCATAGAGGAAGAGATTAAAGTAAAACCCACAAAAAAGGAGAAACCGCAAGGTTCTTTCAGTTTTTTTCAGAAATCTAGGAATGCCTTGATGGGCGCAGCTGATGCTGTACGCAGAGTTGCAACAAAAGGGACATTGGTGGAAGACAATCGGCGAACCGAAGCAGTTGCTCAAGCAATGAATGGGACAATTTGGTCTGGTTGCACAGATGGTTCAATTATTGTGTGGGATGGAAATGGGAATAGATTGCAAGAATTTCATTATCATAGTTCTTCTGTTCAATGCATAAAGACACTTCTGAGATGGGTGCTGGAGTTCTTGCCATGGCAGCAGCCAAAGAAAGTGTAAGATACTTTGCCTCACCTTAATATTATTTCTTTCTTGTCAAGAGGTTTGCAAGATGTCAAGTGGGAAGGTAGCATTCAATTTGGCTAATAGTGTCAGAACAGGGAGAAAAAAAATCTGGTTAAGAATTTTGAATTGGAGATATTTAAAGAATAAGTTTACATAGTTTCTGACAATCTTCCTATTGTCTCTACTCCACCCGTTTCATGATTTAAGGAAGATTTTCCCATAGGCTTGTTCAAAATATGTGACCTCTTGAAAAATCGAGGGAGTATTCGATGAATTATCCACCTACTACCACTAATTGACAACATTGTTTATTTTTCTTGAACAATATTATGAAATTGAGGGAATATTTGTAAATCTTCGTGTTTGTTTTTTTCCTTCCCTAGACCCCACTCATGTGGGAGCCTCCGGCACTGGGTTTGCCCTTTTTTTTTTAATGTTTGTGGTCCTGAAGCACCCAATCATTTAGGTTTTATTGTGCCAAAATGCAATGTAAATACACCCTAATTCTTGTACTGTGTCTCCACCTTGTTACCATTTGCTCTCCATCCCGGGTTAAAGTTTTCAATGTTGTAGCTTATAGGAAGGGATATCCTCTGACTCCTGTTCACAATTAACAGATTCTTCTATTACTTAAAACTTGGGAAGTTAATGTATTTTGTTCTTGTATTAATTATAGATCCATTTTTAGAAAGTATCCATTTTACCCCTGATAACTGAAAGGGAGGGAACACTAATAAGTTTATATTTTCCCTACTCATTACTGTATTCTGATCTTTCTCCTGCTGCTTTCAGTTTAATCCAGAAATGTCAACATCACCAGCTATCGTCATCTACTATTTTGTGCTCTTTTGATTATTGTTCTATAAGGTGATTATTTGATTCAATATATCTGTCTTATGGCCTTAGGTAGGGCTTGAGGGCAGTGCCAATGGGCAGTGGTGGATAGACAGTATTGGCAAAACACTAGATGAGGGGATATCCTTCCACAGAGTTGGTTCAAGGCAGTTGGCAGGATTACTTATTGCCGCATGGTACTGACTAATCATGAATCATTCTTAATAACACATTATAAATTTCTGTTCACATGATTATTACAGTTTGCGCTTAGATACTTTTCTCATCTCATATTTCCACATTCTACGTCATGATTATCTGAAGGGCAAGTAATGACCTTAAGCCACATGTTGGTGATGTTGATGCTGCTGCAGTACCATGTGGCTTTGGGCGTGCTATTGGCAACAAGGTAAGCGATTGTCAAGGCAACTTCACTTTCTTGTTTCTGATGAAGGTACCAGGTACCATGTGTCTGATCTGTGTCTTACCACTAGGCATCCCCTAGCTCTCTTCTGCACAATATAAAATAAAAGAAAATGTTTGCAGAAAAAGGAAAAGAGAAACTGGCAATCTGCATGGTATTTATTAGAGTTAATGCATAAATGCAAATATAGAATCTGTAAACTTATTAAAATGTGCTGTTCTTTTTGTGGCTGTACCATGAAGAAGCAATGTGTCCGCCTGTGTTAGAACAAAAGAATTCAACTGACGGCTAAGTTTGAAAGGTTCTAACTTCAGTAATCCGCAGATAAACTCTTGAAACTATATATTTGAATTCAATAGTTGATAATTAGCTTTTCATGCCTGTCAAAGTTGTGCTCCAAATTTCCTTTGCCATTCCACACTGTAACTATAAATGACAGCTGATGCTTCTTTCAGGGTGGTGTCGGATTAAGAATAAGAGTCTTTGATCGCAGGATATGTTTTATAAACAATCATTTTGCTGCACATCAAGAAAATGTTAGCCGTCGTAATGCTGATTTCGACCACATTTATCGGACAATGACTTTCAACAAACCTCATGGATCTACAGGTATGTTGTTGTCAAATGCCTCTTGGAAGTACTATTGTTTACTAACATTGCTGTACATGACACCCATAACACATTTTCTTTGTTGTTGTACTACAGCTTCTGCTACATCTGTCCAATTGCATAAAGCAGTGAGTGTATGTGATCATCAAACTGTGTTCACAACAATAATTGGCTAGTTTTCCTCCTGGGAATGATATTGTTTATGTGTGCATACTGTAATAATGGCAGGCTAATGAAAATCAAGCCGATGAAGATAGGCCTGAGCTGGCAGAAGCTGATATGGTTGTCTTTCTTGGTGATTTCAACTACCGACTTAATGGCATCACCTATGATGAAGCAAGGGATATGGTCTCTCAGAGGAGCTTTGACTGGCTTAGGGAAAGGGATCAACTTCGAGCGGAAATGAAGGCAGGAAATGTGTTTCAAGGAATGCGTGAAGGTCCAATCAAATTTCCTCCGACCTACAAATTCCAAAGACACCAGTTGGGTCTCTCAGGTACTGTATTTGATGCTTATAGTACTTGCCTGTTATATATGTCCATCTTTTGTTACATGGACAGTTCCAATTCATTTTTTCATGGTTTATTCGTACCACCTGCTTTAGATATGAGTTTGTTCCATCATCTCCATGCAGGGTATGATTTAGGCGAGAAGAAGAGAATACATGCTTGGTGCGATAGAATACTATATCGAGATAGCCGTTCTGTATCAATAGCTGAATGCTCATTAGAGTGTCCTGTTGTTGCTGCAATTACAGCGTAAGATTTCACAGAGCCAAGCGTTTTTGTATTTTGACCATTTTTTTGTGTGTTGAGGAAGAGAACTACTGGAGTTATGTGATCCTTCTTTTGTATAACTATTCCTTGCAGAATTAATTTGTTGTTTTTTGCTCTTTGATAGGTACGAAGCTTGCATGGATGTCACAGATAGTGATCATAAACCTGTGAGATGTACATTTAGCGTTGATATTGAAAGAGTAGATGAGCTGATAAGAAGGCAAGAGTTTGGAAAAATAATCGAATCTAACAAAAAAGTATGCTCTTTGCTTCGAGAGTTGCATTTTGTTCCAGACACTATCGTAAGCACAAACAACATTATATTGGAAAATCAAGGAGATGTTATCCTTCGAATAACTAATAATAGTGAAACTAGTAAGGCTGCTTTTGAAATCCTGTGTGAAGGCCAATCAATCAGAAAGCAAGATGGAACTAAATCTGAGCTGCTCCTAAGGGCATCCTTTGGCTTTCCACTTTGGCTTGAGGTAGAGTTACTCTTTTTTTAATCTATATGTACACTGCTGTTGTTCTTTTTTGTATACTTTGTCGCCCTATTAGATCTCATTTGCTATATCATACTTACTACTTAGATATAGTATGCCATAGCTTCAGCTGAATGGCATTTTGGCAGGAACCCCTATAGTTGGAGCCTATATTAGGTTCCCACAACATTTTGCTTGCAGGGTGCTTGTCCTGCTTTCATGAGAAAGTAAAACATAGTTCATAGCTCTTCCAGATGGATAATGTGACCCCCTTATTCGTTGGGTGTGTTCTGATCATAATTTTGCTTGTAGGAAATTATCGTGTTCATTTGTCATTTAGTTCCAAATGCCGAGCATAGTTTTTTCAAACAAAAATGCCGAGCATAGTTAATGTAGCTGTTCTGTATGCTAGAAACATAAAACTTGGAGAACCGTGGAACTTGTTTTCCACTTGTGTGACATATTTTTCTAGCAGATACTCTCTTTGGGAACTATTTCTTTCTGGTTTCCTAATTGTGAGAAGCAAAATCTGATCAATCGCAAATTATAATGACTTGTACCAAAACTGTTAATCAATTATCAAGATGCTGAATTTGATTCTATCGGTAGCTTTTTATATAGCCGTTTTGCAGAGATATATTATTGGGCAAAGACATACGAACTTATGCAAGTCGCTTGACAAGTCTTTTTTTTTTAACGCAATGACAGGAGCTCTACCTTTCAATTAAGATGGGGAAAAGAAAGTTTATGTACAAACAAAGGCAGCTTGACAAGTCTGTAATCAGTCATTCCATATTCTTTGTATTGCATACTTCAAGCAGTGGCGAATCTAGAAAAAACTGTGATCGGGGTCGGCACAAACTCATGATAGAAATTTATAGTAATCTAACAACATGATACATGCAAAATATAGGCATAATTGTGAAGCCAGACTACAAAAATCAAGGATTCATATATAGGAGCGAAATTAATAATATTATAATAAGATAAGAATAAACTTTTTATAATAGTGGTTACCTCTTATAATTTCACTCTACGGGTACGATCATCCAATTCTAGAAACGAACTATGACATCGTCATTTGGGATTGCACCGAGAAATTCTTGTTCCACAAAGCAAACGGCACAATCATTCATAAATTCATCCCCAACACGGTTCCGTAGATCTGTCTTCACAATTTTCACTACTGAAAAATATCTTTCCACTGATGCTATGGCAATAGGAAGAACTAGCACAAGTTTGAGGAGTCGATATACCAAAGGAAAAGCAATATGTTTTTATGTATCCACCATGAATCTACCAAGTTCAGAAATAGAATTCAATTGGACAAATCTTGCATCGGCTCGCACATTATCAATGTAAATATGAAGCTCAAGACTAAGATCGTCTGGCTCATTTGAATCAATTCACTAGGATATGCATTTGCCAAGTCCATCGAACTCTCAAATTTGAAAGCATCAAAAGAATTCTTGGGATTGAAAGCAGCAACATAGGTAAGCAGCTCAGAATTTACCTCATTAAAACGATCATTAAATTTTGTAAACTACAAATCAATAATTGGGTTCAAGCAATCATATTTGTAGTGATCATCACAGGGGGATTTTTTCCTTTCAAGAATCCTTCCATTGTGCTTTGATTGGCTATCAAATTAGTGAACACAATTAAACACTAAAGTAGATATTGAATAACAGCAAGCAGCCTGCAGCCATGCGTATATTTCCTTACCTGACATGTTGATATTGCTCCAATCAGCCAACGTCACGCCGGTGCCGGCCACGACAAGATACGGCGATATCTGCAGGCTGGAGCGTCAGGTTGTATTGCTGATTGCAGTGAGGGGGGCGATCGCAAAGGAAGAAACCTAGAAGTTGAATCAGAAAGACGAAGCATTAGGCGGCGGCCGGTCTAGGCAGAGTAATCGACGGCATGATTTTTGGGCTTGTTAGCTTCTTCGCTTCTGTTGTTTATTGGCTACACGATGTCCATCCATGTATTCATATTGGACTTTTGCGTTTGTGGCCCGCTGGCTTTTGCACTGGGCTGCATAGTTGTTGGGGTCAATATTTAATTTCACTGGGGTGGTGAGAATACAGGGGTATCGCTGGTTCTACGGAAGTCATCGGGGTCGGTGGACCCCGACGCTTTACTGTAGATCCACCCGGATTCCCCCCTTTTCTGTATTTATACTCTGCAATGTTAAATAGGTCCAACCATCAATCGGTCTCATCGAACCAGGAGAAACAATGGAAGTTGCTGTGCATCATGAAGACTTCTTCACACAAGAAGAATTTGTCGACGGAGTACAGCAAAACTGGTGGTGTGAAGCCACCAGAGATCTGGAGGTTGTTCTTTCGGTGAATGTCACAGGCAGCTCCTCGACTGAGGCCGTCACACACAGGATCACTGCCCGGCATTGATGCCCGGTGCCTTCAGCTCCCCCGCCCGTTAACCCACGCTCTATTACTGAATCACCAAGTGATGCTAAGTCAGGTTCCAAGAATAACCAGTTGAATCACTTACTACGTTCTGATTTTGCAAAATTAGGCAGCTCAGAGGTGCATGACTTGTGCGGTGTGCGAAAGCGAAGCTTGTAAAAGCTAGTTTAGTTTCTTTTTGCTTGGTGTTGTAGTTCTCCTGTCCGAGTGTTTAGCCGGTGGAGTCTTAGATTTCTTGCCTAAGTTGGGGGAAAAGTGGCTCTGCTCTTCATCCTGTTCTGTACATATGCGTCCCTGATCTCTCACGTCTCACCGTTCTTTGCATATCAAATAAAAAAGGGAAAAAAAAGGAGAAAAGAAGAGGGTGTGCAGTTGTTGCAATTACCTGTAGTTAAAATTTTAAGATAACCTCTTTTACCTTCTTAAGTAGTAGATGTGGCATTGAAATCATGTTGTTAGAGGGTGGATTATATAATTGTACAAAGGAGGTTGTGAGTTTGAAGTACTGACTGATCAATAGTCTGTATAGTTTACTTCATTGATTGAATCACGGTAGAGTGGTTTGTACACAAAGGCAATACATGTGACTTACAGGACATTCTCTTTGATTAATGAGACTGTAATCTTTTGTACAGAACCTATACCAACAATGTTCTATTTTCTTCTTTTCCCCATCCCACAATGCCCAATTGCAGCTCAAGCTCACCAAATACTACTGGCTTTCGGTTCAGAATGTTGGGAACCTGAAAGCACCATCTATGATGTCTGCTATACCTGTCAAGTTGCATCGAGTTGGATGATGCTTTGCTCCTACTGCACACACCTCAGTTGAGATACAGCTCAACGAGAACTGAAGCTGCTCCTATAACAACGCCAGACTGAGACTGTTTTTTTTATTTATTTATTTATTTTTCAGCGATAGCGTTCAATCCTTCATCATGAGTTTGTCGATGCTTGGTAGTCACTTCAACTGAACTTTGTCAGGCACTACACTTCAGCTCCCCCCTTTGACCTGTAAATTGCTTCAGAGTTGGTCTGCAAACTGGATTTACAAATCCTTCCACCCACCAACGCACCAACTGAAGATGACCGACCACACGAATGCTAGTGCGTTTGAGGTGGATAGAAGTTGAGCCAAGTGCAAGCGAAACAAACTTTTCTACTCCCCATTGAATGATGATGGCCTGGTGGGTCATGCTCACACACCCAAAATATTCAGCAGTTTTGACAACCAAACAGCTTAGGTTTGAAGTTTGAACCTGACAAGTTGACAGGTGATGGAGGCTAACATAGAATAGGAGAGGAGTAGGAGAGGTCCTGGTGTGCACTGTGCAGTGCAGTTAGGTTGGGTCAAAACTGGTACACTGAACAGTCCAAGCCCAGTGATGATTTGGTCATGATTTGGTGTGAGCCGGTCGGTACAGCTGCATCTCGTTTAGAGTACTGATGATGATAGTTGGGTTTGGCCAAGCTCACTGACCTCGCCTCCAATGATCAGGCATTTAGGTTGTGGATCCACTGCTGGTGAAAAGTTTTGGAATTTGGAAAAGGTTTGAGTTGGCAGGAGATTACAAGGGTCCAGGGAGGTTCCTACCATCTGGAAAGCGAGACTTGTGGAACTACTTGTTTGCACGTCATGATAAATGTACAGGTTTATCATCTTGTTTAGTTTAACTATCTCCCCTAAACGTAAAGTTAAGTTTATACATGTAACAAAGTACTGTTTGAACTACCGGTCTACATTAGCATGTGCAATGAAAAGGTGATCATTCATTAAAAAAGAGCAATGATGCGAACAGAACGACCCTGATAAGCCATTATGGATTGATTTATTGTGAGATAAAAAATATTATTTATTGGTTGAAAAAGCGCTTATAAGCACCAAGTTTCAGCCGCTGAGCTGCTCGCAATCTTTAGGAGAGAGTCGCATGTCGGCAGGACTGTGTTTCTTTTCTCACTCTAGCTCCGGCATTGGACGGCTTAAGTGTTGCCTCCGTGCATGCATGATCTACCGACCTAATCCTAGCATCACGCTATCGGCATGAAAAAGGCTTCCAATCATTGCATCAGTTGGTCGGTGAGATATACAGTAGCCTAGCCTGTACGGCCAACAAAAGCCCAACCCGGCCGGCCGGCCCGCCGCCGCCGAGGCCGAAGAGGAAGAAGACGGCGATGGATCGCGTCGTCGTGGCATGGCGTGGTCCTCCATGCACGCTTCCCCGTTCCAGCAGCAAGGTCAAGGACAGGAGCCCCCTTTTTTTCTGGTGCCGGACGGTGCGCGCGGCGACGCGGCGCGCATGAGCCGAGCCAACAAACGGGTGAGCGCCAGCCGCGGCGCCCGGCTGCTCGCCGTGTGTGGCCGTGGCCGTGCGGTGCCAGCTCCCGCGCCACCGCTACGGGGACGGGGCCAAGCGCGACGCCGGCTGGTGCGAGCGAATCCGCACCAGGCGTGTCCGCGTGGGGCTGCTGCTGCTCACGCGCCTTTCGCCTTTGCGCTAGTCACACGCGTCTCGTGGATTTTTTGGTCGGGGGCGTTTTTCCTGTGCGCGCATCCGCCTCGCCACGCCTTTTTCCACCACCAAGGAAAAAGTTGCAGACGGACTCGCACTAGATCGCCGAGCGCCACAAACTTTTGCTCCAGTTCTTACTGCTGAGGTGAAGTGGTGAACCCAGTGAGCCACACACTACTACTCTTCTTCTTGGAGAGTCACTCTCGTGCATGTGTATGCACCGATGGATTCGCGTAAACGCATAACCTGATAGCGAAAACTGGGACAGCTGAGCATATCGCGCATTTGCAGCAAGGGAAGAGCAGCGGATCGCACGGGGACGTGTTGACACTTTGCATTATGTTTTGTTTGGCATTCTAGAAGAAGTACGACGATGCTGTTTCTTGTCCTAAACAACCAACCATCGCCAGTCGCCACGCTGAACCAAAGTGAGATCTCCCTGGGGCCTGGCCTCACTTTTTTACCTCCACTGGATTGGATAGCAGAAAATGCACAAAATTTATTAGCAAGCAAGCAGTACACTAGTAGACGTTTTCTAGCTGTCTCACTTTCTAGAAGAGTCATGCTTCCACTAGTGGTGCTTGTTTATCCTCTTCTCATCCCAGCTTCCGAATTTTTTATTTTTCAGCATTTTTTTAAAAAATATTCACAAATAGATATACGGTGGTTTGATTTTCGTTTATAGACCCTTACCTTGGCGCCATGGCTTTTGGCGCCGAGGAAATACGTCTCGACACCATGAGGTCTTGGCGAGGCGTCGGACGTGGCGCGGTGACTGCATGCAGCGCGTGGACAAGGTCTCGACTTCATAGATCTTGGCGTTTGAAATGAAACAAGTATAATTGTTTCGAGAAACATGCAACAACACCATTGCGGTTCAGTCGCTTAGGAAGCGCGTGACTTAGCTTAAAGACCTAGGTTCAAACCCCAACGCTGAATCTTTTTTTGCTATATTTTTATAAGCAATAGAACAAGAAAAATTATTTCGAGAAAAAAAATTCTTTCAGAGGAACACGGAAGCATCTGGATTCAGTAACAGACTGTCTAATCTGTAAGTTGGATAAAGGCCACAAAATAAAACAGATTTTGGAAGAAAGACTTGAGGTTGAAAGGGTAAAGTTTGGTTGAAAGAAAATACAGTAAGCTAAACAATGAACTCACCAAGAACACCCGTGTAGTACGACAGAGGCAATTCAGGATGATTGACCTTGAAAAATGACTCTGGCTTAGGGACGAAAGTGTACTCCTCCCATCCGGTCATCCCCCACACAAGATCGCCGAGCTTGAAATCCGGGTGCCCAGATGCTATCACCGTGTATACACCAAAGTTTACCAAAGCCTGCAGGATTTGCACCAGGGTAGGGGAGCATAGAACTGTAAGTGTAAGGTCCCTAGTTGAAAAAGAAGAACCAAATGGAAGAGAAGTGGACCTATCACCAGTCCACAGGCTGAACAGAGTACAGAGAACTCCCCGATGTTCTTTAGAATAAAACTACACAATCAATCTTGTGTTTCGTTTTTTGGTAAACATGTGCTGTTCAAACATCAGAGGACAGTTAATTCACTTTTAACCCATAAATGAAGGCATAGATTCACAATCTAAATTTAAGTTTTTTTTCCGAATAGTCCAAGTTGAACCGAGTCATAAATATCTTGACACCTGAGCACGGGATTCCAAATTTTCTAGTAATTTGCACAAGTTCCACGGCGCACAAAGGTAATGATATATTATTGTCGATTAAATTGAATACTATTATCAGGTGATTCATTGCCCATTCAAAGTTCGAATCCTCTGAGATTTCTCCAAAAAATCAAAAGAACAGCGAAAAAACCTTATCTTTAACCCTGGCGTCAAATTTTACCCTTAATTCTCGTTGACTACAAGTTTCTATAGATTTCTTTAGTTGCTTCCCCCACGTCGAAAAAACATAAGTTTTACCCGGGACGACCATCCAGAGGAGCAGTACATGTTTATGTCCAACTACTGACGGAAGCAAACAAAATAATCCCCACGTCGATCTGAATTCTGATCTGATGATAAAATAAAATACGACTTGTTCAAAAATATTCCTGGTGGTTTGAACTTCTTGTTCTATTTCCTCGGCGCTGGTGGCTTGAACAACTTGTTCTATTATAAAATATGTAGCAAAATCACGCGCGTCCCTACCAAACCGAACCGCAATGGTGTCGTTGCATGTTCCTCGGAACAATTGTACTTATTTCATTTCAAACACCAAGATCTATAGGTAATAACAATGCTTGCAAGATCTACGGCACTGCTTGACGCCAAGATCTATGACACCGAGTCCTTGTCCACGCCGACGCCAGTCACACCACGTTCACGCTCGACGCCTCGTCAAGACCTCGGCGCTATTGACGTGTTTCCTCGACACCAAAAGCCATGGCGCCGAGGTCGAGTCATATAAACGAAAATCAAACCACCAGGGATCTATTTGTGAATATTTAAAAAAAAAGAGCTAAAAAATAAAAAAATCGGTCCCAGCTTCACCAACCAGCCAGAGTACACCTCATCTCATCAGCCTTCTTTTGCAAGAGATAGAGAAGCAAATAGCATGATCCCAGAACACAAGTGCATGATCAGCTCAGCATTCACGAACAGAACAAAAAGAAGAAAAAAAGCCAAAGACCAATGCCACCAGTATCACTCACTCATCTCCAGTATAATAATCGTGCAGTATACACACATCTATCATACAAAATAAATAAAAAACAGAGAGAGACACTAAAGCATCATAAGGCCTAACCCGCCTACATCTGCACACCAACACAACACTGAAGATTAGATACAGTCAGAGGACCTGACTATGACCGAGTTACAAAGATAGCGGCAAGCGGCCGCCGTTGGAGGTGCCGTTGGAGGTCTTGCTGTCCTCTTTCCTCCGCTTCAAAACAATGCCCCATGTCACGACCTCCAGGATCACGGCGATGGCGCCCAGGATGGCGATAGCGATGATGTAGCCCGTCTTCCACTTCTGCTCCACGTCCAGGATCGACATGCCCTTGAAGATGTTGACGATGCCCAGTATGATGATGGTGTAACCGACCGAGTGGTGGTAGATGTTCCAGTACAGCCGGTACTTGTGGTCCTTCTTCGGCCTCAAGAAAAGCGCAAAGATCTAGTACATTGGGAGGGAAAAAAGATCAGCTGGGGGTTTAGGTTTTTCATTCATCAGCTGGGTAAAAGAGCGTCATGAGAAGGATGGATGTATGCCATTGCTATGTAGTACCTGCAGAGTACCAAGAGCGAATACTGTGATCCCAATGTTCCTGTGAAGCGAATAGGTGATTCCCTTGGACAGGTTTCCAAGATGAATTCCAGTTGCCCAGCCGGAGACTCCGACGCCATACCCGATCAGCTGGCAAGCTACGTGGAGGTAGAACCATGCTGGATCAGCTGATTTGAATGTCTTGAGGTACCTTGCGAAAATGGCTCCCATCGGCAACAGAAGACCCCAGCTCACAGCATTCAGGATTCCATGAGTCTACATAAAGAACAGGACAAATGAGAATGATTTGATGAAATCAGAAAACACTGGACAGTACGCCCAAAGCAAAATCAGAAGTAACAGCTGTTAGGTGCTAAATGACAATACTAGCATTTTTAATGGAAACGGAGACACTATTTTCTTCGAAGACTTCATCAGTTGTAACAACTCACAAAGCAAACTGGAGTAAGATGGTAACAGCTGTTAGGTGGTAAATTAGTCTACTGAAAGAATGGGACAAATGAGAATGACTTGATGAAATCAGAACATACTAGACAGTACACCCAAAGCAAACTGGAGTAAGATGGCAACAGCTGTTAGGTGCTAAATGGCAGTAATAGCATTTTTAATGGAAACGGAGACAATATTTTCTTTGAAGACTTCATCAGTTGTCACAAACTCACAAGGCACCTACCAGGATACCTAGGCACTAGTACACTACTAGTATGACAGCAAGAATTATACTGTGAAATAAAAATATGCCAGCTGATTATCTTGACTGCATCGAATTGCCCTGATGGGTCAGAATAGCATGTTAGCCGCATATGCCTTTGTTCTTCAGAATCCAGAATACATGCAAATGCAAAAAACCGAGGCATTTAGCCACCAAAAATTGGTCAAATCCAAGCTGAACTGCTTATAAGTCCAACAAGGAAGGATGAAAATTGCGCCCCCTATACACCAAAATTCCAAGTGTACGGATAAGGAAGAGGGAAACTGGTATAACTGCCACGCCTAATAAACACAGTCAACAAACGCTGCCTGCCGTACGGACTAATACAGTTGATTAGCAGCTCTGAATCAATTCAACGCACCAGGACAAATTAGTTGAGACTATCGTAGAACACTTCACGAATTTTCTTTTCTCAGCTATACATACATTCGAAGCCTGGAATTTTAAAAGGAGTAGGTTTCCCACGTTCTTACCACTACATCAACATGCTGTTCATCGACGAAGAAAAAAATCAAGCGACAAACTTAATCTGTGTGGCTTGCTTTTTTTCAGAGAGAGGAATTATCTTTTCCGTTGCAGTAACGCTTGATGTAAATACAGTACTAAACTCATTCGCAAAAACAAACGTAAAACAGAATAGCTCTTCTGATAAAAAGGTGATTCTTTTTTTACTGAAAATTGAGTCAGGAATCGAATACTAGCAGAGTTGTGTTGTGAATGGGATCAAATTGACTTTGAAATTTTGCACCAGCGAAGGATAAGAATCGAAGAAACGAACAAATGGCTTATATAACACGAACAGACAAAGGGGGAGGAGCAACTCACATTCTTCTTCCTGAGGATGCTGCCGCCTCCGCTGGCGGCGGTGGTGGCCCCGGTGAGGAGGTTGAGCGTCCCCTTGGCGTTTATGCTGTCGCTGCCGGGCTTGGTGTCGTGCGCCCCGATCCCACCAGAGTAGGGCCCCACCTGCCAGACCTGGTTGACCTCGGCGCCCGTGCCGTTCTGCAGCTTGAGGGTCCCGAACACCTGGACGCGGCCGTCGGCGCCGACCTCGGCGGCGAGGTCGGACGTCTGGTAGTTGGGGAGCGAGCCCGGGGAGTCGAGCTTGTACCCGGAGATGCTGTAGGTCTGCACCTCGTACCCGCCGCCGCCGGCGGACTTGGGGACAGCCACCAGCGCCTGCGTGCCGTCCATGCTCTGCGCCTTGGGGTTGAGCCCCCACGCGACCCACCCGCCGGAGGACGGCGGGGAGGCTACGAACGCCACGGAGAGGGAGGAGGCGGCGGCGTCGTAGGACCAGTGCAGCGACGCGCCCAGGCGGGGCAGGTCCGCGCACGCCGCGAACACGCGGTTGCCCGAGAACTTCTCCGCCGCGCAGGCGGCCGCCGCGTGGGCGGGCGGCCGGCGCGAATGCCGCCGCGGCGAGGAGGGCGAGGAGGAGCCGCGGGAAGGACATGGCCGCGGCCGCGCGGGGTCGGGGTTCTTGCGGGCGGGGCAGCGGCGGCACGGTAGGCAAGGAGGGGGGAAAGGAGAAGCGCAGAAAAGGCTGCGGGTTTTGGGTTCCGGAGTTGGACGGAGCTCGGAATGATGCTGCAGCGAGTGGTGCCGGTCGGGAGGGGGCGCGGTTAATATGGAGGAGGGCACGAGGGCGGAAAGGACGGTGGGCACGTGGGGCCTGTGATTGGGCCCTGATTCACGCGGTCGTGGTCGTAGGGGCCAGAGACTGGCTTTTTGGGAAAGGTTTTACACGTTCCTTATTTTTTACGGCGATTGCATTTGGACATGTCCGATTAGTTGTGCAGTTGTAAGCGCAAGTGTACGCCATTGTCATGCATTGACTGTCTCAAGCTTACCTCTTTCCGTAGTTATTTAGTAGTAGTAACTTACTAAACATAGATCGAATCAATTGGCATCCTAAACTGATGATTCATTCCATTATCGGTGTGTGGTACGAATGTATGAGTACGATTGTTAAGAGGGGATGGCAACTGAGGATGTTTGGATGCTCGACACGCCCAAGATGCGGCAGAGTGTGGCGCGCCACAGGTTCGCCGAACTTTTTCGGCGCCACACTTTGTGTTGAGATTTCACGCCTTTTCTTTGGTAAAAGTTTACGTGGCTGCCTCATCTGCGCAAACAACCAAACGCCTGCTTTGATTTTTGTGGCGTCGCCTTAGGGTGTGGCGTGGCAGAGTATAGCCGTGAGCCCGTGAACCAAACAGCTCCAAAATGCACTATATATGAAACATCTACGGTTGTGGACCGCGCAGGATCATTTCCGCTTTTGGCATCTCGGGGCTAGTAAAACCTAGGACGTGGCTAATGTTAGGCATATGAGGAAGGTTTGGCGAGCTACCAAAGGTACCATAGTGAGTAGCAGCCAGTAGGCCTCTTAATGTCACGGATACGAATACGAGTGCGGCTAATTGGATTGATTCTTGGCGTAGAACTAACAGCCGCTACCATAATTCCATCGCCGGATGCACGAGGCCGCATGTACGAGCAACGTGAACCTGGGCACGCGGTGCGTCCAAAGTTGAAAACCCAGGGCGCGTCACTGTCACCGTCAGCTTTCCGTAATCACCGCCTCCACTCCAATCCACCTTGTTAGTTGTGTTAATGATTAATGATGAAGCTAAGGCTGGCCACATCGTTGTTCGTTTTCATTGATAAGTCTTGACCGAAAGAAAATGAATCTGATTTGTGAGAGAGTGAACAATGTTTTCAAATAAAAAATTCGCCGATAAGAGCGAAAAACATGAGTTTAGAAGTACAAAAACCATCAGTGATCTGTCTCCCACGACGACGGAGCAGTGCCGTGCCCGTCACGCATGGCACGCAGGCATAACATGAGTTTAGGTCAAGGTACAGTAAACCATCAGCTCCCACGACGACGGAGCAGTGCCGTGCCCATGGCATGCGATGGCATGGCACGCAGGCAAGAATAAATTGGTGCCAGAACGCCGCACGTTAGCCAGGTCAATGGTTACGCGTTGCTGCAGGTCTTCGTCATGGGCAGGGCTGCGGTGAATGCAGACGGAGACCAACAGGCCAAGAGCCCAAGACGGCGAGACCTCACAGGTCACGCCAAGCGTTCCCACGCGCTGACTCGGGCCACTGTTGACCGACTTGAGGTGGACTCGACTCGACTCCCGAGTTCACCAGTGGGGACCAGACCAGCGGTTGGTGGCTTGCCTTCCACCGCCCACCGCCACGCCACCGGCGTCCGGCGGGCGGCGGCATCCTCGGCGTGCTAGTCCGTCCCACTCGCTCGGACTTGGCAGCGGGCCGGGCCGGCGGCGACAGCCCATGCAGGTGGTGGGCAGCTGACTTTGGTGCAGGAAAAAAGGTGGTGAGCTGCCGAGCCCCACCCGGAACGAGATCCTCTAACGTACTTTGTTTCTACGTAAGAGGGACGTACAAGCCTCCTGCACCGTTGCTGCACCATCCGACGGCAGCATCCGAAATACGTACATGACTATTCTATCCATCGGCCCACTGTCACGCTGGCCTTGTTCGGCCCATTCACACGCAGCTGCACAGAAAGAGCGCGAAGGTGGACAGAAAATTAGCGGGAGATCGTGGACGCCGCGGGAGAAAAGGTAGTTTCAGCCGGCGAGTTCGTCCGAGGAGGTCGATCCAGCGACGGCGACGGATTTTTGCACTCCCTCTTCACCTGCGTGAACTAGATCTGCTTTGCTGTGTCATAAATGGACATTTGGATTGGATTGATCTGTCTTCATCAGATTGTTCTGAGCTTTGTTGAAGCATCTCCCTTTCTCAAGAAAGATGTAGCTTGTCTGCAATTAAAATAGAATCAAAAGGTCCTGAAGTGGAAGGAAATAGGGGTGTAACTCAATCTCATGGCTTTTCTTTTGTCAAAATGTGCCATAACATGTAACTGATTATTGTGGCATGATTTTTTAACTTTCTGGTCTTTTTTCCCTGAATAAAGAGAGTTGATGATCACTCTTTCATGGATATGCACTAATCTCACAAACTGCTCTTTTATGAATATGCACTGTTCTCATGTTTTTGAATGAATATGAACCAACCTCATACCTTGTGGTCTGCTTTTCTACTCTGTACAGAGAGAGCTTGATGGCTAATTTTGTACCCCATGTTGGCATGGAATTTAGAACTTCAGATGAAGCTTGGGCATTTTGGCTGAGCTATGGTGGACAGAAAGGCTTTGTGGTTAGGAAAAGATATACAAACAAAATACCTTCTGATGCCAAGATTACATCATATAAATTTGTTTATGCAAATGAGGGGTTGCCAGATAAAAGGGATCATTTAACAAAGTGCCCTCGAGCTGAAACTAGAACCGATTGTCAAGTCCACATGAATCTTAAAATTATCTGAAAGAAGGAAACTCTGATAGTGTCTGACTTAGTTTTGGAACACAATCATGCACTGTACCTGCCAGCAACCTTGCACCTAATGGCGTCACAAAGGAAAATTTCAGATTTACAAGCTTTTGAAATTGAAACAGCAGATGATGCGGGAATTGGATCAAAAGCTACACATGAGTTGGCTAGTTGTCAAGTTGGTGGTCCACTCAATCTTAGCTATACCCTTCGTGATCACAAGAATTATTTGCGTACCAAGCGCCAACGAGAGATAGCATACGGTCAAGCAGGTAGCATGCTCAAGTATTTTCATAACAAAATTGTTGAGAACCCGTCGTTCCAATATGCACTCAAATGGATTGTAAAGAACAAATAACAAACATATTCTGTCTGAGGCTGGAGCGTTCCTTCTCCCACTATGTTTTGTGCTTCCTGAACGTGGGCCGCATCGAGTATATGGGCCGACCCAAGATTTGGATGGCTTATGTGATTATTTGCTACGTGTCGTCCAATGGCCGTCGGATGTCGCAGGAACGGCGCAACAACTTTGGACGTCCCTCTTACGTAGAGAGGAGTAGGTTAGAGGATCTCGTTCCGCCCCATTGGCCAATGGTACGGTTCAGGACTTGAGGTCTCAGGTATCGTGGTTCGGAAAAACGCACTCGGCCGTGACGCAACCGCCGCGACCTGGAAGTGGAACTCTCGCCCCGTCCGGTCGGTCGCACCTGTGAACTTCGCAGCGACGGCGATCGAGTACGGACTAGCGTGTACGCCCGCCCGCCGTACGCGCCAACGCTCACTTCAACGCCCCGGCCCGGGACGCACGTCAGCCGCGTGGAACTCCAACGCTCGGCGGTTGCCGTTGCCGGCAGCGGCAGCTTGAGTTGCCTTCTTGCCTCCGAGTCAGAGCTGAATTAAGCGCTGTCGTCGTCGTCGCCGCTGACCACGGAACAGCTGCGAGCCTAGGTTACCGGCTGTACCGTGGCCTGACCGGCTGACCCGTCGGTTTCGGCCTCCGGCCTCGATCGTCCTCTTTTTCCGGCGTGCGTATGATGCCGTACGGACGTACGTCGCCGCTCCGGCGTCCCGGTTCAGACTTCAGACTCCTGCAGAGTCCGGACTAGGACACTACACGGCCGATCGACGTGCCGGCACCGCACCACGAACCGAATCGGTCCATTCACATCACCACACGGCCTTTTTTTTCTTTCCTGTGGACGCAGGTTTCTTTCTCGTCGCGTATGGACCAGAAACTCGTCCGCACGCCGGCACGTCCACGTTGCCGATGACGGACGCCCATGCATGGGCATGGCTTGCTGGCTGGCTGGCTGCTCTCTGTTCGTGCACCGCGACAGGAGAGGGGGGACCCGTGGCAGGGGACAACGACGGGAGCCAGGCGACGACGGGGCTGCGGCCTGCGGGCTTTGGCGCGTGGCGACGACGCTGCCCGAAATGGACGTGCGGCGCTTTGGTCCTGAGACGGATCGTGAGACGGGGCGCCCTGACGCCACCGTGACGGCCGCATTGCGTGTGCGTGGCACTGGCACCGTTCGGTTCTTGCACAGTTGCACCGCCCAGGGCCAAAGCTCTGTGCTGTGCATATACGGCTGCCTGGCACAGTGACAACTGGCACGGGATGACAGCAAGAGGGCTGGATCATACTTGTTGGTTGGGGTGGCCATGATTACCGATAACCTAACCCGGACTAGTCAGAGACTGAAACCGATCGAGCTAACCAAATTCCGGTCACAAATCCGGCCTCCATTTGTAACTAACTGAATTATTTTTGGGATCGGTTGGTTAACCAATGAAAAAAAAAACTCAGGCCTACGGTGGACAGACAGCCCCCGCAGTTTTTGCGCCAGAAAGAAGATCTCTCACGTAGGCCGAGAAAACCCCTGATCTCCATGCCTCGCCCTCACACAAGGGCCCGTAACCCCGTGTGTTAGCCAGAACCTTTTTACCTGTACTTTAGGACGCGGGACAGGCAAGGAGAGTTTTTCTGCACAAACTGCGCATTACCACAGCTGTGCCCGCGGCAGCGAGGAGTCAAACTCCCGACCAAGGCCTTCCCACGACGGGGACGGAACCACTCGAGCTAACGCTCGCTCATTGGTTAACCAATGAAAACGAAACACTTTCTTCCATCCAAAACGTAAGTCTACGGTAGGCTTGTTTTAACTAAAAAAAACTTGACTCAATATCAATATCCAAAATTTTAAATTCACTAGCAAAAAAAAATGACAAAACAAGCCTTATTCGCTTCGCTGAAAAAATAAGCTAAAATACTATTCCAGCTGATTTGTTGTGTGAGAAAAATATTGTTCCAGCTAAAAAGACAAGCTAAAAAGTATAGATTATAAGACAAGTGAACATGGCCATGACAGTGGCACATGCAAAATCACGTATGTATCACGTGCTCATCCTGTGACCCTTTCCTCCTGATGATGAAATGCATCAAACTGCCACACGCCCCCTAAGGTCTAATCGTGCTCGTCCTCTCCCTCCACGTGTCCACCACAAAGAGGAGGGGTAATGTCCCCTTAGGCTACCTCCAATCACACCACCTAAAATACAAGACATATTCGTTCTTTAGGTAGCACTACAGGCAAAAGGTTTAATACATATTCGACATCTTCTCCAACAACAAGATCCAAAAGAGAATTATTTATGCAAATGAGTTTATAGGAGAGAGGATGCCCATATTTGGGTTGTGCATCTCAGACAACCCAAAATGGGTCTCCCGTATAGATACTCTGTTGGAGGCTAATTTTGGATCTCTTGCTATCCATTTTAGGTTTATGTGTCTATATGGGTTCATTATTGGAGACCGTCTTATAGTTGAATCTTTTCTACCTTTATTAAAACAATCTTTTTCCTTTTTTAATTGTGTTGGTCTTATGTCCATATGATACGAAAAGGAAAAGAACAAAGCCATACATAGCACCGATGACCCTGGCGGCATCCACCTCCGCCTGGGTCCTCAACGCTGGTCCGTCGTCTCCCATAGCCTGTTGGTCACTCTTGCAGGTACTACCACTACTGCACTACACAATGTTGCTTAAAACTAACAAATATATACTGTTGAGCGGTCCTACATGTTGTTGAGCTTTGAACTGGCTGCAATTCAAAGCAAAGAAATGTCTTTTACAGACAAAGGGCTAAGGAATGCGACAGCCACTATTAGCAAGCTTCCCTTCTCTATCCTTGCTTCTCTCCTGCGTGGTGGTGTTGTAGAGAGTCAATCGACACAATTGCAGATGCCATAAGACCTATCCATTCTCCTCCCCTCTCTCCATCAGGCAAAGCTACGTGTAGTTCATAGAGGCCCTGCTTCTCTCCTGCGTGGTGGTGTTGTAGAGAGTTAATCGACACAATTGCAGATGCCATAAGGCCTATCCATTCTCCTCCCCTCTCTCCATTAGGTAGAGCTACGTGTAGTTCATAGGGGCCATGCCCCCCCCCATGAAAACCTCTCATTAAACGCTAATCAGACCAAGAATTGCATTTTCCTGAGGATGGTGATAATAACCGTAATATTGCATGGTAACCTTATTACTTTTCAAACAAGCGATTACTAACCTTATTACTCTTCAAAGATTCACAAGCCATTACAAGCCATATGCTCTACTGAACGTTTGCCTCACCTCACTGTCTGCAACAAAAGTCGAGGACGATGGATACTGCTCCCTCCGGCTAAAAAAGAATAAAAATATTGTTTTACAAAGAATCAAACAATTCTAAATTTAATTATGTCCATAGAAAATAATATCAGCATTTATATCTTCAAATAAGTATAAAATATATATTGCATGATTAATCTAGTAATATTTACTGCATATCATAGATATTAGTATTTTTAATATATATTTGGTCAAATTTTATTTATTTTTTTATCACTAGAAAAATGAACTTTATATCTTCAAATAAGTATAAAAATATATTGCATGATTAATCTAGTAATATTTACTGCATATCATAGATATTAGTATTTTTTAATATATATTTGGTCAAATTTTATTTATTTATTTATCACTAGAAAAATGAACTTCAATCTTTTTGCCTTTTGGATTGGAATGGACGACACGCACTGACACCTTTATCACTTATTATCAGAGGACGAGAAAAAACACGTGCCGGCAATCCAAAACCCAAGCACGCGAATGCCGTGCAGCCAGCAATCAACGCCTTCTCGATCAGGTTACGGCGATGCGCACGAACGAAGCACGCGCCGTTGACACGACTGCTCGCACGTGAAAAATAAATTGCCGCTGCTGTGCCGTGCATCTGCGTCGTCAGCACTCAGGACCTCGGGGCCGAACTCCGAAACTGAAAGTGGCTGCAAGCCTGCAATGTCGCCAAGCTCGGTCCGGTCCTCCGTTTCAGTTTCAGACAATGAAAGTTCCGGCTGCTGAATTGTCCTGCGGGAAACCAATTGTCACAAATTCTACGATCTTCGGTAAGCTATGTTGCTACTTGCGTTGTGCATTGCAAAGGCAAGTTATGGCAGCGTAGATAGATCATGGAACTTCCACGTCTGGGCAAGAAGGTCAGCTTGCGATGCTGTGGTGACCTATGTGGGACGGCGGTGGCTCCGGGGAGCTCACACCGCCGCCGCCGTCGCCGTCGGTCTCAGGACGCTCGTGTGGTTTCCACTGGTACTTCAGTTTTCCATTCGAAACCCAACCTTTTGGTTTTATGGCCACGTGGCCAAAATCCAAGCAGGAACCAACCAACTCAGGCCAAGCAGATTCAGGCAGGACAGGATAACCAACCAAATCGGGCAGGCACTTAGCTGAATCTAGTAGACTGCTTATGTATGCAGATTGTGCGAACCCGAGTAGACGTCGGTAGTGTTGAAACCTGACCCCGTACACGTACACACACACACTTCAGTGGTCAAACCAACCAACCAAATCTGACGCAGGCTGGCAGATGGGCAATACGGCTGAAAGGGAGGCAGATTTCAACTATTGTCTATTAGAAATCCGCCAAAATTTTCACACCAAAGAAAAGCAGGCAGGCAGGCTTTTCTAGTCTCGCCCTCACATCAGCCGGCCCGCACGGCCGCACAGAAGCAGTGCAGGACAAATTTTGCAGGCGGTTAAAGTTCACAAAATGAAGGAGTGGAGTAGGGTGGAGTACTGGAGTCATCAGTCAAGTGTCAACTTTTGCTGCATTGCAGCACGAGTTTGCTGACTGAAGATCCCCTGCCTGAAGAAAATGGGCATGGTGCCATGGTTGATGGGGAAACAATAGTAGTTTAAGAAATTCATAAAAACAATAGTAGTTTAAAATTTCCAAGCTTTCTTGGAGTCATTTGGAGCACAAGTGCGGCGCTTGGACTGCCCTGCCCTTCAACCACTCTCTCTGACCCCGACCGCTGCGTCTGTTCGTCTGAAACTCTGAATGCAACCCATTGCATGCATGCATGCATGCGGTTAGCCGGCAAATGGACGGACTTGGTCCGTTGCCGTTTGTGTTGTCGCCTTCTTCGTTGTGTGTGAGAATGACAAAAGCCACAGTCAGTTAAGCACGCAAGCAACTTGGCTATAAACATAAGTTCAAAAAAAAAAACTGGCTATAAACATACGGATTCAGAAGCTTTGCGTGCGTATGTAGCACTAAAATGTTCTGTTCTCCAAATCGTGAAACGGCCATATGATGATTTAGGCATTACTGCATTAGCACAGGATCCATACCAAACGGGAAATGCTTGAAGTACAGCCGCTTGAGGATATCTCTGCTTTTGTTGAAAGCGTGTAAGGGTTTACAAGCCAGAACAGGGTTGTTGGGGATACTAGCTTCTAGCCTTCGTTCCAAATTATAGATCATCTTATCCTTTCTAGATATATAGTATGTCAGTTCTGAGTTTTCTAGATATATAGTTTTAGTATGAATGATAATCTTGATGTACCTACATAAGACAAAACAACCAATATTTGAAACGGGTGAGTAAGAACTAAGATACAATTAGACAGTACAGGAACACTAAGTTAATTGCTACTGCTAGGACAGCAGTAGAACGCCCACCAGCCCCTTGTCTTTCTCCTTGAGCAGCACCCGCCAGTTATGTGGAACATAGAGTCCCAAATATGAAATCTCGTATGGATTGTTAGGGGGCTTCCTTTCTATTGCCATCTTATTCTATTTTAAAAAGCGCCCAAACAAAACCTGTACAAAGACAGAGACCTACAGGTTCAAATTATAAGCCGTTCGGACTTTTCTAGATATATAGCTTTTTTGATATACACATAGATATTCATTATGTCTAGATACAAGATAAAAGTTATGCGTGTATGTAAGCTAACTTACAATTTGAAATAGAGGGAGTATTTGCTTAGGTACTCTAAGTTCATTAGGAAACCAATTCACCCATAAATAGATCGGCCACAGAAACAGGGACCCTTCCCAATTCAAAATATCTCTACACACCAGAGAACTTTGGCAATACGGCAGCTGAACATATGTGGCTATGAGCTTTTCCCATCTAAGTGGTCCCAACCACTGAATCCCGAGTTGTACTCAAATCCAGCTGTGTATATTGGTACTCAACAGTAACCTATTGCTATTTCCATGTTTTCAGAGCGGTCCTACTACTCCTACCAAAACTGCAAGCCCCTATTGCTGATGGAGCCGGCCTGAAAGCTGGGAATCACGCCATGCCAGTTAGCATCTACTAGGACGGACTACGTAGCACAAAAGGGAGTGTGAACGTCAACTAACGTGAAACCTAACCACCCAACACCAACAAGATGGGAATCCTTTCCATCTGGAAAAAAGACGAGCTTCTTCCACCAGAAAGCATCGTTCGTCGGCCCAACTTTTCAGCTACCTTGTTCAGGATCAAGAAAGGCCACAAACTGCATGCAAGAACCCTTAAACAAAAGATTAGTATACAGGAAAGTTCAGATGTCTTTTCAGTTTTCACTCCAGTCCAGCGATTCAGTTTGTAGATAGAGTGGTATGCAAGACAAAACTATCGAAGAGATAATACATAATACTGCTAGGCGTGCATGCATAGCAGTTACCTAATCCGAACAAGAGTTAACCCCTAGTACTTGGTTCTGTGAGCTCCACATTTTATTCAGAAACAACTCTTGTAAGCCCCAGTTGAGACGATGTGGTCACACTTGTGTACGTAGCTACAACCTGTCAAAGACGAGCAGGGCATAGAATAAAGCATTGCATTGCATTGCCGGCAGCCATGACCAAGAGCGTCCAGGCCATAATCACATGCATGCCTGATTGTGCCTATCTAAGCTATATATGGCTATATCTCGATCATTGAGTTGCTTACACACAACGTTCTCGTACTAAAACGCATACCGCAACGACAGGGACCTCGTCTGAACTTCTGAACTTTTGCCTTGTATAATAACAGTTAACAGGTCCAATCGTGTCCGTTTTGGCTCTTCCTCCTTCTCGATCGACACTGCCCTTGGCAGTTTTTGGTGCAGTAAGTGGTGTGGATATGGTCACGGGCGTAGTCGTCTCGGATTAACTACTCGAGCCGTTGTGGTGGTGGTGCCCCAAACGATCAGGATCTGCCGAAACGGGCTTGTTGTTTAACCCTTTGTTAATGTGCAATTTGCAGAGAGAGAGAGAGAGAGAGAGAGAGTAGATAGATGCTGCCCTGTGTTAGTATGATTTGTCTGTTCTTGGCATGCATCTGACTGACGGCGATGCCGTCAAGCGAAGAGACAAACAGGATCGGAGCCGGAGAGTGCGAGTGTTAGGCCATGTTTGGCACGGCTCATGTTGAGATGGATCTTCCAAAACGGCTCTCACTCCGGCTCCTCTCTTTTATTAAAAAACAGCTCCTCTAGAAAAATATTTAGTAGGGCTCAGATACAGTGTTTCAAACTTGAGAGTCTAGGCGAGATGGAAAGTAGAAGGTGGTTTGAAAGATTCAGAGCTGCTGTTGCCCGGTACTGCGCGGTGGTCGCCTGAGACGGCTCCAAACTACTGTATCTGGACATACACGTTCGTAGAGATAAATAACACGGCGCGTGTTTCTAGATCTTGCGGATCCACTAACGACCATGCTAAAACCGAGCATGGTCGCAATTGCCTCGCTCACACCACATGCATGTTCCCAGATCGACGGCATGTTCCCGATCGACGGCCTGCTCGGTATTGTTGGTTTCAGATTATCATTCTTTGGCGAGGCCGGCCCGAGGGGAGGGCAGGAGGTGCGACGGCCGAGGGGCCTCGAGAGATGGGGCCCAAGCCCAAGTATATAATACTCCATACCCTTTAGCTATAGTCCATTAGGATTTAGGATTAATTGGCCTCGTTCGGTGACCAAGAAGTCGGCTTGTTCTTTGACCGAATCGAGCGATTTTTCTCTCACAATATTTCAAAGTGAATGTGTTTTTTCAAAGATGAATAAAGCATTTTCATACCAAATTTAACGAGGCCAATGAGAAGATGCAATGGGCCATCAACAAAAGGAGCCATCGGCCTCTTTCTTTCCAGAGGCAAGGAGCCGAGCCGCCAACACCGCACACGCGCAAGACATAGCGATCGCCTGTCGCGACTTCCGGACTTCTGGCGAGACGGCAAGACTACGAGAGACGCAGCCCCGATCACCAGCTTCACCACGTGATCACCACCAAAGAAATCACCGAGACACCGACGCCTCGAGTTCCAGCCTTTCCGTAATCCAGACGACGGCCACACGACGTTACTTCGGCGAAGATGACGACATCTTATCTTGCTATTGCCTTCAGTTGATTTGTGAATCTTGGTTCTAAAAAAGTTCATGTCCAAATTGTCCAGACCCTAGGGTTTTTTTCCTTGTTCAATTTTTGTCTAGTACTTTGTACTCATATAATCATGTTTTTCTTGTAATTTAGGTCGTGTTAGAATTTTAGAATGTTACTTAAGAAACATTTGTCGAGAGGGGCCGTCATGACGAGTTCCTCGGGGCCCTCAAAAATCTGGGACCGCAGACTGCTGTCTTTGTTCGCTTACGTAAGAGAGAAGTACTACCGGTCACGGTTCAGATGAACAATGTTCTTTGTGAAATTTGGCCATCCAACCAATTTCAAACGGGTCATGAATCACTCATCGGTCTCCCTACGCATCCACGTTACTTCATTCCACATGCATGTGAGCTTATCCATCCATCATACACGATTCAAATTCGGATGCTTGCTCTGCTTCCCAATCCCTGTTGCCAGTTCATCCAATTTTCAATCCAGATCCAAGAACCCCTAGTACTATGTTAGCAACAGCTAGTAAAAGGGGAAGAACAGCTAGGAAACTTGGAGGGGAGGAAAGGATTAGCGACGGGGAATGACGAATGATTCAATTCAGAGTTTCAGTTTAGTTACAAATGGTTCCTGCCCTCTCTAGGCAACATCACAAATACGTATATTGAACCCACTCAGGACCGCTCACACGTTTGCTAGGCCGAGCTTGTCTTCTGGGCCTCGCTGGGCCGGACTGGGTTTACTCCTGGGAGGCTTCCTCTGCATGGCTAACACTCTCCCCTTCGTCAGAAGCGGCTTGCCCCCAAGCCGACGCACGCGGAAACTGCTAACGCAGTTGCTCCAGAGACTCCCAAATGGCCAAAGTCACAGGCATATGAGATCATTCAACCAGTCATTGCTCAACCGGATGGGCACCCTCGGACCATCGGCGTTGAAGAATGCGAAGAGGAATTTGAAATTCCACCAAGTCAGAAGGAGAAGTTGTACCTACAGTCTGATTCCTTGGAGAACGCTTCAGTTGAGAAACGTGAAAGACAGGGTGAACTAACGCCGAATCCGGTAACCGAAGCCGATAGGCAACTTTGCCAATACGCTCCAAAATGCGATATGGACCAAAGAAATTGAACGCCAGCTTGTGATTGGTGCGGGGAGCGACAGAAGACTGACGTAAGGTTGCAATTTGAGGAACACCATATTGCCCACTGCAAACTGACGCTCAACCCTGTGTTTATCGGCCTGCCTCTTCATTCGTTCCTAGGCTCGCAGTAAGTGTTTGCGAACCAACTGTTGCATCAACTCGCGCTCCTGCAGCCATTCTGATAATTCTGGGACCAGAGTAGCGGCCAAAAGGTCCAAACCCAAATGACGGGGAGGAAAGCCATATAACACTTCAAAGGGAGTTCGGCCCAATGCTGAATGAGAGCTGGTATTATACAAAAACTCCGCCAGTGGCAACCAACGAGACCAGCGATGGGGACAAGCCTAAACAAAGCACCTCAAGTAAGTCTCCATGCACTGATTAACTCGTTCTCTGACGGGTGATAAGTAGTGCTCATGCGCAGATCAGTACCAGCGAGTTGAAATAGCAGCTGCCAGAACTTGCTAGTAAATACCCTATCACGATCAGAGATTATGGCAACCGAAAGTCCATGGAGTTTATATATGTTATCCAGGAAAACCCAAGCCACAGACGTTGTAGAGTAAGGATGTTTCAATGGTATGAAATGAGCGAACTTGGAGAATTTATCCACGACAACCAAGATGATGCTGACAGTACCAAACAATGGAAGGCCTTCCACGAAATCAAGCGAACCCACTTCCCAAGACTGCCGTGGCACCTAAAGTGGCTACAACAAACCAAGGTACCCTGCGCGATCTGGCTTGGCCTGGGCACACAATGCACGACTGAACATGTAGGAGAACATCCTTACGCATACCTGGCCAATAGAACAAGGGCCAGAGTTTGCTGAAAGTTGCCGGAGCTCCAGAGTGCCCTCCAATAGGGCTATCATGAAGAGCAGTCAACACTTTGCGCTTAAGATCTTGATTAGAGCCCAACCAGATGCGGTTCTGATATAAGATGATTCCATCCTTTAGCTGAAATGGTGGCCGACTCGAGCCATCCAAAAGCAATTGTGACAATAAAGCTTTGGCCTCAGGATTTGTTGGGTACCAAAGATGAAGCTGATCAAGCCATAAGTTAGTAGGTGAAGAAACCGCATTCAAATGTTGAGGATGGTCCCGGTGTGACAGAGCATCAGAAGCCTGATTCTCAGAGCCTTTACAGTAAATCACCTTGTAACGAAGTCCCAACAATTTGGAGAACACTTTCTGTTGCCAGGGCGTATGCAACCACTGCTCATTGAGGTGGATCAGGCTACGATGATCAGTATGGATGATGAATCCTGAATTCATGCGGTAATGCCGCCACTGATCGACTGCCATAAGAATCGTCAGGTACTCCTTCTCGTAAACTGACAATCCTTGATTCTGAGGTCCCAATGCCTTACTGATGAATGCCAGCAGATGACCATTCTGTAGCAATAATGCACCAACTCCAGACCCAGATGCATCAGTCTCCAAGTGAAAGGAAATAGAGAAATCCGGAATTCCCAGCACGGGTGCAGAAGTGAGGGCTGCTTTCAGAGCCGAGAATGCATTATCATGGATAGAAGTCTAGATGAACATAGAATCCTTGCGGAGCAGATCATTCAGAGGTTTGGCAATGAGCCCAAAATGGTTGATAAACTTGCGGTAGTAGCCCGCCAAGCCAAGGAATCCTCGCAACGCTCGGACATTTGTAGGCACATGACAGCTAGAAATAGCCCGGATTTTGGCAGGGTCAGTGGCAATACCACGCTCACTGATAATGTGGCCTAAGTAGAATATTTCCCGCTGAGCAAATTTACACTTTGAAATCTTGATTTTCCATTGATCTTTTGCTGGCCACTAGAACACTTGAGTTAAATGATCAAGATGCTCTTCAAATGTCCGGCTATAGACAAGGATATCATCGAAGAATACCACCACAAATTTACGCAAGCCAGGGGCAAGAGTAGAATTCATCACCCCTTGGAAAGTTCCTGGCGCACCAGTGAGGCCAAAGGCCATGACCTAAAACTCGTACTGCCCCACATGAGTTTGAAACGCAGTCTTTGGTTCTTCTCCCGGCTGTAACAAGATCTGATGAAAACCCACTCTAAGATCAAGAGTAGAGAACCAACTGGCATGTGCAAGCTCATCCACTAGCTGATCAAAAACGAGCACAGGATATTTTGACTTGGCAGTGATTGCATTCAACTGACGAAAGTCAACACAGAAATGATATGAGCCGTCCTTCTTCTTTACCAGCAATACATGTGATGAAAACAGGATAGTACTGGGCCGAATCAATCCTTGGACCAACATTTCCTTGACTTGAGCTTCAATCTCATCCTTTAGTTTTGGAGGATACTGATAGGGGTGAATAAACACCGGCTGCGCTCCCAGAATCAAGGGAATAGAATGATTACAAGTCTAGGAGGGAGGCAGTTCGGTAGGCATTGCCAAAACTATAGGAAACTGATCCAATACTGACTGCACCAATGGATGTATAACAGACGAACTGCACAATTCATCATTGACATCAGACAATTGACAGACTTGAAGCATTAGCTTATCAGGTAACTCAGCATCGAGACCTTGTAAGAAAACCCACTGCCCCTGATATGGAATCATAAGCCACTTTTGCTGCCATGCATCGGGCTCAAAGACTCAAGCCAGTCCATACCAACAATAAGGTCATAAGAACTCAACGGCAAAATCCGAAAATCAGTCTGAAATGTACAATCACCAACAGACCAAGAAAGTTGATGGCAAATGGCTGGGCAAGCAAAATACCACACCAGCAACCCGAACCTCACTATGTGTAGGAGTAGATGAGATACCGTTAAGTTTAGATGTAAGAGCTGAGCTAATAAAAGATGCAGAACTGCCTGAGTCCACAAGAACCAAGATTGAGTGACCGTGAACCATACCATGCAACCGAATAGCTCGAGCAGAGGAAGAAGCACCAACAATAGCCTTGGACAGAGCCATGAACAACTGTGCAGGCTCAGCAGATATTGTATCATCGACTTCTGAAACCACATCTGAATCCCCAAAAGAGTCCCAAACAGCTTCAACGGCCAGCAAAACCTCAGGAGAACATTTATGATCCTTGGACCATTTAGCACCACACTTATAGCAGAGCCCAAGAGCCTTCATGTATGACTTGATGGCCGCAAGCTTGGAATCTATCGTAGAGAAAGAAGATGTAACAGAACCAACCAATTATACGAGATTAAGTAAGGAAATCTTCCGCCGAAGCAGATAATTTAGCAAACTTAAGCCCGTATAACCCGGTAGTCCATGAAACCACGAAGGATTTCAAACCAATCGACATACAAACCAAG
The DNA here is from genome assembly GCA_904845875.1 of Miscanthus lutarioriparius. Taxonomy (NCBI): domain Eukaryota; kingdom Viridiplantae; phylum Streptophyta; class Magnoliopsida; order Poales; family Poaceae; genus Miscanthus; species Miscanthus lutarioriparius. The sequence continues at coordinate 7,190,622 of CAJGYO010000013.1, forward strand.
ATCGTACAAGTTTAGCAGTCACCATCACATGTTACATAAAGTTCGCAATGACAGTGGATACATCAGAGTTTAGAACATAAAGTTATTACAACCCAAGTTCAAACTGAAATAGCGGAAGCAAATAGTTTTAAAGCCACACACACACTTTTGGTTCAGATACAGTGCCAGTAGGTAGTCATCTCCAACAAAAGTATCAGATGAGAGATACGAAGTGACCATTGCCCTTGGTCCTAGTTGTCACCCATCGCCGGGTATAGGTAGTTAATGCAATAGCCGTAGTACATTTGACCATCTACAACAACAATGGGAACAACGCCCTGAATACGAGAAGGTACTCAGCTAGACTTATCCATCTTAAACCAAAATAAAGCGACACCAAGGATTATGCAAGGCTTTCTTTAATGGGCTAGCTGACTGGTTTACGAAAAGCATAAGCTATCATGAAGAAACCATTTTAAATACTTTGCATCATCTTTATTATGACCTATCTATCTAGGTAAGCACCTATACTATAGCAATCACTTGATTAACCAATAACATCTAGTTACCAACTTAGATTTAGCATATCCCATACCATTCAGATAACCATTAGTGTTCCATCATAATTACTACGATGTTGTAGCTTGAGTCAAGTGCTCACTATCCAGGAGCGATGGCGATTCGAATCGATTCCTAACCAGCTGGTGATTTATTCCTCACACAAACCACACTCGCCGATTAAGTGAGCTACAGATCACCAATGACACTTTCCAAGTAGCCTGGGATAACAGTAAGGGACCACACTACCCAGGGACCGCCCGACAGCTAGAAGGAACCTTGGGCTCACTCTTTGCGTCCCCGTCATACCCCCTTCAGCACCGGTCTGCCAATCCAAGTTTATCCCGGCTCAAATAGTGTCACTAGCTTTACGGTCGAAAGGTACTTTATTCGGCTAGCTAAATGTGAGGCATGCGTTCAACATGACAAGAGGGACGAGCAACGATCGGTCCTTAATCGACACAGACGGAAAACTAACAGCACTCCAGAACCCTGTCTAGTTGCCGCCAACTTTTTTCGTCCGGTCTCCAATTATCCATCACACATGGTTAATTCCAGGATATCATTCTTTCCATAGCTAAATTCTTCCAATACCCACCTATAAGTGTAGGTGACCGAAAATCACCGATCGCTACCGGTCTAAGCAAGGCTAAGCAGTTATTCGATCCCAACCTAACAGGGTAAAAAGGTAATAAGGTAGGCAAGAATAGTAATAAATGCATCAACGGTTTCAATCAACTCCTACAACTTAATGCAACAATATATAAACTCATATATAGAAAGAATTGCTTTTATAAAGTAGGAGACTTAGAATGCTCTCGGCTTGCCTCGTTCAAATGAACTAGGTTGATGATCCACGCACTCGGGCAAGTCCTCTCCTTGCTCCTCTTCCTCTGGCACCTTCTGTGCCTGGACTTCTAGTGGATCTGTCCCGGTCTGCTCTTCCTGAACTACTACTAGCAACTCCTCCTGCGATCCTGTATGATGCAAATGTATAAGTGCTAATGCATAGGTGCATCGGAGAGATGACATGTAATGATCATGATGCATGAAATGTAGATGAACATGTTTAACTTTATTGGTCATAGTAGAAGTAAAGCTCTTCTACAAGGTAGCCAATATCATCCAAGAACATGTACTACTATACTACTACTACAACCACTGTACTAACATGCCAAGTCACCACATCAAGTTAAGATGCTTCAAAGATACACCAAAGCAAACATTATTAACTAAACATGCATTAAAGAAAATTATTTTATTTTATTTTAAACTAGGGCTACAACAGCAACATATATTTTGGTGCTCATAAAAATCTGAGAAAATTATAGTAGCATAGTACTACCCCAAGTAGACTACCATAAAATTTTCATGGCATTTGGATAAGTAAAATAGCCTACACAAAAATGACAAGCTATGGCATAATTATGAGCATGAAAATATTTTGTACTATGAAAAGTGTTAAACAACAGATTTGGTATTTTTCCTATGTTCTACACAGTAAACAATCACTGCACAAAAATTATCATACACATGTTTTATACACCTTTTGTTCTCTGTTAAAATAACAAAAAATCATTAATTAAAGGCACTTGAACTACACATCAATATTTCTCTATAGAACATGCATGACATATATTTTTCCTACAAAGTACATCACTAAAGAAGATTAACAAAACTAGAACCATATTTCTCTGATGTATATTATATTTACTAGACATTTTCTAAGAAATCGTCATTTATTTAATTTAAATAAAGCCACACAGAAAAGTATCACAAATTTGACATGCAATATTTTTAACAAATAGATCTAGTCACAAGAAACCTAGCAAAACTTATTTCAACAAATTTGGAGCTATTTTGAGCAAGTTATGAATTTCCAAAGCATTTAAACAAAATATGTAAATCATTTCTTTTATTCTTTTCTGAAAATCCCGGTTCAAAAATGCTAGATCCACCCGAATCTAAACACGCGCGTACACACACAGGGGCTGACAAACGGGCCCAGGGGTCAGCGGGACCCCACCTGTCAGCGGGAGAGGAAGAAGGGCGGCGCTGACCACGGCTAACCTCGCCGCCAACGAGGTCTCCGGCGAGGAGGTCTACCCTATCGCACTCTCCTTCGCAAGGCGAGCCTACTGGTGCAGCTATCGTGGCCAGTGGAGCTCGGGAGCAAGCTCACCGGCATCCATGGCGGCGCGGTGGCTCGGCTCAACGTCGGCCGGCCATCTCCGGCCGAGATGAGGCCCGGGGAGTGGCTTGAGAGCTACCCCGTGTTCGTGCGGTGCTCTTGTGCGTAAAAAGGAGGCGAGAAGGAGGACGGAGGGGCGAGGTCCACGGAGCGACGCATCTCCGATGAACTCGACCTAGCTCCAGCGAAATGATTCTGGCGACTCATCGCTTACCACGGTGAGAAGGTGCTAGCACGGAATGCACGAGGTGGAGGAGGAGCTCAGGGCGAGATGGAGCGGTCGACGGCGAGCTTCAGTGGCCGGACGAGCCAACTCCGCTTTACTGGTGCGAAGCGGGGCGGAGGCGAGTCGTCGCGCGCGTGCTCTCTTCTTGAGCGAGAGGTAGGGGGACAAGGCAGCAAGTGAGAGGAGAGTGGGGTGGAGCGCACGTCTAGTCGGCTCTTGAGTCGAAGCGCCGGTCGGAGCACCGCCTTCGCCTGGTGGTACGGACGCCAAGCGTGGCGGCCGGGCAAAGGGGGAAGGCGGGCGCGGCGTTCAAGCAGCGGAGAGGCAGCGGGGGCATGGGCCTGGGCCGTGAAGCGACACTGGCTAGACACAGTATGCGCGGCCTTAAGAAGAAGCAAATCAATTTTTCAATTTATTTTCTATTCCCAACTGATTTGAATCACAAATTTGAGCAACCAAAAACTATTTTCAGGATTTGGGGTAAAAATAAAAGTTGTTCAAAAAAATGTACTCTACAACTTTGCCAAAAAGAGTAAGGCCAAAATCCAATTAGATTTTGAACTATAGATTTAAAGTTAATTTAAATCAAAAACCCTATTTTAGAAGATTATTTTTAAAAGCAAAATTTGAGAAAACTTTGAATATACACCTTGTTCCAAATTGCATCCTAATTACTTCTAAGTGGTCTAAGTGATCAATCAAGGTTCATACATGGCAAAACAAACATAGCATCCAATCTATTAAAACAAAACTATGCAACATACATGTTTCATTAGTATGTTTCAATTATGTATTTCATGTCATGCTTATGAATGCATAATAATGATTATGCTCATGATTTGCAAAATGTTAATGCATGCTTAACACCGAGGTGTTACAGAAGACTCCTAAGCCTCAGCAGCCGAAAGAGCTTTGTCCTGCCGAGGGGGAAGCGGCAAAGGCAAAGGGCCTTTGTTGTCTTGGGGAAAACGACCAGTATGCCAATCACCAGCTCGAGGCAGCTTCGATGGGGAAGCAGATGCCACTTCTTCCTGCAATAAAGCCAAGGTAGCAGCTGTATCCAAATCCTTGGGATGCTGAACAAGCACGACCGATTTAATATCAGGTCACAATCCATCAATAAAACGCATGGTGAAATACAGCTGGTCATGCTTAGGAGAATAGGCCTTCAACTGATCCATGAGCTCAGTGAAGCGAGAAAGGTAATCAGAGACTGAAGTAGTTTGTTTAACATGGAACAATTGGTGAATCAAGGACTCGTGCCTATCGCGATCAAAGCGGTCATGAATGTGAGCACAGAAATCATCCCATGACTAGTCAGGAATCTGGGACTCAACGGACTAGTGCCAGAAAGACACAACACCATCGAAATCCATTTCAGAGATACTGATCCAAAGAGATGGTTCCACGAAGTACATCTTGAAGTACTTTTCAGCGTGAGTACACCAACGACGGGGATTGTCACCATCAAACCTAGGGAATGGGACCTTAGGAAGTTTTCCAGTGGGGTTGTTTAGTCGATGGGGATCAAGCAAGGGTGGACGAAGGGGTGGCTGAAAACCAAGAAGGCTTGTGGGTGGGTAGGGCGAAAAGGGTCAGGTGGAATTGGTAACGGTGGTGGAGGAGGCCGAAGAAAAACAGGTGCATGACCATAAAACTGAGCCTGTGAATGAAGAACATGGGTTTTGGGAACCGACAGTGTACCATTGGTCGGGACGGGGATCCAGGTCATGACGACCCCGGATCCCAAATCTCGTGTAGTCATATCAACGCGGTGCCCCATCATGGTGGTTCGGCGGTGATTCCGGCAGCGTGTTGCGCGCCCGCCTTGGCAGGAGTAGGAAGTGGCCTGGTTGGTTGCGGCAATTCATCGAACATGTCGCGCGCACGGGCCTTCTCCAGCTTCTATACCGAAGTACGGACGTCGTCGCGGTCAGCATAGTTCGCTTCAAGCGTGGCGATGCGGGCCGTGGCGGCGAGGGGCTCCGGATCCGTAGGCACCGACTCGAGGTCAGCCACGCGTCGAGAGAGGTCGCTGACGGTGGAGGAGTACGAGGCCTCCAGCGCATCGATGCGGCGAACGGTCGCCGTCGAGCGCTCGGAAATGCTCTGCTCCAGGCCGGTGAAGCGCCTGGTCCAACGCTCATCCTGCTCGTCGAAACGACGATTGAGCTGAGCGAGCTCGTCGAACAGCATCTTCATGTTAGGTTCCATTGCTCCCCGAGATCGCTGAAAACGTGTATAGTGGTGGTGGCTGGCGGGATCCAGGATGAACTAGAAGCCGTAGGGGAAAGGAATCGGACAGGATCGCGAAGTCTGATACCAGAATGTTAGCAACAACTAGTAAAAGGGGAAGAACAGCTAGGAAACTTGGAGGGGAGGAAAGGATTAGCGACAGGGAACGACGAACGATTCAATTCAGAGTTTTTGGTTACAAATGGTTCCTGCCCTCTTCAGGCAACATCACAGATATATATACCGAACCCACTCATGACCGCTCACACGTTTGCTGGGCCGAGCTTGTCTTCTGAGCCTCACTGGGCCGGACTGGGTTGGCTCCTGGGAGGCTTCCTCTGCATGGCTAACATACTACAGTGCATGTGGATGCTGCTACCCTGCGCGCATCACGCAACGGTCACCCCCTTCGTCATCAGTCATCACCGTCGTGATTCGCGGATGGGTCAACCTTCAACGCCCAGTTGCCCTGCCGCTGCCGGCCCCGGCCAACCTGCATCTAATGCGCGGTGGTCAGCGTGCACGGATTTGCGCGCGACACCCCACCCTCGTATGGTATGGCCGTATCAGATTCACAACGACCGGTGCTTCAGTCAAGGCTTGCAGCGGGGACCGATCGGTAGGCCTGCAGCAGCGTGTGGATCAGCCATCAGTGGATGTGGGTGAGGTAGCAATGCAACACCCGTCTCGCATAAAAAGTTGAGGACAGGAGACATCGCACAACAGGAGCTAGCTAGGTGAAGAAAATCAATGGAGTAACGGACACTTCCGCCGGTGACCTGACCTGTGTCTGAATCTGAACATGAAGCTCGTGGCGTGGCGGACGGTTTCCTCTCGCCACCGCCGTTGGGATCACGCGTCAAACTCCCACTCCGCCGTGTCGTCAACCTCCACCAGGCCAGGCCAGGCCAATTTACACTTGACTTCTTTTACCAAACTTGTTTGTCTCTCCGTGGAGGTGTTGCCGCCCTTGCTTGCATCTCCATGTCTGATGTTAGTTTAATTTCCCGGATAGGCCTGACCCAAGCGAATCTCGCTTTTTACTTTCGCCACCCTTCGTCGTCGCCCAAGCGAATCTCGCTCGCCTCGTCGTCGCGTGTGGCCGCGCCTCTGTGGCACGTTGCGGAGTTAGGCACCGGACGCGGGCACGCGGCTCCCTTTCAAAAAGTAAATTCTGTGGTTATATTCTTACGACTAAATAAAATTACAAAAGAAGAAAAAAAACACACCACCGCAGACGTTACTTCGATTTTGAGATCTCATCTTGCACGTTTTGCTGCAAATGCCCACTTCGTTCAGCTGATGTGGAACCAAGGCTATCCGATCTGAGTCAAATTTGTTTCGGATATTTATCATGTTATTAAAAAAAAGGTGCCGCCACGCTCAAGCTTTTCACCATTGGTTTATCGGTCGGGAGCTCTTAAAGAGTGGCTTTTATATACCCAGGGTCTGTTTGCATGGAGTAAGACTAGTAGTTAACTATAGCAAAAAAAAAGTATATATAGTCAGCTAAAAATTAGTCAACTAGTCGTTAATTGTTAGCCTTTTTCATCAATTTATTGTTCGCCCTATTGGTTTGGGCTTGTTTGGCTTATAAGCCATGGCTGAAAGTACTATTGGCTGGTTTGATGTGAAGAGAAAAATATTGTTCGTTGGCTGATAAACCATGGCTTATAAGCCAAATACGACCAAGCGAACAGGCTGGTTGTTAGCCCCGTTAATTGGATTTTATTGACTACTTGGCAAACAACTAGTTAAAGATTTTAGCTAAACTTTAGTCCGTCCATTAATCCTCCGGTCTGGTTGACAACGAGTATTTTGGACCCGCAACACAGCTTGTTAGGGCCCATTTAGTTCATATGGACCTGTTCGGTTAGTATTAAAGTCGGTTGATAAATTGATCGAAGCTAATTTATTATGAGAAAAAATACTATAAATTATAGCTGATAAATCGATTGATAAATTCAAACGAACATGCCCATGGAGCAAACTTGCCTGGCCTGTCACCTTCGTGGACGCTGCCTGTGATGCGTTTGGTTGGAGACCTGGATATGTGCCTGAACCAGGCGTCGGCGGCCTCACCCAGGCCAACGAAAACGAGCGTCTGTCTGCTCCAACCTGTTTGCCTGGGGGTGATTACTGCTAGTTTGTTGGAAATGCGTGTACTCCAACCTGGTCCTCGATTTTAATGTAAAAAACTAAAATGCATTGATTTTTATTATTTTTTTAGTTTATTATATTACTCAAATAGTATTAAATTTACGATGTGAATATGTTATATCTCTTTATTATTAATTTTCTCAGTTACAGGCTTCCTACTAAACAGACTGTCTTTGCCTCGCATCGCCTGACCAAACAGTCTCTGCGACTGTGGCTACCACACGCAACAAAGGTAAAACTAGCAGGTCACGTGAGCTGGGACTCGTGCACCATTATCTTATGCCACATGGTCCAAATACTCCTCCTAACAGCAAAATTACTACTAAACGAAAAGTCGAAAACAACCTCTAAGATGCCCAGAATTGCCGATTAAGCCCACCCCTCTTTCCTCTCGTTATAAATCCCCCCACAGTCATTCAACAGCTCCAAGAACACAGCACTGAAAGAGAGCGAGTGAGCTGTCCAAAGCCACCAGCCAAACCCGCATGGCCGCCTCCACAATGCCGCACCACCTCGCGCTGCTCCTGCTCCTGCTGGCCTCGCCGGCGGCGACGCGTCTAGCATCCGCCGCCTGCGCGAGCGAGAAGTTCCCAGCGGGGCGAGCGTACGCGACGTGCGAGGACCTCCCGAAGCTGGGCGCGTCGCTGCACTGGACGTACGACGCGTCCAAGAACTCCCTGTCGGTGGCGTTCGTGGCGGCGCCCGCGGCGCCCGGCGGGTGGGTGGCGTGGGGCCTGAACCCGACGGGCGAGGGCATGGCGGGCACGCAGGCGCTGGTGGCGCTGGCGGGGTCCGGGTCCGCTTCGCCCACCGTGCGGACGTACAACATCACGGGGTACGTCCCGCTGGGGAAGGCCTCGACGCCGCTCGACTTCCCGGCCACCGACCTCGCCGCGGACGCCGCGGGCAGTGGGGGCAAGATCCGGGTGTACGGCAAGCTGCAGCTGCGTAAGGGGATGAAGGCCGTGAATCAGGTGTGGCAGGTCGGGGCCTCGGCCACCGGCGGCGCCCCCGACAAGCACGCGTTCCAGGCGGATAACCTCAACGCCAAGAGCAAGCTCGTCCTCGCCGGCAAGGCGGCGGCCGAGGCCCCGTCGCCCTCCCCCGCGCCCGAGGCTGGCGGCCCGGCCACGTCGTCCGGTGGTGGCGCTGGCAGCGACAGCGGCGCGGCATCGTCCATTGCGCCGTCCAAGTTGCCTAACGCTGCTGTGGCCGCGGCCGGCGTGTCCGCGCCTGCACTCCTCGTGCTCGCGCTGGTGGGTTTCTTGGCGACGGTATGATGATGATGCGTGGTGGCTGGATGGTGCCACCATCCCCAGCGAAGGTGGCGGCGGTGGCGGGGGCGGTGGGCAGAGGAGGAAATATTGCGCTGTATTTGTTCGCTTTTCAGTTTTGTTTTTGGCCGTGAAATAAAAATGGTTGTACTTGTTGTTAAGCTGTTGTTAGTGTTTGGTAGGCATAGTGATTTACTATTACTGTAGTGGACGTGGTGTTCATCGGTTCACATGATGAGCTCTCTGTTTCTGATGAGTCTCTGGCTGAGTTGCAGTACAGGCGCACTATTGCCGTCATGGCCATGGCTAGACACTCGAAGCAGCTTAGTTTTGCAGCAAAACGAGCTGGCGGCGCTCGGTCAGCCTTTACCGGCGATGCAAGGAACGTCGATTAGTAGTAGCTTTTGCGCACATTTCCGGATGACTCCACTCCACGCTCTGTTCCCAGCCCTTTCCTCTGCAAGACTGCGAGGAGATGATTAGCTACTCCGTCTCAGTCTCACTCGACGATCTCGTGGATGGGAACTAGGAACTGAGGTCGTCATGGCAATTGAGCACCTCGCTCGCTCATCATTCGTTGGAGTGATGGGAAGAACAGCGCACTACGCCTACGCGGCCGATCATTACAGGCGTCCATCCAACTCTGTTTTTTTTTTCCCGAACCAACCAACCAACCAAGGACTCGGAAGCAAGAAAAGCACCAGAAAGACCAATGGAGCTCATTGAAGTTGCAGGGTCCCAGAGAAAAAGGCACTGGCCAGCTATTTGGAGCTTGGAAAGGACGCCGGCAAGCGGCAGGGCCTCCGCGCGGTAGGTGGCGGTCGACCGAGATGATTGACCTGTTCCTGCTGGAGCCTTGCTGCTGCTGCTGCGTTCTGACGAGTTTCTCATGCGGCCATGGCCCATGGTGCGTAGCTAGCAAACCGAAGAACCCCAGTACCGGACGGTTCGCTCGACTTATAAAGCGCACTTTTTTAGTTATTTTTTTTCTCACGATAAATCAACAATCATTAATTCTAGCTTAGTCAATTTTTTTTCTCACAGCAAATTAACCACCATTAATTTTAGTCATCTCTTATCAGTCAATCGGTACATGGCGAGCACATGGCTGCCGGGGCCGCTAACAGGTGTGTGGACGGGACGGTCCCCGGCGCGGCTCGCGGCGGAAATTACCGCGCGCCTGTCCTGCCAGTGCCTGTGCGCGCGTATGGCCGCACATGCCGCCGCAGCGCGTGTCGGCGTCGTGCTCGTCGTCTTCGCCGTCGTCAGCCAGTCTGAACCCTGTCTGTATGCTCGCGCGGTGCGCGCTAGACAGCCTTGCAGTTGCACCAACCTTGGTCGTGGGCTGGTGCGCCTGTTTTTTAGCAGGTAAGGGTAGGCCTGATGGTTGACGGCTCGACGGACGTCTACGCTGGGCCGAGAGGCGTCAGTGGTCACAGTTCTGTTTCTGTAGCTAAGGTGATCTGAACAGAGAGGACGCATCGTGGGCATTTGAGACGCTGGGCCAGCGAGTCACCGCCGTAGAATCCAGCTTTTGCGGTTCAACTTGTGGTCTCGCTTTTACAATCCATAACCACGCCTAAATTATGGAATCGCTTCACTAGTTTCTACCAGCTTGTGCGATTCATCCACTACGATCTAGGGATTGAGCAAAAGGCTAGCTTTTTCCGTCCATGTTTTGACAGTCTAGATTTCAATGGTCAACAATATACATTCTAGCTTCCACAATTTAGGGTGGATTCAAATAAGGACCATTGAAACTTTAGTGTTTTTTTGGGATCGGAACTGTTCCTCTTATAAGGTTTTAAAAACCTTTTCCGAATGAACTGTAAGGGGCCGATTGATCCCTTCATTTTGGAGGAATTAAAATATACATAATGAATTAAGCTATTTAGCTTAGAATTTGACATTCCATAATATTTTCAAACTCACAAATAAACTTATCTCAAATTCATAGAGTGGGAGATGAAATAGATTCTATAGATAACTATACTATAATTCTACTATTCTCGAACTTATAACACACTCTTCAACTCACTTCCCTACAATAGAAATACAACATATAAGTATGTCCCTTCTATGCCTAACAATAAATATATAAATATATCCCATATACAACTATATTAGCTTAATTAATCTATGCCTAGATTATAATTATTAGAATGAATTTAATTCCAAAAGATCCAAACGGGCTAAGAGTTTTCAATATATTTTTAGGAGAGAACTGACCTGTTTTTTAAGGAAATGCTAACATGTCTATACCAAAACTAAAAACAACACAACTAAACAAACATCTGCATCTAACAAGGTAAACTGAACCAAACCCTCCAATGACTACGACCCATTTGGTAGGGCTCAGCTCCTCATAAAAAGGTTCCGGCTCGTCGTGTGGAGCTTCTCGGTGGATTTGAAGTCGTTTTAGAAAACATTTAAAAACAGGTATAGTGGTAATTTTCTAATAATTTGTACTTGGGTTGTAAAGAGGAGTTGGAAAAGTCTCTGTCTCCTCTATAAAAAAAACAACGGCGCTTCCAGGTTCCTTATAAGGAGACAATTTTTAGATTGACTTGACAAGACTCCTTACAAGTTACAAGGAGATGCAAGGAGTTGAAGCCGGAGCCCTGTCAACGTGGCCTACCACCCCTTACAAGAAAAAGAACAAAACTCAATTGTTAGGAAAAAACATCACAGCTATAAAACAAGGTAAACAAAAAGATAATGAAGAAAAAATACTACTTACACAACTAAACAGAAAGTCATATGGTTGTCGGGGACCAATACTAGGGTACCTGAAGAGGAGGAGTAATGACCATCAACATTGATTCATCCGAGCAGTCAAGAGCGCGACTACAACTCCGACCGACCCCAGACACGGGGGCTCCTCCTCGCTGACCCACAGGGGCGGGCTCCTCCTCGCCCGACCACAGGGGCGTGGGCTCCGCCTTTTGCGCGCTAGGTAGGAGCCTTTTATGCGTCTCGGCGTCCACACCAGTCTCTCGGATGGCTAGTCACGACGCCACCGGATCTCGAGGATCGCACATGTGCTTCGAGAACTCGGACTTCATCGTCACGACGGAGGGAGAGTTGGCGTGGCTTCCACCGCCGTCCAACCTCTCCACTCCGCTGGCCTCGACACGATCGCCGAGGCGCTGAGGGGTTACAGCTGCACGCACCGGAGGCCCACACCCCTGTGGAGCAACTAGCTCCTCGGGTTCGACTACGAGAGGTTAGAGCGCCAGCTCGGCGCCTTCCTAGGACCCCGACCGTCCGAGGAGGATCTAGGCCGCCTCACCTTCTCGTTCGCCAACATCATAACGCAGCTTGGCGGGGGAGAACCGCTCTCCCCGGAATACCTCATCTGGAGCGCCCGCGACAGCCAGCTCCGTTCGGCAGTCGCATGCACCGCAGCAGACAGATTAGCCACCTTATGGCGCAACGCACAAATATGTTGCGGAATCTTTCCATGACCTCCTCGTAGGAGAGTCGGAGTCGCCCTCTAGCTCTGACTCCAGCAGGGGGAGCCATCACCCCTCTCGTGAATGTTTCATGGCAGGTACCCCCGAGGGACACGTCGAAAGCATCGACGAGGAAGAGGCTACCCCAACGAATGACTTCAACGATGAGGTCGAGAGGGATGCAGGGGTCCCACCTCACCTGCGGGTGGAGCAGCTGAAGGCCTAGCACCAAGAGCTAGAGAAAGCATGACTCAAAATGAAAGCAGAAACATGTAGAGCTCGAGTGAGAGATCGAGCGCCACGAAGACAAAGAAAGTGCACGCGTTGTGGCTCGTGGCGTGAACCAGAGGATCATCGAGGACGATGAAGCCCTCCACACTTCACCCGAGCAAGCGAACATCGGCGCCATGGCCGCCTTGCTCCGAGGGCTTCCGGGGCCCGCAACGCCCGAGGATCGCCAGGACCATCGTGAGATTCGCATGACAAGACTTGAAGGCGTGTGTGAAGAAAGCGAGCCGAGCTCATTGTCCCCCGATGACGCAAGCTCGACGCCAATGACGCGCCGTGAAAGGTCCTAATGGCTAGAGGGGGTGAATAGCCTATGAAAAAAAATTCTACAACAACACTTAACAAATCGGTTAGACAATTATGAGGCAAAGCAAGTGTTGCGCTACCCTACTAAAATTGCAAGGCACCTACCACAGTTCTAGTTTGTATAGTTTCTATCCACACAATTGCTATGTCACTATACTAAGTTAGTGTGCTCTCAAAGGCTAACTAAAGAGCCGCACTAACCAAACTAATAAGCTCTTACAACTAGCTACACTAAAGAGCTTGATAACTAGTTTGCGGTAATATAAAGAGAGTGAGCAAATTGTTTATACCGCCGTGTCGAGGAAGGAGCCAATCAATCACAAAAATGAATACCAATGAAGACCAACCACCTCAAAATCAAATGATGAACACAATAATTTTTTACCGAGGTTCACTTGCTTGCCGGCAAGTTACTCCTCGTTGTGACGATTCACTCACTTGGAGGTTCACGCGCTAATTGGCATCACACGCCAAACCCTCAATAGGGTGCCGCACAACCGACACAAGATGAGGATCATACAAGCCACGAGCAATTCACTAGAGTACCTTTTGGCTCTCCACCGGGGAAAGGTCATGAACTCCTCACAATCACCACGATTAGAGCCAAGACAATCACCACCCTCCGCTCGACGATCCTTGCTGCTCCAAGCCGTCTAGGTGGCGGCAACCACCAAGAGTAACAAGCGAATCCCGTAGCGAAACACGAATACCAAGTGCCTCTAGATGCAAACACTCAAGCAATGCACTTGGATTCTCTCCCAATCTCACAAAGATGATGAATCAATGATGGAGATAGGTAGGAGGGCTTTGGCTAAGCTCACAGGGTTGCTATGTCAATGCAAATGGCCAAGAGAGTGAGCTAGAGCCAGCCATGGGGCTTAAATAGAAGCCCCATGAAATATAGCCATTGTACCCCTTCACTTTGGCACAACACGGGTGACCGGACGCTCCGGTCATATTGACCGGACGTTGGACCTCAGCGTTGATCACGTGATGCATGCCATGTGTCCCCTCTCTTCAAATGTTGATCGCCCGATCTCAATAGTCAAGTGATGACCGGACGCAGAGCTCAAAGTGACCGAACACTTTGAACCCCAGTCCGATCGTTTCCGTAAGCATCCAGAGATGACTTTTCACGACCGGACGCGTCCGGTCATGCTCGACCAGACTCACCCAGCGTCCGGTCACACAGTGACTCTTCTGTGTGCTGCCACATCAGCCGGACCGGACTCACCCTGTCAGCGTTCGATCACCAAGTGACCCAGCGTCCGGTCGAAGACCGACGCCAGCGTCTTTGCTGTATCATTGACCGAACGCACCGGTCCCACTGAGACCAGCGTCCGATCACTGCGTGACCAGCGTGATTAATTCCTTTTCAACTCTATCTTCTTCACCCTTGCTCAAATGTGCCAACCACCAAGTGTATCACCTTGTGCACAAGTGTTAGCATATTTTCACAAACATTCTCAAGGTTGTTAGCACTCCACTAGATCCTAAATGCATATGCAATGAGTTAGAGCATCTAGTGACACTTTGATAACCGCATTTCGATACGAGTTTCACCCCTCTTAATAGTACGGCTATCGAACCTAAATGTGATCACACTCACTAAGTGTCTCGATCACCAAAACAAAATGGCTCCTACCATTTATATATTTGCCTTGAGCCTTTTGTTCTTCTCTTTCTTCTTTTCAAGTCCAAGCACTTGATCATCACCATGGCATCACCATCATCATGTCATGATCTTCATTTGCTTCACCACTTGGAATGTGCTACCTATCTAATGATCACTTTGATAAACTAGGTTAGCACTTAGGGTTTCATCAATTCACCAAAACCAAACTAGAGCTTTCAAAGACGCCTCTCGAGCGCGACCCAACATGGATGTGTCACCACCGAGCAAGGCAAGGTGGTAGGCCGCGCGTTGTCGTCCTAGTGCATAAGTGTCTCGGCCTTCACCGTGACGCTGCCATGCGATACCGTCGACGCCTCAGAGATGTACCTGTGGTGATGCGAGGGATGGGGCAAGCCGCGGCTACCACCCTCATCGTGGTGGATGCTACGATAGTGGCGAGGACCGAAGCTGAGCCTCGACTTGCGGGACCTTAGGCCTTTGGCCAACACATCCTCAACGTCGCCTTCCCACCACGGTGCATCGACCACCGACCAACATTCTGAAATACTCTAGGGAAACGAACCCTGGACTATGGCTTAAGGATTATCGGCTTGCTTACCAAACCAGTGGAGCGGATAATGATGATTTCATTATCCGCAACCTTTCATTGTTCCTGGCCGATTCGGCGTGAACGTGGTTGGAACACCTTCTGCCCAATCAAATCCAAAGTTGGGCGCACCTAAAAGAGATCTTTGTGGGAAACTTTCAGGGCACATACGCGCGTCCTGGGAACCTATGGGATCTCAAAAATTGCTAACAGAAGGCCAGGGAAACCCATCGTGGGTACATCTAGCGCTTCTCCCAGCAGTGCAACAAGCTGCCCAACGTCGCCGATGCCGACGTCATAGAAGCTTTCCTGTCTAGGACCACCTATGAGTCTCTGGTCCATAAGCTAGGACATAAGGGCCCACAAACCACCAAGGAGCTCCTCGACATCGCCACCAGCCATGCCTTAGGCGAGAAGGCGGTCGGAGCAATCTTCGACCGCCTAAAGGGCAAGGCAAAACAGGACGAGGACACCGACGAAGGCGCCTCCAACCGTCCCAACAAGAAGAAGAACAAACAGCGGCGTGAGGGCACCCTAGACCACTTCGAGAACCTGCTCAAAGGACCATGTCTGAACCATGCTTTCCCCGTCAAGTGTCTATACAAGGACTGCGGCCTCATGAAGTCGTTCTTGTCCGGAAGCTCCAACAAGGGGGAGCATAGGAAGGAGCCCAAGCTAACCGCGAACGCCGCCGAAGGGAAGGACAATGGCTTTTCGATGCTGGATGGTTGCCTCACGATCTATGACTCCACATGGTCAGAACCATGCTTTTCGATGCAGACGACCTATGACTCCAAGCATCGCCAGAAGCTTGCACGTCGTGAGGTCTATACGGTTGAGCCAGCCGCGCCTACTTTCCTCCGATGGTCAGAGTCCGCCATAACCTTTGATCGGACCGACCACTCGGAAAGCATCCCATAGCCAGGAAGATATCTGCTCGTGGTTGACCTGATCATCAGCATGAAGTGGCTGATGGATGGAGGTAGTGGCCTCAACATCATGTACGCCGAAACGCTCGACGCCATGGGCATCAACCGATCGTGCATCCGACCGACCGAGGCGTCTTTCCATGACATCGTGCTTAGAAAGCAGGCCATGCCACTTGGGCAGATCGATCTGGCCATCACCTTCGGGGATCCAACCAATTGTAGGACAGAAACCCTTACCTTTGAGGTGGTCGGGTTCCACGGGACCTACCACGCCATCCTGGGACGTCCATGCTACGCGAAGTTTATGGCTGTCCCCAACTACACCTATCTAAAGTTGAAGATGTTGGGTCCATGCGGGGTCATCACCATCGGCACCTCCTTCTAGCACGCCTACGAGTGCGAGGTCGAGTGCGGCGAACACGCCACGGCAATCGTCGCCTCCAAAGAAGTTACGACCATCAGGAAGGAGGGCATCGAAGAAGCACCCGACCCCAAGCGGTCGGTCGGGTCTTTCGAGCCCGTGGACGGCGCCAAGGAGGTCCTCATAGACCCAAGTGTCTCCAAGGGCAAAGTGGTGCGCATTGGCACCACATTTTCCTCTGAATAGGAAAGCACACTCATCGACATCTTCCGCGCCAACAGAGACATCTTTTGCGTGGAGACCCTCGGACATGCCAGGCATTCCGAGAAAAGTCGCCGAGCACGCCTTGAAGATCAGGCCAGGCTCCAAGCCGATGAAGCAGCGCCTACGTCGCTTTGATGAGGAGAAACGCAGGTCCATTGGCCAGGCTCCAAGCTTTTGGCGCTCGGGTTCATCAAGGAAGTATACCATCCGAGTAGTTAGCCAATCCCGTTCTTGTATGAAAAAAGAGTGGGAAATGGAGAATGTGTGTTGACTACACAGGTCTCAACAAGGCGTGTCTAAAGGATTCATTTCCTTTGCCACGCATAGACCAAGTAGTCGACTTGACCTCAGGGTGCAAAACCCTTTGCTTCCTTGATGCGTACTCTGGGTACCATCAAATCACGATGAAAGAGTCCGACCAGCTCGCGACATCTTTCATCACCCCATTTGGATCGTTCTGCTACACCACGATGATGTTCGGTCTGAAAAACGTAGGGGCTATGTACCAACGTTGTATGCTCAAGTGTTTCGGGGACCTCATCGGGCGAACCATTGAGGCCTACGTGGATGACGTCATGGTCAAGTCCAAATAGGCTTACCAGATCGTAGCCGACCTAGAGCAGACCTTCGCAAAACTCCGAGCAAACGACATTAAGCTCAACCCCAAGAAGTGCATTTTGGGATCCCAAGGGGTATGCTGCTGGGTTTTTATCGTCTCCGAGCATGACATTGAAGCCAACCCGGAGAAGATCTCAGTAATCACGAGGATGGGCCTAATTCAGAACATAAAGGGGGTACAACGAGTCATAGGGTGCCTCACCGTGCTCAGCCGCTTTATCTCACGCCTCGACGAATGAGGTCTCCCCCGCTATCAGCTCTTGAAGAAGGCCGACCATTTTGAATGGACACCCGAGGCCCAGGAGGCACTTGACATGGTCAAGCAGCTTCTGACGAAGGCCCCCGATCGTAGTCCATCCGACCAATGGGGAACCGCTTCTGCTCTACATCGTGGCCACCATGCAAGTGGTCAGCGCCACCCTGGTGGTAGAGTGAGAAGAAGAGGGACACTCCCTCAAAGTATAGCGTCCTGTATACTTGATTAGCGAGGTCTTGTCCGATTCTAAGACTCGCTACCCCCAAATCTAGAAACTCATGTATGTTGTCCTTATCGCCAAGAGGAAGTTGCGTCACTACTTCGAGTCTCATCCAGTGACGGTCATGACGTCCTTCCCTCTCGGCGAGGTCATCCAAAACCGGGACGCCACAGGTAGAATTGTGAAATGGGCACTCGAGCTGATGGGTCAAGGCATTTCATATGCCCCTCGGACGACCATCAAGTCTCAGGTGCTGGCTGATTTCGTTGTAGAGTGGACCGAGGTCCAAATACCACCAGCGGTCATCGACCAAGAGTACTGGACGATATACTTCGATGGATCGCTGATGAAGAAAGGTGCCGGCGTGGGACTGGTCTTCGTTTCGCCTCTCGGGGTACGCATGAGGTACATGGTTCGCATCCATTTCCCCTCCTCCAACAATGTGGCCGAGTATGAGGCGCTCATCAATGGCCTATACATCACCATCGAGTTGGGTATCCAACGGCTCGATGTTCGGGGCGACTCCTAGCTGGTCATCGACCAAGTCATGAAGGAATCAAGCCGCCACAACGCCAAGATAGCAGCATATTGCTGAGAAGTCCTCCAGCTGGAGGACAAGTTCGACGGTCTCGAGCTCAATCACATCCCGAGGTGCCTCAACAAGGCGGCCAACGCGCTGGTGAATGCGGCATCTGGTCAGAGCCAGTGCCAATGGGCGTCTTTGCCAACGATCAGTACAAGCCCTCGGTCCGCTATGAGGAGTTGGAATAGACCATTTATGAGACGCCCACCCTGGGCTCAGGGGCTAACCAGCCATCAGCTTCATTCGACTCCAAAGTCATGCAGCTTGACGAGGATCCAGTGATAGAGCCCGACGCTCTGGCCAACTAGAGGACGCCTTACCTAGATTACCTCCTCCATGAGGCGCTACCGATGAACAAAATGGAGGCTTGATGGCTCGCACGTTGTGCCAAGTCCTTTGTCCTTATTGAGGGTGGGCTCTACAGGTGAAGCCACACCGGGATCCTGCAGCGCTGCATCCTCATCGAACAAGGGAAGCGGTTGTTGAGTGATATTCATGGTGGGGTCTGCGGTTACCATGCCGCGCCTAGAACCCTGGTCAGAAATGTGTTCCGACAAGGCTTTTATTGGCCGACCGTAGTAGCTGACACTAAACAGATTGTGCGCACCTGCGAAGGGTGTCAATACTATGCTCGGCAGACCCACCTGCCGGCCCAAGCACTCTAGACGATCCCCATCAAGTGGCCATTTGTGGTCTGGGGGCTCGATCTGGTCGGACCCTTCAAGAGGGCGCCTGGGGGCTATACACACTTGCTTGTCACCGTAGATAAGTTTACAAAGTGGATAGAGGCTCTACCGATCTCCGCGATCAAGTCCGAACAAGCCGTGATGTTCTTTCTTGACATCGTCCATCGCTTTGGAGTCCCAAACTTCATTATCATGGACAACAGCAGACAGTTCACCAGGAAGAAGTTCCTCCTATTCTGTGACGAATACCACATCTGCGTCGATTGGGTCGCCGTGGCGCACCCTCGCATGAATGGGCAGGTCGAGTGCGCAAACGACATGGTCCTACAAGGCCTCAAGCCTAGGATCTTCAACCGGTTGAACAAGTTTGGCGAACGATGGGTTACAGAGCTTCCCGCGATGCTCTGAAGCCTGAGGACGACCACCAGCCGGGCCACCGGCTATACACCATTCTTCATGGTCTACGGTTCCGAGGCTATCCTCCCGACTAACGTCGATTATGGAGCATCGAGGGTCAGGGCGTACGATGAACAGGGAGTCAAGGTGTCCCTCGAGGATGCCATGGACCAGCTACATGAAGCGCACGACGTCGCCCTCCTTCACTTGGCCAAGTACCAGCAAGCGTTGCGCTGGTACCACAGTCGTCGAGTGCGGGGTTAGGCCATCAATGTCGGAGACTTGGTGCTCCGCCTCGTCCAGAGCAACAAGAACCGCCGCAAGCTCTCTCCACCCGCATCAAAGATCAATTGAAGAGAAGGCAAGAGAAAGGGAAACTTACAAAGACAACGTAGCCTAGCTTCGGCCGCTTCAGAGGATGCCTCGGCACTGGGTAGACAAAGTTGAGGTGGCACCCGCGTCATCCCACAAAGGATCCATCGCCTCCTTGATGCGTAGCGCAATCTCAAAGTTGGGGAGCGTTCTCTCAGCGAGCGTCGTTCCGTCGAACGACGCCTCGAGCGCCATCGCATATAACGGGGGCGCGCACGTCATCAACGGCACTACCCTCCTCACATGGTAAGCCCCGATGATGCCTGATCCTTTTAGGCTATTCTCCTTCAGGATGTGGATGGAGGTGATGTGGTTTCGGATATTCTTCTTGTCCTTCTCCGGGACGCCTCACTTCCTCCACTGCTCCGAGGCCTCTTCGATCAGGCGCTTGGTGAACTCCGGTAGAAGGGTGACGGCGTCATTCTTGAGGTAGAACCACTGCAAGTGCCACCCCTTGATGGACGTCAAGAGCCGCATGGATGGGTACTCGCTGACCCGATTGTTCTAAAGTTGGATGCCGGCGCACCCCATCGGCTTGTGTAGCTCCTGCCTACTACCCTTCTCCCTCTTCTTCTGGAGGCTGACGGCAAAGAAATACCTTCACAAGTCAAAGTGGGGGCTGATCCCTAGGAATCCTTTGCACAGCGCGACGAACGCCGCCATGTGCTGGATCCCGTTGGGATTGAGATGCTGCAGCTCGATCTTGTAGAAGTGCAGCAGCCCCTGGAGGAATTTATGGGTGGGGGTCGCCAGCCCACGCTCGTGGAAGTGGGCGAACGACACCATGTAGCCGTCGGGCAGCGACGGTGAATCCTCATCGTCGGGTAGCAACAACTCCTCGCCCGAGGTCCGCTCGCGGCGAAGACCACAACGGACAAGGCCCTCCATGCACTGGGAGGTGATGTTCGAACAGCACCACGGCTCCATTGGAGGTGGGGGCAGATGGATGTGAGCTCAATGGCAGCGGAGGAGCGGAGGCTACGGATCTAGGGCTCCGGCGGTGGACTAGCAAGCACAGCAGATTCGAAACGGCGACGGCGGAGAAACAGAGAAGGCAAGGTTGCGGTTTTGGTGTACAGACACATCAAGGGGAAGACCGCTATTTATAAGGCGGAGCAGGCCAAGAAGGCGAACCGTCCGCCTAGTTTCACGCGCTCGCTGCGCCACGGCACGACACCTCTCTTTGAAGATCGTGTGCACGCAATCTCTAGCCATGCCCTCAAAGGACACGCCGGATAACGATTCGCCCAATCGATAAGTCGAGAACCATCGTAGGTAAGGAGGGATATAGAGCTAAAAATGCTCCTACGGCCCATTCAGGCCCAGGAGTTCAAAGGCCGGCCCACCGATGGGTTCACGGCCGCTCTGGGGCACCCTAAGTGCGAGGGGTGGAAAGGTATGGGCCCGCTAGCGGCCAGTATCTAGGCGCACGAGTGCCGCGGGCATCCCGGCCCATGTTTGGGTCATGGCCGGATACGATCCATGGTTTTTCCTCGAAGAAAGGCAGAGAGCCCTTAGGACCGGTCGAACAGACCCGAGAACTATATGGATTGATCGTTGAGAATATGGAGTCGGTCTCCAGCTGACCCAAGCTGGACCCCTGTGAATAGGATGCCGGGGCCCTACTCGGACTAGCCTGTTAACAACTCACCGAGCACCAGGATTTGTCCATAGAGGAAAATTATGGCACAACCCCTCTATTTTATCGAAAAAAATGCTTGAGGAAAAACTATCACAAAAACGAGCCAACCCTCGACCGGACCCATGCTACGGGCGGGGGCTCGAGGAAAGTTGGACTCACAAGGAGACCGAACGTACGGTCGCAGAACGACAGACCCCCGAGGGGTTCGATCATGACGAAAGGGAATCGTCGTCCCCAAGACACGTCGTGGGCGACAAAAGAAGGCTAAGGCCCTCAGAGTCCTCCATTCGGAAAAGCCTCTGAAGGAGTGTTCTACTCCATCATAGGCTTGGGGGCTACTGTCGGGGACCAATACTAGGGTACCCGAAGAGGAGGAGCTAATGACCATCAATATTGATTCATCCGAGTAGTCAAGAGCGTGACTACAGCTCCGATCGACCCCCAGGCATGCGGGCTCCACCTCGCCTGACCTCTGGGGTTGGGCTCCGCCTCGCCCGACCCTAAGGCCGCAGGCTCCGCCTCGCTCGACCCCAAGGCCACGGGCTCCACCTCGCCCGACTCTGAGGCCGTGGGCTTCGTCTTGCCCGACCACGAGGGCGCGGGCTCTGCCTCGCTCGACCTCCGATCGAGGGCTCATCCTCGCCCGACCCCGAGGCCACGGGCTCCGCCTCACCCAACCCTTGGGTTTGCGCTTTGCCTCGCCCGACCCCAAGGGTTCGGGCTTTGCCTCGCTCGACTCCTCGGGTGCGGGCTCCATCTTGCCCGACGGGGTCCTATACCACCACCAGCCACTCCAGGTCTAGGCGTATGGGCCTGGGTCAAAACTCTGACACAAAGGAAGAGACCGGCACGCCCCGACGTAACCCGTGGACATGACGGGACATACCTGAGGAATCACATTAAGAACAGCGTCGGGCGTGCCAGTGCTGTTCTGCCTAACCCTCGTACGAACGCTGACAGGCACGCCAGTTCACCATGACGTCCACCAGGATGGACTGGAGCGCCATGACTGGCAGATGACGCCTGCGCATGGCGCCAGTGACGGACAGGGCCGCGACGTGGAGCCGTCCCTGTTGACACCTACAGGGTCGGCGGGACCCGCATGAAGGAGAAGAAGGACACGACGATCCTAGAAGCCTTCCTCTCTGTCGTTCTTCTCTTTTTCCTCCGCTGTAACCCGTGCTTTCCCTTGGCCTATAAAAGAGAAAGCAGGGCGCTCCATGAAGGGGACAGATCCAATTCGATGGATCAATCAAGATCCGCACGAGATCAAAATATGACATAAACACGACACGAACACACGACTGAGCAGCGATCAAGCTCTCAGCACCCACTCACTTCTTCCACCAGAGACTTGGGATCCATACCCTCTCTCGTCCGTTTGTAACCCCTATAATAAACTTTCAGTGCTAGCAACACGAGCAGCAGCGACGAACTGGACGTAGAGACTTTTCTGCCTGAACCAGTATAAACCTCGTGTCCTCTAAGCACACCATCCGAGCCAGACGCGCAATACTAGAATTTTACTTGTCGGTGGTAACTTGAAACACCGACAATCGTACATGAGAGTAGAGCAATTGCATCGAATTAAGAAAACTTAATCGCTTATAAATCGAGTTAAAAGGGATTGGAAAACCCGTATTCTAGTGTGTGGGATGTGTGGTGCACTGGTTTAAGAAAACTTCGGCCCCTTTATACGTGGACCCCACATGATAGTGGAAAAATCTCTCCTTCCTCTCGTCTTTCTTCTCTCTTCTCTCCTAGCCCTCACTCTCCCCTAGGTGACACTAACACCCATCTCGCCCGCCTAGCTTGCGGCACGGTGGCTCCCACATATGGTCCCCCAAATCCTTTCTAGCGATGGTTCACTCGCTTCCTGGTGAGTGAACGACGGTCCGACATGTCTCCTTGAGCCGGACGTGCCCTCGCATGCGTGCGGGGCGAAGCGGCATGTCTTGACGTCACTCCAAAAATTCAATATATTTATTTTAAAATGCTATAACTTCTGAACGGTGTATCTAATTTTAATTCCGTTTGCACCGGTGTGTTCTATGCGACGAGGCAAACAATATTAGACCCCACTTGCATATGTTTCCAATATTTTTTTCCTAGTAGCAATTTATGTGTATTGACTTGTGACGTATAACTTATAACTTCTAACTTATGCACATACATTGTATTAAATAACTTTTTGCTGGTCGGATTCATTCGTTGACATGGCTACACCTGCATAGACGTTTTTTTTTCCTTCCTTTTTTGTTTTTTACCATTTTTTCTCTTTTTTGTTTTATATTTAGTTATACTACATAGTTATTTTCGTACATAGTTTTCGTATTTCTACTAATATGTTATGATATTAATTTGTATATCTAAGTTCTTGATTATAACTTATATGTCAAACTTTACATCTAAGTCATTCATTAAGTTATATATCTAAGTTATATATAAAAGTTTTGTATATAATTTTTGTAGCTTTCTATGAAATTATGTTGATAAGTTTGTTCCACAAAATGTTATACATAAAAGTTATGCGTATAACTTTGTTACTTAGTTATATGTATGAGTTATGTGCGTAACTTTGTCATGTTGAAGATATATGTTAAAGTCATGTGTATAAGTTAGATGTATAAGTTATACGTTGAAGTTTGTTCCATAAGTTATACATAAAAGTTGTGAGTATAAATTTGTAACTTCCCAAAATGATAAGTTACGGAATTTTTTTTGCCAAAAATGGAAAACTTTCCAAAAAAGAAAAGTTACGAAATTTTTTCCCAAAAAAAAAGTCACGGGTTGTTTGATCGTTCACCGGATTTAAATCCGGTGAGCATGGGCTAATTAGCGTGGCCGGTCGTTGGTAGCTATCGACATGGTGACCGGGGCTACTTGCCGACCTCATTGTGGTAGACTGAGTCTTGCAACATATGGAAGTTTGGTGGCCACAGGAGAAAAGCTGCCGTTGGCGAGGAAAGATGAGTGCATTTTTTTGAGGTGTTGGGAAAAAGATTTAGGAAAAAATGAGAAAGGAGATCGGCTGGAGCATTTTTTTTTATCCTATTTTCCTATATGGCTGTTTTTTCAGAGAAAATGGATTACTTTTCTCAATCTGGTGATGATGCTCTACTAAGGGCGCGTTTGGTAGAAATCCAAATTCTCATATAAACATTTAATATCTAGATTTTTCTAAGAAATGTTTTGGATGATGAATGAGAATTACTTTTTGAAATTGTTTGATTGTTAGGCTGGATTTTGATTTTCAAATAAATGTTTTTCATTAAAAATCATATAAATAAAAATATACTTTAAAAAGTTTATATTTTTTTATGGACGAAGAATAAAAACAACCCATTTTAGCTTATTGTACTTACAAAAAAAGACTAACTAAAAAGTACGACCGATATTGCAAAGGGAGAGTCGAGAAACAGAATCACAAGAAACTAGTGCAAAATGTTACAGCTCCGAATCTCTCGGTGAACATTGCGTTCGGCATGAAATATTGCGATTCCCTCGAGAAACAGATCCGTTCTAGCGATCCAAACGACCTCTAGGTGATGTGCCAACGGTCTGTTTCCTTCGTTACCTGAGTTGTCCGCACCTGTTTTCGATGCCACACTATTGGTGAGAAATGGCGTGGAAATGAACTAATTCTTCCATGCGAGGCTTGTGGCATGCCGCAAGTGCAGAAGCACACCAAACGCCCGCCAAAAAATGCGGCGCGAGCGGTGCAGCGCGGTAAGGATGCGAACCAAACACGCCCCAAACCACTGGATCTTGTAAACGAAACCTTGTAAATGACCAAATAAGCCTAAAAATTTATCCATTTTTAATGAACTCACCTAAAAACTCGGTAGCATTCTCTGTTTTCCTTTAAGAAACTACTACAACACGCTCAACAACAATGACTCACGGTAGTTTTTGTGCTTTGACACGTTGCGTTCGCATAGATGGGTTAGCCATTTAGTTGTTTTGTTTTGTAGGCATCACGTGGTTTGGCTACGCTTTTTTGCGATCAGGCTAGCGCCCGGACGCAGCTCCCCCCTGTTCCGTGTTGCCCATCCTGCATGCTCGGATTCCTCGCTGCTCTATCGACTGACCCCACCCACGCCGCCTGCCCTCACGCGGGCCCACGCCACTCGAAAATCACCAAAGCATCGAGAAGAGGAGACACTGAGACGAGGTAGTAGAAGCCGATGAGGGAGATGCAACATCCAATCTACTTTTGAAACATACAGATGAAACATTTACAACCTATGTTCGAAAACAGTTGAAACACTTGCAACATACGTCCGAAACACTTGTAAAAACACCTAAAAACGATTGAAAAGCCATTGCGAAAATATATGCAACATCCAGATAACACACACTTGCAACATAGTCTGAAAAGACAGATGAAACATT
Organism: Miscanthus lutarioriparius; assembly: GCA_904845875.1. NCBI lineage: Eukaryota > Viridiplantae > Streptophyta > Magnoliopsida > Poales > Poaceae > Miscanthus > Miscanthus lutarioriparius. The sequence continues at coordinate 7,216,238 of CAJGYO010000013.1, forward strand.
TAGAACAGACTCTTACAACATACGTATACAATCATTGCAACATATGCAACATCCTGATCTAGTTTTGTAACATACCCCTGAAACATCTGAAACACTTAACATATGCTTGCAACATGCGCTTTCAAGCGCAACATTGCTGCTTGGACGAAATGGAGGCTCGTTAGCGCGTGGAGTTCACCGGAGGCAGCGGCTCGGTGGTGCTTGTAGGTGGCGGCTACGTGACACAACTGGGAGGCAGCGGCCGCACGACTGGGACATGGAAGCTAGATCTGCTGGGAAGCCACTTGTGCCGACCCTGCCGCGCTGTTCCGCCCGTGATTGGCCGTCGGCGTCGTTGCACCGTCGTGTCGAGAGCCGCTCAGGCCTCTACATCGTGGCCCGCTCGTGCTAAGGCCACGCCGAGGTCCTGCGCCGCCGAGCCGGGATGCTCGCCTGCACTGCAAAGAGAGGGGGGAGGGAGGATTGCTGGAGTCATACTTCAATTTCTTATTAATTAATTAAAAGGCAGAGCCTGCCATTTGTAAAAAAAAACTATTATACAACACTCGCAATTCTCGAAGTCCCCGCGTCTGGTATGAAAGCAGCAACAATGTTAGGAGATGTTATAATTTGGGCCGGACCTGGCTTAATTACATAAAGGAGGCCATTTAAAGCAGACCCAGCCCAGGGACTCAGACTGGCCCTCTTCTTCTCTGGCTACCTGACATTTTCAGCAAATTGAGGCCCAATAGCATACGAGCCCATCCACCCCGATCCAACCGTCCGGCTGCATCAACGCACATCCTAGCCGTCCATCCGATCAGTCTCTCCTGGCTAGGGTTTTAGCCCGTATAAGAGCCCCCCCCCGCCACCCCGGAACCTCGCCCCCGCCGCCTCGCGCCTCGCCCGCTCGCTCGCTTCCTCCGCATCTCGGTGCGCTCCGATCAGAAGGTGTCTGCCGCCTCCTCGTCGGCCAAAGTCTTCCGCTGGTTTCCTTGTTTCTCTTCTCGTTGTTTGTTCCTCGCCTCACGTCTGCGTGTTTGCTGTTGCTTGTCGGTGATCCGTGACGGAGAGCAGAGATGGCGGTGCCGCTGCTGACGAAGAAGATCGTGAAGAAGCGGGTCAAGCAGTTCAAGAGGCCCCACCTCGACCGCTACAAGTGCCTTAAGGTTGCTTCACCCTCTTCTTTTCATCTCTGGAATGTACTGCGCTCTTTGGAGCCGGATCTGTGTGCTTGATAGAAGTCGATAGTTTGTAGAGCAGCGATATTCTTGAGTTGCCTTGCGATTAGATTAACACATGATGTATGGATACAGTATTTATCCCGAGGATTTGTTCCTTATGATTACGTGCGTGGTTTAATCGTGCATAGATCTGTCCCGTTAATATTTGTAATTGTAATTAGCCACAAGCGCTGGTTTGATCGTAGCTAGATCTGACCGGCTTATCTTTGTAATTAGCCCAGATATAGTTTTCTGGAACGGCCAGGTGATGCTTGAAACTGAAGCATTGAACCTCCTCAATGGTCGAAAGTTATACACTGCTTCTGTTTGGGTTGAAGAAGTGTATTTGGGCTCCCAGTGTTATACATATAACAGCATAGATCCTTAGATACTTGGATATTGGTTTTTTCCCTTGTGCAATTGAATTTTCGCTTGCTTAATTTTTGTGTAGAGATACAGATAAAATGTAGGATTTTCCTTGTTTACATGATTTAATACCATTGTTCTGCAATGATTTTGGTTCCTTCTAGTTCTGTTGTCCTCATCAACTAGTACAGTTTATTAACTATAAATTTTGTAACTGCACCTTTTTAAAATGGTATCATTTGAAGGTTTTTTTGATTGCACAAGTCGGTTAATACTGATTGCCATGGTTTATGGTTTTCAGTGCGGTATATAGACACTACCAAATTGATCTTTCTCTGAATATGTTAGTACTGTTATCTTGAATCAGATTATAGCTTCAGTATTTTTATAATTAGGTAATGCTTCATTGGTACTGGAGAACATTTTGTTCTGTCTATTTAGCTTCTAGTTCTGTATTTTTAATTACAAGGAAGTTTTAATAATACTTTAATCATATATTCAATTGTTTTCAAATTTGTACTCAATTTTGAAACTTGGTTTGCGTACTATCTGGATGGCTGTATGCTATTTTTACTGCAACTAAGAGTTTCTTGTTGTTAGTACCCCTTGTATATGCTTCTACTGATAGCTAGAATTCTCTCAGTTATTGAATTGATTTAGCTTTTCGTATCCCAATTACTTGCTGTCATCTCTTGAGAGTGTTTTTAACCCCATATCTTTGTCGTTATCTGCATGATGGAAGACTAATTTTGACTTTTTTATTCTTTGTACAGCCAAGCTGGCGCAGGCCAAAGGGTATTGACTCCCGTGTCAGGAGGAAGTTCAAGGGATGCACCTTGATGCCCAACATTGGTTACGGCTCTGACAAGTCAACCAGGCACTACCTCCCCAACAAGTTCAAGAAGTTTGTGGTGCACAACGTCTCTGAGCTGGAGTTGCTCATGATGCACAACAGGTATTTATTTGCATTTGCGAATCCTGGCTTTTGTCATTAACAATGCCTGCCGATTGTGATCTGTTTGCTAGTATGTAATCCAGTTCCACTCAGTTTCTTTTACTGATGCAATGCTCCCTTCCCTTGCACACACAGGACCTACTGCGCCGAGATTGCCCACAACGTCTCCACCAAGAAGCGCAAGGAGATTGTGGAGCGTGCCGCGCAGCTCGACATTGTGGTCACCAACAAGCTCGCTAGGCTCCGCAGCCAGGAGGATGAGTAGTCTGGTTTCTTATCATAAGGACGTACTGGATCTTGTCATTCCCATCTGTAGGAAACTACTATGCTCTGTGTCTTGTTAGTACTGAGAATACCAGATATTCCTACCTTTTTTTTTTCCATCTGTAGCGACTTCTATGTGGCAGATTCTACTGTTACCTTACATCTATCTTAATTATCTGCATTGCATGGTTTCATTGGTGTCGTAACTGTCATCCTGGCATTGGTTGATAATACATAGTGGTTTGGCTTATTTTTAGCCAGGCTATGGTTTATTAGTTGGCTAGAATGGGGCATTGTCGCAGCAACACAACTGAACAGCAGACACATGCTCATGCAATTTCGCTGTGCTGGTGGGACGAGCAGCTTGTCGGAGACATCTTCTGTGACGAGGCAGTCCAACATATCTTGGCAACACCAATAAATCCTGGGCATGAAGATACTCTGGCCTGGCATTTTGATCAACGGGGCCAGTTGTGCCAACTCTGGAAATTGACTTCCCTCCAAAACTGAAGTACTTTCTTTGGCGACTGGCCCCGTGGCCCGGAACAGCCTAGCGTTGAAGCTGAATCTCCACCGGCGCAGGATAAAACTGGATGGTAGATGCTCGGTTTGCAAACGCCTGGATGAGGACGGCGGCCACTGTTTCTTGAAGTGCAAATTTGCGAGACAATGCTGGTCTGATCTTGAACTGGTGCATGTCCGACAATGCAACTGAAGTATGAGGACCGACTGAAGACGGTAATTTTATTATGGAAATGGTGGAGTGTCCGCAATAAGATAAACAAAGGAGAACGAGGGCTAACACGAGCGGAGGTCACCGGTGAGGTCCTGAACCTTAAGAAAACAAAAAGAAATATGTGTCCTGTTCGCTTGGCTGATAAGTCATGGTTGAAAGTACCGTTGGCTGATTTGTTGTGAAAGAAAAATATTGTTCGTTGGCTAAAAAAGTACGGTTTATAAGCCAAGCGAACGGGGCGATGGGGAGTACAACTGTAGGGGTGATCCAGAGATGGCGTGCGCCACAGCCGGAGCGACGGGGCCTTAGTCCAGGATACGAGGAACGGTGGTTGGGGTTTCATCATCAGAGACCACACGGGTGAAGGAATAGTAGCAGGAGCGGGACGATTGACTGCAGTGGCGGATGCTCTTACCGCTGAATCGTTGGCGCGTGGGAAAGCTTTACAATCGGCGACTGATTATGGGATTTCCCGGATACAGCTTGAAATGGATTCATTAATACCGAAGAAAGCTCTCCAATCAACTTCGATGGACTTGGCTATGAGTGGTATATATGCTGATCAAAGACACGGGATTTCTAGGTCCAACATTTTATGTGCAGTGATGTCTCTTTAGTTCTTCGTTCATGTAATTCAGTAGCACACGAGCTAGCTCGAATGGGTATGAGTTGGGACCCGGGTGAGTCTCATGTTTGGACAAACCCCCTCCCAGAGTTTGTAAAAATTTTAATGTTTTGCGACTATGTCGAGCATATGAGTTCAATAACAAGGCCATAGAGCCACTGATTAGTATAAATAAAAAATCGCTGCAACTAAATAGGGTCGTCGCAAGAACTGAAAACAGAAACATTTTTGCCATATGCTAGTATGTATATCCTAAAAGGAAACTCATAAAATTGGTTTCATGATTTTTAGAACACCAGAGATTTAGTTATGAATTTAGCCAGCAAAATCATTTATAATTGCACTTAAAATTATAAATATAATTGTGAAGCAAACACATTTTGAAAAAAGTGGAAGACATCCTAAGAAAGTTAGCAAAAATTATTTCACCTTTTCAGGAATTTATATGAATTTTTATAAGATCACACAAACATATGAAGTGTCTACCGGTGAGCCTTGAGCCCTCTGACCTGACAGGTGTACAAATTGATGGACCGTCCGCTGGGGGGTCGCAGGCTATAAACGATTCAGAGTACATCCAGCTATCGACTTGGAGATTGTTTGTTGTCTTGGTTTTCCAGCTATCGATTTGGACATTGTTTGTTGTTTTGGTTTTCTAGGAACAGGAGAACTTATTCTAAATGTTGGATTCATCACACACTAGAAAGACGCGCGGCGTTGCCGCGCTGTCCTGTGAATGGGCCATGATTTATTTGCTAACAGCTGGACCCCGATATGCTCAAACTGTCATTTTTCTGTAACACGATGCGTAAGTTGGATCAGGCATTGGCTTCTTTGAGGAGCCTAAAAAACAGACCGTAAAAAATACTTTCAGAAAGTACTGTAATCTTGTGGGAAAAAAATATGTCGCAACTTGTCTTTTAACAGATCATGCTAGAGCTGACAACAAATTAATAAAGGTAACAGTATAGTATGCTTAAAAGATCTTTTTTTTTGGTTGAAAATACAAAATGTAAATTGCATTTGACTTGCAGAGTCGCTATAGTTCTAGTGAGAAGCACCAGACTGCAACTCCAGTAACATCTGGAAAGTTTTGAATAAATGCTTTTGTAGATCTATCTGTGAAAAAATATTTTCGCTTGTGAGGAAAAGTGATATCTTGGTTAATAGTCATATGAAATTGCAAATTAGATAAATTATTTTAAATATGCCATTAAGATTATGATAATGTCAAGGCTAATAACAATATGTCATTATACAGAAGCTGTTAATAAGATGCTTGTGCAGAGTTATTGAACAGATAATATAACGAAATAATATTGCAAGAAAATATTGTTAATTCGTAAAAATCTGGATTTTGTCCGTTGATGTTTAATGTTTCTCATGAATAGAAAAGGTCCCTCTGATTTGTATTTTTTTAATATGCCAATAAAATGATTTAATGGCTATTATGCTTGTTTTTATCTTCATTGCATTCCTCATGTTAGATATAATATGGGCTTGACCCATATAATATTTAATAAATCAAATAAAACTTTATGATACGTAACATTAAGTGTTGTATGGCTTAATACCATATGGGATTTTGACTGAACGCTGACTCAGCTTATATGGTTAAAATTTATTCATCTAAATTGAGAAGCTGAGAAAAGAATAAGGCGTGCCACCGCACACAGCCCGCCCGCCGCCGCCGTTGCGGGCGGCCGTGGCGAAAAGTGCAGCGTGTCCAGTCTTTTTTGCCACTTAAATCCACATTATCACGGTAGTTTCGCTCCTTGATGGTGGAGGCGAATTGACTACGCTGATTCTCGTCCTTTCCGCTTCCGCTTCGGTCTCTCCGAGATTCTCTGTTGCCTTCGTCTCCTTTCCCCCTGTCGCAGCCATATATCCCGTCTTCGGTCAATCCAGATCCTTGCTTCCACAACCTTTCCGAGAGAACACACATCTCCAAAGCCTTCTGTTTTCCCGTCCCTGTTCCTCTGCGCAAGGCATGAGTAGCGGGAGAGCAGTGCACACATCTCCGCAGCCTTCTGTCTTCCCGTCCACGTTCCTCTGCGGCGCAAGAGTAGCGGGAGAGCGAATGCCTCCGGAACCCTCGGCCGCTTGAGAATTCTCGCACGGGGGAGCGGCGATTAGGTTTTTAGGGAGTGATCCGCGATCGCTCGTCCATCTTCTTCCCGCCGGAGATCGGATCCGTCTTCTCCTGGAACGTCAAGGCGTCTTCTTCCTGGTGATCCATTCGCAGGATCGCACTGCGAACATCTTCCTACATCGATCGTGGTCCACGACTTGAGCAACGCTATATGTCGACTAATGCGAATGGAGCCTCCGATGCCCTCGGCATGGAACCCTCTACTGGGTACAGTCTAATCTCTATGATTACTGTATTTTGTGTTCTTACTGTATCAATCAATATGTCATCTATGCATACTGTATCAATCAAGAAATATACACATGCATATATATGCTGTCACAAACCTGCTGATGTTATATTTCGGATTAAACCGATAATAAAAATGCATAAATTTCTAACAACCAAAAACCTAATAATAGGCAATTTTACATCGATTGGTTTTCTTTGCCGCTTTGAAGCCGAATAATTTTGATGGCAAGAATTTTATGATATGGCGTGCAAAGATGGTATTGTGGTTGATCATGATGAACTGCTATCATGCCGCACAGGGGAAGCCTGAACAGTTTACTCCTGAGAAGGAACGAAAGTTCTTGGCTGTCGATAACCTGTTTCGAAGCGCCGTGATTAGTGCACTTCATCCCAAGTATGAGAAAAACTACATATCTTGCACATCGGGTAAAGAGTTATGGGATGCTCTTGAGGCAAAGTTTGGAGTTTCGATCTTTGACGATGGAGTCAGTACCTCATGGAGCAAATTGTATGACTACAAAATGGTTGAAAACCGCTCGTGGTCGAAACAGGCTCATGAGATACTGAGGCGCTAGCGAAGGAACTAGAATATTTCCCATGTCTATTGCCTGATAAGTTTGTGGTCGGCGGTATTATCGCTAAGTTGCCACATTCTTGGAGGGATTTTGCTACTTCTCTAAAACACAACAGACAAGAGTTTAGCGTGGCTGAGCTTACTGGATCTCTTGATGTTGAGAGGGCGAGAGCAAAAGACAACCGTAGAAAAGGAGTTGAGTCTTCCGCTGCCAATATGGTACAGAAGAAAAATTCATTTGCATCTCATAATAAAAAGAAGAAGAACATGCAAGAGAACAACAATGCAAAGCCTAAGCAGACTGCACAGTTTAAGAAGAAAAACAACAAAAAAAGGTGGAGCGTGCTTTGTTTGCGGGAGTGATGAGCATTGGGCAAGTGCGTGCCCAGACCACAAATATAAGCAAGAAAAGAAATCAGCAAATGTGGTTATTAGCGAGACTGGAGGAGGAACATCTAGGTATGGTAATTCTTTACCCTTTGTTCTTTCAGTTTGTCTTTCACCGAGTGGTGGATGGACAGTGTGCTAATATTCATGTGTGTCTTGATGTTTCTTTGTTTATTTCCTATCGGTACCGGCAGGATGGAGCCTTGTTGATGGGAAGCGGTTCGCATGCGCGTGTTCTTGGTCTTTGAATGCGGCCGTTCAAGTTTACTTGGAAAGAGCGGTGCTATTAAAGAACGTGCAAAGATGTCCCTCCATCAAGAAGAATCTTGTTAGGGCTTCTCGGATGTGTCGCGATGGCTTTAAAATTGTGCTTGAGTCCAATAAATGTGTTGTGTCGAGACATGGAACATTTGTCGGAAAAAGATTATGATTATGGAGGCTTGTTCCGCTTATCTTTGCTTGATGATGTGTGTAATAAAGTGGTGAACAATGTTAATGTTTTGGATGAGTCGAATATATGGCATTCACAATTTTGTCACATTAATTTTGGTTGTCTCACACGGCTTGCAAATCTGAATTTAATCCCGAAATTTAACTTAGTCAAAGATTCCAAGTGCCGATGTGTGTGTAATCGGCAAACAATCACTGCATAAGCCTCACAAGACTACAGAGGCGAGGAACTTGGCACCGTTAGAACTCGTTCATTCTGATTTATGTGAAATGAATGGCGAATTGACTAAAGGCGGTAGACGATAGTTCATGACATTTATTGATGATTGCACTAGATTTTGTTACGTGTATTTATTAAAAACAAAAGATGAAGCGTTGCATTATTTTAAGGTCTATAAAGCTGAGGTAGAAAATCAACTTGAGAAGAAAATCAAGTGTTTGCGGTCCGATCGCATCGGAGAATATTTCTCAAATGAATTTTCTGAGTTTTTGCGCGGTGCATGTGTCGATGTTTTACCACCAATAGCCTTTGCCACGGGTTACAGGGACAAGTATGTTCAGCTTCAACAGATATGCGAACTTCGACGGTGAACGCAAGAGACAATCGATTTATCCTGTTCAAGCCCTCGATTGTGGCCGAGTAATAGCCCTACGTCCAGTCGGTGTTAGCCTTTGCGTTGTATTGATTGTGTGTTGTTGTGTTGTATCATCGTCCTCCTCTCTAGGAACCCCGTCCTCCTTTATATAGTCGGGAGATCGAGTTCTAGTTGATTTACAATGAGAGTTCCTAGTAGGATTACGTAATAATACTACTACTAGGATTACATGAGAAGAATCATAGTTGGACTAGATCTTCTCCCTTCCTTGCGGGGTATCCTGTGGGTCCTGCATCGACAACAAGCCCCGAGCACTTCATGGTCGAGTTCGGAAGGCTTGTCTTGTTCCTTCGTGTCTTGCCAAGTAGAAACAAGCGTCGTCCGAGTGCTTTCTTGAGCGAAACCATGTAGCGCTTAGTGAGATCTTTGGTTGGTGTGTACCTTTTTGAAGAAAAAGTATTCCTATTTGGGTGTAGCCCCGAGCCTCTTGCTTTTTTGCACAAGGAGCTGGAGGGTCTTCTCTTGAATCACTCGATTCTTCGTTGAAGGGTTCCCGAGCATATACCCGGGTTCTTTATCAAAAAGAGCTCGGGTATAGCTAGGTCCGGTTTTTTTGTCTTGATGTCTTGAAGTGATCTATCTTGAAGAAGTCTTCTTGGTGATGTGCGCTTTTTTTGAGAAAAAGTGCACTCATTGAGTGTAGCCCCCAGAGCCTCTTGTTATTTGGAACAAAAATTGGAGGGTCTTGAATCTTATGTTGTTTTGCAACTCTTGTCTTGAAGAAGTCTTTTTGTGTGATGTGCGCCTTTTTGAAGAAAAAAGTGCACTCACCGAGTGTAGCCCCGAGCTTCTTGCTATTTAGAACAAAGAGTTGGAAGGTCTTGAATCTGAGTTGTACAAAGAACTGAAAACTTCCCCGATGCAGCCCCGAGCATTCTTCAAAAAGAACTCGGATCTGTAATCTTGGCATATCCTCCGGTAGTCTCATTGTTGTTAGATGTAGAGTCTGCTACTTTTAGATGTAGAGTCTGTTGCTTTCAGAGGTAGAGTCTGCTTTGTTGTCGTGTAGTTGTATGGTGGTGGTTGAGTATAAATGCCTTTTGTTCACAAAGTTTATATGTTGTTGGTATATTCTCCCGAATATGCTTGTTGTTGAGTCTTGTTCCTTCACGCTTTGAGTTCTCTTTCATTGAATTCTGCTCTTTTCACCGTGTCCTTTGTTAGGTATGTTCCGCTGGTGCTCCCGGTCCATGTGCACCGCTTCTTTGGTCTATAAATATCCTCCTTGTGTGCTGTTTTGATTCATCGAGCACTTTGTTGTGTGGTTTGAAATCTCCGCATTCATGAATATGATAGTTTGTGAAGTAGAGCAGCCCCGGGGCGTATTTTGTAGTTCCTGTGCATCTTGTCATAGCTGGAGGAAGTCTTATGATAGGGATTAGAGGTAGACTAATCCCATGAGCCGTTTCGTACTTGGAAATGCGTGGCGGTAGTTGGAGGAAGTCTTGTGATGTGGGATGCGTTCCTTCATCCAAATAGCTTCTGGTTGATCCTCGGCCTTTGTCTTGAGAATGTCCGTGCAGATCAACACCATATCCGGTATCACATCGGACTTGGGTAGATAGATGTCTGCCGACTTCCCCTGGTCTATGTTGTCCCGCCGTGCTGCTGATTTCTGCCTTGGATGCACTGTGTCCGTCCTTTGAAGAAAACAGTGTAGCCGAGTACGGTTTGTTCTATCGAGTAGCAATTTGGAACACGTAGTCGTTCTAGAACCTAGTTGTTTCTGGGTTCCTTTTTGCTACCTTGCCTGTCATAGTACCGAGTTCGTTGGGTCTTGTAAGATGTGTAATCTTGTATCTTTTGAAATCATTTGTAATGGAAAGAATTATTGTCTTCTCGAGTTGTCATTCTTTATTCTGCTTTGATGTCCCGTTTTTTTTTGAGATTCCCGAGTTCTTTCTATAAGGACTGGGTTGTTATGCTCCTTGTGTGATAACCTTTCATTGCTTCATGGTTAATGAGTTCTTTTTGTAGCAATATGATAGCTCTCTGCTCTCACGATGGATGATAAGTCCGAAATCGCCTGCTGAACTGCATCTGTTATGTGGATTTGTGCCTTCCGTCTTTTTAGTCGTGTGTCGTTGAATGGACCGTTGCATTCTCACATCTATTTAAAAGCCTTTCATCTTCTTCTTCTTTTTACCGCTTAGCTTTTGCCTTGAAACCATAGCTTTTAGAAATCCACCGCCGCCATTGTCGCCGCAATCACCGAATATTTGCCATCTTAGTCTCGTCTTTTCCTAGTGCCTTTTTGCTTCCGCTAGTACATGGGTAGGAAGAAAGCCATGAGCAAGTCCCAGACACCTTTGTGGACGAGGAGTCATCCCTCTCCGTGATCGAGAACTAGGAGTTCATGGCCATGAGGGCCGCCTGAAGTTTTGGCCGGTCCCAACAATGATCAAGACCACTTCACGAGCTTGTCGTGATGGCTTGATCCAGAGCAAGGACATTGCTTGAATGGAGAGCTCTAGGTGAGCATCGGGTCCCCGCTCCAGTCCTAGTGAGATCATTCTTTTATCTCCTTTATCCGTCTTTGGACTTTGCCTTCCTGCTTCCGCTTTCCTTCATCGATTTCTTGGATGGCAAAATGCCATCCTCCATCTCTCTGTTTTGTACATCTTTGTGAAACTTTCCTTGAATTCCTCCTTCTCTTTCTCTCTTCATCACTTCTTTCGTCTCGAAGCCTCAACCCCGCCGTGAAGACACCAATGTTCTTGGCGGTTGCATGGATTCGGTTTAGCTAGGGTCTTAAAAGCAAATTCTTTAACTATGACCTGGTTGATTCTGTGAGGGATTGGCACACCGATTGGTTCTATGCCGCTAATTTGATTTCTTCCTCATTGTTCATTCTGGGTCCGTCCCTCGGTTAACGACCGATGGGAAAAGAACTCCCTAACGTTGGATGAGCTCCAGACGATCCAACCATTCCTTGAGCGGATAAGCACTCGAAGCGGCGGCGGGCTTGACCGGTTTTGGAATCGTCTCGAGTTTTCTTCGACGTCGTGTTCAGCCTTTGAAGGAGCGAGAGAACTTTGGCTTCGAGTACTCTGGGGCTGAGGATCCTTCATGCATGGTCCTTGCCCTTGAGTTGACCGACGAGGAGGTACTCGAGCGTCTTCAGAAGATGCTAAAAGGAGCAAGCGTTGTCCCGCTTCACTGCCTCTCGAGTAATCTGTGCAAAGAACCCGCCTCTAGATGTAAGTTGTTTTCTCTTTGTGCGAGTACTTTTGTATTTCTTTTGCTATATCTATTTTCGCTTAAACTTCCTTGTCTTGTTGTCTCATTCTTTTCGTAGGAATTGGGGCGTAACCTCGTTGACCCGACCCCCCTTGTCGACCTCCCTACCATTGTGGGGGCTGGGGGTAGTCTTGATGGGGCTTCTTTAATCAGTAAGTCGTAAACCGCCGTAATGCTTCCCGGTGTTTCTTCCGCAAACCCCGATGTATATGTAGAGTACGTTCTCGTTCGGTTCCTCGAGCTACTCGTGAAGCGTCGGCAAGAGGGGGCGAGTGTGGTGGTTCTTCTTCTGGCGTGCCTGCTGTCAAGAAAGCTCGCCAATGAGTACTTGTCCAGTACTCAAGTTATAGCTAGCATGCTCTTAGGTGAGCACATTAATACGCTCTCTGTCCTTCATTTGCTTGTTTTTGTCTTTAACCGAGTACTTTTGTCCTTTTTCAACCGGGTGCTATGGTGGCCTTGGTCAAGACCGAGGAAGAAGAGGATGATGATGCACCCCTGTCATGCGACGGTGAGTTGTTTTCATTTTTCTGCTGTTGAATCCTCTTTTTGTTTTGACTTTTGGTCTTGATCCTTCAGTAGTAAGTCGTCAAATCGGGTTCGAGTTCTTCTGGGCTCCGCCCCGAGTTCTTCTGGGGCTCCGTGCGAGTTCCTCTGTGGCTCTGGTACCACTGTGCCGCTCCTATCGTGGGGTGGCGGTGATGTTTTTGCCGCCATAGTTCCTCCTACAAGGTCTTCTTCGGTTTTTGAAAGAAGAAGATAGTGAGTAAGTGACTCTTTGTTGTGCTTCTTTGCTTTTTGCCTTCCTTTTTCCTAACTTGTATTTTTATCGATGAGTTTCTCTATCATCTTGCAGGTCCCTCGCCTTCTCTTACTCCGCCGCCTTCTAGTCACCCTATGCAGTGCGCCCTCATCTTGAGTAGAAGGACTCGAGAGTACAATCTGATCGGTGAGGTGGTCAGAGGAAAGTTAGGCCCCTGCTGCTGCTGACCTATGGCTCCAGAGGTGACTATGGTCACAATGGAGGGTACTTCGAGGAGGTAGCCGGGGCTTCCTAGGATACAAACCATGTCATTGCCTTCTTCGCTGCTTTTCTTCTCCCTCAGCTCCCCTTGGTACCGGTGCTTGGCGCTTGGATGACGATGTGTTGTATCAATTTGATGCTACTCATCGGTTGTCCGAGTGACCGTAACTTCGGGGAACTTAAGCGTCCTCTATGACTTCTTTTGGGGAAAAGCTCCGTGTTAGTTTTCCGAAGTTCTTTCTTTGGTCGTTTGTCTTTCTCTTGTCCTTACACCTTGTCTTTCTCTCTCTCTATTTTCTCGGTCTTTTTCTCGTGATCATACCAGCTTTTTTCTCATCCGAAAATAAGAAAAAGTTGTCTTCCGAGGTAAGCGCTCTAAAAGTAGAGCTTGATCTCTGCCAAGCCGATATGGAGATTGAGCGCCAAAAGCACCAAGAGGAGGAGAAGGCTCTCCGCGTCTGGGTTGTTGAGGTAGAAAAGCAGAGGGATGCTACAATGGAGTCCCCGAAGAATGAGTGCAAAGGTATTGTGGGTTCTTTTTGTTTCCTTTTGTATTCTCGACTTTCTCTTCACCGACTTGTTTTTGTTGTCTCGGTCTAGCTGTCCGAGTTGAAAAGGTAAGCTCTTGGAGGGTCTTGAGGAGATGAAAACAACTGTCCCATAATAGTCACAACCGGGCTGAGGAGGTAATTACTTGTGCTGAAGAAGAACTCGTGCTCGCTAAGTTGATTAGGCATGGAGCTAACAGAGATCTTGTGCAGGCCCAAAAGACTATTGAGGTCTTGACTGGTAAGTTGGCAACGACCACTGAGAACTAGAATACTTTGTGGAAATCCTTCCGGTCAGTAGGCGACCTTCTCCGGACTCTAGCAGATGACGGTCAACCTTGGGCTCAGTTCATTCCCTGAGTTCCGACCCGTTTCCAGTGAGTTTGTGAAGAGGTGCGCCCGCTTATGTACCAGGAATGTTCTTGCCTAGGTCTGGGTTCTTGCTCTGGAGTTCCCTTTGTCCAAGATTGCAGAGGAAACCGAGAGCCAAGAGTACGCTGATGCCGTTGAAAGGGCAGAACCTGAGGTCGAGGACTTAGCCAATAGGATCGTTGGTAATCTTAACATTGATATTTCTTCTCCTAATGACAACGCTTGATGTACTTGACCTCTGTACTCCATTTCCCATAATAGCAAAGTATACTTCTTTTTGAATAAAGATTGAATGAAGATCCTTTATTTTAGTTGATGTCTTTTTGCCTGAATGTCCTTGTCTTGTAAACAACTTGGAATATGTGGGTCATTGTCTTGACAGACTTTCTTGATCTGTCGGCGCTTTGTCCAGCTTGTCTAGCTTTTCATTTGTGACTTGTAAACAACTTCGGTATAGATCGTTGTTTTGGCGGACTTTGTGTTCTTGTTAAGACTTAGGACCGGTGATCTTGAGATTGATAAGCCACTGAGCACTTCATGGTTGAGCTCGGAGGCTTCTTCTTGTTCTTCGGTCTTGCTTAGAAGCGAGAACAAGCGTTGCCCGAGTACTTTCTGTCTGCGAAACCGTGTAGCGCTTTTTGGATCTATCCGAGTGTAGCCCCGAGCCTCTTGCTATTTGGAACAAGTAGTGGGAGGGTCTTGTCTTGAGATCGCTCGATTTATGCTCGGTCTTAGTTTTGGTCGTTTTTTTGCCTTTTGGTTCGGGTTAGCTTGTGAGCTACCCTCATCGGCGTGAGCTCAAGCATCTTTTCAAATATTTTGCTCTCGGTCGATATGCTCAAAGTACTTTTAGCTATTTTGCTTTTTGGTTGGTGTTAGCTTATTAGCTACCCTCATCGGCGGGCTCAAGCATCTTTTTAGCTATTTTGCTCTTGGCCGGGATGCTCAAGCGTATTTTCAGCCATTTTGCTTTTTGTTTCGGGTGTTAGCTTGTTAGCTACCCTCATCGGCGGGCTCAAGCATCTTTTCAAATTTATTTTGCTCTTAGCCGGGATGCTCAGCGTATTTTTTCAAATTATTTTGCTTTTTGTTTGGTGTTAGCTTGTTAGCTACCCTCATCGGCGGAGCTCAAGAATCTTTTTAGCTATTTTGCTCTCGGCCGGGATGCTCAGCGCGATTTTCAACCATTTTGCTTTACATTTGGTGTTAGCTTGTTAGCTACCCTCATCGGCGAGCTCAAGCATCTTTTCACTATTTTGCTCTCATTTGGGATGCTCAGCGTATTTTCACCATTTTGCTTTTTGTTTCGGTGTTAGCTTGTTAGCTACCCTCATCAATGACTCAAGCATATTTTCACTATTTTGCTCTCGGACGGGATGCTCGGTGAAGACAACTCGGAGAAAGTCATAACAAGACATATGTTGCGTAAAAGACCATCTTTATTGATCGTGAATCGTTGATAAGCCATAATAATACATATGTTGTCGATGAGCATTATCTGTATTGATCATGAACGTTGATCCTTGCTTCTTGAATATATATTCTTCCTTGAGTTGTTTTCACGCGTAGAATCTTCTTAGTTGGTGATGTGCCATGTGTTTGTTGACTTCTTTTCCATCCTCGGTTGTCAACTTGTATGTGCCTGGTCCGGTGACTGTTGTGACAATAAAAGGACCTTTCCATGGATTGAGTAGTTTATAGCGTCCCTCAGTTTTTTGTATTCTTCTTAGCACTAGATCTCCGATTTGGAGTGATCGAGGTTGGGTACTCTTGTTGTAGTGGCGTCTTAAATCTTGTAGGTATCTTGCTGATTGAAGGGTAGCGTTTACTCTGACTTCTTCTGAGCTATCGAGTTCTAATCTTCTGGTGTGTTCTGCTTCTCCTTCGTCATACTGTTCTATCCTTGGTGATGTCCAGATCAAGTTGGCGGTAGTAATACGACTTCGGCCCGTAAACTAGGAAGAAGGGTGAGTAACCGGTGGCTCTTTTATTTGAGTTCGTAGCCCCATACTACTTTGGGTAGTTCTTCAATCCATTTGGATCCATAGTCTACTAGTTCTTCATATAGTCTTGGCTTTAATCCAGCTAGTATGAGTCAATTGGCCCTTTCTACCTGTCCATTGGCTTCTGGATGTGTGACTGACGTGTAATCTATGTTGAAGCCGCAGTCCTGTGCCCAACTTTTGAATTACAGAGGCTGTGAAGGGAGAGCCCAAATCTGTGATTATTCGATTGGGCATGCCGAATCATGCATAATGTCTTGGATGAACTCTCTTTGCTTTGGCTATGCTTTGTATTTTGCGAGTGGTTTGTATTCAATCCACTTGGTGAACTTGTCGATTGCTACGAAGATGTACTCGAAACCGCCTTTGCTTTCTTAAGAGGTCCTACTTGATCCAAATTTCAGCAGGAGAAAATAGCGGTGGGATGCGATAAGATTGTGAGTCGGTATATGAGCTTGTCTTGCGAACATTTGATAGCCTTTGCATTTTCTCGACTAGTTCTTCCATGTCTTTGGAGTCTGTTGGCGAGAGAATCCGGTCTGGAAAGCTTTGTCGACTAGTGTTCTTGAAGCGGCATGATTTTCATAGCAACTTTGAGTGTATTTCGTCTAAGATCTCTTTGCCTTCTTCAAACGAGACACATTTTAGGAGTACTCCCGATGACGCGCTCTTCATGCATGCTTTTCCCCACTAGGACGTAGTTCCTCGCTTCATGACGAACTCTGGTAGCCTCCTTTTTATCTGGCTTGGTAGCTTGTTCTCTTTGATATAGTCAATAAAGGCACAGGTCCATGAGGTGTTGATTACCAAAATCTGGGTGCCTTTGACTAGGAGTTCGGGGGTTATCTCATCGGGTTGTTTGATAGAGAGAGCCGATAACTCCTCTATAAATACACCGGGTGGGACCTTCACCTACTGTCGACCGAGCTTGGCGAGGACGTCTGCCACGCAATATTAGAATCACGCAGGGGCGTGTAGAATTTCTAATCCTTGAAAATGTTTTTCAAGGTTTCGTATTCAACACGATGAGGCGCCTATGTTTTCTTTGGTACAGTCCCAATCTTTGTTGACTTGGTTGATGACTACTGCCGAATCTCCGTTACCACGAGCAATCGTTTGATTCCGAGGGTAATTGCCACTCGGAGCCCGTGGATGAGGGCTTCGTACTCGCTTCATTGTTTGTAGCTTGCCATAATATCTGATGGACATACTTGAGTTGTTTTCCGTCTGGAGAAATTAAGAGAACGCTGCTCCAGCTCGCCTAGCTTGAGCGATCCATCAAAGTACATCTTCCAATGTTCAAGGATGATGTTTGACATAGGTTGTTGAATTTCATCCCACTCGGCCACAAAATCAGCAAGAGCTTGGGATTTAATTGCCTTCCGTGGGGTGAAATCGATATTGAGAGCTCTAAGTTCAACCGCCCACTTAGATATGCATACTGCTGCGTGTCTCATTGTGTAGGATGTCTCCGAGTGGGAAATAAGTCACCACGGTAATCTTGTGGCTTTGAAAATAGTGGTGTAGCTTATGAAGTGATCAAGAGAGCGTAGAGTAGCTTTTGCACATGCGGGTAACCGATTTTGATTCTCGATGAACTTCAAAGGTGATGTAGTATACGGGCGTTGTACTTTATATACGCACCCTTCTTCTCTTTTCCATGACTATCATTTGTCTTGATCACCGTAGAAGTAGCCACAATATATAGCATCATGTCTTCGTATTTCTTTGGTGGCTTTGAGAACGGGCGATGATGTGAGGTATGCTTTAAGTCTTTTGAAAGCTTCGTTGGCTTCCTTTGTCCACTCGAACTTGTCTGCATCTTCTTTAGTAGTTTAAAGAAAAGTAACCCTTTTTGCCGAGTCTTGATATGAAACGATTGAGGGCCGCCATGCGACTGTTAGTTTCGCACACATCTTTGACGCTTGGGGGTCCCATCTCTGTTATGGCTTAAATTTGTTTGGCGGCCGGCTTCGATTCCACGATGACCCACCAAGAATTCGAGTAGTTGTCCGGAAGGAACTCCGAATACACACTTGCTTGGGTTCAATTTCCACCTCCACCTTTTCAGGTTTTCGAAGGTTTGCTTTAAGTCTTCAATAAGTGTGTCCGGGTTCTTTGTTTTCACTACTACGTCATCCACGTATGCCTCCATGTTTTCACCGATCTGTTCACTAAGGCACGTCTAGATAGCTCTTTGGTAAGTGGCACCAAATTCTTGAGTCCAAACGACATGGTCTTGTAGCAGTAGGCACCGAATGGAGTGATGAAAGATGTCTTGCTCTGGTCTTCTTCTTTTAAAGCGATTTAGTGATATCCTGAATAGCAATCAAGGAAGGATAATAGGGTAGATCTTGCTATTGAATCAACTATCTGATCAATGCGTGGTAGCCCAAATGGATCTTTCAGGCAGTATTTGTTGAGATCTGTATAGTCGATGCACATGCGCCACTCGTCTGTATTCTTCTTTTGTACTAGAACTGGATTTGCTAGCCAATCTAGATGAAGGATTTCTCTAATGAATCCGGTTGCCATTAGCTTTGTGATTTCTTTTTTAATTGCTGCCTTCTTGTCGGGTGAGAACCGTCTTAGTCGTTGCTTCACAGGCTTGGAGCCTTCCTTGATATCGATTCTATGCTCAGTCAACTCTCTTGGGACACCTGGCATGTCGGTCGGCTTCTAAGCGAAGATACCTTTGTTGTCCCGAAGAAAGTTGGTGAGCGCGAGTCCTATTTTGCCGAGAGGTGAGCACTGATGGTTGCCGTTTTGGCGAGATCACCGGTTCCCAGGTCGATTTGCTTGACGTCGGATTCTTTTGGTGGTGCTAGGATGCTGGGCTTTTTAGCTGGTATCTCTAGTTCTTCCGGGCTCAGTTCCGCGGCAATAGCAGCTATTTCTTTTCTACCATTGATTGCTTGTGCTTTGGCTGCAATTTGAATTGCCTGAACATCGCAGTCAAAAGCGCGCTTCAAATCACTTCGAAGGGAGAGGACTCCGTTAGGCCCTGGCATCTTTAGCAATAGGTACGGGTAATGTGGTATTGCCATGAATTTTGCCAGTGCTGGACGTCCGAGGATTGCGTGGTATGATGATTCAAAGTCTGCAACTTCAAACTTGATGAACTCTGTGCGGTAGTTCGAGGGAGTTTCAAAAGTAACCGGTAGAGTGATTTGTCCAAGTGGCATGGTTGCCTTGCCGGGTACTATCCCATAAAAAGGTGTGCTCGTTGGTGTAATCATCCCGGCGAGTTGTAATCCCATCTTCATTAGAGTTTCTAAAAAAATGATGTTGAGTCCGACTCCTCTATCAATTAGTACCTTTGTGACAGTCATAACGGCGATAGTTGGATCTAAAACCAGTGGGTAATGACCTGCGTTTCCTACGCTAGTCCATTGGTCTTCTCTTGAAAACTGGATCGGATATTGTGACCAATTTAGATATCTTGGAGTAGCCGGTTCTGCTGCCATGATGGTTCGGAGAGCTAGCTTTTCTTGATGTTTGCTTCTGGAATCTGGAGCCCCGGCGAAGATCACTGCTACTGTTCCCCTAGAATTTTGGAATCCCTGGTCTTCGTGGTTGTCTTCATCTTTTTTCTGATTATCTTCTTTAGTGCTCTCCTTACTATCTTTTCTTTTGTATCGTTCATTGAAGGTGTAGCAATTTCCAATGATGTGCTTTCCATTAGGGTGCAATGGGCAATGCATGTTTTCAATGTTGTCATACCTTCTGGGCTTGGAAAACTTCCTTGATTTGTTAGTTACCGCTACGGTGTTGTCTGATCCACATTTTCTCTCTTGGTGTCTGTTGTTTCGATGATTTTGCTTATCCGGGTTGTCTCGGTTGCTTCTTTCCGGGAACCTTTCTCGTGTCTTCTCCTCCGTAGTAATCATTTTTTCTACTGTGCATCTGAATTCTTCATTGTTTCTCGGGTTCTCTTTGTAGAAGTCCTAAAATTGCCACCTAGCCATGATTCCGTGAGAGAAAGCTTCGATTACTTCTCGTTCGGTAATGTCATGTACTTGAGCACGTAATTCGCCAAATCGTCGATAGTAATCTCTGAGACTTTCGCCCCCTTTCTGCTTGAGTCCCTTTAATTCTGCGTGGGTGATTGGGTGCGTAATGATACCTACAAAATTTTGACAAAAAACTCTTTGCAAGTCCTCCCAATTTTTGATTGATCCTGGGTTCAATTTGTCAAACCATTGGAGAGGCATGGTTTCCAGGGCCATGGGAAAGAACAGGGTCTTGATATCGTCGTTCCCCCCAGCGAGTTCAATCGATTGTGAGTAGATTCTGAGCCACTGCCTTGGTTCGGTCTTGCCATCATATTTAGAGTGGTTGGACGGCTTGAACTTGTACGGTAATCGTATTGAAGCGAGTCTACTTGCAAAATAGGGGAATCTATCATGTGTTCTGGCTTCTCTGTACTCTGATTCGGCTCCTCCTTCCAACCAACTGTTGTTTTGGTGAGAGTAGTTCTACGGGGTAGTCCGAATGGGTGCTTCGCTTCTGATCTGTCTTGGTTGTTCGGCTCGGTAGTTTTGACTGTGGTCCCTTCTACTTTCTCTGTTGTGACTTCCACTTGGTCCAAGTCTCTTGAATGTGGACTTCCTTTGATTTTGATCTTCCTTCCTATGAGATGTTGATCTGGCGGGTAGTCTTGAACGGGTTCTTCCATCATGTGTCTTTAGGGCTGCTGTCCGGAGAAGTTCTTGGAGCTATTCCTGTTGTTCGTTGGGATGCGAGGTTGTTCCGAGTTCTTCAAGTGCTTCTCGGATCCTGTTGTAGGGTGTGTTCGCCGCACGTTTTTCTTTGACTTCTTGTTCTGATTTTCTTCTATTGTATTCGGCCAGATCTGACTCATATCTGATCCAGGCTTCTTTACGCTGCCTAGCACGTCATTGGCATCCTTGTTTTAATTTGTTTCTTCTTTCTCTGGCTTGCCTTTGATTCTCGGTCTCACCATCGTAGCCCTGAGCAAAGGGTGATATGTTGGACTCAGATTCATCTGATGACCTAACGTCGGGTGCTTCTGGGGGGGAATCAATGGTGATCGAGGAGGACAAACCATGAGTACTTCCCATGTGTGAACTGTTCTGTTATTGGCGTTGGTTTCCATACTGTCGGAGTTGCTGATAACTTTAGTAGAGGCTTCAAGGTCGCATATCGAGTCTCCTTCTTGGTAGGGTAGAATTGCTATTGTTGTCGTGCCGACCCGTCGGGTACTGCTATTCTTAGGAATAGAGCCTGGCCAGTGGACGATGCAGTCTTGAGATGTTATGGTTAGTACGAGACCTTCCTGAGCTCCTTTTAGTGGCATTCTAAACACTGGGTCGAGGGATCCTTCGAGCTGTGCTTGGTAAGACCTTGCCATGTTGTGGAGTCTAAATGGGAAAAGATCCGACTTCTTGAAAAAATTCTGAGTGCACTCCGAGTTGTATTCTTGATATGCCGAGGCCGCGTTCTGTAGCCTCATTGGAAAAGAACTCGAATTCTCAAAAGAACCCGGGTCATACTCTATCTTGGATGTGGAGCCTGAGTTCGAGTCGGATGCGTAAAAAAGTGAAACCTGAGTTGAATCGGACATCACGAGCTGCGCGAATCTTCCGGTGATTTGATCTGTCGTAGTCGCCAAAGTAGGAAAGTTTTCATGGTGAACCGAATCTTCGAGAAGACGGCTTTGGAGCTTGCCATCGTCGCCTGCCTCGTAGATCCACGAACCGAAGATGAAGGTTGATCATGTTGAGAAGATCATGTTGTCGAGGTCCATCGAGCTCTCGGATGTAAATTCGCCAAAAGCCCCTACCTGTCGCGCCAGCTGTTGATGTTTTACCACCGATAGCCTGCCACGGGGTTACCCGGGACAATATGTTTGGGCTTTAGCGTATGCGGAACTCGACAGTGAACGCAAGAGACAGTCGATTTATCCTAGTTTAGGCCCTCGACTGTGGTCAAGTAATAACCCTACGTCCAGTCGGCGTTAGCCTTTGCGTTGTATTAATTGTGTGTTGTTGTGTTGTATCGTCGTCCTCCTCTCTAGGAACCCCGCCCTCCTTTATATAGTCAGGAAATCAGAGTCCTAGTCGGTTCACAATGAGAGTTCCTAGTAGGATTACATAATAATACTACTACTAGGATTACATAGGAAGAATCCTAGTTAGACTAGATCTTCTCCCTTCCTGGCGGGGTATCATGTGGGTCCCGCATCGACAGCATGGAATTATTCATGAGAGGGCGCCACCATACTCACCATAGTCCAATGGGATTGCAGAGAGAAAGAGCCGCACTCTAACTGATTTGGTTAATGCCATGTTGGAGACTGCGGGACTATCTAAGGAATGGTGGGGTGAGGCTATTTTGACAACATGTCATGTCCTAAATAGAGTGCCCACAAAGAACAAAGAAATTACACCATTCAAGGAATGGGAGAAGAAGAGATTAAATCTCTCTTACCTGCGAACTTGGGGTTGTTTGGCAAAGGTGAATGTGCCAATAAACAAAAAGAGAAAGCTTGGACCAAAGACTGTTGATGGTGTCTTTCTTGGTTATGCTATTCACAGCGTGGGTTATAGATTTTTAATTATAAACTCTAGTGTTCCTGAGATGGCTGTTGATACAATCATGGAATCTAGAGACGCTACATTTTTTGAGAGTGAGTTTCTCATGAAAAATGCACCTAGCACAATTGGTCAGGAATTTATAATTCCCCATGAGCATGAAAATTTTATTCCGATAGAATAAATTGAGGAACCCTATGTGCAAAATCCTGAGGAGGATGGCACTATAGTCACCAGGAAAAGTAAGAGACAGAGGACTATAAAGTCTTTTGGTGATGACTATATTGTGTACCTTGTGGATGACACACCAACGACCATTGAAGAGGCATATTCCTCTCTTGATGCTGACTTATGGAAGGAAGCACTATGGAGTGAGATGGATTCTGTTATGTCTAATGGAACTTGGGAAATTGTTGATCGTCCCTATGGGTGCAAGCCTATAGGGTACAAATGGGTGTTCAAGAAAAAGCTTAGGCCTGATGGTACTATCAAAAGGTATAAGGCAAGGCTTGTGGCCAAGGGTTATACTCAAAAGGAAGGTGAGGATTTCTTTTATACTTATTCACTGGTTGCCCGATTGACCACAATTCGAGTTTTGCTTTCCCTGGCAGCCTCTTATGGTCTCATCGTTTATCAAATGGACGTTAAGACAGCTTTCCTAAATAGATAGTTGGAGGAGATCTATATGGATCAGCCTGATGGGTTTATAGCAAAAGGTCAAGAAGGCAAGGTGTGTAAATTATTAAAGTCATTATACGGTCTAAAACAAGTTCCTAAGCAATGGCATGAGAAGTTCGACAGAACTTTAACATCTGTTGGCTTTGTTGTGAATGAAGCTGACAAATGTGTATACTATCCGTATGGTGGGGGTGAAGGAGTCATTTTGTGTTTATATGTTGATGACATACTGATCTTTAGATCTAGCCTCAAAGTGATTGAGGAGGTGAAGGAATTTCTATCTAAAAATTTTGAGATGAAAGATTTGGGAGAGGCTGATGTTATTCTTAATATCAAGCTTCAAAGACAAGGTGATGGTGGGGAAACTCTGTTGCAAACCCATTATGTGGAAAAGGTGCTGAGTCGCTTTGGGTTTAGTGATTGTACACCTGCTCCTACACCTTATGACCCTAGTGTGCTATTGAGGAAAAATCGAAGAATAGAAAGGGATCAGTTGAGATATTCCCAGATCATTGGTTCGCTCATGTATCTTGCTAGTGCAACAAGGCCTGACATCTCATTTGTTGTGTGCAAGCTGAGCCGGTTTGTGTCAAACCCGGGAGATGACCACTGGCGTGCTCTTGAGAGAGTAATGTGCTACCTGAAAGGAACCATGAGCTATGGTATTTGTTATACCGGACATCCAAAAGTGCTGGAAGGCTACTGTGATGCCAACTGGATTTCTGATGCTGATGAGCTTTATTCCACAAGTGGATATGTGTTTTCGCTTGGAGGTGGCGTTGTTTCCTGGAAGTCTTGCAAGCAGACTATCTTAACGAAGTCTACAATGGAAGCAGAACTCACAGCATTAGACACTGCTGGATCTGAGGCTGAGTGGCTTCGTGATCTCCTTATGGATTTACCAGTTATTGAAAAACCCATACCGGCTATTTCTATGAACTGTGACAACCAGACTGTGATTACGAAGGTTAACAGTTCTAAGGATAACATGAAGTCCACAAGGCATGTTAAGAGACGACTAAAATCTGTTAGAAAATTAAGAAACTCCGGAGTAATAGCGTTGGACTATGTTCACACGTCTAACAATCTAGCCGATCAGTTCACTAAGGGTCTGTCACGCAATGTGATAGAAAGTGCATCGAGAGAGATGGGTTTGAGACCCACTTGAAATTTACTATAGTGATAACTTGTTCTATGTGATCGGAGATCCCATGAAGTCGGACAGTGAAACAAGCTAGTAGTAAATTGTGAGAAAAGATCCTTAGTAAGACTCATCTCTTATGCACATCTTTCCTATCTGTAAGGCAGGTTGGTTTTTACCTTAATGTGTTTCAAGCGGCTTGCTAAAGCAAAGATGTTGTCCTACAGAACATCTTTTGAGGAACATACCTATATGAGTCAGACTGCTGGTCACAGTCTATGAGATTTGGGTGATCTCTAAATACTCATGAAAGGCACTGAAGTATGACTTATATGCTTCAAGGAGAGGGGATGCCTTTTGCTGCCAAGTATCAGCTAAGGACTTTAGTGACATTCATCTCACACAAAACTGTCAATTCAAGGCTTAGTCCATTGTTCAGTTGTGACTGAGTGAAACTATTGTTCTAGATAGATGTTCAACTTAATAGTCTCCATCGAAACACTGGTATATAAAAGAAATGTGGTTCTAAGACTATTTTGTTACAAACCCTAGAGTTTGGTGGGGATTGTTGGATATAATATGGGCTTAACCCATATAATATTTAATAAATCAAATAAAACTCTATGGTACGTAACATTAAGTATTGTATGGCTTAATACCATACGGGATTTTAACTGAACACTGACTCAGCTTATATGGTTGAAAATTATTTATCTAAATTGAGAAGCTGAGAAAAGGATAAAGGCGTGCCACACGCGCGCGCGCCGCCGCCGCCGCCGGTTGGGCCGGGGCCGCGGCGTGGGCGCGGGCACGGGCCGGGCCGAGGCCGAGGCCGACGTGTCCAGTCTTTTGCCACTTAAATCCACATTATCATGGGAGTTTCGCTCCTTGATGGTGGAGGCGAATTGACTACGTCAGTTACCGTCCTTTTCGCTTCCGCTTCTGGTCTCCTGAGATTCTCTGCTGCCTTCGTCTCCTTCCCCTGTCGCAGCCATATATCCCGTCTTCAGTCAGTCTAGATCCTTGCTTCCTCAACCGTTCCGAGAGAACACACATCTCCGCAGCCTTCTGTCTTCCTCGTTCCGTTCCTCTGCGCGCATAGAGTAGCGGGAGAGCAGGTGCCTCCGGAACCCTCAGTCGCTTGAGAGTCTGCACGGGGTGAGCGGCGATTAGATTTTTGGGGAGCGATCCACGACTTCTCGTCCATCTTCTTCCTGCTGGAGATCGGATCCGTCTTCTCCCTGGAACATCAAGGCGTCTTCTTTCTAGTGATCCGTTCGCGGGACTACACTGCGAATATCTTCCTGCATCGACTGTGGTCCGTGACTTCGAGCAACGCACTATGTCGACTAGTGCGAATGGAGTCTACGATGCCCTCGACATGGGACCATCCGCTGGGTACAGTCTAATCTCTATGACTACTGTATTTTGTGTTCTTACTGTATCAATCAATATGTCATCTATGCATGCTGTAGCGTTCATAAGAAATATACACATGCACATATATGCTGTCACAAACTTGCTGATGTTATATTTCTGGATTAAACTGATAATGAAAATGCCTAAATTTCTAACACCTCAAACCAAACCAAAATATTGCATTGCAGTATTTGCATCTGTGTTCTGGTATGCGCAAGTATGATCTTTCATTATATGACTCTCATATGTTTCATATATTCTGGGGTGAAGTATACCGTACCATGGGACGCATATAAATATGAATGCGTACACTCTATGTTCAGGTAATTCAGCCTGTTCGGTTGGCTAGTTCGTATCATTGCTGGTTCGTGAAGAAGTAATGCTGACTGGTTTGTGTGAGAGAAAAATACTGTTCTGGCTGGAAATTTACGATCGTTTACGACAAGCCACGGCCAAACGAACAGGCTATGGAAGGTATTGTGTTCTTTCTTTTTCTTTTCTTTTTTCTCTTGTATTTTCTGTATTCTCATACAAGCCATTCTTTTTTGCATGTGTCTGTTCATATTGTATTTATTCTATATGGGATATTGTCTCTTGTTGCAATTTGTATGGCAGATATGATCATTTCCATATAGTTTATGGGCCATTTAAACATTTTTTTGTATAAGTTGGGAACATAAGAAACAGAATTAGTAATTAGTAAATAAATAATCACAATAGCAACGTATAGTAATGAAGAAAAGAGGGGGCAAGTGAAAAATAAAAACATGGAAAAGGTTTAAAACACAGTCAGATATCATGTGAATAATTTTTTACTAAAACTGAATGCATCTATGAACATTTTTACTAAAGCTAAATGTATCTATATCCATAGTTTGATATATTGCTAAAGTTTTAATCAATTATACTAAATATAAAAATTATTTCAACATGTTCATTAGTAGCACTAAAGCAGTGACTACTGCAGCCGGCTACTGCTGGATAATTTAGGTTTCATCAGAGTTAAAATTAGATGTTGTAGCCGAGTAATTTAAGAAGAGAGGTGGAGCCGGATAATTTAAAACTTCTTGTAGTGATTTTCTAGGTTGAAATAATTCATTAGAATACAAAGAAAAGAGGTGCGTATATGTGAATTCAGATACGTGGCAACTATAGTCTACAGGTTCTTTTGGTGTTTATACGAATGCAGAGAGATGATAAAACTGAGATTTTGCTCGCTACTAAAATATTTACATCTGAATGTACAAATTTCAGCATGTATATATTGCATAGTTCTATCCCTGTTTGTTATCTGGTTTATCTGAATCTGTATAAAAATTAAATCGTACTGCGTGCGGGATGAGGAGATCCTGGACACAGATTGTGGAATGGACGGCTGGAATGAGCAAATGTATTCATGTATTTCCAGTTTTATTTCCAAGAGGAAAAGGGACTATATGACATGGCCATGGCGTCATGATGATTTCATGAAGCTAATAGCTGGGCAGAGGCGCACAGCACGCGGCGGCTGCGGCTCAGCCACGCTCGGCCAGAGCTCAAAGACGACGGCCGACGATGCCGCGCTTGTCTATTCGATGGCGGCAAAACCGCCGACGAATTGAGGACGTCGGCTAATGATGATGGGCTTGAGATTAGGCTTGTCAGCCCGTTTAGTTGTTTGGGATTACTATGTTCTACACAGCGCTACGAAGGGAATACGAGGGGCCTTATGTTTCCGTGATGTGTCTAGAAAGTCCTATGGCTAGGTTGTAGGTGGACGGCAAGATTTATTTAAGCCCGTGAACGAACGGCTGAGAAATTTAGGCGACGTGGCCCAATCGCTGCTCGGGAATTGTCCGCAGGTTTCGTCAAGTAAAGATGGAGCTCGAGCTCATACATAGTGGTTAGGGTCGTAGATAGAGAAAAGAGCTCTTGAGGAGATCAATACAGAGCGGGGTTGTGGAGAAGAAGGGTTGGGGATGTTTCACCGGATTGTGGGAAAGTTTCCACCTATAATAGATCGGATTGGAACATTTTGCGGTGGAAGATCCGCCGCCTTGGGGCTTATTCATGAGCTTAAGGTATTGTCTCCGTTCGTTTCGCTGAAAAAACAAGCCGAAACACTGTTCCAACTAATTTGTTGTAAGAGAAAAATACTGTTCCGGCTAAAAAAACAAGCTAAAAAGTACGGATTACAAGATAAACGAACAGGAGCATTAGACGAAGCTTGGGATATCTTGTCTCAATCGATTTGTTTACTGTATATATAAGTCCCTTGTCGTGGTGAAGATCGCGCTGCAGTTGCTGGCCAAGCCTTCTGGTACGGTGGTGAAGTCAATACGTTGCTGATTCAGGATGCTGAAGATGGTGGGAATGAAGATCAAGACCCGGCGAAATGATCTTGGCACCTATCTGTTCTGCTTCTTCTCTGTTTTAGCCATCGTTCGAGCTGTTTTGGTAGTTTGCAGTGGTTCCTTTAACTGTTCAAGTGCGGCTCATCTCGTGCGTGGGATCGTTTATCTTGTTTTCTCTTTCAGAAATGCTATACAACACATATGTGTTTTAGTAAAAAAAAACACACATGGATTTCTCCTCTCTCTTTTTCAACTGTCTTTAGTCTATGCAGTCAAATTGTTGCTTCTATGCATGCATACCAGCGAGCATACCAGCGAGACATGCATGCGTACCAGCGAGCGAGACGAGGCTGCAAAAATCCCAAGGGCCTGGTCCGATTTGTCTTTTTGTCCTTATATAGAAAAAAATTATTTCTTATGATTTATGAATCTGTGATCTTGTAATTTGTGATTGTCTGGAGGTAGAAGAAGGCTGGAGTTAGAAGAAGGCTGGAGGTAGGAGGATGGAGGCTGTTGGATTTTAATTTTATGATGTAAAAAAATTCATACGTTGAAACTACATAAAATACATAGTTGTTGGGTAGATAGATTCTTTCTCTTTCGCTGCCTAAACCTTAACAAATCTTGATGTATTTCCGTTCATCCGTAATGGAAATGGGGTATGGCCTCGATTCTTTAAAAAAAATCCCTTGTCGTGGTACCCGTCCACCGGGTTCGAGTCTCTACGACGCGGTGCATGTATCGTCTGCAGCTAATTATCCTTCCATTTAGAGAAAACATGCCTCAATACGGCGAGCCATCTACAGTCATTTTTGCCAATTTCAAAATCTTCCGATCTCAGTGAAATACGATGTGCGCGTAGCCGGCGTAGCCCGAGAAGCTAAGCATGGCCCATGGGCCACAGCTCCATTAGGACGCGGCTTGTATGTACAGACCGAAGCAAACCCAAAGCTGTTCCTAGCCTGACCTCAATGCCTCAATCGATTTATTGTTGTGACTTATAAGTTATAACTAGGTTCGTGTCCGTGCTTAAACTTTTATAGTAAAAATACATGGATAGCACGATAAGATAATAATACTGTGAAATTAAATACCGACGTTAAAGTGACAATTAATCCAAAAGGCAAAGTTCGTGAAATTAACACAGTCACGAAGAGCGCGATGTCGCAGACTCACAAATGCTATGCACAAGCTGCCGTATATATAAACTTAAATATAATATTCGAGTAAATATAAACTTGTTCTTAAAATGTAAATTTAACAAAAATATATATAACTTAAAATCATATGGACCGTCGGATCAAGCCAACTAAATATATGAACCGTCCGATTGCAAATCGGTTCGGGTCTTGCCCATTAAGCCCCACGCACGAACAGTCGCGAATCGTATAGAACCCACTTGTCCCTCCGCCGAGCTCCGCCTCCTGCAGCGGTGCGCATCTCCTCCTCCAGTCCTCCTGCTCGTCCCTTCGCCTCCCCCGTCTCCCGCACTACCTAACCATAGCGGCAGCGCGAGGCGGTGGCGTGAGGCACGGCGCGAGGAGCAGCACGGGCGGCAGTGGCAGCAGCGCGCGCAGCCACGCGGTGGTGACGGCGCTCACGCAGGATCTCGCGAGGCGGCGGTGCCGCCGCCGTCCCTACGCTTGGCTAGCTCAGTGCGGCGTCCACGGCGTGGCCAGCCAGCCAGCCGCGGTTGCCCTCCACGCCGCGTCACGGCGCTTCTCCCTCTCTACTAAAGAAAGAGCCCTTCCCGCTTGACTTGCCCCCGCCGCTGCCGCCCCGCCCCACCCAGGAGTGCGCTCGGATCCGGGCGTCTTCATCGCCGTGGGGGCACGTAGGGCTGCAGAGCGGGTGTCGGTGGTAGGGGCAACATAGATACGGCCTCGGCTTCATCACATTCTCCACCGAGCAGGAGATTCGCGTCCTCCTCCTTCAGACCTTGATTCCTGTAGTCCATGGCGGGCTGCTGCGACATCCAAGGCACAAGCTGCTGCCGAGATTGTGGCGGCTATCCGAAGTTGTGGTATTGGCGGCAGCTACCAGTACCAGGCTGTCCGAGGCGGGGGGGTAGTTCGTCTGTTCATGGCTACCAAGGAGACAACCATCCACGGTAATCAAGGGATAAGCTCCGAAAATACCTGTTCAATTCGATTTGATTTGATTCCAGCCAAAAATCTTGTTTCTACTTTTTCCCTAAACAATATATTATCAAATGAGTGTCAATACTAATTTAGTGACCAAATTAGCTAGGAACTGCACTATTGAGAATACCCATATGGTACTGTAAAATTAAATACTCTAGGTACATTATGCATAAAATAGTTGACAATTCTTAGTTTGTTTTTTACCTTACAATGAAATGTTCTCCTTCCCTTTGATTTATTTTGGTCGTGCTCCATTTGTGCCAAATTGAAGAATTTTCAGATCTGTCTAACTGTGTTTGAGATTCTATTGTTTTTTTTCTAGATTAGCTAATGAACCATTAGAGCATACATCTTTGAAAGCTATTGTGAATCTGCGGACAGTTTTCTAGAGTGTAAACTAAATTCACATGTCATTTCTGTTTGTGGCACACGGAAGCAGAATAAATAAAGTGCAATTTGATGAATGCCCAAGTTATCAAGGAGAGAACTGTTATGTATCCTTTTGTCATATAAAGCTTAATAGTCCCCTCATATATATTGTTTTGTAATGGTGAATTCCATATGAGAGAGAAAAGGCCAAGAATAACATAGGATACTCCGGTAATTTTAAAATGCCATGATAGCTGAACTGTTTTACTAAATACATCTTCGTGATATTTATTTGTCTGAAAGTACAGATGTATTTTTGTTTTTCCTTAGATATGGTTGTTTGCAACTTGCAAGCCTCACTATTGTGAATTATGTTGGATGGACAAAGGCACCTGCTGATGCTACGAGCATGAGATTCATTTTTGGATCTGCTAAATTCTAATCTGATGGAAATTCATGTTTCCTCTTATTACAACATCCAAGACATTCTTGGCGTTATGAAAGGTATGCTCTCCTATAAATTAGACTCAGTATATATATGATTATCTTGCATGACACCTCGATTCAATATATAGGAATGCACTTGCAAGCCAATTAGCTAGCTCTATTCAATATATTTGTTCAAATTTTATTATTCACTTGCAATCCAATTAGGTAGCTCTATTCAATATTTCTTCAAATTTTATTATTCTTTCTACGATTTTACGGCCAGTACTCAAATACATTAATTTCTACGATAGTATTCTAAAGTT
Source organism: Miscanthus lutarioriparius (assembly GCA_904845875.1). NCBI lineage: Eukaryota > Viridiplantae > Streptophyta > Magnoliopsida > Poales > Poaceae > Miscanthus > Miscanthus lutarioriparius. The sequence continues at coordinate 7,247,416 of CAJGYO010000013.1, forward strand.
GAATAGCTTTACAATTGGTGGATTTTAATTTCTAGTATTTACAGGACTGAAAGTTTACCAATTCTACGTCTATGCATTCTTATTATGTTTTTTGGAACAACTTATGATTTATCACCTGATAATCACAAGCTTGAGGGCACTATTTTTTGAACAATATATGGCCTGACTCTTCTAAGTGACTTACAAAGCATGAGAAAGTAGTCGACTCAAAATGTCAAATCCAGAGATGAGAGAGTTGTTTTTGAGATGCACTGGTTTTTATAGACTCAGTTAATTGGATTGGATTATGGTTTAAAGAACACATTTTGTCTTGCTTAGAGCTAATTACTTATACATTTCATTGTAACTTTCAGTTCCACTATTGGCCACACACCCCTGCACGTGCCGGATAATGAACAGTGGGCCCTTGAGGATTATGAACAGTAGGTAGGGAGGGAGGGAGAACCTGGACAGGTGCCGCGGCGAGGAGGAAGTGCGCCACGATCTGTTGCTGCTCGACTGTACAGTGGGTGTGGGGTGCGCCACGATCGTCGATCTGTTGCAGGCTCCGCGGACTGCAGGTGACGACATCGGCGATCTGTTGCAACGGACATGGGAGACCTGAGGCGGCGGATCGCATGCGGAAGATCAACGTGACTGGCCCGCGCTGGGACAGTGAGCAATCGAGCCGAGATCAAGGGAATCGTGGCTTTCCTTTTTTTTTCATGTCAAGGCAATCACGCCCAGTCAATCACGTAGCCTTCCAACGTACAGATGTATTTTCGTTTTCTTAGATATGGTAACGCGAGCCTGGAGCGTGATTGACGGCGTTTTTACGTCAGCACTCTATACTATTTCTAAATTATCGTAACCACTTTAATATATTTTTTTCTCTTATACATTTACATCCAGAACATTTTTCTGTTCTTTATTTTTTTCCCACCCTCCCACCTGCCAGGACTGAGAGTTTTATTTCGCACGGACGGGAGTAGGAGCGAGGGATGTGGGATCGCAGCCGGTAGAACCATGGTCCACGTTGAATGTCGCACTAAAAAATATCCATTCTTTAGTCTTTTTAGTTGCGAGAGATAACTGACTAAATATGTGTTTCGAAAAAAAACTGACTAAAATATGAGTGCGTGGCTTAAATGGATCCGCAAAATGCAAGTCTAGGATGCTGTGTATTCAGGAATGCGTATGTGAATGTGATCGTCCACATATGAATGACTCCTTTTAAAAAAAAAACTACATGCGACGGACTCGTTTCTGCTGTCGTCTGTGCAGGGGCAGCCACTCGTGACGCCACTGCGCGAGCGACAGGCCGACGTCGAGGCATGCCTAGAGAGGTCCGATGTCATCACTCCGGTGACGCGGACGCACCCCTCCTTTACGGACGATCGTGGCTGTGATGGACGACGTCAACCGCACCCCTTCGCCTCAGACGACCTCGGCCGATAGACACCTCGAGCGCTTCACCGAGCGAGTTACCAAGGTGAGGCAGCCGCCACTTCTCGAGTTGCCTGGAGATGAAGTGGCCCTCGGCAGACGTGCACCGCCCTCGCTCTCCAAGCGAAGCGGGCGGATAGCGGCAAAGGCCACGGCTCATATCCCGACAGCCAAGCGAGCTGAGTACCTTGTTATGAAGTGCCTGGGACTCTCCAGCGGGATGCCGTCTCCGTCGACGTCGGCGATGACATATGATGAGGTATTCAATGACGACCCCACTAATATGCAGACGTTGCATGAGTTGTTCCCTCCGGTTGGCGACGTAGGCGCGTGCAAGTGGCGCCGCCACCCGGCAGCTAGGGCATAGGGCTCCTTGCCAGCACCACAAATTTGGGTCGATCTCTATCCAATGTAACAACCTAGCTTACAGTACACTAGAGAGTAGGGATGAAAACGAACGGAAACGGGCGGAAAAACTCCTCTCCCATTTCCGTTTCTATATTTTTAGCGGAAACGGGATCGGATTCGGGAAAAAACGGAATTAAAAATGGACGGGGATATACGGAAATACGGAAACAGACAAATACCGGAAAAATAAGTTAGAATAAAATGATCAAATATTCTTGAGTATACGTGAACAAAGTCACAAAATAATATACACGTACTGTGGCAGAACCTCCTAAGAAATCGGGTCCACGTGCACCTATCGATGTTTCAACAGACCTCAGATAGCGTACACAAGTTTCCAACAACTTAACAGATCTGTCGGGTGTCCTCGGGAAACTCGAATCATCCACGAATCTTTTCCAAACAGGATCCCAATCACAGTCATTGCAGATTACAACAGTTTTCAATATACATACCAGAGATTATAAAGCGGAAGACTTAAGTTTTGATATTACAAATCAGTTGTTTCAAACTTACAAAACCATACGTGTCATACAACCATAGTAGCGGGATAATATTACATTAACATTATTTATTTCACACAAACTAGTGCCTTGTCCAAAGGCCATTCATCATTCCTCATCGTCATCGACTTCAAACACTGACATGCAGCAGGGACCAAAACAAGCCTGCGCATGCGACTCACCTGCAACAAGGGTTAACAAACCCTGAGTACAAAAGTACTCAACAAGACTGACCCGACGAAAAAGGGCGAAGGTCGTAGGGATGCAGGTGTTGGGTCAAGGTAAGGAAGTAGAAAGATTCAAAAGTTCTTTGCCAAAAGCTTACTATTCTTGATCCTAGTTTCAAGTTTTACCCCAAAGTACTTTAGTTCAATATCTCAAACTAAGTGTTCATATCCCATGTTCCAATCCTTCTCATTCCATTCCTTTTCTCAAGTCTTAGTAATTCACCAGTCCTACATTGCTTATGTAATGAATCGAGTCTCCATATCCCATGAGGAGGATGAAGTTGAGCATACATCATGTGGACATTCTCATGAAGAATGGCATTGTCCATCTCCAGGTCTTCTATGTAGAACTCCAACTCATGGATGCGTTCAATGGCCGCATCCTCTCGTGTCCAGGCTTCATTCCTCAACTCGGTATTCTTGGTGATGTCCCTTTCCATTTTCACCAGCTTCTCTTGATCTTTAGCATGAGCTCGACGAAAAGTGTTGAGCTCCTTGGTAAGGTTCTCAATGTTGGCAGGATTGCTTGAAGATCCTTCATCTCCTAGGGCCTTGGAACTTCCTTCACCAAACTCACGGTTACGCGGTGCCAACTGGTGACGAGGGACTCCGTGAGGTCCAGTGGACTTGCGTGCAGTTATCTTGGTCTTTGCCATAGCCTGTAGAATTTAGGAGGGGACTATAAGGATAGCTTGAGGATAATGGAGGTTAGCAAGAATGGGAATGATATTTCTTACCCAACCACTTTTAAGGGGAATTCTTATGCAAGGTGTTCAAGCATGATGCATGAATCGATCTTACGAATTCGAGTACAAAAGATTTATACAATCAAAAGTACTAGATTTTTAATACATAGGACAAACCTAATTATATTATCCGCCACAAACTTTCAAATAAGATAGGATTGAGGCTAGATCAGAGGTAAGAAGAGAGAAATTTAGACTCAAAATATCCAGTTTAATTTCTTTGATCCAAATTAGTTTGAAGGTTTTCAAAAGCAACCTACAATGATCTCAGATAGGACCTGCTCTGATACCAGCTGTGGCAGAACCTCCTAAGAAATCGGGCCCACGTTCACCTATCGATGTCTCAACAGACCTCAGATAGCGTACATAAGTTCCCAACAACTTAACAGATCTATCGGGTGTCCTCGGGAAACCCGAATCATCCATGAATCTTTTCCAAACAGGATCTCAATCACAGTCATTGCAGATTACAACAGTTTTCAATATACATACCAGAGATTATAAAGCGGAAGACTTAAGTTTTGATATTACAAATCAGTTGTTTCAAACTTACAAAACCATACGTGTCATACAACCATAGTAGCGGGATAATATTACATTAACATTATTTATTTCACACAAACTAGTGCCTTGTCCAAAGGCCATTCATCATTCCTCATCGTCATCGACTTCAAACACTGACATGCAGCAGGGACCAAAACAAGCCTGCGCATGCGACTCACCTGCAACAAGGGTTAACAAACCCTGAGTACAAAAGTACTCAACAAGACTGACCCGACGAAAAAGGGCGAAGGTCGTAGGGATGCAGGTGTTGGGTCAAGGTAAGGAAGTAGAAAGATTCAAAAGTTCTTTGCCAAAAGCTTACTATTCTTGATCCTAGTTTCAAGTTTTACCCCAAAGTACTTTAGTTCAATATCTCAAACTAAGTGTTCATATCCCATGTTCCAATCCTTCTCATTCCATTCATTTTCTCAAGTTTTAGTAATTCACCAGTCCTACATTGCTTATGTAATGAATCGAGTCTCCATATCCGCGGAGCACCGGCAATTCGAATTGATTCAAGTCCCAGCTGGGGATTCCTTATCACACGACATATGTATAACTTAATCTTGCATATATCAACCTCGCTACCGGATCCTCCCGTACTAAGCCGTCTCCACGCCACCCGAGAGCACAGCACACCTCAAATCTGGCCACATTCAAGCCACGAGGGTACACGCTACTCCCGCCATCTCACCACTCCCAGTGCGTGGGCATTCGTCTGAGTATCGGATTAGCCGAAGTAGGCTTACCGGAGTATGTGACCAGTACTACAAAGTGTCTCGTTCAGAAGATCCACAATGAGTGGCCTTTAAGCGACATAGTCGGCAACATTACCCAACATTCAAGATAAGCCACCCAACTAGTCTAGTTCATTCTACCTTCTTTCTTTCTTTCTTTGGCCAGTATGCCATCTTTGATTGTATCGAAACTTTTACTTTGAAAACCTACCATAAAGCATACTAAGCAATTCTACGCCTTTATAAATAAAATCATCTTCAAGGATGGTAAACAATCAACAAGGTAGGCAATGCATCAAGTAGGTAACATTTGAAGTAAATCAACTTAATGCAATAAGTAACATAGGTGATAAACTTTTCAAAGTAAACAAGGTAATGGTTTAATGCATAAACCGGGGCTTGCCTTCGTTGACAATCTCAGGTTCCGGATCAGCACCACTATTATCGAATCCCGTGACAACCGGGGATGCTTCTAGAACTTGCTCAACTAGAATCGGTTCACTCTCGGATTCTACACGAAATAACAGCATATGCTTCAACATGATGATAATGTAAACATGATGCTTTCATGGTGCATGAAATATAACAACACCTTGAATACAACTTTCCTTCACTTGTGCAGCTTACAAGCCAAACTAAACAAACCATATTCAGAACGGATGTGACCACGTCAAGATCGACCACTTCAAATGCGAGCTCTCCGACCACTTCGGCGAACTCTCCGACCACTACTACGGTGAATTCTCGACCACTACGGTGAATTCTCCCGACCACTCACGATGAACTCTCCGACCACTACGGTGAACTCTCCCACCACTACGGTGAATTCTCCGACCACTACTCTTGAAACCCTCACTGTCACACAAACATGATCAAAACAAGATCAAACACTAATCAAACACTTAGGGTTTGCTTTTATTTATTTTTGAATCAATTTGGAAATAAGCCCAAAAATAAACTTGTCCCAAATGACCTCAAAATTTTATGTAAGCTTCCTCATGACAAATTAGTGTACCAAAACAAATTTCCAAAGATTCAAACTATTCAAAATCAAGAAGATATAAAATTTCACTATTCTTCTCCTTCCTTCTCACCGACAACCCGTCCCCACCCGTGCTGACCCATACATGACACGGCGGCGCTGCCATCCATCACCGGCCCGGCCCCAAAATGGGCCGACGGTGTGACGCTCCCATGAGGCGAGACCTCACCCAAATAATCTACACACCCCTACGAACCCATCCCCGTCCTTGGAATAGCAGAAGGTGCACCGGAGAAGACTCCACGCCGACCATGGCGGCTCGAGCATGTCGACTCACGACGTAACCCCGGCAATAATGCGGTAGAGTCAAAAGCGAAGTGTACATCACGTTCAGTAGCTCACCACGGTCACGCCGGTGGGCTTGGTGAAGGCGGGACGGTCTGAATGACCCGCCACGTCGAGGCGATGGTGGCGGAGCTTCGCCGGGGCTCGGGAAGAAGTCATTGCGCCGCCGGCGACTCGGCCAACTCAAGCGGCGTGAGCAAGTCGTGAGAGAAGCGCAAGACCGAGGCGATCGCTTTGGCATAATCAAGGGCATGACGGAGGCTGCTCGACGGTGGCAAATTTTATGAAGCAGCGTGAGGTCGCGTCGGCGAAAGCAGCGTAGAGGCGGGAAAAGAGGAGATGGATGGACGACGACGATGCGACTATTTATAGCCGGGAGGAGCTCATCAACTTCGATAAAGACACGACGAAGATGCCACAGCGATGATGACGTGCCAGACGCGAGGAAGCGGCGTAAAACGCGGCGGCGGCGGCGGCGGGCGTGGCGCCGCGATAAGCGGTGATGTAAATCTTGATTTTGAATTATTTATAGAACTGCCACTGAGTCTATTTTTTTCAAATTACTCCCAAATTTTCTAAAGAAGTTGAAAATCTTCAAAAATGAAAGTTGCTCAACTTTTTAAACTCTACAACTTTGCTTCAAGGAATATTTTCAAATTCTGACTCCATTTTGAAATTTGAATTTGGGGTGCAAAATTACTCCAAATTTTATATGTAAACTTGAAAACTTTGAATACCAAAGTTGATCCACATAAAATAATCTTCAACTTTGCTTTTTGCCTCAACCCCAAATTCCACATGGATTTTGAATTAGTCAAAAGGGACAAAAGGACTTTTATAATTTGAATTTGAATTCAAATTTGATTTGTCTTTCTTTTACTTTAATTTTGATTTTTGACCAGTACATGGCCCATTAGGGTTATTTGAGTCAAATGACATATGACCTCACATGATCACATGAATTTTAACCCTTGTAGTCATGATCTTTATTTAGGATTTTGAATCACATCACATGAAATAACAACATTATGAAATAAATCTTATTTAGTGAATGCATTCAAAATTTTCTACTCTATGAATGCTTTGCAATGCATATGATGACATGTCAAATTTTACTGTTAGGTCGAAACACCAAAGGTGTTACAACCCTTCCCCTTAAAGAAATCTCATCCCGAGATTTAAAACTTAGGATTGAGTAATAGAAAAGGAAATGTGTCAAGCTAACACATCATAACTTTATTCAAAGACTAGTGAGGGGTTTTTCCATTCTTTTGACAAAAGAAACAAGTTACAATATAGACAAGGTATTGCAACTAGAGAGAAGCAAAGAAGTCAGGAAAGTTTTCTTCTAAGTAATCCTCGGACTCCCAAGTAGCTTCTTCTTCAGTGTGCTGGTTTCATTGTACTTTGTAGAACTTGATTGTATGCCTTCGAGTGATTCGATCTTTCTGATCTAAGACTCTAATGGGGTACTCAGCATAAGTCAAATCAGGTGCTAATTCTACATCACCAAAATCGATCACTTGGTCAGGTACTTGAAGACACTTCTTCAACTAGGATACGTGGAAAATATCATGCACAGCTGACATGTGATATGGTAGCTTGACGCGATAGGCGACTGGTCCACATCTTTGCTGGATTTGAAACGGACCGACATAACGGGGCGCCAACTTTCCCCGAATCCCAAAACGATGAACTCCTTTCATTGACGATACCTTGAGGTAAACATGATCTCCCACTATGAATTCTAGAGGTCGCCTTCTCTTATCAGCATAGCTTTTCTGTCGGGATTGAGCTACCTTCATATTAGCTTGTATGAGTTTAACTTTCTCTTCTGCTTCCTTGACCACATCGGGTCCAAAGAACCAACGTTCTCCAACATCTGACCAATGTAAAGGTGTCTGGCATCTACGACCATACAATGCTTCAAATGGTGCCATTTTAATGCTCTCTTGATAGCTATTGTTATATGAGAATTCAGCTAAGGGAAGGCATTCATCCCACATAGCACCATAGGAGAGAACACATGCTCTTAACATATCTTCAAGAATTTGATTTACCCTTTCCGTCTGTCCATCTGTTTGCGGATGATAAGCAGAACTACGGATCAGTTTAGTTCCTAAAGACTCATGTAGACTTTTCCAAAACTTGGATATGAACAATGAACCTCTGTCAGAGACAATGGTCTTGGGTGCCCCATGCAGATCAAGATTCTATCCAGATAAAGCTTTACATCTTTGCTCCGCTTCGATATTTATCTCTCGATCGGGTAAGAAATGAGCTATCTTGGTTAGGCGATCAACAATAACCCATATTGAATTGTAGCCTGCAGATGTCCTAGGCAACCCTACTATGAAGTCCATACAGATATCTTCCCACTTCCAAGATGGAACTGGCAAGGAATGTAATGGACCTGCAGTCTTCATATGAATCGCTTTGACTCTCTGACAAGTATCACATTTGGTCACATATTGAGCTATTTCTATTTTCATTTTGGTCCACCAATATCTCGTTCTCGAATCGTGATACATTTTGTTGCTTCCTGGATGAATAGAGTATCTTGTAGAATGAGCTTCATCAAGAATCGCTTTACAGTAGCTCGGATTTTTGGGTACTACCAATCTATCCTTGAACCATAATGACATCCGATTCATCAATCTTGAAACATGTTGATCTTCTAACTTTATCCTTGATATGGGCTATGCCCTTACTTTTCTCTGTTGAGTAGCAATGATCCGATCTTTAATAGTGGACTCAATCTGCAATATTGGACAGAGAACCTTGTTCTATGATTTGTAAATTCAGATGCTCCATCTCTTGACACAATGTTCGTTGTATAGGTTCTACAATCAGCAATGACAATGACTCTTATGACTTAGGGCATCGGCAACCACATTAGCCTTGCCCGATGATAATGCACTTCTAAGTCATAATCTTTGATAAGTTCTAACCATCTTCTTTGCCTCATATTCAGCTCCGACTAAGTAAAAATATATTTCAAACTTTTGTGATCCGTATAGATATGATGATATTGCCCAATAAATAATATCGCCAAACCTTTAGTGCATGAACAACAAAGCAGACTAATTCAAGGTCATGGGTGGGATAATGTTCTTCATGCTTCTTGAGTTGTCTGGAAGCATATGCTATGACTCGCTTCTTGCATAAGAACACAGCCCAATACCAATTCTAGACGCATCACAATAGATATCAAACGGCCTCTCGATATCGGGTTGTGCTAATATTGGTGCGATTGTTAACAACTTCTTTAATGTTTGAAAGGCCTTCTCACATTCTCATTGACCATACAAACTTAGTTTGATTTTTCAAAGAATCCAAGAATTGACTTCGCAATTACGGAGAAGTCGAGATGAACCGATGGTAATAACCTCGCCAACCCTAAAAACTACGAACTTGATGAACAAAGTGGTAGGTGCTTTCCGAGTTAAGGACTTCTTCTACCTTGCTCGGATCTCATACTATACCTTCAGCAGAGATAACACATGACCTAGAAATTGTACTTCCTCTAACCGTAATTCACATTTGCTGAATTTGGCATATAATTGGTGATCTCTTAATCGTTGTAGAACAATGCGGAGATGTTCCGCATGTTCTTCTTTTTTGCTCTTAGAATAGATAAGAATGTCATCAATGAATACCACTACAAACTTATCTAACTCGGCATGAAAACTGAGTTCATTAGGTACATGAAATGAGCCGGGGCATTGGTCAGCCCAAAAGACATAACTAAATACTCATAGAGACCATATCGGATAGTAAACGTTGTCTTCAACACATCTTCTTGTCTCGATCTTAATCTAGTGATAGCCCGATCTCAAGTCTATCTTCGAGAACACCTTAGCTCCCGTAAGTTGATCAAAAAGCAAATCAATTCGGGGTAAGGGGTATTTGTTCTTTATGGTGACTTCATTTAACGGCCGATAGTCAACACATAACCTTAAGGTTTGGTCCTTCTTCTTCACGAAGATAGCAGGGCATCCCTAAGGTGATGAACTGTTTGAATGAAACCCTTGTCTAAACAACTCTTGTAGTTGCATTTTTATTTCTCGCTAGTTCTTTGGGTGGCATCCTATATGCTCTTCTCGACACAAAAGTTCCCAGTTTCAGTCAATTCTAAACTCCACATCTCGGTCTGGGTGGTAGTCCAGCAGATCATTGGGAAAAACATCCAGAAATTCACATACCACATGAATGTTCTTGGCTTCTTCCACAAAGAGGTTGCACAGATCGCTCCAACTGTATTCTTAGGAAAGGGAAGTTGGATGAGAAGTTGGGTTTGCCGCCAGTACATTTACCCTTATGGTTCTACGCATGACATCTATGACACACCCCGTGTTGAGATAACTAGCTTCATACCAAGGATCACATCTATATCTTGATCCTTTAATATCAAAGATGTTGGTAGGGAACTCATGTCCTCCCAAATCAATAGGTACATGCTGAACTATCTCCCTTGTACAGAGTCATCCCCCAAGCATCAGATACGATATATGGTTCTTTTGTTTCCTCAATAGTTATCCCATGTTTCACCACAAATGTACGATTGATGAATGTATGGGATGCACCGAATCAAATAAGGTAATTGCAGGGTGCTTAGCAACGGAAACATACCAATCATTATCGGTTCTCTTCTTCGAATAGATTTCACCCGAGTATAGAAGACCCTTCCGATTTCTTCTCACTTGACCTTTCCGACTATTCTCGAGCATTGTCCTTGTACTTATTCTCGAGCTTGAGTAACAGGGCTTTGGGTGCATCAGATTGTTCTTCCTAGGATATGGACATTCTCGGGAAAAGTGTCCGGGTTTACCACAAATTATAGCATGGATAATTGTGATTCGGGAGTAGCATTGCGGTTTGCATTATTTGTATTGTTTTGTTGCTGCGGCGGGCGCTTTGATGAGTATAAAGGCGTATTAGTTGCGGGGCGAATAAAGATTTGTTGCCTGCTTTGGCTTTGTTGTCGGTGGAATGGTGCACGACCATGATTCTCAAGATGGTAGACCACCTTTTGACGCTTTCCACTCGACGATCTAGAAGCAAATGCCCTCTTTTTTCTTCGCCTCCTTGTGTCGGGCGGTAGTTCTCCTCTAAAGCGATAGCAATGTTGATATCTCATGATAAGTTGCATTGCCACATGTTGCCATCATGGTATGAAGTTTGGTGTTCAGCCTCTCATGAAATGATTCTTCTTCTTCCCGTCAAGATTCACATACTCTATAGCATACTGCGACAGTGATTGAAACGCCCAACATAGTGCATCACCGGTGCTCCCCTTACTTAAGAGCTAGGAACTCTTCTAATTTCATGGTCATCACACCATCTGGAATATAGTGTGCCCTCAAGGCATCCTTAAACTCCATCCAGTGATTTGGTGACCCGGTCAGACATCTGACTACCAAATTTGCCCACTGTGCACCAAAGAGCTCCTCGAGTTGCCGTGTGCATAAACCTTGGTTTCTCGAATCTCGATGACAATGAATCAGCTCAAACTTTTGCTCCATTGTTCGGAGCCAATCGCCGACTTCTAAAGGCTCTTCCGCCTTAGAGAACACAAAGGAAGTGTGTCAAGAAAAATCAATATAGGTTGTCTCTTCATTTCCATTATTACGGCGACCATGATTAGGGTGTGGTGCTTGTTGGTTCTGAGTCATTTCTCTTAACAACCTAGCATTCTCGGCCATTGCATAGACGAGTGCAATTATGGCATCCGCCATACTCGGAGGCATTGGTGGAGGATTTGGGACTTCATCATTGTCTTGCGTAAGTACCAAAGACCAGATTCGGTGTTAATGCGAGGCATCCGTCGAGAGACATGTTTATTTCCATTATTATTTTATTGAAAATAGTTAAAAGGTTTCATGCTACAAAAGGTTTCTTATTTATGTTACATGTCTTGTATCCCACAAGATAACCCCGGTTTACTAGGAAAGCAAAGAAGGAACTATTACTACTCCGAAGCTTTCAAATCATCGGATCCGTGCCCATATCGAACGAAAACCTCATCTTCATCGGAGAAGTACACTAACTCCTCGGGATCCTCCTCCTCTTCTTCATTCTCGACTTCACCTAGATCTATAATCATTTCTTCATCTATAACTTCACCATCCCCATGAGGAGGATGAAGTTGAGCATACATCATGTGGACATTCTCATGAAGAATGGCATTGTCCATCTCTAGGTCTTCTACGTAGAACTCCAACTCATGGATGCGCTTCAATGGCCGCATCCTCTCGTGTCCGTGCTTCATTCCTCAACTCGGTATTCTTGGTGATGTCCCTTTCCATTTCCACCACTTTCTTGATCTTTAGCATGAGCTCGACGAAAAGTGTTGAGCTCCTTGGTAAGGTTCTCAATGTTGGTGGGATTGCTTGAAGATCCTTCATCTCCTAGGGCCTTGAAACTTCTTTCACCAAGCTCACGATTCTGCTGGTGCCAACTGGTGACAAGAGACTCTGTGAGGTCCAAAGTGGACTTGCGTGCAGCTTATCTTGGTCTTTGCCATAGCCTCAGTAGAATTTAGGAGGGACTATAAGGATAGCTTGAGGATAATGGAGGTTAGCAAGAATGGGATTGATATTTCTTACCCAACCACTTTTAAGGGGAATTATTATGCAAGGTGTTCAAGCATGATGCATGAATCGATCTTACTTAATCCGAGTATAAAAGATTTATACAATCAAAAGTACTAGATTTTTAATACATAGGACAAACCTAATTATATTATCCGCCACAAACTTTCAAATAAGATAGGATTGAGGCTAGATCGGAGGTAAGAAGAGAGAAATTTGGACTCAAAATATCCAGTTTTAATTTCTTTGATCCAAATTAGTTTGAAGGTTTTCAAAAGCAACCTACAATGATCTTAGATAGGACTTGCTCGATACCACCGTTGTGGCGAACCTCCTAAGAAATCGGGCCCACGCTCACCTATCGATGTCTCAACAGACCTCGATAGCGTACACAAGTTCCCAACAACTTAACAGATCTATCCGGTGTCCTCGGAAACCCGAATCATCCATAAATCTTTTCCAAACAGGATCCCAATCACGGTCATTGCAGATTACAACAGCTTTTCAATATACATACCAGAGATTATAAAGCGGAAGAGTTAAGTTTTGATATTACAAACCAGTTGTTTCAAACTTACAAAACCATACGTGTCATACAACCATAGTAGCGGGATAATATTACATTAACATTATTTATTTCACACAAACTAGTGCCTTGTCCAAAGGCCATTCATCATTCCTCATCGTCATCGACTTCAAACACTGACATGCAGCAGGGACCAAAACAAGCATGCGCATGCGACTCACCTGCAACAAGGGTTAACAAACCCTGAGTACAAAAGTACTCAATAAGACTGACCCGACGAAAAAGGGCGAAGGTCTTAGGGATGCAGGTGTTGGGTCAAGGTAAGGATGTAGAAAGATTCAAAAGTTCTTTGCCAAAAGCTTACTATTCTTGATCCTAGTTTCAAGTTTTACCCCTAAGTACTTTAGTTCAATATCTCAAACTAAGTGTTCATATCCCATGTTCCAATCCTTCTCATTCCATTCATTTTCTCAAGTTTTAGTAATTCACCAGTCCTACATTGCTTATGTAATGAATCGAGTCTCCATATCCGCGGAGCACCGGCAATTTGAATTGATTCAAGTCCTAGCTGGGGATTCCTTATCACACGACATATGTAGAACTTAATCTTGCATATATCAACCTCGCTACCGGATCCTCCCGCATTTCAAGCCGTCTCCACGCCACCCGAGAGCACAAAGACACCTCAAATCCGCCACATTCAAGCCACGAGGGTACACGCTTCTCCCGCCATCTCACCACTCTCGGTCGTGGGCATTCGTCTGAGTATCGGATTAGCCAAGTAGGCTTACCGAGTATGTGACCAAGACTACAAAGTGTCTCGTTCGTAAGATCCACAATGAGTGGCCTTTAAGCGACATAGTCGGCAACATTATCCAACATTCAAGATAAGCCACCCAACTAGTCTAGTTCATTCTACCTTCTTTCTTTCTTTCTTTGGCCAAGATGCCATCTTTGATTGTATCGAAACTTTTACTTTGAAAACCTACCATAAAGCATACTAAGCAATTCTACGCCTTTGTAAATAAAATCATCTTCAAGGATGGTAAACAATCAACAAGGTAGGCAATGCATCAAGTAGGTAACATTTGAGGTAAATCAACTTAATGCAATAAGTAACATAGGTGATAAACTTTTCAAAGTAAACAAGGTAATGGTTTAATGCATAAACCGGGCTTGCCTTCGTTGACAATCTCGTGTTCCGGATCAAGACCACTATTATCGAATCCCGTGACAACCGGGATGCTTCTAGAACTTGCTCAACTAGAATCGGTTCACTCTCGGATTCTACACGAAATAACAAAGATATGCTTCAACATGATGATAATGTAAACATGATGCTTTCATGGTGCATGAAATATAACAACACCTTGAATACAACTTTCCTTCATGGTACAGCTTACAAGCCAAACTTAACCAAACCATATTCAGAATCGGATGTGACCACGTCGAAGACCGACCACTTCAAATGAGCTCTCCGACCACTTCAAGAACTCTCCGACCACTTCACGGTGAATCTCCGACCACTACGGTGAATTCTCCGACCACCACTACGGTGAACTCTCCGACCACTACGGTGAACTCTCCGACCACTACTCTTGAAACCCTCTCGGTCACAAAACATGATCAAAACAAGATCAAACACTTAGGGTTTGCTTTTTTATTTATTTTTGAATTAATTTAGAAATAAGCCCAAAAATAAACTTGTCCCAAATGACCTCAAAATTTTATGTAAGCTTCCTCATGACAAATTAGTGTACCAAAACAAATTTCCAAAGATTCAAAGACTATTCAAAATCGTAAGATATAAAATTTCACCGTTTTCTTCTCCTTCCTTCTCACCGACAACCCGTCCCCACCCGGGCGCTGACCCATACATGACACGGCGGTGCTGCCATCATCGGGTCGGCCCCAAAATGCGCCGACGGTGACGCTCCGGTGAGGCGCACCTCACCCAAATAATCTACACACCCCTACGAACCCATCCCCGCCCTTGAATAGCGTAAGGTGCACCGGAGAAGACTCCACGCCGCCATGGCGGCTCGAGCATGTCGACTCACGACGTAACCCCCGCAATAATGCGGTAGAGTCAAAAGCGGCGTGTACATCACGTTCAGAGAGCTCACCACGGTCACGCCGGTGGGCTTGGTGAAGGCGGGACGGTCTCGAATGACCTGCCACGCCGAGGCGATGGTGGCGGAGCTTCGGCCGCTCGGGAAGAAGCTGCTATGCGCCGGCGACTCGCCAACTCAAGCGGGCGTGAGCAAGTCGAGAGAAGCGCAAGACCGAGGCGATCGCTTTGGCATAACTGGCACGACGACGGAGCTCGCTTCGACGGTGGCAAATTTCACGAAAGCGCAGGAGAGGTCGCCGACGACGCGAGCAGAGGCGTGAAAAGAGGAGAGGATGATTTACCAGTACGACTATTTATAGCCGGGAGGAGCTCGTCCGCTTCGACATCACATGACGAAGATGCCACGGCGATGATGATGACGTGCCAGACGACGTGAGGAAGCGGCGCAAAATGCTCGGTGGCGGCAGCGGCGTATGCCGGCGTGTAAGCGGTGATGTAAATCTTGATTTTTGAATTATTTACGTAATCACATCGAGTCTATTTTTTTCAAATTACTCCCAAATTTTCTAAAGAAGTTGAAAATCTTCAAAAATGAAAGTTGCTCAACTTTTAAACTCTACAACTTTGCTTCAAGGAATATTTTCAAATTCTGACTCCATTTTGAAATTTGAATTTGGGGTGCAAAAATTACTCCAAATTTTATATGTAAACTTGAAAAACTTTGAATACCAAAGTTGATCCACATAAAATAATTTTCAACTTTGCTTTTTGCCTCAACCCCAAATTCCACATGGATTTTGAATTAGTCAAAAGGGGCAAAAATGACTTTTATAATTTGAATTTGAATTCAAATTTGATTTGTCTTTCTTTTACTTTAATTTTGATTTTTGACCAGTACATGGCCCATTAGGGTTATTTGAGTCAAATGACATATGACCTCACATGATCACATGAATTTTGACCCTTGTAGTCATGATCTTTATTTAGGATTTTGAATCACATCACATGAAATAACAATATTATGAAATAAACCTTATTTAGTGAATGCATTCAAAATTTTCTACTCTATGAATGCTTTACAATGCATATGATGATATGTCAAATTTTAGTGTTAGGTCGAAACACCAAAGGTGTTACACGTATAAAATTATCGGTCCAATATTCACTAGTATATCATGTGTTAACATGTTAACATGCATAATTTGTGATTAGTATGTTTATGAACATATTAATTTTTAGACATATCTCACGTAGATTAAAAAGGGGATGAAAAACGAAATAAATACGGATCAATTGTCGATAAAAACAGGATCTCGCAGAAACGGATGGAAAAACTTCTTTCCGGTTTCTATAACAGGATCCCACAAATACGAAAATGGATGGGAGAAAGTAGAAAACGGAACGGGTCAGAACAAAAAAATTTCGTCCGTTTTCAACCTTACCAGAGAGAGTCCGAGCTTTAATGTAAATCTTTACTGGCCTGGGACGTTTGAAGACGTGTTATATCTGGCTTTAATACAGCGCCCCGCGAACCTTTTGCCTCGTCGAGGAAAAAAAATAGCAGTCGACTTAACCGTGCCCACACGCCGCACCAGCTTCGTCCTCTCAGCTTTTTTTCCTAGGCTGGACTAGGATCTAGGAATGGCTGGAGTTGACGTCTGCGGCGGCCGCGGCGAACGATGAATGATTCGTCCGCGTCGCAGCCCACGTACGCTACGGGCCGCACCAGCACGGGCACGACAGCGGGGCCGTCCATCAGAATCTACTGCGTCTTTCCCGTGCCACGGCATGTTCCTGGTCCTACTCGGCTACTCCTAGCAGCCGGCCGGCCGGCCGCCCTAAAGACGCTGCTAGCGCGCGCCGCCGTCACTGCATGCACTCGCCGTCGTAGCACGCGCGCATTCACACCGCCGTGCCGGGCCGGGGATCGTCTTGCTCGTATACGATCCTGAATTATAAGCTAAAATAATATTTTTTTCTCACACCAAACTAACTAACAATAAATAATTTACGATCATTTACGGCTAATAGTGTATGTACGTTTGCCTTCAAGATACGTGCTGCAATCCTTCAACTCACTCGGGTACGTACACTGGTGAGAATAACACGAGTTGTTAGGACGGAATACGAGGAAAACCATGTGTTGAGAATCTGAGACGTGTTTGATACATGGACTAAAGTTTAAGAGATATCTTATTGAATGTTATATGGGGTGTTGCATGGGTGTTTGGATACTAATAAAAAATAAATTGCAGAATCCGTCAGTAATCCGCGAGACAAATTTATTAAGCCTAATTAATCCATCATTAGCACATATTTACTGTAGCACCATATTATCAAATCATGAACTAATTAGACTTACGCCCTGTTCGCTTGAGCTTATTCAGAACTACTTTTCAACCATGAAACAGTATTTTCCTCTCGTAACATTTCAACATAAGCATCAGCATAAAACCAAATTTCAGCATCAGCGAACAGGGTGTTAAAAATTTTGTCTTGCAAATTAATCTCAATATGTGTATTTAGTTTAATAAATAATCTATATTTAATACTCTATATATGTGTCTAATATTCGATGAGACAACTACTAAAGTTTAGGAGGCAGAACCAAAGAGCCTCCAAGCAGCAGAAATAATTGTGAGCTGTTGAGGTCCAAGAGAGAGCCTGCCCGACAGAAGAACCGAAAAGTAAGCGCCGGGAAGGTTAGAAATACTCCACCCTGCATGAGCAGCAATGATTGACCTACCCGAGGAGTGGAATATATATCGACGACGCATCTCAAGCTACCCCTTCTTGCTGATATTTTTCTATTACCTCCAGATCCACCAAACTTATGCTGTAAGTTGAGATCTAACAACTATGCAAACAAACTAATCAAATCACCCCTCGTCCTAGCTAGCTCACTTCAATTCCTAGACGAACACCGCCACTGCCTACTGCAGATGTGCCCATCCGACGTGGCGACAGCTTGGCGCTGCTCCATTCACTGACACGGCCCACGCGTCGATCACCTGCCACGTAGGATACAAATACTGTTAGCATAAACGTTTAAACGATCGAACGAAATGGTGGTCATAGATAGATAAACTACCAATAAAACGGACACGACAAGCTAATGTGTAATGTTTACAGTTTGCACTCTATGTAAAGGAGCTAAACGGCTATGTATGTGAACAGTGCTGACACGGCCCTCGCATCAGCTGCCGCGCAGGACGCTGCCGCGCAGGACGGAGCTGGGCCGTGTGGCAACTGCTGTGTCGCTGCGCTGAATATATATATAAAATAAGGTTGTGTCTCCACGACAGGTGGCTGAAGGTTTGCTTAACCATCGGTCATCTTCAATCTCTAGCCTCCTCCTCGTGCCCCCCTTGTTCCTCGAGTCCCACCCACGCCTTCTTTCTCCTCGCGCCCACCCCCGCCTGCCTCATTGGCGGCCACGCCCTCCTCCTCCTCTTCGCCCTCGCAGCGGCGCGCTAGGGTTTCGCCGGAGCTCAACCTAACACGCCTGCGGCGGCAGCCTTCTTTCCTTATCAAACAACTATGCATGCAAAACTAATCAAATCACCCTTCCTTCCTAGCTAGTTCAATTCCAACACGAGCACTGCCGCTGCCTACCGCAGATGTGCCCATCCGACGTGGCGAGCGGCAACAGCGTGGCGCTTGTCTACTCACTGACACACACTGTTAGCTTAAACGTTTAAACGAACTAAATGGTGATTAAGATGGATAAACTACCAATCAAACGGACACGGCAAGCCAATGTGTGTAATGTTTACATTTTAGGTAAACGAGCTAAACGGCTATGTAGCTAGGTTAACAGTGCTGACACGGCCCACGCATCAGCTGCCACGTGGGAATGAGCCGGGCCGTGTTGCAACTGCTGTGTCGCTGCGCTGAATATATACATTAAAAAAACTCGTTGTATTATTTGGCAAAAAATAAATAAATAAATCGGAACGAGGTTGGACGCCGGCCCATGGATTCCTCTTCCCTTCCTTGTTCCTGCAGCTGAAATGATTGAGCTCGACGAGGAAGACGAGTTAAATATATACGGAAGGAAGCACCGACCCTAGCTAGGCCAAGACCCCAATTTTTCTGCATAGCTTATTGAATAAACAAGTACAGCTCCTTGTACTAAAGTAAAGCCCTAATAGATGTCGCGGCAGTACTGCCTGCCAACCTAATCTACTCTTTATTATTGCCCTATATTCCTACAAGATCTGTCCGTTTGTACTACGCTTGGGCCTTGGGGTGGTTAATACTGTCCCCGAGAGGGTGATTACGAGTGGCCATCAAATCCGCTCCCGTTGAGAGATTTATGGTCAAGAAGAACCGTGTCCGTGTGTGCATGCATGAGCAATTGGGCATGGCTCACCTCACCTACTCCGATGCTCCAGCTTTTCTTTCGACGGGTAGTTGCTGAAAAAGCAGGCAGCAGGCACAATGCAGCAATGCGAGACAGTCTTGTATGCTGGCATGCAGTATAGCTAGCTGGCGGTGCAAGAATAACAAAGGCTGCTGCAAGCATATGAGCTGGTGGTAGACATTTTGCCACACGGTTGTGTACTGTGCCGTCTGTGCGACACGGCGGCCGGATCGGTCATAATTCTTCTTCCATCGCCCATGGATCTCGACCTGCCAGTGACATGACACTGACAGCAACTTTCAGGGTTCAAGTTCTAGGTTAATGTGTGCAAATGCAGCGGAATATGGATCGGCTACTGCATTTTAGCTTCTCGATCGTGAAATTTTGTCGAATTCATCAGTCTCGGGTCAGAGTATCAGACGCCGGCCATTCTGTTTTTTTTCCTCCTCTCCTGATGGTCATGAACTCATGATGAACATCATGAGTTTGGAAGTTCTGACCGACCTTGCGACTACTGCTGCAAATGAGAACACGGTTACGGTTGAGAGGGGCCTGGGTCTGATTAGAGAAAACCACTGATTGGCCTGGCAGCCAGATTATTCGATGCACTGTCAGTCGTCCATATGTTCTTCAGTCTGGCTCCCTCGATCTTCCTCGCGTCCGTTGACAAAATAAGAGAACGTATATGTGATGCCTTGAGGGACAAATATTCAAATGCATATATGCATACACACACCACTTGTGAGTTGTCAGGTTCTTTCCTTCTAGTTCGATCCGCGTATGAAACCATTCACAGCTAAAAAACATGGTTTGAACGCGCAGTCCTGCCAATTTTAATAAAACGATCCTAAAACAAAGCCACTTCAAATCTGAAAACATGTTGCAGGTCTGAAACCACAATTCTCATGGACTGATATTTGAAGCTGATGAAGTACTCCGTACATTAATTCCATTCATGGCAAGTTGGTAACGCATCATCCTCCTGCCTTTGCAAATTCAGCTAACCTTTGCATTGCATTGAAGCCCCCATGGATCGATGCATGAATTCAGCTAGCTTGCGAGCTTGTGGCATCGATCGATCGATCGGTGAGGCAAGCATGGGCCCCGGCCTGCATCGCCTCGCGTGTTTCCCGTTATGGAAGGGATCTCAGCAGTTCTCTGAATCTGAACACCATGCAAGCACGATAATGTCGACGCCTTCAGAGAGGAGCCGAAGGATGAGCCAGAAATGGCGGTGGAATGTTAGGCAGCTCGAATTATCCCACGAGGGATAATCTTCTGATGGATTGGAGGATAGATGGGGGCCATGGACGACGGTAGCGTAGCCTCTGCACAAGTCATCGGCTTATCGCCATTGCCCTTTTGTGGTTTCTGGGTAAGCAGCAGTTAGGCAGCAGGCATCCAGAGCTCATCCATTTCTCCTCTCTCTCCTCTCCTCTCCTTCAGAAGCCGTACCCTGAATGAAGCAAGCAGGGACTATTGCCTAATAGTGCCTAGTGCGCCGATTAGCGTGCATCAATGCCTGCCGCCTATTGCCTACCGCTATGCATCCATCCATATAATCTTGCATAGATACATGCATGATTGCAGCTCTCATTTGGGGAATTCAGAGCGATGCATCATAAAGAAACAGAAAGGAGAAGTTCGGTATGTGCTAAGTGCTATAGGTTTTAGGTACAGGAGGAGCTTTCAGTGCGCGCACCCTACTTTTTTGTGTATTCATAAGGCATTTGTTAAAAAGAAACAGCACGAATTACTCAAAATAGGGGCAGCATCCTTTGCCACCTACACAAACACAAATTAAAAGCCACATATGAGTTATGAGTTATCAAAGGAGCTTGGCCGTACCTAAGTAGGATAAGGTGCGGCCAAATTATCTTCCCAAGTTCTAGCAAAAGAACACTGGATTGAAACCAGCAGGAACACGACAGATGGACTTGACATGCATCCATCGTATTGATAGGGTGAAATGAAACTGCGTTGTCAACTTCAGGCAATGCCTCCTTTTTTTTTTTTGGTTCATCCCTTAATTCATCCATCACAATTGTCAGTCCACCTCATCATCCCCGTCAGTATCCTACTGGCACTAGTGGCTGTATAGCGTTGCCGAAAATGCAAAAGTTCATAATATCCTTGACATCAATGACAAGGCCTCACTCTCCCGAGTCTCAATTCTGTTGCCTCCGTGCTAGATTTGCATCGACTTATTCTTTTTGTTTAGGGGCGATGAATTTGCGCCTTTGGGCAAAGGACTCGGATCTGACAAATGTGATGGATATGCAAAGTCCGGCCTAAACAAACGTCGTTCAGTGTGAAATAGAAGCGACAAATTACAGTCAGTCATCTACTCCCTCTTTCCCCTCAAAGTTCAAGGGGCCGCAAAACAAGAAATGCATGCGCACCTAAATAAAAGTTTTAAAATTTTGATAGCGATTTGCGAGTGCCCCAATAGGATAATTCATCATCATCAATTGATTAATAACATCAATCTTATATTTTCACTCTATACGTACTCCCTCTGTCCTAATAAATTACAAGTAGTTCAGGTTTTTACAGGCATTATACTCCCTCCATTCTAGATTATAAGTCGTTTTGACTTTTTTTTGTACATTTATTTTGCTGTGCATCTAAATACATAACAAAATGGATAAACCAAAAAGTCAAAGCACCTTATAATTTGGAAAGGAAGGAGTACCTTTTATTTGCTACGCAATTAGAGATATATTATACATAAATATATTAAAATTTATGTATCTAGAAAAAGGTAGAACGACATGCAATTTGAAACAAGGGATTGTATGTTTTTTTTATATTGATAGTCAGAACTAGAAAAGTTAAACACAAAAAAATGAAAGAAATGAAATTACTATACCGGAGGAAGTACCCGTTACGGTGCCGGCGGGGGGAGAGGCTGAAAAGGGGCAGTGGCGTTGCAAAGCCTGAAAAGGAACAACCAAAAGGCTTCCACTTCCAGCTGCAGCGGAGCATCACCAGTTCAGAGTTCACCACCACGCCTTTGACCTCCAGCCCATAGCCCAATCCTCCAAGCATCCATCCATCCCCTCCCCTATAAATCCGCCCCTCTGCTTCCGATTCGCCACCTAAAGGAGCCTTTCCCCAAATCCACCAGCCACCACCGAGAAACAAACGCAGGCAAGCCGCTCGCTCGCTCCTCATCCTCGGACGGCGGCGCTCCGGCCAGTCTAGTCTAGTCCACTCTCTTGCGGCCGCGATGGAGGGCAGCAGAGCCGGCGCCGGCGACTACATTGCCAGCCTGCTGAACTCGTCGCCGAGGCTCGACTTCGGCGTGCTCGGCGCCGACGGCGGCGGCGGCAGGGAGGAGGAGGACTGCCTGGACAAGTTCTGCGGCGACCCGGGGTTCGCGGCGCGCGCGGCGCGGCTGTCCAGCTTCAGCGGGCAGCGCTTCCCCGGCGCCGCGGGCCTCTTCGGGTTGCCCCCGCCGGTGCCCGCCGCGAGCGGCGGCGGCGGCGAGTTCGCTGGCTCCCGGGAGGCGTCGTCGGTGTCCGACCCAGCGACCGTGATGAAGGACGCCAATGACAAGAAGCGGAAGGCGCCCGCGGCCGCCAAAGGCAAAGGCAAGGAGTCGTCTTTCCAGGTGCGTGAGCTTTTGTCTCTGCTCGACCTCGAACTCGAATTGCTGCCTCCCAGGACACCTCGCTCCTGCCCCGGCGCGTCTGGCGTCACTGACGCCGAAATTTCCTTGTGGCCATCCAGGCAGGGGAGCAGAAGGATCCGGACGCCAAGAGGTGCAAGACGGAGGGAGGCGAGGGGAGCCCCGTGAAGCTCAAGTCGGAGCAGGCCGGGAGCGACAGCTCCGTCGAGGACGGCGGGCAGAACCAGAAGCCGCCGGGCAAGGGGAAGAATGCGAAGCCGGTGGAGCCCCCCAAGGACTACGTCCATGTCCGGGCCAGGAGAGGGCAGGCTACTGACAGCCACAGCCTCGCAGAGAGGGTATAGTAACTCTGATCACTTCGCTGATGCGCTGTGCTCCCACCACCCAGCTTGCCAAATTCCATGTCTGAGTGTTGCTGAACTGTGTTATGTCTTATAACAGGTGAGAAGAGAGAGGATCAGCCAGAGGATGAAGGTTCTTCAGGACCTGGTGCCAGGATGCAACAAGGTAGGTAATCAACTGGTGGTTTGGTTTCTGAATGAAGAACGGGGAAATCAAGAACTAGTAGTAAATCGATCCCTTAGCCACAAGTTTACTGAATTATGTTGCCAAAATGTTGGTTGTTTAGGTGATTGGCAAGGCGCTCATGCTTGACGAGATCATAAACTACGTGCAATCGCTGCAACGACAGGTCGAGGTAAGCAGCAGAGCCCATTCAAACTATCCGATGCCATGGGATTCATTCAGCTTTCGGAATTCTTACCAATTTCACTGTTTTTCTGGCCTCAGTTCCTCTCCATGAAGCTTGCAACAGTGAACCCACTCGACTTCAGCAACCTGCCTACCCTCCTACAAAAAGACGTAAGTTCAAACTTCCCCCTTCTGAGCATGCCCTGTCCTGTGATGGACCAGTCCACCAAAATACCAAATGAGTAGCTACTCACACATGGCGCCGGCAAAATTCAGATGTTCCAAGCCTGTGGCCCTTCAGCAAGCTCGGTCTTCTCGCTGGAAAGCTCCAGCTCAGGGTTTCCGTTCAGCGACCAAGGAGATGTGTTCCAGTCGTTCGTTCCAAACGGCTTGGAGAACCAGTGTGGCCTGAATCCGCTGGACCTGGCTCTGTGTCAAGCTACCAATGGACAGTATGGTTTTCAGGATGGGACAGCCGGCACAAACCTGCAGGTACTAACTGATGCTTGAGGAGCTTGCTCATTACCTACTTAATGAGCTTACTGAAGAATCAAATCACTGGGAATCCCAACATAGCTGTGGCTTACATTTTTTTTTTATTTTTCAGCAAAGAAGCTACTGGGAGGAGGACCTCCAAAGTGTTTTCCACATCGACAACAACGGGCAGAGCCAGGAGAACGGGGTTTCAGTTTCATCGCAGAGCTTTCATGGTTGGTAAATAAAACACTAGAAATCTGAAATATATTTACTGAAACTTGCTCAGTTTGTCTGATACACATGAATTACCGCCCGAAACAGGTCAGTTACAAGAAGGCCACATGAAAATGGAGTTCTGATGATCAGCGTAGACCACCAACCACCAGCCGAGGGAGCCATCTGTACATAGCAAAACCTAAGTACAGCACCATCAGCGGCGGCGGCGATCGAAGCTCCGAAGCTCTGAAGATAGCTAACAAGTCTCTGTAGGCCCTTGGAGACGATTTCGTTTGCCATAGCATAACCCTGCCTACCTCTTCGCAGGGCGATGTGATTCTTTGAACAATTTCGATCCGGCGATCGATTGATTAATACCACGACGACGACGATAGCGTACGTAACAATCAGCGAACAGTGAATTTGTCACTTGTGTATAAGATAATGGTGCAGATATTAGTAGTATTACCGGCGCTGCTTTTTTTCTCTGTAATGTAGTAATGTGTATGAGCTGGCCAGAGTAGCTAGTAGCTAGCTGGATGGAGTGGAACCACATGAGGGGAGCCACTGCGTGCTGTCTGCGGGAGACTGCGACGGGCGTCACAAATGCTGCTGATGTCCCGTCGCTTTTCCCCATCAGTTTAGCCTTAGCTCTGAATTATTGCAAAGCTCTGAATCTCTCTCTCTCTCTCTCTGATCGCCTGCTTTCCTTTCCTTTCCCCCCGGAATATCTCGCTTCTGAAGCGAAGCAACCTGTGTTGCCCACCCGCATCGTAGAGATACGACGATGCCGTAACCGACGACTGGAATCGATCACGGGCAGGGGGTCCAGTTCGATGGATGGAGCGATCGAGCTCGTCCACCGGCGTACGGCGGGTCTGTCGGAGCGCTGTTGTTTGTGCGTGTGCGCCTGTCAGCTTCCGCCCGCTCGTCCTCGTCCTCGTCGTCGCGCTCTACTCTACGGTCTCTACCCATGTCCCATGCAGTGGTGGTGGTAGGTTACGCGTCGCTTTTCTACGAGGAGGGCCTCGCTTTTCTACGAGGAGGGCCTCGCTCTCGGTACCGGCTCGCTCCCAGCTGGATCTCTCTCAGCCATGCCGAACTGCACTGCTCTGTTGCGTACGAATGCTCCCGCTCCACACATCCCTGAATAGTTGGTTACGTTGTTCAATTGTGCAGTGCTACTACACGTTAAACAAGTGGCCAGATTCAGGCGCCCTGCGACGTTTCGTTTGGGAGGAAACTCCACAAGTAGAGAAGTGCTTGCTCTATACTCGGTTTTACTATAGAGAGTATGTGATATATATACGACTTCTTTTATTTGTCCAAAAATCGGTTTTACTATAGAATCATATACTTATAATTTTTTTCTCTTTTGAGAAACAAGAAATGAGAAAGGAACCCTTCCCCTTTACTTATTTGGGTTTGCCCCTTGGGCTAGCCAAGCCCCTGCTAGAGGATTTTTGGCCTCTAATCTAATCACTAAATGTGAAAGAGGGGCTCGTTGGTACTACAACATTTCTCTCTCAAGCTCGAAGACTTGAGCTTACTAACTCGGTTTTTTCCGGCTCTTCTAACTTTTTGTGTGCACCTTTCGTCTTCCAAAATCTGAACACATCGATAAATTTCGCAAACATTGCTTGTGAAGGGGAGCAGATATTAACTCTCACAAGCTTCCCAAAGTAGCTTGAGAGATGGTTTGTAAGCCAAAATAGGAAGGAGGTCTTGGAGCCTTGAATCTAAGGCAATAGAATCAAGCACTTCTTTTGAAACATTGGCATAAATTCTTATACAGGATGGACATTCCTTGGGTGAATTTGATTTGGGAATGATATTATCAAAATAATAGATTGCCTAATCATGTCCGAAAAGGTTCTTTTTGGTGGTGTGTTCTCCTAAACCTTTGGATACATTTAAAAGGTTTGGCTTTAGTGACTATCCAAGATGGCAAAAGCTAGATCTTCGGTATGATAGGGTTCTTAAGTTCAGTTATCCGGAGCTCTTTTCATTTTCAAAGCATCTGACCATATCCTTCAAGAAAGCAAAAGAAGCTCCCTATCTCCACACTCTTTTCAACCTTCTTCTTTCCACGGTGGATTTCTAACAGTTCAATGACTTACAATAGGCTTTGGACCTGTTCACTCTTTCAGATAACAGCGATCAGTGGACATATATTTGGCGCTCCCAACTGTTTTGTTCAAGGAAAGCGTACTGGTCAGTGGTCACTCATTGGACATGCGAGCACTCATGTTTTCTCTTGGATATGGGCATGTTCATGCTAACCAAAGCATATAGTGTTGGGGGAGCCCATACGGAGTATGGGCCAACTCCCCTCGAAGAGGCCTGATGAAGGAATGATGGCGGAGGCTCTCCCCAACATGGCGGAGGCTAGCACAAGGAAAATGGCGGAGGTCCTCCCCAAGACGGCAGAGGCTCTCCCTAAGATGACGGTTCCTCAGACTGTGCTTGCAGGACGATGCCGGTGACCCTGGCGCAGCCTCCGCCCGGTTAGCTCGCAGGCGTCTCCGGGCGGAGGGGGCGGAGGCCTCCCCGCTGCAAAGCTAATCAAGTGCCGACGTTACCTACGTGTGTACAGGTAACCGGAGGAAGGCGCTCGCGGACAGCGCGGGCGTGCCGGTTCGGCCTCCGCTCGTATGGGGCGGAGACCCAAGCAGGAGGACGGCAGAACTGGGCGTCGGAGGTCAGCGGCTTCGGTGTCCCAGAGGCGGAGACCTACGACGAAGGACCAAAGGCCCATCGCCGAATCCTGAGGCCTGATGGGCCAGTTGATCGCGCAGGTCCAGTACCTGAGGGCAGCGTGACAAGATTACCCACGAGACGAAAGGCAAGTAGTGGAATATTCTGAGAATGTACTGTAGCAGTTGGAGGGTACTATTGTAAACTCTGTAAAGTGGTGGTTGAGCCCTACAAATAGGGAAGACTTGTAACTGTACAAGAGGCTGGAAAATGAACAAATGAAACCCTAGTTCTTGTGAGTCGGTATTTTGATCCTCATTCTCTCTTTCAGGCAGTGCCTCTGCCGAAGCTAGAGTCCGGAACCTCGGCCAAAGTCGAAGGCCTCCGCTCATTTCTTTCTCCCACTTTGCCAAAGCCCACTGAATCCCTCGTTTAGCGACCTTCTACCTGGAGCCTCTGACGGATGATCTTGTCTGACTGGAGTGTGCCGCGTTCAAGGACCTCCGCCCGTCTTAGGCGGAGGCCGGCCTCCGCCCATCTAAGGCGGAGACCCCAACCTAAGACGAAGGCCTCCGCCCACCTCTCACTCTTGTTAGAAACCGATGTTTCAACATATAGTCTTTTTCTGGCTCTTGTTGAAAGATCACCCCGAGATTTCCTGTCTTTTTCTCTTTTATATTTATTTTAATTATTTAGTAATTACTCATTTCATTCCAAATTATAAGACGTTTTGATATTTCTAGATACATTACTTTTAATATGTATCTAGACATATATGATTGTTTGAGATCTAACCTCCTATTATACATTTTCTTTTGAAAGTTACTGCGCTGAGACCCCTATCATGGTATTCCCGGTGCCGTGGCCCCCACCACCATGGCATTATATTTTTCAGTCTTCATCTTTCTTTTCTCTCCCATCCACACACTGGTGGAGCTTCACTGGGGCCATAGTGGGCCATGGCTCCCGCCTCATTTTTGCGATTTTACAGAGGTTGCAACAGTACTTATGTATGTTTTGCTAGTATAAAGCTTTATATTGGACACCCCAACACTTCCTAAATTATGCATATTTTCTTGTTGCCCCCTCTATATTTATCCTCAAGCTCCGCCACCGCATCCACACGCTCGCCTCCTCCCATTGCATCCCTGCCGCTGATCCCCACCCCGCTGGCTCGCCTATGACGATGCTGGTGAGATCTACCATTTTCCTCCCACACTCCCGTCGGACCTTCTATAGTTTTTTTTAGATACATAACTTTTGCTATTTACTTAGATATACACTATATCTAGATATATAATAAAAGTAATATATATACATAGAAAAGTTGAAAGGTCTTAGAATTTAGAACGAAGGTAGCTTTTCTAATAAGTTCTAACTTATAGTATTGATATACTGTTTAAAATCGGCGGCCTCCAAGTACTAATGTAAACCCGGGTAATTAAAGAGTAAATTAAAGACCACGGCCTCAAATGGGCATCCGCCTGGTGCACTGTCAGCGGCTCGCCTAGCTAAATAAAGCCCACAGCAACCCTCCCCAAAAGCAAGCGTGCTCCCCTGCCAATTCTGCTGTTAGGCTCGCCGTCGCTCTCGCCGGCCGCTTCGATCGCTTCTCACTCCCCGCCCGGGAAAACGCCATCTATCTGCCACTGCATGCACGTCGCGTGCAACCGCTCGCGCTTTGTCCTCTATCTCCTTCAATTCCCAAAGACAATGGACGACGACGCTAGCTCCTTCCACACAGGCCGCGCGCAGTACGTGAAAAGAAAATCCAGCCACTTTGCAATAAGGGCCCGTCACTTCGCAGCACAGCAGCAGGAAGCCTACACCATTGGGACGACCTCGAGGACGAGAGGCTGCGACGTCGCAAGGTTGACGAAGGGCGTGGGTGCGCGTGCTATATATGCCGCTGCATTGCTTGCTGCAGCAGGGTTCATATCGGAAGCGCCGGGAGACCTGGGGGCCGGCCGGCCGGCCTCGACACTCTGAAGGTTAGACGTCGCTGTGGGTTAATTACCGGCCATTAACCTTTTGTGACGCAGCTAGCGAGAGCGGCCGGCCGCCGGGTTTTCAATGCTCGCAATAACAACACTCGCGGATGCATGCCGAGAACCCTGTGCGTGCAAGGGCTGTCAGTTTCAGTGTCCTCGGGACACCGTCGCCCGTACACTGTTGTCGTCTGCGTGCCG
Source organism: Miscanthus lutarioriparius (assembly GCA_904845875.1). Classification (NCBI taxonomy): domain Eukaryota; kingdom Viridiplantae; phylum Streptophyta; class Magnoliopsida; order Poales; family Poaceae; genus Miscanthus; species Miscanthus lutarioriparius. Next base: position 7,276,794 of record CAJGYO010000013.1, read on the forward strand.
CACAGTTGAAAATCGTCGTCGTTACGCATGCATGCATGCATCCGTGTCCTCCAAGGCTCCAACTCTCAGGTGAGGTCGTCCTGCATGTTTGAAAATGTATGTGAGCTAGCTCACAAAAAAGTGTTTGGAAAACAAAACATGGGAGCATATTATTCGTTCTCAATACATAACCCTTGTGGCAATGGCTCTGTTCGCTTGTCTTATAATCCGTATTTTTTTGATTATCTTTTTAGCCGGAACAGTGTTTTTCTCTCACAACAAATCAGCTGAAACAGTATTTCAGCTTTTTTTTTTAACGAAGCGAATGGACCCAATAATTGAACCTCGCTCGCTCTCAGCTAGCAGTGACAGAGCAACGAATAAAGCCCAGGCACGCGCGCGCTACGACCAGTCGACCACCACCGAACCCGACTCTCTTACCATGCATCCATCAATTCCGATCCACGTCGTCCTCCACGCGCCTCCCGCCCGGCCGTAGCCCACGGCTTTTGGAGCCCTTCCTTTAATTTCCCGGCGACGTCGCGCCGAGCACGCATCGGCGCGGCGCGGCGCGGCGCGCGCACCGCCACACGATCCAATTGGCCGGGCACAATCATCACGTGTCAAGACAACAATAACATGCATGTAGCTACGACCGACGACGACTATTAAGACTGTAGCGAGAATACCGACGTGTGAGCGAGCTACTCCTACTAGCTAGCTAGATCTGAGGGTATGGCCCTTGTTGCTCACTGCGTGCGTCGATCCTAGATAGTCTCCGAGAGATCGGATGGACGACAAGTGATGGTGGTGTGATAACAATCGGCCGGCGGCCACGAAGATTATCCAAGAACTGAACTGAATTGAATTGGATTGCACCGACGACCATGCTGCCTCTCAATTTCTCATCATGCCACGGCCGGCTCCACGCGAAGTATCGATCCATCACTGTATCAGCCCGCATTTCTGCACGCACGGGATAGTATTTTGAGACAAGCGTTAGAAATTCATATATAAGCTTAGGGTCCATAGCTAAAAAAAAGGTATATTTATACTACTCTATCTAATCTAATTTTGTTCATATTCTAACACAATGCTCACACAGATGCATCCTTATTCCTCACGCTGCATGGATATTGGCATATTGCTACTTTATTAGATGCGTATTTAGGAGATTATTTTAGATCTTTTTCCTAATTCCATAATAATTTATGTAGGTAATTTAGATGAAGGTTATGGATTACTTTTAATTATTTTCTTTATTACGACGGAGGTGGTTAATTTAGATACATATCTAACGGGTTGTTTAGAGTAATTTTAGAATCTGTTTTAGCCAACAACCAGATTTTTTCAATGCACTTACACTTTCTTATAGATATATTTACATCGTCTTATTATTATATTTATAATGATCTCTTCAGTGTAATTTATTAGACATAGTGATGTAATTTGGGGATAATACAAATATATGTCAAAATTTTCATAAAAAAATACAAATTATTTCTATGAATTGCAGATATCAAATAATATATGCCAAATTATTCACAAATTGTTCAAAAATTTCAGAACAAATTACAAACTTTTTTACAAATTCCAGTGGGACCCACACTCCCTAACCTTATCCTTTCCTTCCCTTCCCTTCCCTTCCGGCCTTCCCTGAGCCGCACTGTTGCCACGCTCGCCCTCCTCGTCGTCGGCCACCGGCCCCGCGCCGCCCAGCGCCACGCCCTCGCCCTCTTCGTCACCGGCCTCCAGCTCCGCGCCGCGCCCGCCATGGCCGCGTGTCTACCATGGCCGGAGCCGTGAGCTCCGAGGCCAGCCTCGCATGCCCTCGCCGGCCGCGCCCCCCTGCTGGCCGCACCACCCGCCCGAGCCATCCGCGCCCGATCTGACGGCCAAAACACCCGGTTGATGGAGCCTCCCAAAACAACCGGATATGGGTTAGCAATTCTGTAATTTTATAATGACAGCAGTGGTTATGTCTTTTTAAAATAGTCCTAGTGGTTATTATTATTGATGGTGATTGGAGTAACCACCAATCGATGGCCGGATGTTGCTTATTCTGTGAGAATTTCTATGATGTATCTTACTTCCTCTATCCTTGAAATAATTAATTTCTAGCCCAGGAATTTGTCTCAAAAAAATCGATTTCTGGAGGTGAACATTCTTTCTCGTTATTCTCTCTAATACAACCTCTGAGTCCTGCATTTAACACAACTTTCAGTGTCTCGAGCATGCATAATACGACAATGGAATCATATACGAAATTAAACTAAACAAATTAAATACGAAATGAAATAATCCACCCCTGCTCAGTCAAAATCCACACTTTCGTAAGAAGCTGAGCTACCTACACTACACGGCCCCCACAAATCTGGGCGTCTGGCCGTGCTCTTTCGTAAGACACGAAATAAAACTGAGCTCAGTTAACTTAAATAATACAGTAGTTCGGCGAGAAATAGAGGAGTGGATAATAATCCGGCAGGTCGATCAGGTCTTCAGCGAAGTGGCTGCGGTCAAGCAAAACGGGAGGGCATATGCATCGAGGGCGCCCCAGAGGCCAGGAGACTGGTGGCGCGCGCGGCAGCATCCACATCGTGCTCGTGCCTCGCGCCCATCCCCTGATGTGTCATCGGCGCACGCAAAAGCAGGAGGAAAAGCGTACGCGGCGAAGAAAAAAGAGCAGAAAAAAATGCAGGTGCGCGAGCGAGAGTGGATAGATAGATCGATCGGACGTGATCAGTTATGCAATGATGAACACCCGCAATGATCGACTCGTACGCAATTCAGCTAGCTGTTAGGTGCGCCGTCGCCGTCGGACCGATTCGGGACAGCGTGCCGTGTATCCAATCTATCTAAGCCTCCAACGATCCCCTCTGCAAAGTAAGACAACCCGGTGGAATCCTGAGACGATGCCTCAGCTAATTCCCATCAGCTGGGAGGAGTTCTGACCCTCTAACCTTTGCTTTTAGTGACCGCGAGCCGCCGAATCGTCGCGAACAGTCACCAACAGGCGGGCTCAGCCAACCGGTATCATCTCGGTCGAGCCCACCTGTCAGTGACTGTTCGCGATGACTAATAAGGGGTGAAGTGGGTGTTACTGGTAAAGGAAGATGAGCAGCAGCAGCAGCAGCAGGGGGGTGCATGGCTGCAGGAGCACTAGTGGTATGGTATGGTCCACAAGAGCATTGATGCCCTCATGTAAAGAGATTTTAAGGTGTGGGCAAATGCAAGCTAGCTTGTTATCTACTGGAAGCATACTACAAGCGTTGTCAGCAGGAGGGTGTGTGGGGACGTCGCCACTCGCCAACTGGTTTGCTTGCTTGCACTGCCATGGCCCAGGAGCAACAGGAGCAGGAGCAGGTCCATGGACCACGGCCCCGGGGACGGACGGACGGACCAGGTGCGGTGCAATGGCCAATGTGGCCGCCATGGACCGGCCTACCAACGCCGCCGTGTGCTTGCTAGTAACCATGGGCGGGGTTGGCCGGATGGGGATCGCTCGATGGGGAGATGCATGTGTGCTATGGAAGGGAAGGGAAGGAAGGGGAAGGGATCAGGGAAGGCAGACCTGCTGTTATGGCGGAGCTGATTCCGCGGCCTGGCGTTCATGTCATGTCATCAGGTGCGTCAGGATCTCGCATCGCATGGAATGATTTGAAGAAGGGATCGGTTGGAGGAGCTTATTTAGTGCATGCTTCAGCATGATCATGTTCCCGTGTTGTTATGGGATTCGATCAGCAGCTTTCAGGACTCAGGAGGCATGGTGGTTCGATGATTGCCTGAGCCTGCAGGGAGCTGTCATGCATGCTTCCTAGTGGCATTTGGAGGGTTCAGTTTGGGTGTCCCCCACACCTTGTTAACTTTTCGTTAATGGCGCCTTATTGGTTGTCCTCCGTTCTGGATTTGTGTGGTCTGTAACTCTTTTTAAGTGGGAACCGAGGTGACTGACCTTCACTAATAAGCTTGCTACTGGCTACAGACAATTGTGGCCACTGGCCAGGCCAATGTGGGTTCATTCTTGGTCCCAGGAGGCTATCAGACAGTCAGGCAGAGAGGTGTTTTTCCGGCCGGTGAAGTTTCAGAAACAGGTTAATCCATCTGACAAGTAACAAGATTCGAAGAAGATGATTGCTGTACCTTATTTCCAGATAAAGTGGAATTAATCGGTCCTAAGGACGAATTAAGTGGGCGGTCCTAAGGACGAATTAAGTGGGACACTGGACCAGGCCAAGCGCAAAAGGACGCTGGAACCAGTGGCCGGGTACCGTTAGGCTTGTCTGATGGAGAGGCCCATGTTGCAGTGGGCGCGCACGCAATTTGCTGACTCCTTCCACTTCTCCATCACAGATGTTGTTCTAGTCTAGGTCTTCCAACACTGGTTGCCACTCAAGCGAAATCAAACACGAAAGGTGGCGGAAACAAGACTCGTGCGAAATCAAACACCGGTTCTCCATCACAGATATTGAACTTGTTTCTCTCCCTTTTACACCCTCTACGGAGGGGCTATTTATACACGCTCGAAAGCTTTTCACCGGACAAGAATGCCCTTACAACCACCCCGTATTCGGGAATATTTCTACCGCCGTGGGTTGGTTCGCCATCCGGAGTCCCTGCCTTCCCTAGGTACTGTCGATCTGAGGGGCGCCGATTGGCTTCGCCTCTTGTCGCCCTCCCAACCGACCATGTGGGTCCTAGGTAGGCAGGAGTTGTCGGCCGCGTGAAGACGGCTGGCTCGCCAGAGACGGAACCTGAAACAAAGAACCGACAAAACATTACCACCTATTCGCCTAAACGAATAGTTTATTCCCGGCTATGCGCCCCAGGCCTCGCTAGGTCGGCCTAGCGCGCCCCTCCTCTCAATAGCGAAAAGGCGCTAACCAGACCGTGGCTGGTGCCCCCTTCATTTCGCCTCGCCGAAATGGTCAGTGATGGCACGATCCCCTTCTCTTCCCGCCTCGCCGTCCCTAACATTTCGCTCAAGCGAAAAGACGGGCGTGACGGCGGGCCTGCACTGCCAGACTTTAGTGTCCCTTGTTTCACCTCCGCAAGATTCCATTCGCACTAACCCTGCGTGGCTGGATCGGCGAAATGAACCCCACAGGGTGCCCATAAGTGGGGCTTGCCCCCAACATTAGCCCCTCGGCATCCCGTGAAGGGGTCCCTAGTCTTCTCGTGGATGCCTCATTCTGTCTTGCTGGTAACACATCGTGGGGCTCATACGCCGTCCCGGGCGAAGGGTGGAGGTCTTAGGTGTGTGATGTGCCTATGCTGATCGACTTTTGTATTTATTGATATGTTAATTAATAATTTCTTTTCTTTTAGGCCTTTTCTGTTATTTCGGTTCCCATGCCTCGGCTACTGTTTCTCGAAAAACAAACCGCCGTGACGGTTGAGCGAACCGTCGCGTAAGTTCCTAGGGGTGTGCGCCGCGTTGCCTATATAAGACCCGCCCTGGGTCCGGAGAGCCGTGCGCATTCCTCCATCCTTTGTTTGCCGCTCGAGAAAAGGAGCTTTCACCTTTGTGCTATTCGCTTCTTCAAGTGTGCTAGCTTGTTGCTTGTTTTCGCCGGGACTCCAGTCTTCGCCGTTCTTCTTCGCAGGTTTGCTTTCGCTCTGAGTTGCTCGTTTTACTTTCGTATTCCATTTCGTTGCTGTTGACTATTTTATTATTGTGCTCTTTTCGCTTCTTTACTATTTTTGCTTTTGCTCGGTTTTTTGTATGTTTTTCGCTTGGATAGATGTCAAGTGAGTCATCGTCTGGCGACAATTCACCCAGTGGGAGCTCATCTGACAGTTCTAGCTCGGAGTCCCGCACACATTCGCGAAGCAGGTCCGAAAGGGTGCCATCTCGCATGGCAAATACACAAGACGTCGATATGGCATCAGAACATCCGGGTCCTTCCCGCTTTGACGCTGGCGAAGAAACTGATGTTGATGTTGAGATTGTGGACGAGGGTGAAGAGGGAGAGACCACAGGCCCGGTACCTGCCGTTGTCAAGGGTCAATCGGATCTTGAACCTGCCACTTATCGGATCGGACGCTCTAGCTTGACAGAGGCGGTTCTTGACGAATATGTTGAGAAAGGGCTTTTGAAGGCCTCTCTACGCAGCTTGTGCTGCGCTCCTGGCCCCGAGGACGTGCCCCAACCGGAGCCTTATGAGGCGGTTGTATTTCATGATTTTTTTGAAGCCAGGCTACAATTCCCTTGCAAGGATTTTGTTGGCGAGGTCTTGCAACGCTTCAATCTGCATATCCATCATTGGACCCCGAATGTTGTTGCGCGGATGAACGTTTTCACCATGGCACTTAAGATGATAGGGTGTGCTCTAAGTGTGAACTTATTCGCTCGCTATTACGAGATGCACTTTCACAGAAAGACGGTCAGGGACAAGCAGACTAAGATGGAGATGGTGGCCCATTATGGGTCTTATAATTTTGTTCCCAAGAAGACAAAGGGGACTGTGCAGATCGTGCCCGCCTACCGGAACAAATGGCCGAGTTAGAGTAACTATTGGTTTTATCATCATGTTTGTTCTGACGAGGACGTGACTGAGACATTGGTGAATGATTTGTCGAAAGCTCATGTGCTGGTCTCTAAGATGACGCCAATGAAAGGTTTTCGCCTTGGCAAAATCCTAGTAGATGGACCGCAAGATGTGGAGGTCGCCGACGCCTTCGCCCTGACCGCACGTCGGCAAATTTGTCGAGACCTGGTGGAAGAGTGGTTGGCTTGCGATAGCCCTTCACTAAGCTGTGAAACTCGCTTTTCTGATTTTGAAAAGAGGGACGGATATGTGTTTCCGCATCTTCGTGTTGGGCCCTCCGATGCTTTTTCAACAGACTTTAGCTTTGTGAATTTTATAGAACACAAGGCCGAAGAGATTGTTGGTTTTTACGGCGATCGGGAGCACAAATTTAGATGTCAGGCCTTGCCTGGAAAGAGGAGGCTGAATCGGGTTTTTGATTCCATGGGCCTTGGTTATGTTGATCGGAGCGCCCCTTCGACTAGCCTTCCAGCTGACAATGCTGCTACTCGTGGTCGCGGTCGCGGTAGCAGGGGCGATAAGGGGCCGTGCTCGGAAAATGATGGCTCGGCACGTGTCGGGTACTGCTGCCATGGAGTCTCGTAAACAAAAGCTTAGCGGGAGAGGTCGGGGTCTCGCGGAGCCCACTGATGTTCGGCTCGGAAGAGAAATAGTTGGCAAGGTGGGCAACAGTAAAAAAGTGGTGCTCGGGCAGACTCGCCGTTTCAGCCAAGTGTGGACTGAAATGGTAGTTCCTTTGCCTACCCCCTTTTTCTTTTTTCTTCCTTCTCGCTTTTCTTTTTGTGTATATACGCATCTTTTGAATTTTTGCTTTCGTCTATTGATTATTCTCATTTATTTATCTCTCGTTGTTTTCGACCATGCAGGGCGCCAGCGGATTTGACGGATTGGGCAGCAAATTGCGGATTACTAATGTGACCAGTGCCTTCGACGCGACAGACACCATGTCTGTTGGGGATGTTTTCAGCAAGAATCTGAAGAAGAAGGCCCTGAAGGCCGCGGATCCTCCGCTGATCTTGCTCACAAAAATCCAAAGTCGTCCTCAACCGCGGCGGTTGCCCCTACTCAGGTGGCATCCACATCTATGGCTTCCGCCGATGCTTTCGGCTCGCAACAGCGGCAGCAGGGTAAGTCCTAGTTCTACATGGAGTCTATTCGATTGACCGACAGCTTGATTCGTGGGCAGCTATTTGGTCATGGGGAATTGCGGTTGGAATCTCGACCTGAGGACTATGGTGAGATGCAGTGTATTCGGGATCAAGGTCCCTGGGCGAGATGACTTCCGCAAAGGAGGAGACTTACCGAATTGCTCGTGCTTTAGGGGCGCCTTTGAATTCTCGGGTGATCGCTCATGTCGACTACTGGACAGTTGGTCTGATGCCTGACAAGGCTGCTGCTGATTTCATGGACTCTTGTGTTGGCTCTTTCTCTGCTCCCGAGGTCAAGAGAGACCTCCTGAAGGTTCCCTATGCCTCTCTTGGTGAGGCGGTGAATTTCCATGCTGCGAGCGTGAGTATCGTGACTTGTATCTCGCTTATTTTTGTTTGCCTTTCGAACATTATGGTTTGACCTAGTTTTGTTGCGTAGGCTATGATTTTGGCTCAGGGGCTCCAGCAACAAGGCCTGGCATTTCGCCAGGGCCTGGAGAAAGAGCTGGCGGCTAAGGATGAACAGATCATGGCCCTTGAGTGGCAGCTGGAAGTGGCTAACAAGCTCGCCGAGGAAAATGTGTACGCCCAAAAGGCTGCCGAGGAGCAAATGGAGAAAATGTGCAATGACTTTGCTGATTATTAGAAGAAAAAATAGGATGAGCATAACAAGGTTGTTGCCGACGCCCAAAGGGGGGCGAATGTATACAAGGATCTCCTTAAGAGTGTTGGCAAAGAGACCGAGGTGCCACACGACGCTCTAGTCGTTGACTTCATGGAGTGGCTGGCAAACGAGCTAGTAACCATGAGCGAATACATAACGATCAGGCGGGATTATGCTTCATTTGTCTTGATACGTGCTTTCGCTCAAGCACTAGAGGAGTGCAGGTGTGATCATTTTGAGAAATTCAAGATTAATGACCTGCAGTCTTACTGGAATGCTCCCACCCACGCTCATGAAGTTGGAAAAGAGTTTTTTGATGGGTTCTGGCATCCCGGTGGCCGAGATCTCACGCTTCTTAGGGCTGCCATGACCCGGGACAAGGTAACTACTTTTTCCGCTTTTGTTAGTCTTTCGTTCCATGGTCTGCGAGAAGGCGCTCTTATCTTGCTGAGTTGTAAGTGTGCAGTCCACTAAAGAATGCACGACGATCCGGGAGATAGTGAAGAAGTATATCGTGGAGCAAAACACTCGGGAGGGCGCAGCTGGTAGCGGCTCCGGTGACACGGAAGCTCCTGCTACTGCAACTACCGAGGTCTCGATCGGCAACAACTCTGGCGCTCCTACCGACAACGCGGCTCATGGCGGGGTAGATAACTAGGAAATTGTTGTTTGTAACTTTCGGAGAGATTGTGTTTGCTTGGAAAACTGATGTAAGACCTGGTTGAAATGTTTGTGGTTTCGGTGCGTAGGTTCCTGACGCGGAGCCTACACAACCTCTGGATGTGTATCCACTAATGATTAACTACAATGGCTTTTATGTTGGAGGTGCTTCCTAGTCTCGCCATCGCGAGAGGTTTCCAGGATCCAGCATGATTGGATTTTTGAGATCCCGCTACCGGCGGTTTCTTAGAAAGGAAGAATTTCTTAACAAATTCTTCTATTCGGAATTAGACTCGGCTATTTTAGAAGAGCGAAAGACCCACCGTGATCAATATAAGCGGGAACGTGGGGTGCCCTCGACGCTGGTCTGAAAGATCCTAAGGAGCAGCCAGTCGAGGAGATGACATTAGACTTGGAGAATCGTAGATATAGTTTTTATCTTCGGCCCCATGTGGGCGAAGAGTAGGCCGGAACGAGAGCGGGATGCGATGCTTATGTTATGTTGATCATCCGTATAGTGTATCTTGTTCTAATGCGTGTGAAAACTGAAAAGCGCTCGTGGTGGTCCCCTCGGCATATCGCTTTAGGTGAAATGAAAAACGCCGTACCCCAACCTTTTGGAGGCGAGGGGATAAAATAGAGCAGTGATACTCGAGCGGTTCCTTTGCTAGCCCCTCGGCATATCGCATAGGCGAAATTAAACACACCGCCCCCCAACCTTTTAGGGTGAGGGGATAAAGTAGAGGAGTGGTGCTCGAGTGGCTCCTTTGCTAGCCCCTCGGCATATCACATAGGCAAAATTAAAAACACTATCCCCGAACCTTTTAGGTCGAGGGGATAGGGGAAAACACTAGATGTTGCCTCCATTGGCTCGATACCATTGTTTTCTCTTTTCAATTTTGCCGTTTTTACAATTGTTTTGATGCTAGGTGTATTGGCAGATATGCACAATCGGTATCTTTCCTTCTACTTCTTGGCTCGCAACATCTAGCGAATTAGCTAATCAGCGAATCAGCACTATTGCGAGGTGAATTAGCTAAGTTGGTGTGCAGCGATGTGGTGTCGTGCTTCCCAGCGTAGAGCTGCAGCAAGAATCTTGTCTCGTGCGGGTAAATGGCCTTGCCTTGTGGTTCCGTCAGATGGGGGGATGTTACGTTTTTTCCTACAACATCCCTCCATGCATGCTTGTCGTTGTGTAGCGGCCACATCCTATTGCCTCATCTTTCAGCTCCGTGCTAGGCGAATACATGGCGCATGCTCCTGTTGGACAGTATGCGCCCTAATCTTTACGTGTTTTCTCGCAACATCTAAATTTTGCCAGCTCTCTCTTTATGCTTGTATAGCCTTTCGTCCCATATTCAGGACCTCGCATGTTCGCCGTTAGCCAAAATCCCTGACACACTCTCAAGCCCACACGCTAGCACAGCTGCTCCTGATGAGCGTGACTGTCTACCCTATTGGTATGGCCTAGACTGATACTTGATATGGTCTCTTGGAGGTTTGGGCGTCTTATTTATAGGGTTATTGAGGTTCCATTGTCATTAATTTTTTGTTGTTGTGGTTGCTCGCTGCATTTACCTCTTGGCATTTGGTGTGTGTCTTTACTTTGTTTGTCCTTTTACAGTACTTGTAGATTACTACGGTTGAACTTCCTAGTACAATTTTCATGATTCAGATTGCGCGAATAGGTATATGCGTGTTTGGTCCTTAGGCCCTTTTTGCCACTTTTTAGTTGGTATTCGCAATTTCACGGCTCATGAGCCTTTTAAGTCCGCTGCCACTCCTTTTTGGTGGGGGAGGGGGGTTTGTGAGCCTATTTGCCTTTTTCCGTTCACCTGCACTCCTTTTTGGTGCGACGAATCGTTATTGCGGATTATTGGCCTCTCTCCTTCGCTATCACTCCTAGTGCTTGTGCCTTTCTTAGGCTTATTTCCTGGTTGCTGAGTTTTGGTCGCGTTATCCTGTGTGAGAGCAAAACAGTGCAACCTAAATTGGCATTATCGATGTCGATATCCGAAACCTGCCGAGGTTAGGTTTTCTTTCGACTTCCCACTCTTTGAGATTTGCTTTGGGGAAAAGGTTTGAATTAAGTTAGAAAGGTACATAGGATCCCTCATTAAAAAACCTCACACCGTTTCGCAATGGATCGCCTCATTAAAAAAGCTTTGGGCAAACAAGCTAGTAACCTAAATCACGCAGACAATCCTTTTTGCTTTTTACAAAAAATGGCAAGAAAGAAAAATACAACCCTTAGAGGGCGAAGACGTTATGGGTAGAAGCGACGCAGATTGTCTGCGTTCCATGTGTGGCTTGTTGCGACACGTTCTTCATTGAGTAGCCTAAAACTCCTGGCTTGAACATGTTTGCCACTACAAAAGGCCCATACCACTAGGATTGTAGCTTGCCCTACTTGTCAGGATGATGAATTAGCACCATGTCGCTTGGGTTGATGTTCTTTCGCAACACCTTCTTGTCTCTCCATGTCTTCATTTCTTGATGGTATTTGTCAAGGTTTGAGGCAGCTTGCAACTTTGCATTTTCTGCTGCTTCGAGCTCCACGTACCGCTATATCGGGGTGGTCGCTGCAATTTCAGTGCGAAATGAACCTTACTTGAGCTCTTCTAGGGTGATGGCTTCTTCGCCGTATAGTAGGCGAAATGGGGTGAACCCCGTAGTTCGGGTACGCGAGATGTTGTGACCCCAAACTGAAGTGATCAACTCTTGCGCTCATTTTCCCTTTGGCATATCAAACAATGCTTTTGATACTTCATTGAAAATTAAACCATTTGCCCTTTCGACTGCTCCGCTGCTTTCCGGGTGGTTTACGATACGAAAGCTATATTGATTTCCAGTTCACCACAAAAATTTCTAAATTCTGCGCAATTGAATTGTTTCCCGTTATCGACTGTAATGAAGGATGGGACCCCGAAACAACAAATGATCCTCTGCCACACAAAACTGATTAATGTGCTAGAAGTGATTTTCGCCAGTGCTTTGGCCTCAATCCACTTGGTGAAATACTCTAGAGCCACTGCGGTGAAACGCAAGTTGCCGGGCGTAGTAGGCAACGGCCCCACAATATCTACCCCCCATCTCTACAAAGGCCATGTAGGGATGATTGACTTGGTTAGGTTGGCCGGGGTTCTTTGCTTTTTGGTGAACATCTATCAATTTTTGCAACTTCGGACCAGCTCTTTTGCATCTTGTGCTGCTGTTGGCCAATAGAATCCTTGGCTCATCGCTCTATGAGCAATTTCACGAGGTCCTCTGTGAGCTCTGCACATCCGATGTGCATTTGGGTTAGCAATTTGATTCCTTGCTCTCTACTTATGCATTTTAGCATTGGTGCGACTATTCCGCTTCTTGTACAGTTCCCCCGCTATGATGGAGTATTGCTTTGTCCTAGAGTTCATTCTATCCGTCTCGTGTTTGCTTTGTGTCTCGTAGGTCCTATTTAGGTTAGCGAATAAGGGTGACCTCTAGTCCTTGCTTGCGATAGAGTGCACGACACTGGGCTGTTCTTCCTCTTCTCGTATCGCTTTGACTGTCAGCTCCTGGTAAAAGACGTCTGCTAGCATTGGAGCTTTCTACGCGGTTGCTTTTGCTAACTCATCGGCTTCTACATTCTCACTCCTTGGAATGAGTCAAAAAGAAAAACCGGTGAAGTGTTTCTCCATTCTTCTTACCGCTGCCAAATACTTGTCTAGTTCTGGCTCTTTCGTAGTGAATTCTTTCTCGACATGTCCAACTATTATCTGTGAGTTTGATTTGACTGTGCATCTTCTGACCCCTAAGGCTCTGAGCTTTCATAGCCCTAGGAGCATCGCCTCGTATTCGGCTATATTGTTGGTTGTAAGGAATTTCAACCTTGCAGCATAACAAAGTTTCGGTCCTTTCGGTGGTGTTAGGATAGCGGCTATTCCTGCGACAGCCATTCCCCAAGCTCCATCACAATGCATGGTTCAAGTTGGTTCTTCGAACTGTAGCATGGTGTCGAAAGCTACTTGTGTCCAATCGGCGATCAAGTCTATAAGTACTTGAGATTTGATTGTTGACCTGTGTTCGAAATCCACTACAAACTCGTTCAGTTCCATTGCCCATTTTTCTATCCTTCCGATAGCTTCGCTATTGCGAAATAAAGCCTCCAGTGGCTGTGAAGAGAGGACCTTAATGCTATGGACCTGGAAATAGTGCTTCAGTTTTCTTGATGCCATGACCACTGTGTATGCGATTTTCTCTAGTTTAGAGTAGTTGAGCTTCGCTCCTGACAAAGCCTCTGACATGAAATATACTAAGAATTGCTTTAATTTGTTTTCATTTTCTTTCTCTTCGACCAACACCACACTGACAGTTGTGGGTGATGCCGCCAGATACATCAATAGAGTTGCCGATTGCGAAGGTTTGGAAAATGTTGTCAACTTGGTCAATTGCGCCTTTAGGTCGTTGAAAGCTTGCTGCTGCTGGGGGGCCATTCAAAATGATCTGAACTTCGTAATGTTCTAAAAAATGGTAAGCCCCTTTCGTCCAACCTCGAAATGAACCTATTAAGCGCTGCTAGCCTACCGGTGAGCTTCTGAACCTGTTTTTTGCTTGCTGGTGGCTGCATATTTACTATCGCCGCTATCTTTTCGGGGTTTGCCTCTATACCTCTTGCTGATACTAGGCAACTGAGCAACTTTCCTTTTTTTATGCCAAAGATGCACTTGTCGGGGTTCAACTTGAGATTGCTCTTTCTCAGGTTTTTAAATGTTTCTTGGAGATCCTATATATGGGTCTCCTTATCGCACTTGACCACAATGTCGTCAACATATGCTACCAGATTCTTGCCTTTCTGCTTGTCAAACACTTCGTCTGTCATTCTCAAAAAGGTGGGACCTGCATTTCGCAGTCCCTCGGGCATTCACCCGTAACAATAAGTCCCTCCTGGAGTGGTGAAACTTGTTTTCTCTTCGTTGTCCGGGTTTAACCAGATTTGATGATATCCCAAGAAATAGTCTAGCAAACTCATAACCTCGCATCCAGCAGCGATGTCAACTAACTTGTCAATTCTTGGGAGCGGATATGGATCTTTTGGGCAACACTTGTTCAAGTCAGTGAAGTCTACACACATTCGCCATTTGCCATTTTTCTTTCTAACCATTACAACATTAGCTAACCACTCAGGGTACTATATTGGCTCGATGATACATCGGTGTCGGCGTGTCGGCACTTCGCTTTTCTTTATCGCTCTCTCTACGGACTTTGGCTTTTTTTTGCTTCCTCGCTCTCTTTTGCTCACCTACACATCTTCCTTACTTTTGCTTCCTCGGTTTCGCCCCTTTTGCTACATTTAGGTTATCTTCAATAGGGTTTTTATTGTGTCAATATTACGCTTCGACACCTTTTCAAATCTTTCACTTCTTGACTTCATTTATGAGGTGAATATTGGCATCCTGGTTTCGTGGAATCAACCCAAAAGGTAATTAAACCATCTTTCTCATCTTTAGTGAGGTTTGACCCAATGTGCACACACTTTTTCGGCACTAGCTTCAAAGGGGTTTTTATTGTGTCTTCTTTTTTTCTGAAACTGAACAATGCGCCCTTGCTTCGAACTACCTTTTCATTGTTTGTGTCTTGCTGAAAGCGCCTTATCTTGGTCACTTCATTTATGAGGTACAGTGAACTCAGCTATATTCGAGATTGGCTTTCCTCTATTCGCCTAGATGCGTTTTCCTAGTCTCCATGTAATCGCAATCAACCCAAAAGGGGGGGAACATCATCTTCATGCATAGGTTGCTTTGCTATTAATCTACAATTTTGAACTTGTTTAGAACTCCTCTACCGCAAATGATAGATTATGATCAATGTAAATGCGGCTTAAGGAGCAATCCATGTTGACTATGTCAAAAGTTATCGCTTCCCCTAGTCCTCGGACCTTTTTTTTTCTTCTGCGTAACTCCGTGGATAGTGACCGGTGGGTTCTCGCCTTCTTCCCCATCTTCACTATCAAGCGTCTATCTTTTCCCTTCCCGCCCGCAAAACCGCGAACAATGAGGTCCTCTTGTGCTCGCAAGCATGGGGTTAAGAGGTATGCAAACCGTTGGTCTAATCAACGAGGCTCATCACTAATGCAACACCCTAGATATGGTGGTGGTTGGGGATCAACAACTAAGCTTCGAAAAAATGGCTTGATGAACAAGATATCAACAGAGCTTCCGCTAAAATGTCATTACGATGTTGTGTCAAATGGTCAGTTGAACTCAAGCCCCACTATATTTGTTGTCGCTCTGGAAGCGTCGTCTCGACCGGTGTGGGAAAATCTCGCACTTGGAAGTTGTTTTCATCAAAAGCGGTATTCTCGGTCGGTGTCCGTACTCTTCTCTCAAAGTCCCATCTTGCCTTTTTGTTTTTCGTTCATGTTTTGGACTTTGCTTGATTTGAGCCACCTATAATCGCTTTCGAAGATGTGACCTTTAGATGGTATTAGATGTTGTTTACAACACTTGATCCAAAGCAAATGGGCCAAGCGCTTTCTTGGACTTAAGCTAGCCTATTGAGCGTTGACTTGATACTACTCTTCTCTCAAAGTCCCATCTTGCCCTTTTTGTTTTCGTGACCGAGCCACCTATAATCACGAAGATGTGACCTTGGGATGGTAAGATGTTGTTTAATGGCTCTGGATCTTTCTTGCTTGCGAAAGGTGTTGATCTGGACCAACGCGGAAATGCCGTTGATCTGGCCGGAAATGCCGATTTTGCCAGTGTATGGGTGTTATCGCTGTGTCCATGCGAGAAGCTAGGTACCGAGGAACATAGTTGCATGTGGCCAAGTGGGTACCGCCATAACCATGATTGCTTACCATTTCGCGATTAGCATTGTGGAACACGTGGATCAGATATTTACTTGCTTTTCCTAGCTTTGTCTTTCTCTTTTAGTTCTCTCGCCATTTTGTTGTATTTGCGGTCCTTGGTGAAATGACCTACGTTTTTGCCACATACTGTGCAATAGGGTGTCCTTTGACCCCTGCCCCTTCCTCTGTCGTCATGCTGACCTCCGCGGAACCTCGACCTCCTAGGCACTTGCTTAACTCTGATCAAAACTTTTGTACTGCGGATTTGGCGGCGGGCCTTAGAAACCTTGATCTGCTAAGGAATGCTTCGGTTGCTCTTCCAAGTTGTTAATTGTGCGAAAAGGCTTGATGTTTCGCTGTGTTGGAGTTAGCGGCTGGCGAGATGCCCTACCTGCTTGCCTCCATGAATTTCGCGTCGTCTTTTGCTTTTTCAAGTCGTCGTCGGATCTCGCGTACTGCCTCATTACCTCGAATAGCTCTCTTATGGATGTGGGGTAATTTCTAGCGAAATGAGCTGCACATTGGCCGATGACAAATCCTTCCACGACTGCTACTATAACAGTTTCTTCTGGCGCGTTTGGCACCTGTGCTTTGGTCTGAATGAATCTCTCCAGAAACTCGGACAAAGATTTGTCGTCTCTTTGAATGCATTTCAGCAAATCTCTTTTTGTTTTCATCCCCGGGTGATACCCTTGGAAAGTGGACAGAAGTTCTGCTCTGATCTGACCCCAAGACTTGATAGACAGAGGTTTGAGCGAGGTGTACCAATCATGGGCAATGTCCTCGACCGCCATGATGAGCGACTTTGCGAGAACCTGGGCGTCTCCTCCTGCTGAGACTATCACTGTTTCATAGCTCGCCAGAAACTTTCTCGGGATTGTTTTTCCGTCGAATATCGGGATGCGAGGCTTGTAGCTAGCTGGCCATGGATATAGTTGAAGCTCTTTCTATAGCGGTGAAGTTGGGTCATACGCGCCTTCGCCTTCGTCGCAAAGGTTGCCGCCTGGTATTACCACGTTTCTGCCAACGCGGATAGCACCTCCGGCGCCTGCTCCCTATAGTCCTTGAATTTCTCTTGCCAATCTATCCCTCTAGATTTCGGCTTCCCTAATTGCCCTATGCGTCTGTTCGGCTCTGTTATGGGCAATGGCTTGCCTGAGCAGCTGCTCCTTCTCATTCTAGAGTCTAAGGATGTCTTGCTGGTACTGATTCAGCGTCTTCAGGTTTCTAGCCTGCTCGGTGATCTCGCCGTCTTCATCTTCTTCGACCTCATCGCCATTTTGGTCGATTTTGATTTCTTCAACGTCGCCTTAAAGCATTTGCTCTTGCCCTCTGGGCGCTACGGTATTGTTCGTCTACGACTGCGGCATAGGTGGTTCCGTAGCTACTGCTGCATCATCTTGTGCAGCTGCTTCCGCTGCCGCCGCAACGGTTGCAGCCGCAGATGTTCTCGCTTTATCTGTCTTTTGCTTCTTTGGTGCCATGATAAGCTCGAGAAACAACCACGGTTGGCGCCAATGTTGTTCTAGGCCTAGGCCTGCGAACATCGGTTGCCGCTCAAGCGAAATCAAACACGAAAGGTGGCGGAAACAGACTCGTGCGAAACAAGAATCGTGATTCTATTGAACTTGTTTCTCTCCCTTTTACACCCTCTACGGAGGGGCTATTTATACACGCCTGGAAGCTTTTCACCGGACAAGAATGCACTTACAACCATCTCGTATTCGGGGAATATTCTCTACCACCGTGGGCTGGTTCGTCATCCGGAGTCCCTGCCTTCCCCAGGTACTGCCGATCTGAGGGGCGTCGACCGGCTGCGCCTCTTGTCGCCATCCCAACCGACCATGCGGGTCTCAGGTAGGCAGGAGCTGTCGGCCACGTGAAGACGACTAGCTCACTGGAGACGGAACCTGAAACAAAGAACTGATGAAACATTACCACCTATTCGCCTAAATGAATAGTTTCTTCTGGCTATGCGCCCCAGGCCTCGCCAGGTCGGCCTAGCGCGCCCCTCCTCGCAATAGCGAAAAGGTGCTAACCAGAGCATGGCTAGCGCCCCCTTCATTTTGCCTCGCCAAAATGGTCAGTGATGACACGATGCCCTTCTCTTTCCGCCTCACCATCCCTAACATTTCGCTCAAGCGAAAAGACGGGCACAACGGCGGGCCTGCACTGCCAGACTTTAGCGTCTCTTGTTTCGCCTCCACGAGATTCCATTCGCACTAACCTTGTGCAGCTGCATCGAAATGAACTCCACACGGTGCCCATAAGTGGGGCTTGCCCCCAACAACAGAGCCGGTCCATACCTAGGTAGCCTACGTCTCCTCCTACACTCCTGCTGCTACCATCTGCCATGTTCGGCTGGCTGGCTGGCTTTTTTTCCCAGCCAGAGCAGTGTTTTCCTCTCACAAAATTCCAGCATGAACAGTGTTTTCCAGCTGCTGCAGTAGAAATTTAATACCAGCCGAACACTCTCATCATTTTTTAATATAAGCATGAAGCATTATATTGCATTTGCAGAGCAGTAGTACACTAAGGTGTGCAATGTTTTCTTTAGTCATAAATGTTTGATGCTTTAGTTAAGCTTTAAAACTTAAAAAATCGATAGTTTTTTTAAATAATATAAAATATGGTAGTACTTCATGGATAGTATCGAAGCCTAGTGTTTTGCTTTGTTTCTTGCGTCCACTAGTTATCTTTTCCCCGGACGTGTGAGCTTTACGGCGTTGATGTTTTCTGTGACTATCAGCTGTGTACCGTCCACGGATGGTAGAGACTGAAACTTTATTCCATTATCTAACAAAAATTACGGTAGTAATCTAGTGATAGAGATATATTCTTTGATATACTCACTAGTTTTTCAAATATATTACGTGGTAAAGTAAAAACACTCACTAGGTTTAGGTTTCTAGGAGAGAGTGCAGCGCGGCCAATGAGCTAGCATAGCTTGCAAATAAAACAGAACTCTCTGTTGCATGTCTTCAACTCACCTATGTGTCAAGCAAAATTTAGCATATGAGAATCCAAACAGGTATACCAAAATACCTAGTAACCATTAGCATAACAATTAGTTCATTAGTTTGTGGAGGAGTGCTAATGGATGCTACTAATTCATTTGCACCTCCAACCAACTATCCAACTACTCAAAACAACTCCCGGTAATAAATAGCTAGCTAATAGTTAGCCGATTGTATTAGTTAGGTAACTATTAGCACGAATGGATCTAAATTGACCCTATTCTTGACAGCAGAAAATATGGAATGGTACATGCTTGGCAGACCTGTGGTAAGAGCTCCTTGGCTTATTTAGAGGAATAGCGCTGTCAAACAATAACTTTTTCAGATACTCTTAAAGTGATTCTACAGCGTGATTTTTGTAAGATAAATTAGGATCTAAGAGTTGGAAAACTAGCATCTTTAGCTTCTTAGGATAGATACGGTCTCAGTTAGCTAGGGCAAGAACTGAAGCATAGGATAGATACCCTTTTTTGTTGTTTTTCTTGGGCTTGCATGCATCCTAATTCCTACCGGCATTGCTGTGGGCCTGCTGGGCCATTCGGCCATCCTTGGCTCGCGCCGGAGGTCACTGCAGGCGGTCCAGAGACTCGATAGATCGCCAAAAGGAGCGTCGACGTGCAGCCGCCGGAACCAGGCGGCCTACGCGCACATCGTCTCCAATTAGTTTGACCATGCCGTGTACGCATGCACAACGTGGTAGCAGCGGCACGTAATGGCTGGCTGGCACGCAGTTAAGTGCACCTGCAGGCTGCCGGCATACGGTCGATGCGGCGCATGTGGCCTCTCCGTGCACGCGCCACGGCGGCGCGCCGGCGGGAACGCTGCTCGTGGACGTGTTGGTGTGTTGCACAGACCTACTACTAGCGTGAGAAAGCATGTGTTGGAACGGGCTACTTGGTAGCCACCACGAGCCGAGAAACGGTGGAAATGTTGGATCAATGGCCGGCCATTTAAATTTACTCGGATAGTCCGATATACTATAGCCATTTGAACACAGGAATGAATTATAAGTCTCCCTGCTCTGTTCTTCTGTCAGTGTCAGTGGCGTGGTTCTGCCAAGACGTAGGTGCCGATGGCGTCGAGGTGGCGGCCGGAGCGCGCGTGGAAGGCGAGGATCCTGCCGCCGGCCGCGATCAGCGCGAACGGGACGCCCTCCGGCCGCCCGAACGTGTAGGCGCGGCGGTTGCTGACGAACGTGAGCGAGCGCACGACGACGAAGTTGCCATGGAACGTGCCGCAGTGGCCTTCCACGCTGGTCAGGTACTCGTCGCGTCGCATGTCGCGTCACATCATCAGCAAAGAAAACGTGTGAGCACCGTGTCAGAAAGACAAGCGTACGGAGTACTCCGTACTACGCATGCACGCCGCCCGCCAGCGCAAGGCTGTGTGTGCTGGGTTCCATCGCATCCTGCGTTCTGCACGTACCATCCCATCACCGATCGCCGCGAAAGGGAGGCCGGCCGGGCGGCGGGCGTGCAGCCTTTGCAATGAACCTTGGCCAATGGCGACGGGCTGTCGTACGGCAGCCTCTGCTGGCTGTGACAGGACGGGGGGCCACGGATTTGTGGTGGGCTGTGCCACGAAGTCAACCACGGTCCACGGGCGGTTGGATTGCCAGCTCGTCGTGGTACGTGGCTACGTGCTTGGCACTACCATTGCGCGTTCTACGACTGCCTCACTGGCTGTAGTAATGCCATCTAACAGACAGGCTGTGCGTTGGATTTTAACGACGACGACGACGACTAGCGTTTTCCACACGATTTGAGCCGAGGTCCGTACGAACGACAGCACGACGACGACCACGTCAAGGCAAGTGCCGATAGCTTCGCTTCGCAGTGTCCGCCGCCGCTCCGGAGACGCAGTACCAGACGTGCGTTGCCCCCCGGCGTCTCAGCCGGCTGCTGGCAAGTGGCAATAGCCCATGCCGATCTCCTCCTGTGGCTTGTCGGTCGGCCCAGTCCGCTGCAAAGGCCCCAGGCCCCAGCCTCCTTTCCCAGTCGCAGACGACGAGCATCCTGGCCTCCTGGGAGGTCGGATCCACAGAATCGCAAACCCACGTCAGGCACCTCGTTCCAGACTTCCAGTTCGCGACATGAATAGCCAAAAAAGGAGATCCAAAGATCTCGATTCTAGAGACTAAAGTTTAGTCTCTGTCAGATGTTCAGACGTTAATTGAAAGAACTAAATATAAGTTAATTATAAAACTAATTACACAGATGGAGACTAATTTACGAGATGAATCTATTAAGTCTAATTAATCCATCATTAGCACATATTTACTGTAGCACACCATTGTCAAATCACATGCTAATTAGGCTTAATAAATTCGTCTCGCAAATTAGTCTCAATCTGTACAGTTAGTTTTATAATTAGTCTATATTTAATACTTCAAATTAATATTCAAACATCCGATGTGATAGAGACTAAAATTTAGTCCATGAAACCACACCCCCTTACAAAACCTGACAAACCCAGCCACATTACTTTCCCAGTAAGGCCTTGTTTAGATACCCTCAAAATTCTAAGTTTTTTCACTCTCTCTCCATCACATCAATTTTTAGTCGTTTGCATGAAGCATTAAATGTAGGTAAAAAAAATAACTAATTGCACAGTTTAGTTAAAAATCACGAAATAAATCTTTTGAGCTTAGTTGATCCACGATTGAACAATATTTACCAAATAAGACGAAAGTGCTACTATTCATCGGGTTGAAATTTTTTGCAATCTAAACATGACCTAAGAGCGCAACGCGTTCGCACTCCAGTAAACAACTATTCTCTCTCCTTTGCACCCTGTAACACGGGTGTAATGTAACAGCAACCAAAAGTCCAACCTTGGATTACAGTTTACAAGCAAGCCAAAAAAAAAAGCATCACCTCTGGTTAAATTCCAATACAATAATGTACCACTACCCCCCTCCCCCACTCACCCCCTAGCAACACCCGAACCGGCTCGTCTGCTTCTGGTCGTCTTTCGAGTCGCCGTCGATGCTTACCCTGTTGAGGGACAGCTCGGCCTTGTAAGAGTCTGAGTTCAGGATCTTTCGGCTCACGTTGCTGTAGATCTCCCTGATGACGATATCGAAAGCCGTCTTCACGTTCGTGGCGTCCAGAGCCGACGTCTCCATGAAGAACAGGCCTTCAGCTTCAGCCAGCGCCTTGCCTTCCTCGACGGGCACTTCGCGGATGTTATCCAGATCGCATTTGTTGCCTACCAACATCTTGGCCACGGTAGTGTCGGAATGTGCTGCATTAGTTTCCAAAGATGGGTTAGTTACTTCAGAAAAAAATTAGAAAACAAAATGTGTTATCTACACGATCTTTGGGAGACAGTGCGGCAGTACACAAGTGAAAGATATGAATTGTTGTGAATTTATCATTGGCATCCATGAATCCAAGCCGTGAACAAGCACCAACCAGAAGAACAGGACCATACATATAAGGGTTAATTGCTTCGGAACAATTGGACTTATTACAAACTCAATCAAGCACCGTTGAACCTTTTGAGTAAGTGATGTAATTAAAAGATCAAAGGATGCCACTAGTACCAGGAATGGTACAAGAAACAAAAACTAAGAGCATAACCATTCGTGCATGATCCTTAGGCAGGAATAGTGTGGTACTGAGCACATTGCGCAGTCCTAGCCAATAGCCCCCCAGCCATGCATTCTGATTCTCTTTGACATGCAAAGTAGGTAGAAAGAGCACTACTTGCTTTAAAGAATGCATCAATGTGTTCTTAAACGTTGCCAACAACAGCTACAATTCAGCACTTTGTTTGTGCATCCCCTCAGCAAACAGCGTGGTGAGCACCCTTTCACCACCTCACTGCCCCTACCCAGAGCCACCTCTCACCATGGCAGCAAGCGGTGAAATCACCGCCTCACCACCCCGCCTATGCTTAACCGCTTCGATTTCTCGCCGCCAACGAGTAGCGACTGACTCCACACCCAACAGCAGTCCTGCCAACACATCTGCTGACCGCCCTCTGGAGCCCATCCCTCTAAACCTCGTCATTCTTATCCAATTCCCACACCACCCGCAGCCCAAGCTCTAAGTCTAACACTAATCCCACCTCCTAGTCCAATTGATCAACAACGGCACGACAAAAGTGTACGCTGCTACTGGTTGCAAAGCGGTCATCGCATAGTAATTTTGCCTTTGGGATGTTGGCGAAGCATAACCATAACAATGTAAGCATTGTGCTTACTCATCGAGGCCTCCCTAGAGACCCTAGGGAATTAACAACTGAACTTCCACACGGAATTGCAGCAAGACAACAAGTACCATAAACATCTTAATCAGAACTGATTCCAACTTCCCAAATATGAACATCTCATCAATCAGAACTTCCGAAATATGTTAACAAGTACCTATCGTGCACAAATACTACTAATTCTGATGGAAGTGGTCCTACAAATTCATTCATGGAACATTCCCCAACAAGCGAGGCAGCAGGATTCAGATCCCGATTCAGACCAGGTCGCTCAATCCATCCGGCCTACCACTTGCCCTCTTTCTTACCATCTAAAGAACACCTGACGCAATCACCACCTGAGGGCACCTAGCTACAAGCTAGTACATCAAGCAAAAGGGACGACAGTTCTTTTTCCCAAATTTCCGAGTGGACTCTGCAGCCACACTAAAATGTATGCCCCTTTCCACGAAAACCACCCCAGATCTAGGCGATCCTAGCGTCGTACCAGTCAGAGGCATTCATTGTGTGCAAGCAAGCAGTACCAAAAGCAAGCAAGCAAGCGATCGAGGTAGCAGAGGATGAGAGGAGAGGAGCGGTGGGTCAGGCGGGGTAGGGTACGTACTGTTGAGCTCCAGGAGCCAGCGGCCGACGCTGTCAAAGGTGGAGCGGCGGGAGATGTCGTAGACGAGGAGCGCGCCGAAGGCGCCGCGGTAGTAGGCGGAGGTGACGGCGCGGAAGCGCTCCTGGCCGGCGGTGTCCCAGATCTGGGCCTTGACCTCCTTGCCGTCGATGTCCATGCTCTGCGTCTGGAACTCCACCCCGATGGTGGCCTTGGAGTGGAGGTTGAACTCGCTGCGCGCGTACCGGGACAGCAGGTTGGTCTTCCCCACCGCGCTGTCCCCGATGATCACCACCTTGAACAGGTACTCCTCCGCCTCCCCGTCCGACTCGTCCCCCATCGCCCCGCCCTCCGGTAGCTGGCTAGTACTCCGTAGCTAGCTGCCACCACCGCCTTGCCCGTGGCCGTGTCGTCGACCGTCGTCACGGGCGGTGGTGCGAGCAGGCGGGTGGATACGGGGAATGCGCGAGATTTGTAGCGGGTTTGGGGCGCTCGCGCGGTGGGTTTTGACCGAACACGAACACTCAGGTGTGACGGGGGTTGGGTCGGCGCGGCACGGGGCCGCGGCGCCTCCACTCGCGCCGCGCTGGGGTGGTGGTGGGGTGGTGAGAGGTGCGAGAGCGAGACGAGACGAGACGAGACGAGTGGGAGACTAGTGGGGCGCACGGCGGTGGAGCCGTGGACGCCGTGACCACGCCGGCACGCCCACGCGTGGCTGGTGGTGAGTTCCGCGCTCCCCGACCCAGAGTGCCTGACGGGTGGGCTGCGGTGGTCGGCACGCGCTCCGCGGGGCCGGCCTGTCGGTCGAGTTGTGGAGGAGTGCCTGTCATGTCACGGCGCCGCACCCCCCCGGGGCCCGGCTGCCTGTCTGCCTACCATAACTTGCGGGCGCGCGTGAGTTGGCGCCTCGTTGTTCGATGCGGGAGTCTGTGGCGGCGAGCGAGACCAGCCAGGCGGTGACGGGCCGACGGCTCACGAGTCACGAACTCACGACTGGGCTGGGAATCGCGGCCGCGGGCCATGTCCGCCGTTTCTCAGTGAGGCCTGGCTGGCGCGGGGCTCTCTCCGGCTCCCGGCTTCCGCACGAGAAACCGACGCGTCGGCGGAATTTTTTTTTTTTAATCCTTTTTATTCAATATTTTAATAATATTCGCTCCTAATTTTTTCTTGCGAATCTAACCTTTCGGTCACGCCACGTGCAATGACGCGGCAACATCCGCCATGTTATACGGCGTTTCCGACGTAGAAAACGCTTGTCACGCCATATCCGCTGGCGTGACAGTAGTGTTTTGTAGCGCCACCGGAAGTGGAGTGACAAGATAAAATATTTAAAAAATCATAACTCTTTGATACGAAGTCAGATGAAGATGAAATTTATATAAAAATTGTAGCTCTCAATAAGATCTACAACTTTATAGTTTTGAGTTTTTGCATTTGAGGATGTTAAGATACTAAAAAAATAATATAAAATTTTAGGACCATAATAACCGCGTACTAATATATGTCGCATTAGAAATAATTTTTTTTATGTTATCACATGAAGATACTTTTTACATGAAAGTGGAAGCTCTCAATGAGATCTACAAATTTGTAGTTTTGAGTTTTAACATTTGGAGTCATTAAAATGCTAAAAAAATAATATAAAATTTCAGGAGCATAATAACCGCGTAGTAGTATTTGTCGTATTAGAAAAATAATATCTTTTTTATATGTTGTCAAATGAAGATACATTTTACATGAAAGTAAATGAAAGTTGTAGCTCTCAATGAGATCTACAACTTTGTAGTTTTGAGTTTTAACATTTGGAGTCATTAAGATGCTCAAAAAAATAATATAAACTTTCAGTAGCATAATAATCACGTACTAACGCTTATCATATTAGAAAAATAATATCGTTTTTATCGTGTCGAATGAATGTACTTTTTATATCAAAATTGGAGTTCTCAATGAGATGTACAACTTTTATTTAAAAAATACTCTTATGTGACATCAAATAAGAAATATACAATTTTCTAAAAGATAAGCTTTGATACACGATTAATATGCAGCTAAAACTTAATATTAGTTATTAGAGTAAGTTCACGACCTCAAATATAGAAACTCAAAACTCAAAACTTTTAGATCTCATTGAGGGTTACAACTTTAATATAAAATGTATCTTCATTTGGCACCATATGAAAAAGATATTATCTTTTAAATGCAGCAACCGCTGCTACGCGATTATTATGGTGCTGAAATTTTATATTATTTTTTGAGCATCTGAACGTCTTTAAACGAAAAACTAGAAAGTTGTAGATCTTATCGAGATCTACAATTTTCATATAAAAATCATCTTCGTCCGATGCCGTATTAAAGAGTTATGATTTTTTGAAAATTCGGTCATGTCACGCCACTCTCGGTGGCGCGACAAAACTAATATTATCACGCCACGGAAAGGTCTAGTTTGGTTTTGGTGAATTGATGAAACCGTAAGTGGTAACCCTAGTTTATCAAGTGATCATGAGATAGGTAGCACACTCCAAGTGGTGAAGCAAATGAAGATCATAGCATGATAAAGATGATGGCATGGTGATGATCAAGCAGTTCGACTTGGAAAGAAGAATAGAAAAAAAAAAAGCTCAAGGCAAAGGTATAATTTGTAAGAGCTATTTTGTTTTAGTGATCAAGATACTTAGAAAGTGTGATCACATTTAGGATTGATAGCCAGTACTATTAAGAGGGGTGAAACTCTCGTCGGCCTCTTTACGGTTATCAAAGTGCCACTAGATGCTTTCGTCATTGCATATGCATTTAGGATCTAGTGGAGTGCTAACACCCTTGAAAATGTTTGTGAAAATATGCTAACACTTGTGTACAAGGTGATACACTTGGTGGTGTTGGCACATTTACAAAGGAGGTGGTGTTTGCGGGGTTTATAAAGGAGTGTGGTGTTGAAAATATGCTAACTCTTATTCATCGGTTTTGGGAAAATAGAATGCCTATTTTCTATTGCTGACCTATGTAAATTCTTGTGGTTGGCACATTGGAGCAAGGTAGATTGAAGAAGTGAAAACGAGTTGATGCCGGCGTCGTCCGGTGGCCGAACGATCAGAATCAAGCAAAGAAAGTTATCCATTTTGTGAAAATAATAAAAAAAAATAGGGTTTACCATCTGGGAAGTGCATCGAGTGGATTTATTTTAATCCGGTCGAGGAATATAAAACTTGACCATTCTTTTATTCGACCGGACGAATGGTTCTTCGTCCGGTCTTGTTTAACCGGAAGCGTCCGGTCAATCATAGGTATTGGAATCGGCGACTTGTTTGAAAATGACACGTGGCGTCCATCTAAAACAACTAAGATCCAAAGAAATTCAAGTGGACCGGGCGTCCGGTCGAGCCTAGTACCCAGTGAAGGGGTAGAACGGCTCTATTTTATGGGGGCTTCTATTTAAGCACCATGGCGGTATGGCTCATCTTTGGCCATTTTCATTGACATAGCAACCTTGTGAGCCTAGCCAAAGTTCTCCCACTCATCTACATCATTTATTCATCATCATAGTGAGATTGGGAGTGAATCCAAGTGTATTGCTTGAGTGATTGCATCTAGAGACACTTGGTGATTGTGTTTTATAATTTCACTTGTTACTCTTGGTGGTTGCCGCCACCTAGAGACTTGGAGCAAGTTGGATCGTTGAGTGGAGGAGGTGATTGTCTCCGACTTGATCGTGGTGATTGTGAGTGGTTCTTGACCTTTCCCGGCGGAGCGCCAAAAGGTACTCTAGTAAATTGCTTGTGGCTTGTGATCCTTATCTTGTGTTGGTTGACCGGCACCTCTATTGAGGGTTTGCGTGATGCCAATCGTCGAAACCTCAAGTGATTGAATCGCCAAGAGAGGACTAGCTTACAAAAAGCAAGTGAACCTCGGTAAAAATCATTGTGTTCATCATTTAATTCCCAAGGTGATTGGTCTACATTGGTATTCATTATTATGATTGATTGGTTCCTACCACTACTCTGATAATAACTCTCTTGCTCACTCTTACATTACCGCAAAACTAGTTATCAAGCTCTTTAGTGTAGCTAGTTGTGAGAACTTGTTTGTTTGATTAGTGTTGCTCTTTAGTTAGTCTTTGAGAGCACACATAATTTAGCTAAAGTGTCATAGCTATTGTGTGGACATACACTATTCAAATAGAATTGTGGTAGGTGGCTTGTATTTTAGTAGGCTAGCGCAACACTATAATATCGACCCGCTAAAATTATCTAACACATTTTGTTAAGTGTTGTTGTAGAATTTTATTAGGCTATTCACCCCCTCTAGCCATTAGGATCTTTCACACGTCACCGGAAGTGGCGATGGGCTTTTCCACGTCAAAAACGCCGTTTAACATGGCAGATATTGCCGTGCCACATGCGTTAGTGCGATAAGCGTTGTTCGGCGACCAAAAGAATCAGATCTAAAAATTGGTTTTAAGCAGTTATTATTAAAATATTTAATAAAAAATAATTAAAAAATAAAAATTCTTCCGCGTCGGCACATGGTGGCGGCAACGCAAAGCAAGCTCAGATGTTGCCAGATGAAGCTGTCAACTCTCTCGGCCTCTTTCGCTCCATAGATTTGCAGTCGACCGGTCGTCGTCGGAGTCATCATTATTAGGAGAAAAACTTAACGATCTAGAAATATGTTTTCAAAGCTCGTAGAACTGAATGATACCTCTTGATAAGTTCAGAAATCACTGGTTTATTTGACTCTGTTATTATTAGTAGGGTTAAAAGTACTTTTTCATCGGTGGTAGTATGATTTTCAACTTTGACCTACGAAACAGGGTACCTTCCAATTGTCACTTGTCAATTGTCAAAACGGGACAAATTTTGTCCTCGCATGATTTCAAAGAAAGTTATCCATTTTGTGAAAATAAAAAAAAAAACTGATTTACTATCTAGAAGTGCATAAGTAATTTATTTTTAATTTTGGAAAATATAAAACTAGAACCATTTTTATTAAAAATGTTCTCTACTTGTTTATGATCTATATATAGGTATTTGGAATTGACTTGTTTTAAAAATCGTTATTTATTTAAAACAACTAAGATCCAAAGAAATTCTATAGCACCAGAAGATAGATGACATTTTTAGAAGAAAAATAGAACTAGTATCATATTTTTATAATTTAAAGATAAATTAATTATGGATTTCTCTAGAGATCAAATAAGATTTTTATTATTTTTAGAAAAATAGAAAACTACTTTTGAATCTAGCCAGAGGACCAAAGTTATCCGGTTTTGATAGTTGTAGCCTTGTAGGCCGTGTGTTACTCGGTTTTATAATTCACAAGGTGTAAAATCGGAGTATGCTTAAGTTGGATGTTAGAAAATATACTTGACCCTTACTAATATTATATTATTCATTCTCAAAATCCTAGCTATGAGATATTATATTGGTTCGCGACCGGGTCTCTCGTCGTCTTCAAAACGTCGAAATATATAATTTTTCTCCGAAGAGAGAGTTACAAAAAATAATAAAGTAGTACAATACACAACACAACTAAACAACCAACACATTTTTTATTGGAGATATATATAGAACTGCATTACTCTGATAATAACATCTAGTATTCTAGCCCAACCTAGCTACAAGCAACTAGAACCAGTAGCGGCGTTCTTTGCCGCACTTATTCGAGATGAGCGGTTGTTCATGCATTTCATGCCATGCATGCAGCATGTGTACCACAGGATGCTTTTCGTGCACTGGCATCTCCAATCCAAAAAAAAAAAGCACCACACTGGACATCCAAGGGTATGCATATATAATATAATATCGACCCGCTATCTATATGCCACAGGCTGTCTATAGATGGCAGATGCATCTGTAGTGGTAAGCGCTGTTGATGGGGTCGCTGGGGTCGATGGGCACCTCCTGGACGCTGCACCTGTGCCGGCAGCCTCGGCACTCGTTGTAGGTGCACGTCGGAGCCCTGGATCCGACCAGCATCCTCCTCCCGCCGGCGGCAGTCTCCTGCTCCTTGTTCAACGCCGGCCAACCACCAGCTGCGGCAGCCGTCGTCGGCGGTGCCTCACTCCATTTCCTAAATCCCTATACATGCATTGTATCTCGTCATGTAAAAAATAAATAAATAAAGCATGCATGCATCAAGATGAAATGGATGGCCACATGCATGCTTGTCATCAAGATCCGCTCTCAGTCTGGAACAAAATAATCTCTCTCATCCAATCCATACATTTTACCTCTCTTCTCTTTTTTTTTGACAATATTTTACCTCTGTTCTCTATCAATACATGCCCAGCATGCTCTTGTCGTTGGCTTTTTTTTTAAAAAAAAATCCATACATTTTGACGGAGATTGAGGAGAAAATATTGACACTGTAGTCACTGTCTTGTGAGTCGTACTTTTTCAGTGAATGAATATTATTTTTCTCTCACAACAAATCAGCCAACGGAGCCTAACTTATTAGTCAAGCGAACAGAGTCATTGTCCAAATGTTTTTTGGGTGAGGGATTGGATTTATCCAGCAAGCCTTCAAATAAGTCTACTTTTGTAAATACACCGGGCATTGTTACCTGCAGCTGCCCTGTCTGACTCTGAAGGGCTACTTCGCCAGTCCGCAGCGACCCTCTAGCATCAGCTACGGCATCACCTGTTAATAAAAAGCGCAAATGAAAGCATTATTATTCTTGAGAAATACACATATATAAATGATGAAATGAGTCGTAGGCATCGATCGATCGTCTGCTGATTGATCGACGACCGACTGCCATTTGGAGACTGGAGTACCAATCACTAGGACAGCCACGAGGAGGAGACGACACAGCGCCACACAACGACGCAGCTGCTGCTGCCTGCTGCTTCCATATGCTGCTGCCATCTTCCTTTCAGGCTATGGAGCCCTATAGCTAGCTGGACGCGAACAAGTGAGGCAGGCGTATGCGTATATATACTGCGTGGCGCGCGATAGATGCTTGCGTGCGGCAGTGCCAGGAGCTTGCTGGGCCTTCAGGCCGGCCTTGCATTGGGTCCGGCAGACGGGACGAGTCTGACGAGAGATGCATGCATGGCGACCGAGCTGCCGAGGAGAAAAGTCAAAGGCCGCGGGCATGGCAGGGACTGCGCATAGTGCACGGTTTGTGCGTTCTAGGCTTTGTTCGGTCTGTATTAAAGCCAAAAAATAAACTGTTTTATTATAAAAAAAAAATTTATAGATTATAGTTGATTAAATTACCGATTATATAAGTTCAAGCGAACCGCCCCCGGTATGGTTCTACGGTTTGCAAATCAAACATGCCCCAACAATTATCAGCCACTACCTAGCACCAGGAGCCTGTGAGTGTATAGTCCCAGGCTCCCAACAATCCGATTCTAGCTACTTTACGGATCTTGCATTGGTTAGTTTTGGTTACGATTTTTTTACAGGGCTATTGTCCTTGGACATGCATACTGGGACTACTACTTCAAGAGACGAATCAAATGGCAAGCAAGGGGATTACCATCTAGGGACATCGACCAAACATGCAGGGAAAACCTACAGTGACCTAAAGCTAGCTAGGCCACCTGTTGAGCAACAGCAAGGCAAAAGGTTTTCACTGTACATGCAGTACCGTTGCTTCAAGACGAAAACAAAGCAAAGCATGCTTACCGATAGTGGCCGGGGTGATCTGCGATGGGGGTACCGAAATATATAATTTATTCACGCCTTGCAGTGGATGGCCTGGCCAGGTAATAGAGGCGCGCGGTAGTGGTTGTGATTCAGGTTTCTTTTACCGTCTACGGTTAAGATGGAAATTTATTAGAGCATCCTGAGTTAACACTCATTCATCATTGGTTAGTGAGTACGTGATTTCATCCGTGATGTATAATCTGCTGCATCAGTCAGGAAGATATAAAAGAGCATGCAATGCAAGGGTCCGTTCACTTCGTTGAAACGAGTCAAAACATTGTTCCGGCTGATTTGTTGTGAGAGAAAAATACTATTTCAGCTAAAAAAATAAACTAAAAAGTACGGATTATAAGAGAAGCGAACAGCACGACGTGTCGTTTGCACGGACAGAGATCTTGCCGAGTCGAGTCTGGGGATTTGCGTAGTGTCTCGTACTAATAATGGGGATTTGCATGGAGACTGGATCGAGGCCATCGATCTGACTGAATGTCTAAGGCCCTGTTTAGTGACTCAGATTTCTTGATTTGGCTTATAAAAAAGAAGATTTCCGAGTATTAAATTTACAAGATGCATCTGGTCTTAAATGTTAACGAAATCAAAACTAATTGCACAGTTTGGTTGTACTTTTTGCGAGACGAACGTTTTGAGCCTAATTAATCAACGATTGACAATTATTACCAAATAAAAACATCGCTACAGGCATCTATAACACGGTCCGGCTGCGCCTCCGAATCCGCCTCCAACTAAACGTGGCTAAGCTTGTATGTCATATCATTTTTTTAGGGTAAATTGTACTATGTCATATCAGCCTCAGCTTCTCTCGTATTTGTTGCATTTTTTTCTGTAGAAATGATCCTGTGTTCCAATGGGACTCTTATTATTTAACCAAACAGCCCAGAACTTCGCCTCGACCGCGGCCTCTCAATTCAATTTCCCAAATCCGGATGCAGCAAGAAGGGAGCTCCAAAACAGTCTTTTAATAATTTCCCAAATCCAGACGCATGCAGTGCAACACGAAGAAAACTCCAAACCACGAAACAAACAAGAAGAAAGCTCCGAATCTGGGAGAGGCCGGTGCTCAGAGCATGCAATGCCCACGCCACGCTGTATCTGAATGACTGCATGCATGCATCCTTTTCGCCTGAACGTTCCAGGTGACTCTGGAAATCCGGATCGCGCGCGGGGCCGGCCGAAGAGACCAACGGGAAGCCTCTTGCAGCCTGGGAACCGCAGGGAGCCAGCCAGGGCCGAGAGCCTGCGAGGCTGCGACTGCGCGCGTCTCCAGCAGTCAGTCTCCACCGCGCGCTGGCCGCACTTTGCCCGTCCGGCCAGCATGGCCACCGGGATCTCCAGATCGTCCGCGGGATCTCGGCAGCAGAGCAGAGGCGGCATGCCGGAGCACGTCCCCGCCCATCCCCCACGCCGCGCGCATTCATCGGGCCACAGATTTAGTGTACAGGCTACAGGCAGAGGCCGCAGCCCGCAGGGCAGAGTCCAGAGAGTCTGGCAGCGAAGAAACAGCGCGCGGGCAGGCAGTGTGCACTGTGCAGCGACGATCTGCGACTACGCCGACTAGAGTGTCTATCGTCCATGGGCGGCGTTTCTGACGTCCCGCGGCCGCGGGCGTGTCGTGTCTCGCGCGGGCGACGGCACGGCGAGGCTGGCCTGGCTGATCCCACTCGCTTTGCCTAGCTGCGCTGCGGCATGCATGCATGGCCCCTGTTCGTTCAGCAGTACCAGGACAAGCAGGAAAGGAAAGATGAACTAGAAATCAGGATCAGGATCAGGATGCGGAATCTGACAGCGAACGCTTCTTGCCACTTCCCTCTGCTTCCTTCCATTGCTCCTGGTCCTGACCGTTTTGCGTTGCTAGATCAGGTCCGGCAGCTGCGACATCCGAATACGATACTGGGTTTGGGCGACAAACTAAAATCTGTTCCGATCGTTGGGGATGAACTTCCGGTACACTAATACAGATGAACGGTAGAACTAACATGTACTCCTCCATCCCAAATTGTAAGTCATTCCAAGAATTTGAGAATCAAACTTTTTCAAGTTTGACTAATATTATAGAGACACAAAGATTGATGACATCAAATAGGTATAATATGAAAATATAACTAATGAAGAATCTAATGATACTTACTTGGTATGATAAATATTATTATTTTGTTATATAAATTTAGTCAAACTTGAAAAACTTTGACTCTTCAAGATTCTTGAAATGACTTATAATTTGGGACGGAGGGTAGTAGTAACCAACAGCGGGACAAAACCAGCACGAGCGAGCTGTGAAAACTGATGAAAATTTTGATGCTTAGCGATCG
Source organism: Miscanthus lutarioriparius (assembly GCA_904845875.1). Lineage (NCBI taxonomy): Eukaryota > Viridiplantae > Streptophyta > Magnoliopsida > Poales > Poaceae > Miscanthus > Miscanthus lutarioriparius. The sequence goes on from CAJGYO010000013.1 coordinate 7,310,435, forward strand.
CAGCGCGCGTCAGTGCGTCACTAGTCTATCAGGCGAGGCGATCTACAGCCGATCGATTCTTGCAGCATTGGGATCAGCGGCAGGGGCGTTTGCATCCTTTTATTTTAGGAGAATTAGAATCTACTTGGACTATGCTATTTGTCTTGGAATTGATATTCCATAATTTTCCGAAGTTAAAATGTAAGCCTATCTCATAGAATAGGAAATATAAATTGATTCTATAGATCATTATGCTATGTTTATACTCCGCAACTTAAAGTACACTCTTAGGCTCACTCCCCTACAATAGAAATACATCACATAAGTATCTCTTTTATATACAAATATATTCTACATACAACTATATTATCTTAATTGATATGTGTCTAAACTATGATTATTAGAATGAATTCCAATTTTAAGGATCCAAACAGGGTCTAAGAGTATTTCATTTCATAACACTCTGTAACAATTAATTGCGTATATCTCTGAAACTATGCAACAGGTCTTGTTTCATTTTATCACCTTCAAGTTACTCTTGGAAAGAGTCCCTCGAATTTTAAATAATGAACTCGAATTTGGGTAATTTTTTAATGAAAACCTTGAGCATGTACTAACATTTTTTCAAATCATTTCATAAAGCTTTCCAAACTCATTTTTAACCGCCACTCGATCCTAGCAACGCATGCAATGTTAGATCACTCAATGCAGCGCACCCACCCGCCACGGCCTTCTCCAGCGCGGTGGTGCCGCACCCGCGCCCCATCCCTAGCGGCTTGCGCGCCCCATCCTGCAGAAGTAGATCTGGATGTTGCGTATACATGCATTTAAAAAAAACTCGACCGGGAATGTTAAGACTGCTCCCGCAGCATTACAAATAAAAAGAAGGATCTTCTCACCCGACCGAGAAAACCCTCGAATCTCCGCCCCCACCCTTACACGGTGGCTTTCCGTCGCCCAAGTGAGAATGAGTGCCGCTGGATCACCTAACCGTTTGAGCTATGCGCCCTTTAGCATACATGCATTTTATAAGCATATGTTTTTAAGTGTTTTCATATGTATGTTTGCAAATATTTTATCTCGATGTTGCATATATTTGTAATGGTTTTAAAATGTTTTTTAGGAGTTTTCGAAAGTGTTTCAGACACTTATTTCAAGTGTTTCATCTATCTTTTTTTTTATATGTTACAACTGTTGCATCTGGATGTTTCAAAAGTAGACTGGTGTTGCACATGAGATACGCGTGGAAAGCGGCTGGCAACACGGATGACGATCAAGACAACGTGGGCAACATCCAAGGCGACATAGGCCTACTGCTGATGCGCTCACTCGCAAGCCTGACACGCTAGGCGCTTGCAAGCCTCCTTACGCGAGTACCATCCGTCCGGACGCTAACAAGACCGGTCTATAAAAGGATACAACTATGTAATTTGTGCAAGTCAACCTAAGGTTGACTAAGTTTGTAGTGCCGTGCCTGAATTTCAAATGACGAACTCAGAATCTGGGTACCCTTTTTTTTTTTGAAAACCCACAGTTCCTAGGCCAGGTCTTCCGAGGTCGACAGCACAATGGGGCCTATTTAGGTTCACAGTAAGATGTAAACATAGAGAAACAATGAAAATATTTGCTGCCTTGTGCTAATCTACTTACATAGTAGCAAGGCCGCCATATGACAGACTAACATCGGAATTTTCTTTTCCAAAAAATCTACAAGCACGCCAGCTTCCTACTACTCTACATGCTACAGAGTACAGACAAAGTAACCAAAGCTGCAATCTTCACTGCAGAGTACTCGTGTCCTCCTGGCGGCGGAGCCGGGCAAGCTTCCGTGACTAGAATCACCAGATGTCCAGATGTGTGCCACGCTCCAGTGCACCATTACCTCCTCCCGCTTATGTGTGGAGACACTGAGCAATTTCAGCACAGTACCTGTTCATAAGAATTAAGTTTAAATAACATCAAGCATGACCATGGTTGATAGAAGCAAACATGAAAGTTAACTTGAGAACATTGAGTTCCCAAGGAAATCATTCATTAGCGTGTTAAAGCGATAGAACATTACAATGTAAGCAAATATAGGTCAGAGACATTGTGGACAACAAATTTCTTGAACCTGTTAGGAAGGTAATGATTGCTTTCTTGTCAGAGTCATAACCAATGTTGGGCATCAAAGTTGACCTTCTGAACTTCCTTCTGGTACAGGAGTCGATACACTTTGGCCTGAACCAGCTTGGAGTCAAACAGACAAGTGTTTATTTAAGCATGAATCAATATGAACAGGAATATATAAGATGACATTAAGTGTCAGCATTTTATTGCTCCTTGTGCACATGATCATGAATGATTCAAAGGACAAAACTACTCCATCACTACAAACAGCCATATATTCTACTTTAAACAGATGACAAATGTTCTTTTAAATAAAACATATGATGAATGGTGCAATGCACAGGCTGCGGGTGCTGGTGAGAGGGGGTGGGGTGTGGGGGGATGTGGTTTGGACAAAAGACGGATGCTGGTAAATGTATTATTTAGCATTACCGGCTAAAAAGTACATTTAATGGGTGAAGTCATCCTTGCAAATTTTCATGAAACAAAAATAGGAATATTGCAGTGTATTGATCATGCAAGGATAAGCAAAAAGCAGTCGATCATGCAGAAAACCAATGGATTATATCATTGCAAAGTTCATCGAAAGCAAAATGTGGAATCTAGTACAGCGAAGTGGCGTTAAAGAAATGCTACCTCAAGAAAGTTGCTTTGAGAGCAAAATAAGTTGTTTCCCAGAAAGGATCAGCCATGATGATGTGATCATGCGGAAAACATGGTTTTCTTAAGCGAGCATCGGATTAAAAATGTTGGGAGAAGTCTAGGCAAGCATTCATGCTCTGAATGAAGCCCACGCCTTTTAATCCAACCCACTTCATGATGTCATGAAGCAATTGCTGTAGAAGAGGTTGCGAGAGCCACAGTGCTATACTTATGCAAGGGCTAGGGCCCTCTTCCTTTATCCCGATGTTCAGTTAAGAAACATATTTTCTACCTCAGACCTTTTACTAAGCCATCATATCCTCTTCTTTCAGAAACAATGATAGATAAAAAATGTTAACTACAAAATCTGCAACTAAAAGTTTCAAAAACTTCTGCATGCAAGGTTCATTCATGAAAACATCAGGTGTGGTCAGTAAATTTGACTATGCATTCGTATGCTACATGGGCACACAGTTTAGAATTACTTCTGCCTCTACTCAAACAGAGGTAATACTAGCAATAATACAAGACTGAACCACTAGGAGCATTGCTTTCATCCAGTGAAAGCATCATGAATGAAATAATAAAAATTAAAAACAAATTGAACAATAACGCCTTCTCTCTGCATAGTGAGTTTAACAAACATCATAATTATATTTCAAACCATACGAAGTTACTCAACAAGGCTAAATCCCCAATAAAATTACTCGAACGTCACCATGGCAACAGCAATCAACAGCAATCAAGATTGATAAGATCTGCAACAAATACGACGGGTGTATTTTCAGAATTCAGACAAGAATTATAGATACTACCTTGATGCATTCTCAGCGGCCGAGGTGCGACCTCATGAACTGCATGGCCCGCCTACAATCTTATTTGCCCGCTTGGCTTATCAGCCGTACTTTTTCAACGAAGTAACAATATTTTCTTCTCACACCGAATCAGCAAACGGTATTTTTCAGCTGGCTTCTCAGCAAAGCGAACTTGTCAGCAGCGGCACCGCCATCTCTGCTCCACAACCGCAAAGAAACAACGTGTCAATTCGGAACAAGAACTACGAAACCAAATGTCAAATAGCTGCGACCTACGAAACACTCTGTACCTTTGGAAGCTCACAAACCGCCGTACGACGATGCGAGGAGGAAGAACGGCGCGACGGCGGCGAGGACATCGACGAGAAACAGACCGATACACTCCGCAAACCCTAGAGCCGTGGGCTCCTAAATAGTCCAGCTCGATGCAACAAAAGACCTACCAGCCCATGTACATAGCAGGTCCCTTTTCGTCAGCGGGCTATTTGACACTCCCATTTCGGCCCAGGCCCAGGCCCAGCTAGACGGATGGAACCGTCCACGAATCGGAGCGCAGTGTGGCGACCGCAGGCAGCAGCCGAGGTGCGGTGAGCCATGTCGGCGGCCGCCGTCCTGTGCCGGCTTGGGCTCGGCCTCCGCCGCCTCTCCACACTCCCCGAGTTCCCCGCGGCCGCGGCGGGGGCGCCGCAGCCGCACCACCCGACCTCGAAGGACGCCTACTTCGCGGCGGTGCACCACCTCTCCACCATCGTGCGGCGCGATTTCTACCTGGAGCGCACCTTGAACCGCCTCCGCCTCCCGTCCCCGTTCCCTCCCGACCTGGCGCTCCGCGTCATCTGCGCCGCCGCCCCCGCCGCGCCGCTCCACGCCACGCGCTTCCTTGCCTGGCTCCGCGCCAAGCCGTCCTTCGCGGCCTCCGCCGAGCACTTCGACGCGCTGCTCCTCCCGCTCGCGCGCGCGCTCTTCCCCACCTCTGGTCCCTCGCCTCCGACATGCGCGGACTCGGCCTCCCCTCTCGCCGACCACCTTCTCCGCGGTCATCTCGTCCTACGGCCACTCCCGCCTCCCCGACCAGGCCGTCGAGGTGTTCAACCGCCTCCCTCGATTTGGCTGCCCCCAGACCACCGAGGTCTACAACGCCCTCCTCGACGCGCTCTGCGCCAACGGCAACTTCACCGGCGCCTACAAGCTGCTCCGCAGGATGGCGCGCAAGGGCGTGGCCCCCGACCGCGCCACGTTCAGCACCCTCGTTGACTCCTGGTGCGCGGCGGGGAAGCTCAAGGAGGCGCAGGCGTTTCTGGACGACATGGCGAGCCGCGGGTTCCGCCCACCGGTCCGCGGCCGTGACCTCCTCGTCGACGGGCTCGTCCGCGCTGGGCACCTGGAGGAGGCCAAGGCCATCGCCCTCCGTATGACCAAGGAGGGCATCCTCCCCGATGTTGCTACATTCAACTCCCTTGCCGAGGCGCTCTGCAATGCTGGAGATGTGGACTTCGCCGTGGCTCTTCTTGCTGATGCTTCCAGTCGAGGCCTCTGTCCAGACATCTCAACATACAAGGTAATGCTACCAGCTGTGGCCAAGGTTGGCAAAATTGAGGAGGCATTCAGGTTGTTCTATGCGGCTGTTGAGGATGGCCATCGACCATTCCCGAGTCTCTATGCAGCGATCATCAAGGCACTTTGTAAGGCAGGGCGCTTCGCAGATGCTTTCGCCTTCTTTGGTGATATGAAGATGAAGGGGCACCCACCAAATCGCCCTGTGTATGTGATGCTTGTCAAAATGTGTGTGAGGGGCGGTCGGTTTGTGGAGGCTGCAAACTACCTAGTTGAGATGAGTGAGGCAGGGTTCACACCCCGGGCACCAACCTTTAATGCTGTAGTTGATGGGCTTCGACATTGTGGGAAGCATGACCTCGCCCGAAGATTGGAACAGCTTGAGGTGTCCCTGAAGGGAAATTAAATGGCTGGGGAACTAGATGCGGTTTTCTCTTCCAGTTTGAGCCTTGCAAGCTGTGTGGTGCTGCTACTCCATTTTCAGGTAGAAATGGCACTTATATTTCTTCTTCGTGTAAATTTTATATCTTGCCATAAGCTAGTAATCTGCTATTTTGTTGTGTCTAATAAGGTTTTCTAACTTTTGAAGGGTCCACAATAAGCTTTATGGATTGTTATTTTTTTTAATTTGTGAATTGATCCTCAATTCCGTGGTTAAATAGTGTATACTTTTAGTTAATGAATTCAAAGTTGAGTTGTGCACTGAAAGTTATCATGATCAACAGAAGTATATACAGTAAGTTCAATCAGTGATTGTGCTAAATGGATTTATGTATTGTTGATTGTCCCCATTGATGCTCAATAATGTGGAACAAATACTCACAATATTTGATTGAATACCAACTTTAGGAGGCAAGTTACCTTTGTTGTATAGTTCAATAGCTCAATGCCTCAATGTTGCTGTTTAAACCACTGATGCATTTGTACCAATTAACTGTCTTGAAATTACGATATTTTTACTCCTGATTTGTGATCTAGGCGTTTTGTCATCTAAAAATTCGTCTCTCCTATAAACCTTACTTTCTTAAGTACCTAAAGTGATGGAATCATATATAGCAAACTCAATGTTAATTTACAGTTTTACCCTAAAATAGTAGAAGACAAATGGAAAATGAAGTGACAATTCTTTCTTAGTAGCACCTAGATGCTTAGGTAATTTTCTTTACTACTAAGACTTCAAAGCTAGTGAGAAAGAAAGAATGAATGACATCAGTTCGATACGAGCTGTTCACCTGATGGTTTTCAGCTGATGGTTTTTTTCTTGGAGTTGATAAATAAGCCGGGCTGATAGTCTAGTTTTGTTCTATCTAGAGAAAATAAATGTGCCTAATTTTGTCCTATGGTAGATGTTCCCAAAGTAAGCAGAAGTTAGGACTGATAGTCAGATTAGTTTTGTTCTATCTATAGATAAATAAATGTGCCTAATTTTGTCCTATGGTAGATGTTCCCAAAGTAAGCAGAAGTTAGGAACTGAAGCTCAGATTAAAATACTATTGAAATTTATGGTTGACGGTACAAAAGGATTTATCTGTTCGGTATAAGTGTGAGGTTTGAATATAGACTACACTGTCTTATTAGTACTCTGAAAAATTGTGTACCATTGGTATTCCTCTACTGAATTGTAAGGTTTCTAATAATATATCTAAACATGAACTTAGTAATTAGATTTGTGTTGATGTCATTTGATTTGTCTTTATTTTATGAGTCGCTTGTGTCACAGCACCACTTTTTTTCGCTGGAACTGAACATGTGTCATTTGTTTTGGTTTGTCGTACCTCCTATATTTCAAATTGATGATCACGATGGTTGTGCTCCTTGCGATTCTGCAAAGCTGTCAGTTGTTACTTCAATAGTTTTGTTATTGTTTGCCTTATTACAAAATAAAAGAACCTAAAACAGGAAGTGTCTCAGATTGGCTTTGGTTATATTTTGATTTTTCTTTCTTGTTCGCACTTTCCAGTGTCTCAGTCTTTCCAATTTGGTCTTGGTGAGGATCAGTCTCAAATGTCGACAAACGGTGGAGTCGGGATTCAGCTACGCGTGTCCAGCGTCTTCAGTGTGTTTCCGTCTGCCGCACGCGCCTGTTCACTGTGACGCTCCTCCCGCATTCGCCATCCCACCCACCGATTCGAGCCCGTCTTCTTCCTTATAAACGATAGGCAATATAAACCATGAAAAACTAGTAGATAAGTACAGGGGATCACGAGATTTTAACGTGGAAAACCTTTCCAAGGTGAAAGAGAAAACACACACGAGATTTTAACGTGGAAAACCCTCTCAAGGTGGAAGGGAAAAAACCACGGACACTAGCCATCAAATCTTCACTATATCGAGTGATGTTATAAACGCCGGAGATTTACAACTTGGGATACCCTAACCTGTGAGCCTTTCCATATAGAAGTCTATGATACATCTTTTTCACGAGGGAGGTGGTCCGTATATATAGGGAGGAAAAACCCCACATCCTCATCTATTAGCAATATGGAACTAATAGATGGTATAGCCCCTCTTAACACTAATGGGCCGCTTTGCTTCGGCCCAAGCTTGAATTTGGATCATAGCTTAACAAACTCCACCTTGAGACAAATTCTTCCTGTAGCATAAAACAAATCTTCACCCTGAAATAGCAAAGAAATACTTCCGGTGCCAAATAGCCTCTTGGGCTAAACAGTTATACCAACTAAGCTTGAGCAAAGCTCAAACTTAGCAATAGGAACGGGCTTTGTCAACATATCAGCAGGATTATCATGTGTGCTTATCTTGTATACCTTCAGCTTACCTTGCGCGACCACATCACGAACATAATTGTATTTGACATCAATGTGCTTCGTTCTCTCATGGAACATCTGATATTTAGTGAGACATATAGCACTTTGACTATCACAAAATAAATTAATGCAAGAATCATCTCCACAAAGCTCAGCAAACAAACCTTTCAACCAAACTGATTCTTTACATGCTTCAGCAATAGCCATGTATTCTGCTTCAGTGGTAGACAGGGCAACAACGGGCTGCAATGTTGTCCTCAACTCACAACACAACCACCAATAGTGAACACAACTTGTGAGAGATTTTCTCTTATCCAAATCAGCAGCAAAATCTGAATCCACGTAGCCAGTGAGTCCCTTATCAGTCCTGCCAAACTTCAAACAAACATTTGTTGTGCCATGAAGGTATCTAAAAATCCACTGAACAACCTTTCAACGTTCTTTACCAGGATTAGTCATGTATCTACTAACCAAACTCATAGCATATGATAAATCAGGACAACAACAAACCATGGCATACATCAAAGAACCAACAACACTAGAATATGAAACTCTTGACATGTACTCAAAATCATCATCCGGACTAGCACATTGTAAAGCTAATAATTTAAAATGAGAAGCAATAGGAGTACTAACAGACTTTGCATCATGCATGTTGAAATATTGAAGAATTTTCTTAATGTAACTTTGCTGACTAAGTGAAAGAACCTAGGATGCCGCATAGAGGGGGTGAATATGCATTTCTAAAATTAACACCTTTAAATGCGGAAATGATTAGTAAAGGGAGTTTCAAAATGAAAACTTCAAATTAAGAGTAATACCACCCCTCACATGTTAGCCACAGAGTATACAAGGTATAAAGAATATATCTAGAAGCTACAACCTTGCAACACAAAGATAAAATAGAGAATGAATATTTTCAGCACATATAGGAAATATCGGACGTGTCCGGTATACACGATTTCTCTGAGAACAACCCCAAACTTGCTCCTTTCGATTTCTATCGTCAAACCAAACTACAGGTACCTACTAGAGATGATAATATACATAGAGAACCTACACAAGAGCTGGAGCAACATAAATATCAAATGAAGTGCGAATTGAGACATGATATTTGTTTTACCGAAGTTTGGACTCGTTCGAGTCCTACTCTCCGTTGAGGGGGCTGCGGGCGACCCAGCGAAGGTCACCCTAGAGGGTACCACGAAGGTCACTCTAGCCGGAGCCTTTTCCAACTCCTTTTCCTCTTCCACTAGTTGATTCTGAGACGGCGGAATCGACCGTTACAAACTTTTCGAGGCACACCACAATCTCTTGGGTGCTCTCCGACGACGCCTAACCGTCTAGGACCGAAGAGTCTAAGAGTAACAAATGCAAATCACGAGATTGACAATATGCACAAGTGCTCAAGTGGTTGGATTGCTCTCCTTTTGAATTTCACTCAACCCACAATTTAATTTGGCAAATTTGATCAATCACTCACTAAGAGAGGGTTGGGAGAGTTAGCAAAGCTCAAAAAACGTGCTATAGGATCAACAGAATCAGCAGCCTCCAAAGGTGGATGCTTGGGGTATTTATAGCCCATTTGGAAAACAAGCCGTTTTATAGTCGTTGCCATACCGGTATGCATACCGGACATGTCTGGTATGACTTACAGTGCCCCAACGGTAACTAAGTTACAGTGACAATGTGAGGCGTCGGAACTCCCGATGAATGCTGGAACTCCGACCGTCGGAACTCCCGACTCACATCGAAACTCCCGACCCTCAGCATATTTGAAAACCATGTAACTGAGTTAAAGTATGTGAGGTGTCAAAACTCCCGACTCATGTCGAGAACTTCCGACCGTCGGAACTCCCGACTCACGTCGAAACTCCCGACTCAAGGCATTTGAAAACTAGCCGTTGACCTCTAGTCGTCCATACCAGACACGTCTCTGTATGACTAGGACAATGAACCATCTAAGTCAGTTAAGCGCGATACGTCGAAACTCCCGACCAATGTCGGAACTCTCGACCGTCGAAACTTCCGACTCACGTCGGAACTCCTGACGAACCAACCCGATAACAAGAATTTTATCGTTGCTGGGCACATACCGGACACGTCCGGTATTATCCGGTATTGTCAGATTAGCAAAACACAAGTTAGCTCTTTTGTCTCTCGAATACTCAAAACTCACATGGGTTGGCTTGAGCACTTATGAAACATTATCTATCAACATGATGCATCCCTCTTAATAGTACGATATTCCTATTAACTCAATTATAAAGAGTATAACGAATTTAAACATTTTGAGTTGATCTCTTTCAACCAAACCCGTGTATTCCACTCTTCATCAAGTGAGGGTGCCAACATGTCAACTTTGATCTTTTTCACTTGAGTGTAGCCATCTTGAGCACGTGACTTGATTCCATTCATCAAATTTGAATAATCCCAAATGTATCAAGTCAGTTCCATCAAACACTCCAATAGTGATTTGATCCTCCACATACATATGGCCATCATAGCTTGATTAGTATCTCAACTAAATGCAAGTACTTCCTTCTTTACCCTAGCTAGGTTCTTCGGCCGCCAAGCCATCGCTTGCCCTTCACCCTTGCTTAGTACCTCGAAGCCTTTCCTTGCTATCTTCACCATCTCAAGCCATCAAGTCATATCTTGTGTTGAATCATCCATTCATGTATTGATATTTTTTTCAATTCAATTTAGCAAGCTTCAAATATGAGACCATTCCATATGCAATCCCTCATGTCTCATTAATTAATTTTTATGAGCTTTTTTCACATAGTACATGGAAATCCCACAATAAATAAGCTTTTGCAAGAATTTCATTTGCATTGTTGTCTTGTGCTTGAACTAGATTGTTTATACAACAACATATTATTTTGGCTTTCATTAAGTACCTGTGAGATAACCTATTACCTGTCCACACTTAGCAAACGGGTTAGACTTTTAATCACGTTGTCATTCAATCATCTAAAACTCACTAAAGTGTTTAGATGCACTTTCAATCTCCCTTTTTTGTGATTAATGATAACTTGATTAAAGCTTTCAAAAGAATATAAACATTTAAACTTTTGGGTTCAATGATTTATGAGAGGTTCTCCCTTAATATGTGCTTATGATTAGAATTCATAAAATTACCTCAAATGTCAATTGCACATACTAAAACACATAGGAGACTCCCTAATTCATTACATCTTTGGAGGTGCATGTGTGTGTGACAAAGTAAAACCGTGATGCATATGACAAGATATATCACACAAGAATAAATATAAAGGCATCACATTAAATATTTTCATTCTATCATGCATAGTCCTTATGAAAATAAATATAACACATGTATGCCACACATAGCACTCATTACACATTTTCTCAAGTTCAGAAGCCACTAATATAAATAAAGATCATGTCTCAAGAGATACATAGATAATTTATAAGTATGAGTCTTATCTCTCACAAGATACAATCTATCTCAAACTCATAATACATCAATGAAGCTCAAAAAAAACTACGGCCTGCAGTACATATCTTCAGGTACAAAGATAAGCGAATGAAACAAAAATTGAAGCTTTAATCAATCTCTCTCACCCTTTGTTATCTATCACCACAAAGGTCCAACAATGACAAACTAAGGACAAAAGGGGCTGCAAGCTATCTCTGAAGGCTGTGATCACTCATCATCATCTTCATCTCTACCAGCGCCCTCGTCGTCTGAGCGTGAAGCACCGGGTGGGCGAGAAGAACTCTGTCCTAAGCACCAATACCCCCGTAGAGACCCTAGCCACCAAAGCCGTAGTCACTGGTAGAGTACCTGGGGTCACTGCCGAAGATGTCATGCCAGAAAACAGAACCCATCTCTCCCGCACTAGGGCGTGGCTTTGTTGTCCCTGCTCCTGCAGAGGCTGTGAAAGTTCTAGTTTGGTTTTAGTGAATTGATGAAACCCTAAGTGCTAACCTAGTTTATCAAGTGATCATGAGATAGGTAGCACACTCCAAGTGGTGAAGCAAATGAAGATCATAGCATGATAAAGATGATGGCATGGTGATGATCAAGTGCTTCGACTTGGAAAGAAGAAAGAGAAAAACAAAAAGCTCAAGGCAAAGGTATAATTTGTAGGAGCTATTTTGTTTTGATGATCAAGACACTTAGAGTGTGTGATCACATTTAGGATTGATAGCCGTACTATTAAGAGGGTGAAACTCGTATCGGAATGCGGTTATCAAAGTGCCACTAGATGCTCTAACTCATTGCATATGCATTTAGGATCTAGTGGAGTGCTAACACCCTTGAAAATGTTTGTAAAAATATGCTAACACATGTGCATAGGGTGATACACTTGGTGGTTGACATATTTGATCAAGGGTGGTGAAGTTTGGGTGCAAGGGTAAGAAACTCCACCGGCGGAGTGTCCGCCCAGTAGAGTCGGACAGTCCGAGCGGTGCCACCGCCCCCTAGAGATAGAAAAAGACGGAAGTCATTGTAAGTGACCGGACGCAGTCTCTCGGTTGGATCGATGCATCCGGTCGATGGCGACAAAAAGCGTCGTCTCGGTCTCATGAATGACCGACGACTGAGTCGCTCAAATGACCGGACGCTAGAAAAAGTGCGTCCGGTCGATCTTGACGTCTGTTGACGTATGGCGTATAGAGGAGACGCGTGTGACCGGACGCTGGTCCGTGTCGATCAAGCATGACCGAACGCGTCCGGTCCGGGAAAACCGCATTTGGAACCTTACTGGAAACGATCGGACGCTAAGGTCCAGCGTCCGGTCACTTTCTAACTAACGCGTCCGGTCAGCAGACGGCCGTTGAAATCGGCGAAACGATATTTGAAGCGAGGGGACACGTGGCGTGAATCTCGTGATCGGACGATGAGGGCGAAGGCGTCCGATCACCCCACATTGTGCCCGATGAAGAAGGTACAACGGCTCTATTTCGTGGGGGCTTCTATTTAAGCCCCATGGCCGCCTCAAAGCTCACTCTCTTGGCCATTTGCGTTGACATAGCAACCTTATGAGCTTAGCCAAAGCCCTCCCACTCATTTCCATCATAGATTAAACATCTTTGTGAGATTGGGAGAGAATCCAAGTGCATTGCTTGAGTGTTTGCATCTACATGCACTTGGTGTTCGTGTTTCATTTGTGGATTTTGTTTGTTACTCTTGGTTGTTCTTTGTAACACTCCAGCTCGAGGCTTAATAGGATTAATAGGATACTCGTACCAACAAGTTGCAACTTCTTTTCTGAAGCCCATCTCTTAAGAACTCCAAGGTTAAGCGTGCTTGGCCTAGAGCGATGGGTGACCGGCTGGGAAGTTCTTCCCGGGCGCATGAGTGTGAGACACAAAGTGCGCAGAAAAAAGAAATGAGTGTGTTGGTCTATGAGGCGATCTATGTCCTAGGAAAGCTACCAGATATCTGCTGTCCGGCCTCGAGGAGGTGGGACATTACGAGAATGGTATCGAGCCGACCCTTGCGGTTTCACTTGTGCGTGTGTCGATTCTTGCGAGCATGGTGCGCATGGTTGGTGTGGACCTAGAGTGGTCACCCATCATGGCACATGCGCTTGGCACTAGACACACCTGGACGTGGCCAAGAGGGGACGTTGTTGTCCCAGGGTTGACCGACGAGGACGTTGGTCTCCTAAGGGGTGAGGATGTAACACCCACATTTCGAGGCTTAATAGGATTAATAGGATACTCGTACCAATAAGTTGCAACTTCTTTTCTAGAAGCCCATCTCTTAAGAACTCCAACGTTAAGCGTGCTTGGCCTGGAGGCGATGGGTGACCGACCGGGAAGTTCTTCCGGGGCGCATGAGTGAGGACAAAGTCTTGCTTGAAAAACCGATGTTGGTGCGTGAGGGCGATCTATGTCCTAGGAAAGCTACCAGGATATAAGCGGGCCTAGCCTCGAGGAGGTGGGATGTTACGATTGCCACCACCTAGATGGCTTGGAGCAGCAAGGATTGTTGAGCGGAGGGTGGTGATTGTCTCTGACTCCGATCGTGGTGATTGTGAGGGGTTCTTGACCTTTCCCCGGTGGAGCGCCAAAAGGTACTCTAGTGGATTACTCGTGGCTTGTGTGATTCTCATCTTGTGTTTGTTGTGCGACACCCTATTGAGGGTTTGGCGTGTGAAGCCAATTAACGCGTGAACCTCCAAGTGAGTGAATCGCCACAACGAGGACTAGCTTGCCGGCAAGCAAGTGAACCTCGGTAAAAAATCATTATGTTCATCATTGATTTCAAGGTGATTGGTCTTCATTGTTATTCATCCTTATGATTGATTGGTTCCTTCATCTACACGACGGTATAATTTTCTTGATCACTCTCTTTACATTACCGCAAACTAGTTGTCAAGCTCTTTAGCGTAGTTAGTTGTGAGAGCTTGCTTGCTTGGTTGGTGTGGCTCTTTAGTTAGCTTTTGAGAGCACACTAACATAGGATAGTGTTATAGCTATTGTGTGATTAGATACTATCAAAACTAGAATTACGGTAGGCGGCTTGCATTTTAAGTAGGCTAGCGCAACACTTGCTTCGCCTCATAATTGTCTAACCATTTTGTTAAGTGTTGTTGTAGAAATTTTATTAGGCTATTCACCCCCTCTAGCCATTAGGACCTTTCAGGCTGCTGTCACTGAACGAACTCATCAAACTGACTATCATATCTAGCCTACTGCTGCTCCTCAGTCTCCGGCTCACTAGCTGTTGAGACTGCTCCATCTGACAGAGGAGACCTAGGAGGATCAAGCTCAAGTCTGGTAGCTAACTGCTTTAGAGTCCTGGAGTCCTTCCTCCTAGCCTCCCTCTTCTTCCTCTACCTAGACTCAATGCCCCGCTCTAACCATTTTATTAAGTGTTGTTGTAGAAATTTTATTAGGCTATTCACCCTCCCTCTAGCCATTAGGACATTTCAAGTGGTATCGGGGCTGAGGTCACCGTTATTTGAGGCTTAACAACCTTCGGTGTTAAAATGGCTCAAATCAACGACACCAAGAAGCCACCCCAATTTGATGGCTCAAATTATCCCTATTGAAAGGCTAAGATGACAACATATATCAAGTCAATCAATAGGAAGATTTGGAAGGTGGTAGAAACAAAAATTGAGATAGAAGATGAAGAGGCTCCCACCGCCGTCGAAGAATTGCTACTCCAAAACAATGACATTGCTCTTAGTGCCATCCATGATGCTTTGGATGTGAGAACATTTGAGCAAATCAAGAACATTGAGAGAGCTCATGAGGCATGGAAGAAATTGGAAGAATTATTTGAGGGCACCAAGGCAATCAAGGGTGCAAAGGCATACATTCTCAAGGATAATTTGCTAGTTTCTAGATGAAAGAAGATGAGAGTGCCGGACATGTTCCATCGGATGGAAGTGATTGTAAATGATCTCAAGGCACTTGGTGAGAAGATAGAGGACAAGGAATTCTCAAATAAGTTCTTGAGATGCTTACCCTCAAGATTTGGTACATTGGTCACTATTCTAGTGAGGTTCGGTTTGGATACAATGACACCAAATCAAATCTTAGGAGATATCATGACCGATGATGCTTATAGAGATGATGATGAGAAGGAAGAAAAGAGGGAGAAGAAAGATGAGAAGAATGATGACAAGAAGAAGAGTGTGGCATTCAAGGCCACATCATCCAAGGGCAAGGCTAAGCAAGAAATATCTAGTGAAGAAGATGATTCATGGGATGATGATGATGATGAGAAGATGGCTCTCTTTATCAAGAGATTTGGCAAGTTCATGGTGAAGAAGGGCTACCGTGCTAGAAGAAAAAAGTCTTCATCTAAGAACAAAGAAGAGTCAAGAAGGTGCTTCAAGTGTGGAAGCAAAGATCATCTTGTTGTTCAATGTCCATACAATAGCGACAATGATGATGACAACAAGAAGAACAAGATGAAGGACAAGAAGGAAAAGAAAGAGAAGAAGGACAAGATGGCCTTCAAAAAGAAGAACGGTGGTTCATATGTGGTCATTTGGGATAGTGATGCTTCCTCAAGTAATGATGATGATGATAGTGATGATCACAAGACCACCAAGAAGAAGGTTCTAGCAAGCATTGCCATCAACGAGAAGCCTTCTCTCTTTGACTCTTCATCATGCTTCATGGCTAAGGCCACTAAGGTACAAACTTGTAATGATGAAAGTGATGAAGAACATGATGATGATAATGAGAATGAAAATAAAAACGATAGTGATAGTGATGATGATGAACCTACTAAGGATGAATTAATTGGCATGCTAGAAGATGCTAGAGAACACTTTGACGTCAAAGAAGGGGGAATGCAAAAGCTTGCGAAAGGAGCTAAAAGCCCTTAAGCAAGCCTTTGATGAAACTCAATGTGATGAGGACATGACACCCATGCATATGACCATGTTTGGCATATGGTATGGAGGGAAAGGAGGCCAGCAAGGGTGTCCAAGTCAAGAAGGAGGCCCGAGGCTAATTCGGTTCGAGTCCCCGAGGTGGAGGCCCAAAACAACTTAAGTTCGAGTCTGTCTCGGCCTTTAGGACCAGTCTGCCTTAAACTGGTCACCCAGACGCATCCGGACTCCGTTTTTTGACGATCCACATATGGATGGAAACTTATTTGATAAGGAAGCCAATCCAAGTGGTCTCACGTCAAAAGCTCTTCGAATCAACAGAATCGTCGAAACAAGTCGGCGTCCGAATCTTTCGGGGTGTCTTTGCGACACCGCCTTTTGGTCCATTGGACCGTGTATCGTGTTTGGGCCCATTAGGGGCACGTCCATGGTAAGCGACGACCCTAAGACCTTTATAATCATACGCCGCTTGCCGTCGTTAGGTTTTGCTTAGATTATTACATCAAAACAGTTTAAATCGCTCATTGGTTTGTGAGACCCCAACTCGTGAGCTAAATCATTCATCTACAATTTGGTTGTGTTCTTCCTTGTTCTTGCTTGTGTTCTTCGTTGCACGAGCGAGGATTAGCCTTCTTGGCGAGGTCAACTTTGGTCCGAGACTCCGGTTGATAACCGAGGGAGCTATGGTGCTAAGATTGCGAGGTTCGATCTTTCGATCTGAAGCGGATCGGTGTCACTCTCCGCCACAACGATAGTTACCACCACTGACGGAAGATCGGGATCCCGTATCCATTAAGTGGTAATTAGAGCTTGTGTATTACCGTCAGGGTTTATCATTACCCTAGTTTTGTTTTGTCTTTGTCCTATAAATCCGAGAAAATTGCCCCACAAAAATATTTGTGTTAATCTTTGTTTTCTCCCTATCCTATCACCCGTTGTGCCGTTGCAATATTTTAATTTTAGTTTGCTTTATTAAACGGTCGTCCCTCACGTGTCCTCGTGTTCGTTGGTTTATTTGAGTCTTGATCTAGTATCCTTGTTGTTGTGTGAATCTGATCGTCGGATGGTTGTGCATTTACAACTCTATTAGCCTAGCTTTGAGCATATCAAGTTGTGTGTTCAAATAATTTATATTGCAGTGTTCTTCTGAGAAACAAAAGAAAGGAAAGGAAAAGGCAGAAGGTGCACAAAAAAGAAAAAGGGAAAAAACCGCACCAAAAAAAGAAAGAACAAGAAAAAAATAGAAAGTGGGAAAAAAGTGAAGAAAAATTCAGAAGTGCTTGTATTCTTTTGAGTCTTTGTGCTGAGTTATATTGTAGCTTGCTTGAACTAGGTCCAAGACGAGTTTAGACCGGCGACATAGATTAGCTTGGGACTACTTTTCAATCTTGCATTTTTTGAATTAAATTATTGCTATTCCTTGCTACCATATTTTAAGCCTCCCAAGCTCCACATATATACTTCAGATCAGTACAGAAAAAGGTCATTGCAATCTCGGTACCACTGCCTCACAGGTATCATGAACCAGCCGCCGGTTGTACCGTCCACTGCTTGCGTTGGTAAGAACTTTATAAGATCTTGGTAAGACGCTTCCACTTGCTGTGAAAAGTGACACCACTGCAACCACATAGTCATTTGATAGGGATAATACTTTTGTGTTGTCTTTTGCTGTCTTCTAACAATGACAGGTTGTTCGTATCCACCGACTTATGATGGTATAGGTGCTGATGAGTACATGGAGTGGGAAATTGCCATCGACAACATATTTACTACTCGCTTTATGTGTCCAAGGAGGAAGGTAAAAAATGCAGCTAGTGTTTTGCGTCATTCCGCTTTATCTTGGTGGGAGTCTTTAGATCCTTCTGATAAACCTCAAACTTGGAATGATATGAAACTTCTTATGCGAGAAACCTTTGTTAATTCACCTCCTGTTTTGATTTCATATGATGAGGTGCACCATTTAGAGGAAGAATCTGTTGTTATTCCTCTTGCTATGACTAACCTTCTAATGGATACGGGGATCCCGATCTTCCATCAGGTGGTGGTAACTATCGTTGTGGCGGAGAGTGACACACCGATCCGGCTTCAGATCGAAAGATCGAACCCTGCAATCTTAGCACCACAGCTCATCTGGTTATCAACCGAGTTTTGGACCAGGTTGACCTCGCTAAGAAGGCTAATCCCTGCCTGCGCAACGAAGAACACAAGCAAGAACAAGGAAGAACACAACCAAATTGTAGATGAATGATTTAGCTCACGAGTTGGGGTCTCACAAACCGATGAGCGGCGAAACTGTTCTTGACAGAATAATCTAAGCAAAACCCAAAACCTAACGACGGTGGCGGCATATGATTATAAAAGGTCTTAGGGTCGTCGCCTACCCTGGACGCGCCCCCTAATGGGCCCAAACACGATACACGGTCCAACGGACCAAAAGACGGTGTCGCAGCACCCTGACAGATTCTGGACGCTGATTGTTTTGACGATTCCCGTTGATTCCGAAGAGCTTTTGAAGTGAGACCACTTGGGTTGGCTTCCTTATCAAATAAGCTTTCCATCCATATGTGGATCATTGAAAACAGAGTCTGGATGCGTCCTGGGTGACCAGTTTAAGGCAGACTGGTCCTGAAGGCCGAGACAGACTCGAACTTGAGTTGCTTTAGGCCTCCACCTCGGAGACTCGAACCGAATTAGCCTCGGGCCTCCTTCTTGACTTGGACACCTTTGCTGGCCTCCTTTCCCTCCATACCATATGCCAAACATGGTCATATGCATGGGTGTCATATCCTCATCACAATGCATCTCATGAGAGGCTAGAGGAAGCCAATGAGAAGCTTGGCAAAGCTCACAAAAAGCTTGAAAAGGCTCATTCCTCTTTACTTGATGAGCAAAATAAAAAGAAGCATGTTGATACTTATGATGTAGGTTTAACTTGTGATATAATCGATGAATCACTATCTATGCCTATCGTTGCTCCTTCTACTAACCCTTCTTGTAGTACTTCCACTTTCACCTCATCTAGTGGTGACGGTCTCACTTGTGATGCCTCACTAGTGGTTGAGAATGAGAATCTCAAGAAGGAGGTTAACAAGCTCACTCACACTTTGGCTAAGGCCTATGGTGGTGAGGACCGCTTGCTTATGTGCTTGGGTAGCCAAAGAGCTTCTCTCTATAAAGAGGGATTGAGCTATACCCCCAAGAAAGGCAAAACGGCATTTGCTCCTCATAAAACTAGTTTTATGAAGAACAATGGTCGGTTTTGCACTAGTTGCAAGCAAGTTGGTCATAAAGAGTAAGAATGCACCAACAAAAGCAAAAATGCTAATGTATCCTCCATTAACCTTAGTTCTTCCTATATGCTTATTAAGGGTACAAATTGTGTAAAGGCTAAGTTCATTGGCAAACCATGGATGGGCTCGAAGAAGAAAGCCATTTGGGTGCCAAATAGCCTAGTAACTAACCTTCAAGGACCCAAGCAAGTTTGGGTACCTAAAAAGAATTGATCTTCTTTTGTAGGTTAATTATAAAGCCGGAGGAAGGCATTGGGTTCTTAATAGTGGGTGCACTCAACACATGACCGGTGATGCAAGAATGTTTAACTCAATCAACACCAATAGCAATGATGGATATGATAGTATCACATTTGGTGACAATGACAAAGGCAAGGTCAAAGGGCTTGGTAAGATTACAATATCCAATGACATGAGCATATCCAATGTATTGCTAGTAGAGAGATTGAATTTCAATTTACTATCTATGGCTCAATTATGTGATCTTGGATTTAAGTGCATGTTTGGGGTAGATGATGTAGAAATCATAAGTGTAGATGGCTCCAATTTTATCTTCAAAGGCTTTAGATATGAGAATCTATACTTGGTTGATTTCAATGCTAGTGAAGCTAGATTATCTACATGCTTACTCACTAAGTCAAGTATGGGTTGGTTATGGCATAGAAGGCTTGGTCATGTTGGAATGAAACAATTGAATAGATTGGTCAAGCATGACTTAGTTAAAGGCTTCAAAAATGTTGTGTTTGAAAAGGATAAGCTTTGTAGCTCTTGTCAAGCCGGCAAACAAGTTGGAAACACCTATCCTAAGAAAAGCATGATGAGCACTAGTAAAGCATTTGAGTTATTACACATGGATTTGTTTGGGCCAACACAATACACTAGCATTGGTGGTAACAAATATGGCTTTGTGATAGTAGATGATTACACTAGATACACATGGGTATTCTTTCTAGTAGATAAAAGTGATGTGTTTGCAACATTCAAATCATTTGTCAAGGGCATTCACAATGAGTTTGAAACAACCATCAAGAGAGTTAGAAGTGACAATGGTAGTGAGTTCAAGAACACTAGAATTGATGAGTAGTGTGATGAGTTTGGAATTAGGCATCAATTCTCGGCCAAGTACACTCCACAATCAAATGGCCTTGTTGAGAGAAAGAATAGAATACTTATTGATATGGCAAGGTCTATGCTTAGTGAATACAATGTGAGTCAATCTTTTTGGGCCGAAGCTATCAACATGGCTTGCTATTGTAGCAACCGCCTCTATTGTCACCCATTGAAAGAGAAGACACCATATGAGCTCTTGAATGGTAGAAAGCCCAACATTGCATATTTTTGGGTCTTTGGTTGCAAATGCTATATCTTGAAGAAAGGCACTAGATTGGGCAAGTTTGTAAGAAATGTGATGAAGGATTCCTACTTGATTACTCCACTACAAGCAAAGCATATAGAGTTTGGAATTTGAAAAGTGGTACTCTTGAGGAAGTTCATGATTTTGAATTTGATGAAACCAAGGGTTCACAAGAAGAGAATAAAACTTGGAAGATGTTAGAGGCATTCAACTTTCAAATGTCATGAAGAACATGGATATTGGTGAATTGAGGCCTAGGCAAGTGAATGATGATGAAGATGATCAAGTGCAAGTGCTCTCTAACTCAAATGTGCAAGATGATACAAATCAAGCTAGTACAAGTGGCTCTCATGACAATGAACAAGATCAAGTGGCTAGTACATCATCTCAACCCAATGATCAAGCAAGTGCAAGCAATCAAGTTCCAATCCTCCAACCAACCAATGTTGCAAGGGATCATCCATTGGACACTATAATTGGTGATATTTCAAGAGGTGTACAAACAAGATCAAGATTGGCATCATTTTGTGAACACTTCTCATTTGTGTCATCCATTGAACCAAAGAAGATAGATAAAGCATTGAAGGATGTTGATTGGGTGAATGCTATGCATGAAGAATTGAATAACTTCACAAGAAATCAAGTATGAGAATTAGTAGAGAGACCAAAGGGACACAATATGATTGGAACCAAATGGTTCTTTAGAAACAAGCAAGATTAAGATAGGATAGTAGTAAGGAATAAAGCAAGATTGGTAGCACAAGGCTATACACAAGTTGAAGGTCTTAACTTTGGAGAAACATATGCCCCGATTGCTAGATTGGAAGCAATTAGAATCTTGCTAGCCTATGCTTGTGCCCACAACATCAAGCTCTATCAAATGGATGTTAAGAGTGCATTTCTCAATGGCTACATCAATGAAGAAGTATATGTTGAGCAACCTCCCGGTTTTGAAGATAATAAGAAGCCCAACCATGTGTACAAGTTGAAGAAGGCATTGTATGGTTTGAAGCAAGCACCTAGAGCATGGTATGAGAGATTGAGGTACTTCCTACTCTCTAAAGGGTTCATGATGGGCAAGGTTGATACTACTCTTTTCATCAAGAAGATTGGAAATGATCTATTTGTGTTGCAAATCTATGTTGATGACATCATATTTGGATCAACCAATCAAGAATTTTGTGATGAGTTTGGAAAGATAATGGCTAATGAGTTTGAAATGTCAATGATTGGAGAGTTGAGTTACTTCCTTGGTCTTCAAATCAAGCAATTGAAGAATGGTACTTTTGTGAGTCAAGGCAAGTACATCAAAGACATGATCAAGAAGTTTGGCATGAGTGATAGCAAAATCATTAGCACACCAATGGGAACCAATGGCAACTTGGATAGTGATGCAAGTGGAAATATGGTGGATCCAAAGTTGTATCGATCTATGATTGGAAGCCTACTCTATGTGGCCGCATCAAGGCCGGATGTCATGTTTAGTGTATGCTTGTGTGCAAGATTTCAATCCTCTCCAAGAGAACGTCACTTGAAGGCACGGTGATGATGAAACCCTAAGTGCTAACCTAGTTTATCAAGTGATCATGAGATAGGTAGCACACTCCAAGTGGTGAAGCAAATGAAGATCATAGCATGATAAAGATGATGGCATGGTGATGATCAAGTGCTTCGACTTGGAAAGAAGAAAGAGAAAAACAAAAAGCTCAAGGCAAAGGTATAATTTGTAGGAGCTATTTTGTTTTGGTGATCAAGACACTTAGAGAGTGTGATCACATTTAGGATTGATAGCCGTACTATTAAGAGGGGTGAAACTCATATCGGAATGCGGTTATCAAAGTGCCACTAGATGCTCTAACTCATTGCATATGCATTTAGGATCTAGTGGAGTGCTAACACCCTTGAGAATGTTTGTGAAAATATGCTAACACATGTGCACAAGGTGATACACTTGGTGGTTGACACATTTGATCAAGGGTGGTGAAGATTGGGTGCAAGGGTAAGAAACTCCACCGGCGCCCTAGACAGAAAAGACGGAAGTCACTGTAAGTGACCGGACGCTGGTCTCGGTTGGACCGGCGCATCTGGTCAGTGGTAGCAGAAGGCGTGCGTCTCGGTCTCATGACCGGACGCTGGGTCGCTCAGCGACCGGACGCTGGAAGGGTGCGTCCGGTCAGTGCTGACGTACGCTGACGTATGGCGTATAGAGGAGACGTTGTGTGACCGGACGCTGGCTGTGTCCGGTCAAGCATGACTGGACGTGTCCGGTCGGGAAAAACCACGTTTGGAACCTTACTGGAAACGACCGGACGCTAAGGTCCAGCGTTCGGTCACTTTCTAACTAACGCATCCGGTCAACAGACAACCGTTGAAATCTGACGAACAATATTTGAAGCAGGGGACACGTGGCGTGAATCTCGTGACCGGACGCTGAGGGCGAGCGTCCGATCACCCCACATTGTGCCCAGTGAAGGGGTACAACGGCTCTATTTCGTGGGGGCTTCTATTTAAGCCCCATGGCCGGCTCAAGCTCACTCTCTTGGCCATTTGCGTTGACATAGCAACCTTATGAGCTTAGCCAAAGCCCTCCCACTCATTTCCATCATAGATTAAACATCTTTGTGAGATTGGGAGAGAATCCAAGTGCATTACTTGAGTGTTTGCATCTAGAGGCACTTGGTGTTCGTGTTTCGCTGCGTATTTCATTTGTTACTCTTGGTGGTTGCCGCTACCTAGACGGCTTGGAGCAGCAAGGATTGTTGAGCGGAGGGTGGTGATTGTCTCCGGCTCCGATCGTGGTGATTGTGAGGGGTTCTTGACCTTTCCCCGGCGGAGCACCAAAAGGTACTCTAGTGGATTGCTCGTGGCTTGTGTGATTCTCATCTTGTGTTTGTTGTGCGGCACCCTATTGAGGGTTTGGCGTGTGAAGCCAATTAGCGCGTGAACCTCCAAGTGAGTGAATCGCCACAACGAGGACTAGCTTGCCGGCAAGCAAGTGAACCTCGGTAAAAAATCATTGTGTTCATCATTGATTCCGAGGTGATTGGTCTTCATTGTTATTCATCCTTGTGATTGATTGGTTCCTTCATCTACACGGCGGTATAATTTTCTTGATCACTCTCTTTACATTACCACAAACTAGTTGTCAAGCTCTTTAGCGTAGTTAGTTGTGAGAGCTTACTTGCTTGGTTGGTGTGGCTCTTTAGTTAGCTTTTGAGAGCACACTAACATAGGGTAGTGTTATAGCTATTGTGTGATTAGATACTATCAAAACTAGAATTGCGGTAGGCGGCTTGCATTTTAAGTAGGCTAGCGCAACACTTGCTTCGCCTCATAATTGTCTAACCATTTTGTTAAGTGTTGTTGTAGAAATTTTATTAGGCTATTCACCCCCCCTCTAGCCATTAGGACCTTTCAGGCTGCTGTCACTAAACAAACTCATCAAACTGACTATCATATCTAGCCTGCTGCTGCTCCTCAGTCTCTAGCTCACTAGCTGCTGAGACTGCTCCATTTGACAGAGGACACCTAGGAGGATCAAGCTCAAGTCTGGTAGCTAACTGCTTTAGAGTCCTGGTGTCCTTCCTCCTAGCCTCCCTCTTCTTCCTCTGCCTAGACTCAATGCCCCGCTGCCTAACTTGAATGTCACGGCACATCCCAAAGATGGAACTAAAGAACTTACAGAGGCGAGGGAGGACTGCCACGGCCTAAGGAAGAACGTGAGTGAGAACCACATGGTGGAAGGGAAGCTCCTCCTACTGGTGCACCACCGGCAGGTGCATCTGCCATAGCTGCAGCAGCTGCTCCCCCTAGACCTGCTGGAGGTATTCCTTTCTCAGGCAAGTTTGCAACAATCTTCAGGGCCTTGTAAATCTTGTCATACTCGAATGTGTGTCATGTGACCTGCTCAATCATATACATGATATAAGGAGCAAATCCACAGCCCTTGAGGGTCTCTCTCCCACACTCCTGATCTTTGACCAAATAAAGTCAAAAACACTGAATGGCTGAGCATCAGGTGTCATCCTATGGAGCAGGTTCCTGGAATAATCTACAATGTTGCCCTTGTCTCTACCCTTGCAGTCAATAGTCTTCCTGAACATCCTGTCTAGGTATCTGTAAGCAGGGTGAAGACCTAGAATCTTCCCCACAGCTCCTCTCTCACCTCCTGGTGGATACATATAGGAGAGCTGCTCAGGAGGTAACACCTGCTCGGTATGGATCCTGTCTCTCTGAAGGTCCTCCTCTGAGAAGCCAAGAAAAGCTACGAAGGCGTTGTAGTCAACAATGTACCACTGGCCCTCAAGCATCCAATGCATACGCCTCGGCTCCTCTTCCACAAACAGAGTAGCATCAAACTGAGCTACCACCTCTGTGTTCCAGTCGTGCTGGAACTCCATGATCTCATAAACTCCTGTGCGCTGGCAAATGGCAATAGCATGATCAACTGAGGTCTTTTGCAACTCTCTGACGTATTGCCACTGAGATTTCGCTACCACAAGGTTCCTGGTGAGAATCACACTGGAGTATAAGTTCATGTGAAAGGCTGTCTGGAAGCGGTGATCATACTAAACCTTAGGTAAGCCTCTCGGGTCTACTCTTCTCTCATCTCTGGCTTTCCTGGTCACGTCCTTTCCCTTATAGTCAACTCTGAAGACATAAGAGGGCACATTAGCCAGACATGTCTCAAGAAGACCATAATGCATACCCTAACCAGGCTGGTGCTGAAATGGAGATACTGGCTCCTCAATCTCCTGCTCCTCATCTGAGCTATCACCATCCGAGCCTCTGTCCGTGCTCTTCCTCTTTTTATCTTCTCTGGGCTCCACACTAAACTCATCAAGACGATTAATCGGAAGAAGAGCTCCCTAACCCCTCTGTTGTCACACCCCAGTGTTACGATCTTATTTAGCGCCGCGATTTAGGCCTAAGTAAAACTTTCGAAACGAGTTTCTCGAATTTTTGATTTACAACATACGTGAAGCGATACACGAATCCTGTGCGACCTGGTTTTGTGGACTCGAATAAATGTCCAAGTTCAATCACGCCGTGCGTAGAAATATTTAGGAATGTCGAACGACGATTATGGCGAGTAAATTAAGCATGAAAAGCAACGTTTATAAATAAAATAGAATCCATTAATAAATAGGACGATATACATATATATATACAGCTTTTGAATCAAATTTAAATTCGAGCTTTACTGAAATTTTCCTGTGTAAATTATCTAAGTTAATAAACCGTTAAAGATATGTATATAGGTATATAGATTTTACCACGATAACTCTAAAACAAAGAATTAGAAGAAAGGGTAAACGTACTTAGTGTTACACTGTACTAGTTGATCGACTGTTCTTCGCCCTTTCTTGTCTCCGCTCGTCGGTCTGCTGGTCGCTACTGTCCCCTTCCCACTGTTTTCCCCCATCTCTGGCTTGCTGTTTTTCTTTCAATCAGTGTTTCTGCGCTGTCTTCCGTGTCGCTGTTGCAGTTGACCATGCGCCGGTGCATCTATTTGGAGCTGTCCGTGTCAGCGGACACGCTCTATCGGTCACCTTGGGCCAGGCCAAATCCTCCCCGTCCTCCTCGTGCTGCTGTCCCTGTCTTTGTTTTATTTTTAGCTATCGAGCCACTGTCTCGCCTCCCATGTTCGCGCCCGAGCCCCGCTACCTCCCGTGTGCGCGCACGAGCTTCCTTGCCTCGCGCTAGAGTTGTTGCTCTAGTTCCTCCTCATCTCGCGCGCTGGGCCTATGAAGCACCGGCGCCTCCCCTCCGCTACTGGCCTCGTGCGAGCTCTCGCCATGGCTACCGAGCCGCCTCGCCAACCTCCGCGCTCGGCTACCTCACGCAAACAACCGCACGTCCCCTCTCCTTCTCCTTCTGCTTCGGTCCACCGCCGTGGCCAGGCCCGCCCGTGCCGCGGTCTCTCCCGTGCGTGAGCTCATCGGCCGTGCGGGTCCGTCTGCACCGCCTCGGCGCTGCCCCTTCTTTTCCATCCCTGTTGTCCGTGCTCTGGCCCGACATGCCACAGCCCCAGAAGCGCTCGTGGTCATGCCATTTCGCCCGCGCCGCAGCAGCTGTTCTCCAGGCGCCATCGCCGCCCGCTGTCGTCCGCGTGGCCCCGCCTGCTGACCGTGCCGGTGATGCGCCCCATCGCCATGACCACTGACGTCGCCGTCCTAGAGCCGTCCGCGTCGCCCCAACTTTGCGCGAGCTCCACGCTGCGCCTAGTGCGCCGAGCCTTGCGCGCCCATGCCGAACGCGGCCACGTCCTCGCTGCCCGTGCCCGCAACGCCGTTTCATCTCCGTCACCGCCGGGTGGTGGCTCCCCTGTCGGTGCCCTGCGTTGGAAGAGGAAGGAAGGGTGAGAATCCAAGCCAGAATTTTATACGGGGTTCTTTACGCAAATACTAGACTCAAGTTAATAGTGTTGTTGGACCTTGTTAGAATTTAAGGGAAGTTCAGTGACCATTTCGCGAATGTGACGCGCCTTGTCCACGCGCCTGGGCCGCTTGGGCCGCAGTCGGCCATGCGCCACTACCGCGCGCTGGGCCGCTCGTGCCCCGCCCGCCTGGGCAGGCCACGCTGGGCCGGCTGTGGGGCTGCCTTGCGCTTGGGCTGCTGCCTGTGCTAGGCCGCTTACCGCTGACCACGCTCTGGGCCGCCGGCTGCGCCCCTGCTGGGCCGGCCTGCTTCCGCCCTGCTGGGCCGACCGCGCCGCGTTGGGCCGCCGCCCACAGACTACGCCTGGACTGGCCGGGTGCTGCTTCCGCTGGGCCGAGTAGTGGATCGCTGACCCAATTATTTTTCTAAAGCAATTTCTAAATTCGCGTATAAGGCAAGTTTGTAAAATCAATATAAAATGATATAGGAGTCCAAAAATTGTGAAACCAGTTTTGTTAAGATCCTAAAATCATGATCTACCTGTTATTATAGGTCGTTCACACAGTGTGATAATATCCTTGAAAGCTATGTAATTAATTTAAGGTACTTAATATTGCAAAATATAAACTTGTAGGAACTTCTGTGATAAATTGGTAATAGTATTGGATCTGAAATCTTTACAGTAGGTTCTTAGCAATATTAGCTGCTCACCGTAATTTTTGTAGCTCTAGAATAATTAATTGCTAGATAAATAATAATGTCCTATTGCGAATAAAGAAACACCTTGGTTTATATAACTAAAATATTTATTAGGAAATAACGTCTTATTTGATAACATGGATATGTGGCCTAAGTACGGTCGTCATTAGAACTAGCCCGTTAACTCAAGCGGCATACGTTGTATTTTACGAGTCACGATTGCAGATGATTAATTACATCTTTGCATTGCATCGCATGCATATCATATAGGTACGATGATGGATCAGCGGACCGATCGAAGAATAATTGGGAATCCAAAGATGGTGTAAGGGTATTCTCTTCATGAGCTGATGCAATGGGGTTTCTATCCAGTTGATGGTGGATGATCTGAAGATGCAGATACTAACTTTTTAAATATATCTTACCCAGGCAAGCCCCGGTGCATAACCCCTACTTTTTTGCAGTTTAAATTATATTTGTGCATTAAGTTTTAAGGAGTTAAATGAAACCCACTTGCATATATATCTTTATCCTATGAGTCTTACTAGTATGACAGGATCATGTAGAATGCTATGCTACAGGACTCTGGTAGAAGCTGAGTGATTGCCTGTCACCCGCGAGATATAGGAAATATGTTACTATATAATTATCACTTGGAAAATATAAATGGTGGAAAGGAAAAATGGTGACCGGGCAGGGATATGGTTTGGATATTGGTGGGTGTAAGAGGTTGTGTCGCCGTGGATGTAGGGCATAGCTTGGTTACACTGCTTTCCCTGTCTGGTCGGTTAAGGACCAATCGTTGCATAAGGCATCTAGCAAGTCACAGACTTAATATCCCGAGCACATACTTGGGTATGGGTGCTTGGAAGACTCGTTGCTCTCTTGTCGTGGATCCGGCTCTTTTCGGACCGACTGTCAGGGTTTTATTTTGGTGGAGGAGGTCCTTGCACCGCACTGAGTCCGGGACTCAGGGGCGGGGGCTTGGAGTCCCAATTTGGACGAGGACCTAGACACCCGGGATAGGAGAGTGATGGGTTGGTCCTGCTTGTGCCTGGGGTATAAGCGGGACATGTGTTTTTGGGGTACCCAGTTGGGGGCATTGATTCACGAATAGCCGGGCGATCCGGTACGGCTTGTCTCATGTTTAGCATCGTAGTAAGAACTAAAAGATGAAAGATGGAAGGGAAAGGAAATCTGATTGCTTACTACATGCTTGAAAGTAGTACATGTGCTTACATAGAATGGTTAGTTAATGAACCAATGCGGCTATTAATAAAAACCGAATATAAGGACGCACGCTTAGTAATGCTTCCTGCAAATGCAATAAACCCACAAGCCCGATAGCCTTGCATATCCTTAGAGTCTTTTCTTTCCTCCTGTCGGGTAAGTCTTGCTGAGTACAATTGAGTACTCAGGGTTTTATTCCCCCTATTGCAGGTGACAGGTGGATGCTCGAGCTAACTCTTGTGTGTGGATTCCTCCTAGTGGGCTCAGAGAGGATTTCCTTTATGCTGCGATCGTAGTTTTTATTTATAACTCTCACCAAATGTTTTTATAAACAGAAGTTCCATAATATGTTGTCATAGCTTAGTTATCCATGCTTCATCATGTCATGAATAGATATTTATTTCCGCTGTAACTTTGATGACATGTTTATATTCCGCTGTTACATTAAATTGTTCATAACTCTGATAATATAATTACATTTCGCTGTTATAATAAATATTATACTCTGATGTACATGTAAAGTGATGTAAGAAATGGTTAAGAATGATGTAAGCTTTATTCTCTGATTTGTGATCCTAATGGCCAAAATGTGGATTTTTTGGGTTCTCCCTTGGGGTGTGCCCGACGGAACCGAGTAATTTAGTGTTCTCCCTTGAGTGCTTAGTGTCTAATGGAAGACAAGCACTCCTATGAGGCATTAGATTAGGTGGTTCTACCACATCTGCATACTGAGGTGTTGCACTAGAGGCAGCTCTGGTAGACCTCCTACTGGTCGGCTCGAATCTAGGATGCATTTCATGTCTTGCCTTCTTGTAATTCTCCAAAGCTATATCATACGTATGCTTGGATCTGGGCTCCTGTCTTCCACTCATAGCTGCTGCCCTGAATCAAAAGATTTCTAAAGAATTTTAGATACATGCCCATAGCTTAATCTTGAATTGCAATTGGACATAGATTCTTTTATCCATGGTTTTATAATCACCTCAACATACCAATGTCACTAGGTTTGCAAAATGTAGATACAAAAGAAACTAAGCCTAATATACAACTATTGAATTGGATTTAATCAAAGAGAAACAGTGACCTGCTTTGCTGGCTCATATCGGACGCGTCCGATAGGCATGTCCGGTATGCGCGCTCAGCAACCCTAACCAGGGTCCCTGGATTCAAACCATCACGGATCAATTCCAAACTTTGGGCGTTGCTTCTAGATCACCAATGCAACATATTGACTGAAGGAATTTGAAAACCATGCTCTAACCACGTAGATCGGACAAGGTCCGGGATTAGGGTACCTTGAGAGAAGAGACGAGAAGGCGATGTGAAATCCAAATCCCCGGGCCTTCAACCTTGATGCAAGCCTTCTCCAATGCAATCTCCCTCTCTCCCTTTTCTTGGTGAAAGCCTTGGTCGCCCTAGGGGAGGAGGAGGGCATCGGCTGGGTTGGTTGGAAAGAGATAAAACTGACTTGGCCGAAGGGGTACGCTCTGTCTTATAGCCCCGCTCATACCGGACACGTCCGGTAGCATACGCGGGCTGGCCCAAGTTGTTCCAAAAGATATTTTCTCTCTTCCAATCCCTTTCTATTATTTCTCAGTCAAAAACGTATATAATCTTGATCCAAACTGAGTATCATCACTTTTCTTATCAATGCCATGAATTGATTTTCTTTTTTCCAAATATTTGGCATAAACATGGTTTGGATTACTTGAGAGAGAGATTATGAGACATAGTAGATTGTGGACTTAAGAAAGCCATGTCATGTGTAATTAACCAATCAAACAATCAAGGAGAGCTATAATTATCGCATGACAAGGCTAGGTCACAAAGACCAAAATTCAAGTAGTTTTTTAAATTCACACCACCTACACATGCTAGTTATGAGTTTTGAAAAACATCTCTCCTATGTCACACAAATGCACATTCTAACATATAAAGGACCTTAGATGCACTTACAATGCATGTATGTAAAAACATAACTTTGCCTTGAGCCCACAAGAATACCACTAAGAAGATACATAGCATGGTAATCTTTATATTGACCTTAATTGTCAAATAATCATGCTAGATATGAAATCAATTTTTCATTCAAAGGACTACAAAGAATGCTAGATAAATTTGTTAGTCCATAAAGGTGCAAAATAGAAACTTAGCTCCCCCTAAATAAGTGCTTCAAGTAATTTGTATGACTTTCAACAAGCACTTTTATTCTATTAAAAAATTGGGAGCAAATTCTCCATTTTGACCATTAACAAAATAAATTGCCATATTTAAAATTGAGTTCAAGAGATGCTCACAATCCACTTAGATTTGATATATCATAAGTTTCTGAGAAAATTGAGGGTATATGAAATCACATGGATCAAAACTCAAATGCATCCAAATTGGTCTTCTAGTTCCTGCCATACCGGACACGTCCGGTAATATATCGACACCTCCGGCATACATAGAATAGGAATACTTTCTTTTCTATCCCTGGTCATACCGGACATGTTCAGTAGGCATACCGGACACGTCCGGTAGGTGCAGGACAAAAACAGTTAATCCGTTGCTTGTGATTCTTCTTTTAGCTCTAGTATTTATTGTATACCTGCATCTCAACAAATAAATTGCTCTACTAGAGAGCTATTAAAAGCATCATATGGCAAACATGGTAAATTTCAAGTGATATTAGTTAGCCACTTTCAATTTTTCACAAATATGCTTAATTGTGAGTCATTGAACATAAAACGAACAAAGTGGCTATCTTGTTAGGTTTAGGTACTTGTTACCAATGGTGAGGATGAAATAGATGATATATTCATTAAATTATCTTTGGGTCAACCATATAAGAGATTATGATATGAATTGGTTGATAGATTGAGTGAATATTATCAATTTGCTTGCTCAACCACCCCGAAGACTTCATCTCATCACCAAGTACCTACATCATCAACCTTTTGGCCTATCTCATTGCATCCATATCATCTTCTTGTTGCAACTTGGGCTTCCTTTTTTGACCTCTTTGTATATTGGGCATTTCTTGGTAGGATGCCCCAAGTTCTTACTCATGAGACAAGCGCTTTGTCCATCACTTTTCTTTTGTTTGGCCAACTTGTTTGAGGCCTTTTGTTTGGACGCTTCACACTTGTCGGCCTAACTCTTATGTGGACACATAGGCCACTCATGTCCATATAATCCACAACCATAGCATAACCTTTTTCCATGTTTCTTGCTCTTGGTTGTGTTAGCCTTGCTTGAGATGTGATTCTTTTGTTGGGCTTTGGAGGAAGCAAGGTTTGAACCCTTCTCAAGCTTCTTCACCATGTATTCACGGTTATCTTGAGAAGGTTGTGCTTTCTCCTTACCCTTCAACCGAATCACATCTTTCTTTAATCTTTTCACTTCTTCTTTAAGCTCTATGTTTTCTATAAGATTTAGCTCAATAGAAGATTGGCTTGCTTGAGGAGCACACTCATTAGTACAAGAAATATTTAATTGAGATGGTGTACTAGTGAGTGAATGTGTAAGAGGTTGAGAAAATTTTACCGATGTGATCATAACCTCATGAGCTACCTCAAGCATGAAGCTTGATTCTACTACTTCCTCATGAGAGCACTTTAGATGAACATAGTTTGCTTATAGCACATTATACTTGCTTGATAGTTCATCTAGCCTTGCCTTGAGCTCAAAGTTTTCCTTCTCTAGTTGTGAAACACTAGAAGAGGAGTTAGTAACTAAAGCATGCTCAAATGATAATTTTTCACACCATTTACTTAGAGCCTTTAGTTCTTCCATCTTGGAGATGAGAAACAATTCTTGCTTTTGAAGTGATTGCTCTTGCTTCTCAATTTCTTCTTCAAGCTCATCATTCTTTTCAACTATCTTCATGATGATGAACTTGTCTTTGTGGTTGAGATGATCAAGGTTGTAGTTGTCTTCAACTTCAACATCACTCTTATCTTGATTATCTACTTGTGCTTTCTCCTTTTCTTGATCTTTCTTGTTACTCTTCTTCTTCCTTTTCTTGGCCATGAGACACAAGTGATGAGTATCATGAGATACTGAGGTTGACTCATCACTTGGTCGTCACTAGGCTTGAGCGTTGTTGCAAACAGTTGCTTGCTGTTCTGCGGCCTCGGCCATACTGGACATGTCCGGTAGTGTGCAGGCATGACAGTAGGTCATGCGCTGCTTGCACTTCTTATTCCGACTCGGCTCTCTTAAGGTCTTGTGAGTCTTCTTCGCTGCATGAAGACACAATGGACATACTTTCCATTGACTCAATCTCAAGTGCATTATCACATTTGGATTTTCCATACAAATCAAAAGTCTAGTTCAAATGAGATGAGCACTCTCCGGAGGTGGTTGTTCATTGAAGATTGCCTGATCTTGAACCTCTACACTCAATGTACTCAAAATGACATTAATAGCTTGAGCATTGAGTTGCACACATATCTCTTCCTCTTTTGATAAATTTTTGTAGTTGCTCCAATCAACTATAGGAAGAGGTATGCTTACATCCATAATATGCTCAACAAGAGGACTAATATCCCTAAAAGCATTGAGTACATGAATTGACCAAGGTAGAAAGTTTGAACCATCATTTTGGAGAAGCACCGGCTCCAACTCGATAGGCGTCGACATCCTTTTCTCATGGCGGTGAAGCTTTAAGTGAGAACCTCGCTCTGATATTAATTGAAAGGACCTAAGATGCCGCCTAGAGGGGGTGAATAGGCGTTTCTGAAAATTAACACCTTTAAATGCGAAATAATTAGTAAAGGGAGATGGAAACTCCAAATTAAGAGTAATACCACCCCTCACGCGTTAGGCATAGAGTATATAAGGTATAAAGAATATATCTAGAAGCTACAACCTTGCAATATAAAGATAAAACAGAGAATGAATATTTTCAGCATAGGTAGAAAATACCGGATGTGTCCGGTATACATGATTTCTGCAGAACAATCCCAAACTTGCTCCTTTCGATTTCTATCGTCAAACCAAACTGCAGGTAACTACTAGAGATCATAATATACACAGAGAACCTACACAAGAGCTGGAGTAACACAAATATCAAATGAAATGCGAATTGAGACACAATATTTGTTTTACTAAAGTTCAGACTCGTTCGAGTTCTACTCTCCGTTGAGGGGGCTGCGGGCAACCCAGCGAAGGTCAGCCCTAAAGGGTACCACGAAGGTCACTCTAGCCGGAGTCTTTTTCAATTCCTTTTCCTCCTTCCACTAGTTGATTCTGAGGCGGCGGAATCGATCGTTACAAACTTTCCAAGGCACACCACAATCTCTTGGGTGCTCTCCGACGATGCCTAACCATCTAGGACCGAAGAGTCCAAGAGTAATAAATACAAATCATGAGATTGACAATATGCACAAGTGCTCAAGTGGTTGGATTGCTCTCCTCTTGAATTTCATTCAACCCACAATTTGACTTGGTAAATTTGATTAATCACTCACTAAGAGAGGGTTGGGAGAGTTGGCAAAGCTCAAAAACATGCTATAGGATCAACAGAATCAGCAGTTTCCAAAGGTGAAGGCTTGGGGTATTTATAGCCCCTTTGGAAAAACTAGCCGTTTTATAGCCATTGCCATACTGATATGCATACCAGACATGTCCGTATGACTTACACTGCCCTAACGGTAACTAAGTTACTGTGACAATGTGAGGCATCGAAACTCCCGATGAATGCCGGAATTCCCAACCGTCGAAACTCTCGACTCACGTTGGAACTCCCGACCCTCAGCATATTTGAAAACCATGTAACTGAGTTAAAGTATGTGAGGTGTCAAAACTCTCGACTCATGCCGGAACTTCCGACCGTTGGAACTCCCGACTCACGTTAGAACTCCCGACTCTCAAGGCATTTGAAAACTAGCCGTTGGCCTCTAGTCGTCCATACCGGACACGTCCGGTATGACCAGGACAGTGAACCATCTAAGTCAGTTAAGCGCGATACGTTGGAACTCCCGACCAATGTCGGAACTCCCAATGAACCAACCCGAGAACACAAGACTTTTATCGTTGCTGGGCTCATACCGGACACGTTTGGTATCAATACCAGACAGCCAAATCAGCAAAACACAAGTTAGCTCTTTTGTCTCTCGAATACTCAAAACTCTCATGGGTTGCCTTGAACACTTATGAAACATTATCTATCGACATGATGCATCCCTCTTAATAGTACGGCATTCATATTAACTCTATTATAAAGAGTATAATGAATTTAAACATTTTGAGTTGATCTCTTTCAACCGAAGCCGTGTATTCCACTCTTCATCAAGTGAGGGTGCCAACATGTCAACTTTGATCTTTTTTACTTGAGCGTAGCCATCTTGAGCACGCTTGATTCCATTCATCAAATTTGAATAATCCCATATATATCAAGTCACTTCCATCAAACACTCCAATAGTGATTTGATCCTCCACATAAACATGGCCATCATAGCTTGATTAGTACCTCAACTAAATGCAAGTACTTCCTTCTTCACCCTAGCTAGATTTTTTGGCCGTCAAGCCGTCGCTTGCCCTTCACCCTTGCTTAGTTCCTCAAAGCCTTTCCTTGCTATCTTCACCATCTCAAGCCATTAAGTCACATCTTGTGTTGAATCATCTATTCATGTATTGTTATTTTTTTCAATTCAATTTAGCAAGCTTCAAATATGAGACCATTCCATATGCAATACCTCATGTCTCATCAATTAATTTTTACGAGCTTGCTTTCACATAGTACATGGAAATCCCACAACAAATAAGCTTTTGCATGAATTTCATTTGTATTGTTGTCTTGTGCCTGAACTAGATTGTTTATATAACAACACATCATTTTGGCTTTCATTAAATACCTGTGAGATAACATATTACCTGTCCACACTTAGCAAACGGGTTAGACTTTTAATCACGTTGTCATTCAATTATCCAAAACCCACTAAATGGCTAGATGCACTTTCACTAAGAAATAACAAACCAGAATTTTTATCTCTTGTAATTTCCATACCTAGAATCTTCTTAGCAGCACTAAGATCCTTCATCTCAAACTCACCACTCAACAGTTTCTTCAACGTAGTGATTTCTTTCTTGCTTTTGGCAGCAATCAACATATCATCAACATATAACAGCAAATATATAGGTAATCCATCAACAAATTTAATGTACACACAACTATCAAATTCAGACCTCTTAAAACCATGTGACATCATAAAAGAATCAAACCTTTTATACCATTGACGAGGAAATTGTTTCAAACCATATAAGGACCTCTTTAAATTGCAAACATGATCCTCCTTACTAGGTACTATGAACCCTTCTGGTTGGTCCATGTATATCTCCTCCTCGAGCTCTCCATGTAGAAATGCAGTCTTTACATCTAACTGCTCAAGCTCAAGATCTCGCATAGCAAACAATACCAAAAAATGTATGAATTGAACTATGTTTTAAAACTAGAGAGAACACATCATTATAATCAACGCCAGGAATCTAACTCAAACCTTTTGCTACTAACCTTGCCTTAAATTTTGGAGGCTCACTAGGAGACAAACCCTCCTTTCTTTTGAAGATCCATTTACAACGAATGGCCTTCTTGTGTTTAGGCAAGCGCACAATATCCTATGTGTCATTTTTCTCAAGTGACTGCATCTCTTCTTGCATAGCGGAAATCCACTTCTCACGGTCACTAGAAACAACAACTTTCATTAATGTAGTAGCGGCTCATGAATGTTCTCAACCTATTCAGCACAACTAAAGGCATAATGGACAATATCGCATTCCTCAATTAAACGTGGACGAGGTCCACAACTCCTCTTTGTTCTGCGATCTGCAATAGACTATTTTGAGGCTACAAAACAGGAGGTGAGTGCTGAACAATATCATGAACATTGTTATCAACAATTTTAGTTTCCTGATCATCTACGTGCTCCACCTACACGCTAACATGTTCCTGCTCCTCATCAGAACTAACTAGTGAAACATCTGTGGACAAACTGTCATTAAACATAACAGATTTATTGAAAACAACGTTTCTGCTCATGAAAGTCTTTTTAGTTTCAGGATTCCATAACTTATATCCGTTAACTCCAGAATTATAACCAAGAAATAGACACTTAATGGCTCTAGGTTCTAACTTTCCATTATCAACATGAGCATAAGCAATGCAACCAAAAACTCTCAACTGTGAATAATCGGCGCAGCATACCGCACCATACCTCAATGGGAGTTTTCTTATTAAATGGGATAAAAGGTGATCGGTTGATCAAGTAACAGGCGGTGTTAGCAGCCTCAGCCCCAAAACATCTGTTCATACGAGCATTGGACAACATGCAATGAGCCCTCAAGATGATGATTCGGTTCATGTGCTCAGCCACACCATTATGCTGAGGAGTGTACGGGATGATATGGTGCCTGACAATGCCCTGTTCCCTGCAGTAATCATTAAAAAGCATCCGAACAGAATTCACCGTCATTGTCAGTACGAAGCAATTTTACCTTCTTTTTAGTTTGTCTCTCTATCATAACTTTCCACTCTTTAAAAGCAGCAAAAATATCATCTTTATTTTTTAGAAAGTAAAGCCACACTTTTCTAGAGTAATCATCAATAATGGTAAGCATGTAACGAGCACCACTATAAGAGGGCTTACGAGACGGTCCCCACAAATCAGTATGTACATAATCAAGTGTACCTTTGGTGGTATGAATAGATGCATTGAATTTTACCCTTGTGATTATCAAAAACACAGTACTCATAGAACTTCATCTTACCCAAAGTGCAGCCATCCAGCAGGTCTTTCTTGATCAATTCTGCCATACCAAGTTCACTCATATGCCCAAGACGCATATGCTAGAGATTAGTTTTACTTGGTTCATCATTAGAAACAGTAGCAGCAGTGATGGAACTATGTAAAGTACTTCCTCTAAGAACATATAACTTTGCAGAATTCATATCACCTATCATATGAATGAGAGAGCCTTTTGATACCTTACACACTCCACCTGAACCGGAGTGTCTGTACCCCTCGGCATAAAGTGTGCTGAGGGAGATGAGATTTCTGGCCATCCCTGGTATGTGTCTCACATCTTTCAGTGTGTGTATCATGCCATCATGCATCTTGATCTGAACGGAGCCAATGCCCACGATCTCACGTGGGTTGTTATCTCTCATACGCACGATATCTCCACTCTGCACAGACTTGTAAGAACTGAACCAATCTCTGTTAGAGCATATATGAAACGAGCATGCAGAATCAAGTATCCATTCATCACGACCAGCAACACAACTAGCAAAAACAACCAGAACATCTCCTGAATTAGAATTATCAACA
This sequence comes from Miscanthus lutarioriparius, assembly GCA_904845875.1. Classification (NCBI taxonomy): domain Eukaryota; kingdom Viridiplantae; phylum Streptophyta; class Magnoliopsida; order Poales; family Poaceae; genus Miscanthus; species Miscanthus lutarioriparius. The sequence goes on from CAJGYO010000013.1 coordinate 7,348,903, forward strand.
GCGGAGACAAAAGATGCCTTACCATCACCATCGGATTTATTTTTCGGTTTATACGTATCGTTTCTTTGCTCCTTTTTCTGTAGCTTCCAACAATCCTCAATGACATGAGTATCTTTCTTACAATACATGCATAACTTATCCCTTCCTCTGGATTTCGAACGGCCTTTACCGTTCTTGCTCTTGTTTCGATTATTGTTGTGGTTGAAGGTTTTCTGCTCGGGCCTGCCTCTAACCTACAACACTTCGCCCTTGGAGGACGACACATCAGACTGAACCATACCTTTCATCTTCTCCCTCGTTTGGAGGGCCTCATATACTTCCGCAAGGGTTAGTTCATCACAACTTAATAGTATGTTATCTCGAAAATTTACAAACGAAGTAGGCAGTGAGCATAACAGTAGAAGAGCTAAATCTTCATCATCATATTTTACCTCCATCGACACTAGGTCGGCAACGATCTCCTTAAAGATCGATAAGTGATTCATCACCGAACCACCTTCTTGCAGCTTGTGCGTGAACAACTTTATCTTCACGTGCATCTTACTGGTTAGATCCTTAGACATGCAGATCGATTCCAGCTTGAGTCAAAGTTCTGCGACAATTTTCTCCTGCAGCACTTCTTGTAAAATATCATTATGTAGATGAAATTGAATCAGAGATAGAGCCATACGATCCTTCCGCTTCTCTTCAGCGGTCCATGACCTCTGCCCCTTTTCTCTGAAACCGTCCAGTGCCTCATCAAGATCTGAAGATTGTGCCAGAATCGTCCACATCTTGACTTGCCACAGTGCAAATCTCATCTTTAATCCAGCAGCGGTAGATCAAACTTCATCGATGCCATCGCGAAACCCTAAAGTCAAACCAAGCTCTGGTACCGCTTGTTATAAACGATAGGCAATATAAACGACGAAGAACAGTAGATCAAGCACAAGAGACATGAGATTTTAACATGGAAAACCCTCCTAATGTGGAAGGGAAAAAAACACAGGCACCAGCCATCAAATTTTCACTATATCAGGTGAGGTTACAAACACCGTCGGAGATTTACAACTTAGGGATACCTTATCCTGAGGCCTTCCCGTATAGAAGTCTATGATAAATCTTTTCCATAAGAGATGATCTGTATATATAGAGAATAAAAATCACACACCCTCATTTATTAGCAATATAAAACTAATAAATTATGTAGTCCCTCCTGTCGCTAACGGGCTACCTCACTTTGGGCCAAGCTTAATTTGGATCGTGGCTCAACATTCTTTGCGATCGCGCCGCCGCCGCTGCCTATTTACTCCCCTCGCCTATCGTCGCCGCGCGTCGTCAAGGCGCGGGGCGTGACCGGAAGCAGTCGCGCCGTGCCGTTGCCAATCGGATCGGCGAGTGAGGTCTGGGTTCAGGATGCCACTTCCGGCACCGGGATCCAACGACACCCCCGTTGCCGAGCTCTGGGCTTCACTGCCTGAAGATCTGATCCGCCTCGTCTCGTCGCGCGTGCTCGCCGGCAACCTGCTGGACTACGTCCGCTTCCGGTCCGTCCGCAGCAGTTGGCGGTCCGCCACCGCCTCCCCTTGCGGTCGCGGCGTCGTCGAACCGCGCTTCCACCCGCGCCGCTGGATGATGCTTCCGGAGGGCCACGGCCTTCACCCCGGCCACCCTCACCTGCGCGGGTACATCCGCTTCCTCAACCTCGACACGGGGACCGTTGTCCGCGCCCACCTCCCTCTCCTCAGCGACCACTGCGTCGTCGATTCGGTCGACGGCCTCCTCGTCCTGCTGCGGGGCCAGGATAGCGCCGTCCGCCTCGTCCACCCTTTCACTGGCGACATCGTGGAGCTCCCACCGCTGGCGAGCGTCCTCCCGCACTTAGGACTGCTGGATAGCTTACCCGCGCCACACAGGATCAAAAGGCTCGCGGAGTCAATCTGTGCTTCTGCTTCCTTCAGCGGTGGGGCCATCACCGTTATGCTTGCACTTCATGAGGCAAACCATATAGCCTTCACTACCCCCCTGGACCAGCAATGGACTGTGTCAACCTGGAGGTACCCACCAGGATGCCCTTCACCATTGTCATTCCAAGGCAAACTGTACACGGTTAATAGGGTCGGATTATCTGGCGAATCGGAATTTACTGGCGAATGGGAATCATTTGGCGATATCCAGGTTTTCCAGATTGATCCACCTGTGAATGATGGGATGGGCTCCGGTTCTAAGCTACAGCTGCCAAAGTTGATTGCCACACTCCCAGAGGGCAACCTCAATATCCCTATGGGTCTCGTAGAATGTGATTCAGAAATCCTAGTGGTTGGCTACAAAGATTGGGGCATGCGTCACTTTGCAGTTTTCGAGCTCACGGATCTTATCCAGCAAAGGTATATCCCGATAACAAGCATCGAAGGCAATACCTTGTTCATTTCAGAAAGGAGCTTGAGTGTTGTCCCTAAAGCGTTGCCTACCCCTATGGGTGACAGTGTCGTCTGTCTTGAACCAATACAACACAATCTTGTGCACCAACAGCTCAATAGTGGCACCTGGTCACCCGCAACCGATGATTGCAGCCTGTATGGTCCTGCATCTGCAGGTCCTTGTAGCCTCATCCACCTTATCTTCAACTGCTGCATGCGCAATCGATGGTATCCATCCCCACCACCATTTCACTACACCGTTTTGCATAATTATTCATTTTTGTGCTAGCTAATCTGCTTTGTGTTGTGTGCTTGTAGGAACAAAGGGCAAGTATTCGGAAAGTACATATTAGGTTCATATGGTCCAGCGTGAAGAGCAAGAGGCTAGTACTTACTCCATCGTTCCTTTGTTTTAGTTACCAACACATAGTGAACTAGTTTGGGCTAGAATTTGCCAATATATTTGTTTAATCCTGCATACAGGTGTTTTACTTCCTTGTCGGTTAGAGTATGATATGCCCTAATTCAAATCCAGGTAACACTAAAGTCTAGGAATTCTTACTTTAGTTGCTGTGCTGCTGCTTAAGTGGAGAACTAGATCAAAATCCTCGAGTTCTAGTTCAAATTATAAATAAGATGAGTGTATGCTATTAGGAAGTTGTAAGGTGCTTTTCTGAGGTAGAAACTTTGTCCATCGGGCAAATGGAAATGGTTGTTCCAGCACAAAATATTCCCATTTTCCCCAATGATTAATGAAATTGACATGTTGGGACCCCTATATTCCACACGTAGGCACAGATCCAATCACACATACCCACCCCTGAACCTTGTATCCCTCTCTGTCCCTAATTCCCTATGCATGCCATGACCCTTCTCTAAAGTTTTTTTTTCACTTCCCAAAATCCTACTGCCTAACACTAAAAAAAACTTGACCATAACATGCATCCGGTGGGCTGTGTGGACAGTGCGTGCTATTAATTGTAAGTGATTGGAATGAGCAAGACACCTTGCTTGATTCCATCGTTATTGTTGACCTGACCCACTAATCGCTTAATGTTCATACTGTGCTTTCCAGAACTTGTACAACATGATAAATGTCCCCACCCCAGAGAGCATATCCTTGTTTGACTTTTAATTAGGTGCTAATCCACCAGTCAAAATCACGATTTGACAGTAAATCTGACACAAGTATTTGATGCCTTGATTTCTGATTCATGGATCAAATCTTAATTTGACGGTCAGATCCTGCTTTTGTAATCATAGTCCGTTATCATCAAATCTGTCAGATACAACAGCTGATAACAAGGGGTGGGCATTTGCCCATATCTTGAATGGTAATGATGCTAGTGTCACCCCTGGATGAAAATTATTTCAGACTTTTGCAATTGGCAGATTCTTTGTCTAGGTAGTCATGCGTTAATTTCTGCTCTGTCTGATTATATTGGTTGAATTAGTATCATAACCCAGTTAACACTTACAATACACAATAATGTCTGTTGCAGGCAAGGGTAAAGAAGGAAATATTGTAATGAGTGAAATACACTGGCGGCCCTTTAACTTGTCGGCCTGTGCCAATCCGGTCCACGAACTTGCAAACGCGGAAAATAAACCCCTAAACTTGTCAAGTTGTTCACCGCAGTCCATTTCCCATCTGGCGCGGCCTCCAGCGACGTGGCGATGCCAGCGTGGCGAGCGAAGCAAACGCGAGCCGCGACGTTTCAACGGGCTCGCCACGCTTCGCTTGCCGGTCGCGCAAGCCCCGCTTCAGCCAGCGCCCGGTCGTGCCGCGCCGCTTCGCCTACTGGCACAGCGTCGCGCGCAATCGCAGCACCGCCGCTCGCCGCCCGCTCCGTGTGCTCGCTGCCGCATGCGCTTGCCGGAGCCGCCGCGCCGCCGCCGCCGGTCTTTGCCACCACCGCCGGCCCGGCATCGTGTGCGCTCTCGCCACGCTTCCCGCGCCCGGCATCGTGTCGCGCTCCTCCGCGCCTGGCGCTTCGCCCATTGGCGCGCGGCTCCTCCCTCACGCAGCTTGCTTGCTTCGCGGCGCTTGTCGGAGCTGCCGCTGCCGCGCTTAGCCTGCCAGCTTACCGCCACGCCGCCGCCGGTGCCGCCACGCTTCGCGGTGACGTCCGACGCCGTCGCGCTTCCTCACGCATCGCTCACGCGCCCGGCACCCAGGTTCAACAAAAAACCGGACCCCGCCCACCACGCTGCGTTGTGTGCTTGAAGCCTCGCTTCGCCGCGCCCGCGGCTTTATATATTGCCGCGGCGCCTTTGCCCCAAAGAAGAAGCGCGAAGACCTCCTCTCGGCTCACTAAACAAAAGCGGAGGAAACACCACCGCGGGCAACACCGCCAAGCAAAGGAAACGCCACCCTCGGCGCGTCGTGCGTGCACTCAGATCTCACCACGGATTCACCCGCGCCCATTCTCCGACCGAGTCGTGGGTGAGCAGCGGCGTGGAATCCGGGTCCGCGCCGAGCCAGCCAGGCAGCCGCCGCTTCCGCGCCGAGGAGGCAAAGCATCCAGAGGAGGAGCAGCTCGTGCGCAGTTGGTGGGCGCGGGCGGGGAGGTATACAGCCAACAATGGGCATGGGCACGCCTAACTCGTGGCTCTTCGCGTCGGACAACTTCATGGTATAGCACCCGGGGCGGTGGCTCTTCATGTGCCTCTCCTTCGCCATTGGCATCCTCACATTCCTCCTCTACCTCGCCATCTCGGTACTGCGGCCGCCGCCGCGCGGCTGCAGCCAGCGCGCCTTGTTCGTTCCGCGAACGGGAGGGTGACGGCGACCACGGCATGAGCGCGGACGCGCTTCGCCCGCGTTGCTCTTGAACATCGGCACTCGCGGGCGAAGCGTGGCGGCTCCGGCAAGCGCCGCGGCAAAGAAGCACGCGAGCGCGCTGCGCAGAGCCAGCTCAATGGCGAAGCGCCGTCTGCGGGAGGAGCGCACACGGTGTCGGGCGGCGAAGCGTGGCAAAGACCGACGGCGGCGCGCGCGGCGGCTCGGGCAGCGCGATCGGCAGCGAAAGCACACGGAGCAACGGGCGAGTGTGGTGCCGCGGCCGAGCGCCTGCTGTGCCGGCCGGCGAAGCGGCGGCAGCGGCACGACCGGGCGGCGCGCCGAAGGGGCTTGCGCGACCGACAAGCAAGCATGGCGGCGGCGTCCGGACGTCACCGCGAGAGCGGCGCGATGGGTGCGCGAAGCGATCTGCGCGATGGGCTCGCCTGGGCGTCGGACGTCGGTGCGGCGTGGCGGCACCGGGCGGCGAAGCGTGGCGGCACTGCGCCAGCAGCGGCTGCTCCGGCAAGCGCATGCGGCAAAGCAAGCACGTGAGCTGCTGGAGCCGGCGCCAATGAATGGCGAAGCGCCGCGTCATGAAGAGGAGCGCGCACGTGCCGGTGAAGCGGCGTGGCGACACCGGCGGCTCGGCAGCACGCTCCGAGCACACAGCGCGAGCCTTGCGCTGTGCCGGCAGAAGCGAAGCGGCGCAAGGCACGACGGCGCGGCGCCGAAGCGGGGCTTGTGCGACCGCAAGCGAGTGTGGTAGGCCCATTGAAACATGCGGCTCACGTGCTTCGGCCCCACACGCTTAGCAATCGCCACGCGTCGTCTGGAGGCCGCGCCGGATGAGAAATGGACCTGCGGTGAACAACTTGACAAGTTCAGGGGTCTATTTACCGTGTTTGTAAGTTCGTGGACCGGATTGGCACAGGCCAACAAGTTAAAGGGCCGCCAGTGTATTTCACTCTATTGTAATTTAGAAGGAATCAATGCTGGCTGCCATGATGAAGAATGGAATAAGCCTTGCCAGATTGTTGAATCTCTCCAAATTGAGTGAAGCAGTATTTGGTTCAATTGAGTGAAGGGTCTAATTTAGAAGGAATCAGTTGTGTGTTAATTTGGGTCTAAATAGATCTATATGAGAAATCCAATCCAATGTGATCAAATAGCAATGCAGGGTAGCTCAGAGGAACAAAAAGTGAGCAAGTACTTAGTTATAATTCGGTTGGCGACTAAAGCCGGGCCCTATTCATATTTGGTTCATTTCCGTCGGGTTATATCACAGTCCGTTTATATTAGCCAGAGGAGTTGTATATTATCATGAATGGTCTATGGCAACACAGGATGTTTTTAGCTATTCACATAACTAAGTAAAGGTAATTGATGAATTTGAGTTGTGTCGAGGTCTGAGTTCTTACGATCAGTCTGTTCGCTTGTTGGTTTCAGCCAGGACTTATTAGCCAGCTAACAGTGTTTTCTTCTCACAACAAACCAGCATCAGCCGGGCTTATCAGCCCAGAAACCAACCAGCGAACAGGCTCAATGTTCGGTTGAATTTATCAGCCATGGTACAGTATTTTCCTCTCATAATAAATCAGCCAACATTACTTACCTATTTCCTTTGCGTACACTTGCACGCCTTTCAAAGTACTATTTCCTTCGCGATCACTTTTGTTTGATAACCAATAATTATTGCAAATGTTCACTTTTGCTTGATGACCAATTATGTACATCAGATCCGAGCATCCACACTCGCCTAGTCTAGGCATTCCGTCCAACAAGCCATTATTTCATCCAGTCACGAATGCTTTGATTTCTTGCATATAAACCCAGCCATAATATAATGCTGAGAGAATTCATAAGATTTCTTGCATGAAAGAGCTGTGTATATATGCTTAAAAACGAGGAGAAAGAAAAGTAAAAGATAGGAGTCTTATAGTAAGGGGAGCTCCAGGGTAATTAGTGAAAAATTCAAAGGAATAATCCCAGTCAAAAAAAACAAAAAAAGAGCATCTCTATACGCAAAAAACTTGTACGGTGGACTCAGGAGACATGCATGTACGCGGTGCGGCACGTAACTTTGACATGTTTTGAGTTGCAACAGCATGACCGCTCAATCAAACCTGGTATATGCAAAAAAAAAAGATACGTATGTACTTGGTCTACGTACCAATTCAATAAAAGGAAAGGCTAAAGACAGAAATAGATTTCTTATAATTCAAAGTGCATGACCAAACAAAGCAACATGTATTTTGGGTTTGATAAGTAAAGATAGAGAGGTAAGTTAAAGATAGAGAGGTTTGACAGGAATATATATACAGTAGTTCCGACTTGTGTAGGGAAAAGATGGACAAGCACGCCACGTTTCTTTTGTTATTATTTGACTAGATATGTGCCCGTACGATGCACTGGGTTTTGAATTTTATTGCTCGTAGCTTAAATGAACATATTAAGAAATGTACAAATCTAGTTACATAGAAAATACAACGCCGGCTTCATGATCTTCGTCACCTATATCATGTAGCTTGATTAAGCTGATTTGATCGTAGAAGAACAATCCAAATGTATACCATGATAAAGGATGGTTATGTTGTTATGTTGCAATATTTAGGGAGTGTTTGGTATGGCTCCTCCGGAGGAGCTAGTATAGGAGCTATAATTTGGGGCTCCTCTAGAATAGCTCCGGCTCATCTGCTTTTTACTGAAAAACAGCTCATCCAAAAAAATGTTTGGCAGGGCTCATCCGGAAGAGCTAGAGGAGGAGCCGGGAGGAGCCTAACCAAACAAGCCCTTAGTCAAGTGAAAAAAATAAAAAAATTAAGTTGTATAAATAATAATAATAAGCATCCTTTCATTGTGCGCAAATCATCCAAATCAACATTAATTGAAATTGTATCATTTATAAACCTCATCTGAGTGTCATTGGATCCTTAATCTCTTTATTTATGTACCGTCCTTGTTGAAGAATCTTCTCCTCATCTTTATCCCTCGTTTAGATTAGTAAACTGTGTAAGGAGAGCTACGGACGTGTATATACAAATGTACAAACCTACGGTGTGTGAAGAATCTAATGCCAAATGTGCTCGGCCAGCCTCACATGCTCCCAGACGTTGATGAGATGGCGCTGCCGAAGACCTGCGCTCGTAGCAGCAGTGGAGGCTTCGGAACTCCGGGCTGCAGATGAGGCTGCACCGCTACGGTGGTGGTTAATTTGAGAGCGCCATGCATACTGCGGATGAGGCTACAGCCTACGCCGCTACGGCACGGTGGTGCTTCGAGAGCGCCGATGGCGGTGCGGGCCGGCACGAAGTCCCTGGTCACGGAGGCAGGTGCTGCGAGGCCGACATGGTGAAGCTGCTCCAGGTCGGTGGTTGGCCCCGCCTGCTGCGATGCCGACGTCGTAGATCGGAGGTCCGGGAGCCCGAGCACGCCGCTTCCTTATATACACATGCAGTCTGCAAATTGATTTAAACCGCGCGATATACCACTTTCTTTTTCCATTTATCTTACGGTAAAAAGTCAATGTTTGTGAACCATGCATATCTATCTAATTAACTGGACGGTGTAAAATCAGCAAGTAGTACTCCTCCGTCCCAAAAAAAGTCTTTATCTTGCATCTCGAGGAGTCAAACAATTTCTAGTTTTACCAAATATATATAAAAATATTAATATTTACAACATAAGTTAAACATCATTAGATTAATCACGTCATATATTTTCATAATAAAACTGTTTCGAGATACAAATATTGATACTATTTTTTATAAACATAGACAAAGTTGAGATTGGTTGACTCCTCGAAAAACAAGATAAAGACTTATTTTGGGACGGATGGAGTATCTTGCAATGGTGATGATCTACTGATCTGGAACACAAGTGTGCCAAGCAAGGAGCCAACATAGGACATGTTTGGATTCAAGGGCTAATAACTAGCTAGCTAAAAATTAGTATAAATTACCTCTAATGCATCCAAACGGAAGGGCTAACAGATATGCTAATTCTTTATATAAGTCTTCAACTAGTTGTTAACTAACCAAAGTTATTTGGACTAATGTTTAGCTCAACCAGTAACTAGTCATGTGTATCAAATGTGCCCTTAATTGAAGACATTTAGAGCTAACAGGGCTCATAATTAAGCAGCAGACCAGCGGGGTTACAACACGTACACACACCACGCTGCTGCACCGGCCGGTACTAGTCTCTATCATGCACTCTGGGCTTTTTGGTTGGAGACCTCGACAACTTGTCTGATAAAAAAATGCTGCCTGGAAGTTGTATGGAAATCTGATGGAATCTGCCAGCTGGTCAGGCAAGTTAGGTCATAGTTTGTTTGATTGAAAACCACCCTGAGAACGCTGATAAGTGATAAGAGAGAATAAAACATTAGTATGTGTCTAACGGCATTGTATATGATTAGTTCAACTCTTGATAAATTTTTAGGACACTAATGATTTACATTTTTTCTAGATTTATAGATTAAAATCAATATTTACAATTATTATTGTTATATTCAAATGGAAAAGACCGAGACAAAATAAAATGGAAAAACGTAGTAATCATGGGTAAGTCGTTTGCTTGATTTGACGTGAATAGGAAGTAGTTAGAAAAGTTCGTCGTACCGCGGCACATTAGCCCAGGCAAGAACGGTGCCTGAGCCAGGCGTTCATTTTCATCCGTCTGGGTTTATCATGAATTTCGTTGCATCCATACACCCAGCTACGGATCCAGAAAAATTTTTAGGGGCGAATAAAAGTCAACAAAATATCCGACTGCTGCATCTTAAGTTCCAAACTCCGATAGCAATTTTAATTCATAGAGACTCCAGAGAGGCTCCATCCATTGGTAGGAGGGCTCACCGTTGAATCACCCTTCACACACAATGCCAATGCACCGGCCGGTACTATATATTGGATCAGATCGAGACACCATCACAGTCACGATCAACAGCCAGCAGCTAGCATAGCAAATGCAAGCAGTGAGGATGTCCAAGTCGTTTCAAGTCCAAGTGTGTCGTCCGGTCCCTCTTGCCATTGCTGGTAGCCGTCGTGGTGCTTCCACTGGTAGATTCGACCTTCACTCTTGCTAGCGAACTGGCAATAACTCTTCACTGCAGTTCTTAGTTTCAAAAACAGAAAATAGTTAGGGTTTCATAAAAAAGCGATCTCCTCCCTTCTCTCTGATTCCGAGAACACTCATCCAAGGGCGTTTTTGTCCTCCATTGTTAACAACAATTTTTCACCAGAATGCTAAACAAGGTCTTGGATTTTTAAGCATAGACATGATCTTCTTACTCTAAGGTTAGTAACAAGCATCCATACTCCTTTGAATTTGTAGCTTTTTAATTGTAGTTATTTCTCTATTTTAGAGAACACTTTTCAATTGAATCTTGAGGAAGACATTAAAATTGTGGTGAATCCATCTTCTAAAAGGTTGGTGTCTATGAACTCATTTTAATTCTTAGCAAATTACATGGTGATTGTGATGATAGTTAGTATGTGATTCTTTAATTAGTTCTTGTATGGAGTAGAGTAGAGTTTTTTCAATAGGGCTACCAATTTCTATTTTGTTGAGCAAATCCATGTGACACCTACCAATCCATTGTTTGGAGCTACAATTGTTGTTCATGATTAAGCCTCTAATTTTTTTTGAATTAGTCTCTCCATTTTTATATGGCATGAAGTAGAATAATTGTTGTTCAAGAGGGGGCTATCAATTTCAATTTTGATGAGCATATCCACGTGACATTTAGCAATCCATTATTTTGAGCTACAATTTTTAAGGTTTTAATTTTAATTTTCCTATAATTAGTCCGTCTCCCTATTTTTATGTGGCATTAAATGTAGAATAACTGTTCTTCAAAAGGGGGTGACCAATTTTAGTTTGTATGAGCACATCCATGTGACACCTAGCAACCTATTATTTTGAGCTACAGTTGTTGTTCATCAATGCTCCAATTTTTATTTTTCTATAATTATTCTCCCCATTTTTATGTGGCATGAAGTAAAAAAAATTAATTTTAGAAATAGATCAAGTGTGGATGTATGGTTTGGCATCTACGCACCTGTGATACTTGATAAGCATCATCACATTCATCACGGCCGCCAGAGCCGATGCACCGGTGACAACGTGTAAGCGATCAAGAGCTAGCTCAACAAACTAAAGACTATAAGCTCAACTCAACTTGTTTCAAGATTGAATCAGCCAAAACCAGCTAAACTAGTATACAGTAAATTTCTGTACTTGCCGAACGCCGTCTATAGCTAGCTAGCTAGAGTGAGTGAGTGAGTACAATTGTTAATTGCTTAATTAAGAGCTTGTTTGATACATCGGAAAATTACTAACTAGCTAAAAATTGACTAAAATTAGCCTTTGTGTCCAAACAAGAGGGCTAATAGATAAGCTATTTTTTATAAGTCTTCTTCAACTTGTTGTTAGCCAACTAGCTAACGAAACTCAGTTAATTTAAACTAGTTTTTAGCTCAACTAATAATTAGCCCGGACTCATCCAAACATGCCTTAAATACTGCATACTATAATTATGTATGATGTCCATACATTCATGTCCACGTGCAGGCTGACGACGGTCTTTTACGTCAAGGCCACCAACAGTGCTGGGTACGGGGCATTCATGGTAGTGTTCGACAAGAATATCAACGCCACCACGAAGGCGACCTTCGACAAGTGGATTAACCTACTGGCTAAACGTGTTTGTGAAGGACACGAAGGCAGAGAACCAGGTCACTCTCACGATACGCTCCGACAATCTGTACCTCTGTGGTTTCAAGAACAATCAAGGAAAGTGGTTTACCTTCAAAGGCTACCAGTGGCAGATCCAGGATAAAAAAAAATTAGGGGGCTCCTGCCATTGTCTTCAACCTCAAGTCTCTCCTAACCTTCTCCTATGGCTAAAATTTTAAGAGGAGGCTGAGAGGGGCTCCATGGGCCGCGGTAGGGGGCTCGTGCCCCTAGCCCCAATGGCAGATCCGCCCCTACCTAGGATAGGAAGCGACATGCTCCACTACATATATGTATGTATCCAGTTGTGGTGCGGTGCCGGTGCAGGATGTGAGGACAACACTTACGTATGAAAAACCAGTGGAATGTAGTTATTGATATAAATATCAAGCACATACCCCACCCAACGTACTACATGTATCAAAAACAGAACACTATCAAAACACACACGACTCATGAATACAAGAAAAAATAGAAAAAAATATCTATCCAGTTTGCAGCTCCATCAAGTAGTCATGTTCTAAGACTTCTCCTTATTAAAGTTAATCCCTAACGATACGGTTTCTTCATTAATTAGCGATGAGATAGAAAATATGTATTTAAAATGTAAGAGCAACTCCAAAGAGTCCATCTAATCTAAAAATAATAAAAGATGCTAAATTACATGATTTAGCCACTATCTACATTAGAAGAAGAAAAAACTCATCTTAAAAGTAAAATATATACTCCAACAGACTATCTAAAATTTTCCTTCTTCGATCCATAATTAAAACTGTACTCTCGTCATCGTATTTTCTACTAATAGAATCAATCGCATTGCATCTACCGTCCAGTCACATGGCACCGACTCTCCCCATATATAATCATCGCATGGCTGCTGTGTAACCTGTTGCTAGAGTCCGTGTCACTAAATATTGTGAAAGAAACACCTATGTCATACTAGCGCTTTCTTCAAACCGTTGGTTTTTGGGTTTAAGTCCGGCATGCATATAATTGTTGTGAGAGAAAAACATTATACCATGGTCCGATAAGCCTTACCAAACCTACACCTGGCCATACTAGTACCTTTTGAGGACGTTTCAGTGTGTATGCAAATTTGTTTTGTAGCCGGCTGGCTTCAATAGGGACTCTCGCCACGTTGTGGACTCTCGCTCGGTCGAAGGAAAAAAGACAAAGGAGGAAAAGCGCAGGAGGGGCGGATCCTGGATAAAAGTTTTGGAAGAGTTTAAAATAGGTCCAATAAGACAAGAACGAACATATTTTCCTCTTTCTACCATCGTCTTCAACCTTCAACCCATCCTAACCTTACTCTCATGGCTAAAATTTCAAAGGGTACCGAGGAGGGCTCCATAGACACAGTCGCGGTAGGGGGGGGCTTGAGCCCCAGCCTTGGTGGCAGATCTGCCCAGGAAGGCTACGACAAATCTTCCCTCGTCGCTCTACGCAGCTCGGATACGGCAGCAGATACCCGGACCTGTTCAAAGATGTGGGCTACACCGGCATGGGCCGGATCGGGGTCAACAAAGCCCAGGCAATTTAGCACATGGTTACCTAGCCTCCTACAGAGCCAGCGTCGGCCCGGACGACGCGCTCAAGGTGCCTCTCGCTTGGAAAAAGTCCACATTATCTCCATCAACTTTTACGAAAGTCTGTTTTTCCTCCCTCAACTCTAAAACCGTATAAACCACCTCTCTAAACTTTTAAAACTGTTTGTTTTACCTCCTAACAGGTTATAAGTTGTTTTCAAATGCGGTTTTATCTTTTTCTTTTTTATTTATTTTGGCTGAATCTTTTAAAAATCATACTAAATCACAAAAAAATTGTAAAATAGAAAATCTAATTTTGTTGGACTCCACATGAGTAGATCTACACAATGAACATATAATATGTTATGCTTTAGTACAATTTTTTTTTGTTGTAGCTTTAGATTTATGTTTTTCTATAATTAATTTATAGTTGCAGTTTATATGGTCCAATTGTGGTGAAAATTTTATGGTGGGCTAATTATTGTATTCTTGAACTATAGTGAAAATTTTATACTCATTGGATCATGTATAATTTAGTTATAGGTTTACTTAGGTGTATGCTTGTTAAAAAGTATTTGTAAATCTATAACTAAGTTATACAAGATCCAACATACACCTAAGTAAATCTATAACTAAATTATACATGATCCAATGAGTATAAAATTTTTACTACAATTAAAGCATATAATAATTAGCTCACCATAAAAATTTCACCACAATTGGACCATAAAAACCGCAACTATGAATTAATTACAGAAAAGCATAGATCTAAATCTACAGCAAAAAAATTGTACTAAAGCATACCATATTATATGTTCACTGTGGAAATCTACTCATTTGGAGTCCAACAAAATTAAATTTTCTATTTTATGATTTTTTGTGATTTACTATGATTTTTCAAAGATTCAGTCAAAATAAATAAAAAAGAAAAAGACAAAACCTTCTTTGAAAACCGCTTATAACCGGTTAGGGAGGTAAAACAAATGGTTTTAAAAGTTTAGAGAGGTGGTTTATCCAATTTTAGAGTTCAGAGAAGAAAAATAGACTTTCACAAAAATTAAGAGAGGTAATGTGGACTTTTTGCTCCATAAAAACAGCAGTATCTCAGGCATGGGATTCTCGAGCCCCGCGGACGGTCCAGGCCGGCGCCATGTCCAATGGGCCAGGACCTCATGCGCCCTCCTCGCATGGGACAAGTACGGCCGCAGCGACCGAACCTGGCGCGATCAAGGTTCGTTCGCATCAAGAGCCCAGACCAGGCCCTCTCCATCATCAACGCTCTGCTGATGGGCCGACAATGCTACATGACACACTGATCTCTCTGTGGCCTGTGAGGTTGTGACGTGCTGTGTGAATGACCAGCGGCTGAGTTAATAATTAAATAAAATCATTAAAGAGCCCATTTATGTTTCTGTGATAGTGTGATGTAATCCGGCCATGAGTGACTTATTAGACTTGGTGCTATGACTTGACAAGTATGATGATGTCTTGCTGTTTGTTTCGTCACATAACATTGGTGGTAATTATTTTCATGCTTAGTATTTAATTATCTGGCCTCGGATGTCCCATCAATCAGAGAGAGAACAGAAAACTAAAAACTTTACTCTGCGCTGTCAAAGTTCGCTGTTAAAGGACTTCAAAAATACTGTTCCGCTTTATTGTTGTGAGAGAAAAATCCAGGCCCCAAGCCAGCCCACGCTCCAAGCCTTGAAGGATTAGCCTACGCACGCAACTGAAACTTCTGCGAGAAATGAGCTAACGAGTTTAACCATTTCATTTCAGTCGGCAGGCATTCATCACAGATTGATTCGTCTTGTTTAAACTTAATTTTTTTGTTTAACCATTTCAGTCGAATTTTTGGTTTAACCATTTCAGTCGAGAGGCATTCATCACCCCTGGGCCCTGGCTGGTAGCAACATACTATTCGGTTTAAACTTAAATTTACACCAAAGAAAAAAAATTGGCATGGCTTCTTGATGTCCATAGACCATAGATAATAGATTGATTCGTCTTGTTTGACACCTGCAAATTCCACAACGGCTCAGGTAAGCAACAACTCTGACACTGTTGATTCCTTATAGTTGTTTTACTTTTCTTCTTCTTCTTTACTCCTTGCCGGCAATAGAGATTATTGTGTTGGAAGCGTTATGGATTATCATAACAACTAAACCAATACAAACTGACATAAAGCAGAAAACATATTAACATATACTACGTAGACAAAGAATCAGCCAGTTGCTAAATCTGCAAACAATTTTCATCCATAAGTGACACAAGCAAAATGTTTATCGTGTTACAAAAGTTGTGGGAAAGCACCATTTGAACATTGAGCAATTATTAGTGTGCCAAGTAGGGATGGAATCATGCAGGGTGCCTGCAAGCACCCACCAATGTACGGTTTGGGGATTTTCTTAGCCAGTATGGTTGAGATTTCTACCTAAACAACAATGGCCTGGGGAGGTCATTCCCCTAGCTAGTCAAGTTTTTTTAGTGTTAGACAGTAGGATTTTGGTGAGGTGCAAAAAACTTTAGAGAAGGGTCATGACTCACAGCATGCATAGGGAGGGGATACAGGGTTCAGCAGTGGGTACGTGGTGGATCTGTGCCTAAGTGTCGAATACAGAGGTCCCAACATGTCAATTTCATTAATCATTGGGGAAGATGGGAATACTTTGTGCTGGAACAATCATTTCGATTTGCAAGATGGACACAATTTCTGCCTCAGAAAAGCACCTCACAACTTCCTAATAGCATACAATCAACTTATTTATTATTTGAACTAGAACTCAAGGATTTTGATGTCAATTCGCCGCTTAAGAAGCAGCACAGGAACTAAAATAAGAATAAAGAATTCCTGGCCTTTATTCAGTGTTACCTGGATTTGAATTAGGGCATATCTTACTCTAATGACTTGAGGAAGTAAAACAACAACTGTTTGCAGGATTAAACAAATGTATTGGTGAATTTCCCAACCAGTTCACTATATACTGGTAATGAAAACAAAGGAACGATGGAGTAGGAGTGTAGTACTAGCCTCTTGCTCTTCGCACTGAACCATATGAGCCTAATATGTACTTTCCGAATACTAGCCCTTTGTTCCCGAATACTAGCCCTTTGTTCCTACAAGCACATAACGCAAAGCAGATTAGCTAGTACAAAAAATGAATAATTATGCAAAACGGTGTAGAGAAATGGGGGTGCGGATGGATACCATCGAATGCGAATACAGCAGCTGAAGATAAGGTGGATGAGGCTACAAGGACCTACAGGTGCAGGACCATACAGGCTGCAATCGTCGGTTGCTGGTGACCAGGTGCCACCAGTGAGCTGTTGGTGCACAAGATTGTGTTGCCTTGGTTCAAAACAGACGACACTGTCACCCAAAGGGGTAGGCAACGCTTTAGGGGCAACACTCAAGTTCCTTTCTGAAATGAACAAGGTATTGCCTCCGATGCTTGTTATCGGGATATACCTTCGCTGGATAAGATCCGTGAGCTTGAAAACTACAAAGTGAAGCATGTCGAAATCTTTGTAGCCAACCACCAGGATTTCTGAATCACATTCTACGAGACCCATAGGAACATCGAGGTTGCCTTCTGGGAGTGTGGCAATCAACTTTGGCAGCTGTAGCTTAGAACCGGAGCCCATCCCACCATTCACAGGTGGATCAATCTGGAAAACCTGGACATCGCCATATGATTCCTATTCGCCAGTAAATTCCGATACGCCAGATAATGCGACGTCACAAGCCGTGTACAGTTTGCCTTGGAATGACAATGGTGGAGGAGATGCATATTGGTACATCCAGGTTGACACAGTCCATTGCTGGTCCAGGGCCGTAGCCAAGGCTACATGGTTTACCTCATGAAGAGCAAGCATAACGGTGATGACCCCACCGCTGAAGGAAGCAGAAGCACAGATTGACTCCGCGAGCCTTTTGACCCTGTGTGGCGCGGGTAAGGTATCCAGCAGTGTGCCTAGCTGCGGGAGGACGGTCGCGAGCGGTGGGAGCTCAGCGATGTCGCCAGTGAAAGGGTGGACGAGGCGGACGGCGCTGTCCTGGTCCCGTAGCAGGACGAGGAGGCCGTCGACCGAATCGACGACGCAGTGGTCGCTGAGGACAACGGTCCCCGTGTCGAGGTTGAGGAAGCGGATGTACCCGCGCAGGTGAGGGTGGCCGGGGTGAAGGCCGTGGCCCTCCGGAAGCATCATCCAGCGGCGCGGGTGGAACCGCGGGTCGACGACGCCGCGACCGCGAGGGGAGGCGGTGGCGGACCGCCAGCCGCCGCATACGGCCCGGAAGCGGACGTAGTCCAGCAGGTCGCCGGCGAGCACGCGCGACGAGACGAGGCGGATCAGATCCTCGGGCAGTGAGGCCCAGCGCTCGGCAACCGGGGTGTCGTTGGACCCCGGTGCCGGAGGTGGCATCCTGAACCCAGCCCTCACTTGCCGATCCGATTGGCAATGAAGCGGCGCGGCGCGGCTGATTCCGGTCACACCCCGCACCTCGAGGACGCGCGGCGATGGGAGGCGAGGGGAGTGAAGAGGCGGCGGCGACGCCGCGATCTTACGGCGGCCGTGTCGAATCGGTGGGTGGGAAAGCGAAATGCACGGAAGAGTGGAAGTGGACACGCGTTTAGCTGCGTCCTGCCGTCACCGTTTGCTGACTCGCAGATGATTAAAGAGTGGTGATTGTGATGATAGTTAGTATGTGATTCTTTAATTAGTTCTTGTATGGAGTAGAGTAGAGTTTTTTCAATAGGGCTACCAATTTCTATTTTGATGAGCAAATCCATGTGACACCTACCTATCCATTGTTTGGAGTTGGAGTTACAATTGTTGTTCATGATTAAGCCTCTATTTTTTTTTTGAATTAGTCTCTCTATTTTTATGTGGCATGAAGTAGAATAATTGTTGTTCAAGAGGGGGCTATCAATTTCAGTTTTGGTGAGCACATCCACGTGACATTTAGTGACCCATTATTTTGAGCTACAATTTTTAAGGTTTCAATTTTAATTTTCCTATAATTAGTCCGTCTCCCTATTTTTATGTGGCATTAAATGTAGAATAACTGTTCTTCAAAAGGGGTGACCAATTTCAGTTTGTATGAGCACATCCATGTGACACCTAGCAACCTATTATTTTGAGCTACAGTTGTTGTTCATCAATGCTCCGATTTTTATTTTTCTATAATTATTCTCCCTATTTTTATGTGGCATGAAGTAAAAAAAATTAGAAATAGATCAAGTGTGGATGTATGGTTTGGCATCTACGCACCTGCGATACTTGATAAGCATCATCACATTCATCACGGCCGCCAGAGCCGATGCACCGGTGACAACGTGTAAGCGATCAAGAGCTAGCTCAACTTAACTAAAGACTATAGCTAGCTAGCTAGAGTGAGTGAGTGAGTACAATTGTTAAATCGCTTAATTAAGAGCTTGTTTGATACATCACCAAATTACTAGCTAGCTAAAAATTGACTAAAATTAGCCCTTGTGTCCAAACAAGAGGGCTAATAGATAAGCTATTTTTTATAAGTCTTCTTCAACTTGTTGTTAGCCAACTAGCTAACGAAACTCAGTTAATTTAAACTAGGTTTTAGCTCAACTGATAACTAGCCCTGACTCATCCAAACATGCCCTAAATACTGCATACTATAATTATGTATGATGTTCATACATTCATGTCCACGTGCAGGCTGACGACTGCCTTTTACGTCAAGGCCACCAACAGTGCCGGGTACGGGGCCTTCATGGTTCGACAAGAACATAACGCCACCACGAAGGCGACCTTCGGCAAGTGGATCAACCTACTGGCTAAACGTGTTCGTGAAGGACACAAAGGTGGAGAACCAGGTCACTCTCACGATACGCTCCGACAATCTGTACCTCTGTGGTTTCAAGAACAATCACGGCAAGTGGTTTACCTTCAAAGGCTACCAGTGGCGGATCCAGGATAAAAAATTTAGGGGGCGCCTACCATTGTCTTCGACCTCAAATCTCTCCTAACCTTCTCCTATGGCTAAAATTTTAAGAGGAGGCTGAGAGGGGCTCCATGGGCCGCGGTAGGGGGGCTCGTGCCCCCAGCCCCAGTGGCAGATCCGCCCCTACCTAGGATGGGAAGCGACAAGCTCCACTACATATATATGTATCCAGTTGTGGTGCAGTGCCGGTGCAGGATGTGAGGACAACACGTACGTATGAAAAACCAGTGGAATGTAGTTATCGATATAAATATCAAGCACATACCCCACCCAACGTACTACATGTATCAAAAAACAGAACACTATGGCCCTGTTCGTTTATCTTATAATTCGTTTTTTTCAGCTTGTTTTTTCAGCCGGAATAGTATTTTTATCTCACAACAAATCAGCTGGAACAATGTTTCGGCTTGTTTTTTCAGCGAAGCGAACGGAGCCTATAAAAAACACACCACTCATGAATACAAGAAAAAATAGAAAAAAAATATCTATCCAGTTTGCAGCTCCATCGAGTAGTCATGTTCTAAGATTTCTCCTTATTAAAGTTAATCCCTAACGATACGGTTTCTTCATTAATTAGCGATGAGATAGAAAATATGTATTTAAAATGTAAGAGCAACTCCAAAGAGTCCATCTAATCTAAAAATAATAAAAGATGCTAAATTACATGATTTAGCCACTATCTACATTAGAAGAAGAAAAACTCATCTTAAAAGTAAAATATATACTCCAACAGAATCTAAAATTTTCCTTCTTCGATCCATAATTAAAACTGTACTCTCGTCATCGTATTTTCAATCAATCGCATTGCATCTACCGCCCAGTCACATGGCACCGAGTCTTCCCATATATAATCATCGCATGGCGCCTGTGTAACCTGTTGCTAGAGTCCGTGTCACTACACACCAAGGATACACCTGGCCATACTAGTACCTTTTGAGGACGTTTCAGTGTGTATGAAAATTGGTTGTAGCCGGCTGGCTTCAATAGGGACTCTCGCCAGGTCACGTTGTGCGGTGCTAGAGCGCAGCGCTCGGACTCGGAAGGAAAAAAGACAAAAGGAAAAGCGCAGGAGGGACGGATCCAGCATAAAAGTTTTGGAGGAGCTTAAAATAGGTCCAATAAGACAAGAACGAACGTATTTTCCTCTTTCTACCATCATCTTCAACCTCCAACCCATCCTAACCTTGCTCTCATGGCTAAAATTTCAAAGGGTACCGAGGAGGGCTCCATAGGCACAGCCAGCGGTAGGGGGGGGCCTTGAGCCCCTAGCCTCGATGGCAGATTTGCCCACGAGGCTACGACAGATCTTCCCTCGTCGCTCTCACGTGGCTCGGATACTGTGGCGGTACCCTGACCTGTTCAAAGATGTGGGCTACACCGCATGGGCCGGATTGGGGTCAACAAAGCCTAGGCAGTTTAGCACCTGGTTACCTGGCCTCCTCAGAGCCAGCGTCGGCCCGACGACGCGCTCAAAGGTGCCTCTCGCTTGGAAAAAGTTCACGTTATCTCCTCAACTTTTATGAAAGTCTACTTTTCTCCCTTAACTCTAAAACCGTGTAAATCACCTCCCTAAACTTTTAAAACCGTTTGTTTTAACTCCTGATAGGTTATAAGCGGTTTTCAAATGCGGTTTTGTCTTATTTATTTATTTATTTTGGCTGAATTTTTAAAAATCATACTAAATCACGTAAAAATCATAAAATAGAAAATCTAATTTTGTTGGACTCCACATGAGTAAATCTACACACAGTGAATATATAATATGTTATGCTTTAGTACAATTTTTTTTGTTGTAGCTTTAGATCTATGTTTTTCTATAATTAATTCATAGTTGCGCTTTATGATCTAATTGTGGTGAAAATTTTATGGTGGGCTAATTATTGTATTCTTGAACTATAGTGAAAAATTTATACTTATTGGATCATGTATAATTTAGTTATAGATTTACCTAGGTGTATGCCTGTTAAAAAGTATTTGTAAATCTATAACTAAGTTATACAAGATCCAAATACACCTAAGTAAATTTATAACTGTTATACATGATCCAATGAGTATGAAATTTTACTACAATTCAAACACACAATAATTAGCTCACCAAAAAATTTCACCACAATTGGACCATAGAAACCGCAACTATGAATTAATTACAAAAAAGCATAGATCTAAATCTACAGAAAAAAATTGTACTAAAACATATCATATTATATGTTCACTGTGTAGATCTACTCATTTGGAGTCCAACAAAATTAAATTTTCTATTTTATGATTTTTCTGTGATTTACTATGATTTTTCAAAGATTCAAATAAATAAATAAAAATAAAAAAGACAAAACCGCCTTTAAAACCCGCTTATAACCGGTTAGAGGTAAAACAAACGGTTTTAAAAATTCAGAGAGGTGGTTTATCCGGTTTTAGAGTTTAGGAAAGAAAAATAGACTTTCACATAAGTTAAGAGAGGTAACGTGGAACTTTTTGCTCCATAAAACCAGCAGCATCTCAGGCATGGGATTCTCGAGCCCCGCGGACGGTCCAGGTCGGCGCCATCAAGTTGCTCGATGGGCCACCTCGCATGGGACAAGTACGGCCGCAGCGACCGAACCTGGCGCGATCAAGGTTCGTTCGCATCAAGAGCCCAGACCAGGCCCTCTCCATCATCAACGCTCTGCTGATGGGCCGACAATGTTCCATGACACACTGATCTCTCCGTGGCCTGTGAGGTTGTGACGTGCTGTGTGAATGACCAGCGGCTGAGTTAATAATTAAATAAAATCATTAAAGAGCCCATTTATGTCTCTGTGATAGTGTGATGTAATCCGGCCATGAGTGACTTATTAGACTTGGTGCTATGACTTGACAAGTATGATGATGTCTTGCTGTTTGTTTCGTCACATAACATTGGTGGTAATTATTTTCATGCTTAGTATTTAATTATCTGGCCTCGGATGTTCCATCAATCAGAGAGAGAACAGAAAACTAAAAACTTTACTCTGCGCTGTCAAAGTTCAGATTCCAGGCCCCAAGCCTTGAATGATTAGCCTACGCACGCAACTGAAACTTCTGCGAGAAATGAGCAAACGAGTTTAACCATTTCATTTCAGTCGACAGGCATTCATCACAAGATTGATTCGTCTTGTTTAAACTTAATTTTTTTGTTTAACCATTTCAGTCGAATTTTTGGTTTAACCATTTCAGTCGAGAGGCATTCATCACCCCTGGGCCCTGGCTGGTAGCAACATACTATTCGGTTTAAACTTAAATTTACACCAAAGAAAAAAAATTGGCATGGCTTCTTGATGTCCATAGACCATAGATAATAGATTGATTCGTCTTGTTTGACACCTGCAAATTCCACAACGGCTCAGGTAAGCAACAACTCTGACACTGTTGATTCCTTATAGTTGTTTTACTTTTCTTCTTCTTCTTTACTCCTTGCCGGCAATAGAGATTATTGTATTGGAAGCGTTATGGATTATAATAACAACTAAACCAATACAAACTGACATAAAGCAGAAAACATATTAACATATACTACGTAGACAAAGAATCAGCCAGTTGCTAAATCTGCAAACAATTTTCATCCATAAGTGACACAAGCAAAATGTTTATCGTGTTGCAAAAGTTGTGGGAAAGCACCATTTAAACATTGAGCAATTATTAGTGTGCCAAGTAAGGATGGAATCATGCAGGGTGCCTGCAAGCACCCACCAATGTACGGTTTGGGGATTTTCTTAGCCAGTATGGTTGAGATTTCTACCTAAACAACAATGGCCTGGGGAGGTCATTCCCCTAGCTAGTCAAGTTTTTTTAGTGTTAGACAGTAGGATTTTGGTGAGGTGCAAAAAGCTTTAGAGAAGGGTCATGACTCACGGCATGCATAGGGAGGGATACAGGGTTCAGCAGTGGGTACGTGGTGGATCTGTGCCTAAGTGTAGAATACAGAGGTCCCAACTTGTCAATTTCATTAATCATTGGGGAAGATGGGAATACTTT